>OY728153.1:1309012245-1309665412 GCA_963277665.1 Viscum album | reverse complement strand
CATGCATCTAGACCTGCAAAAAAATAAAACCTCCAACAACTGTAGTTTTTATAGTTTTTTAATGATTAAGATGACCTTTGCACCCAGTTATGAGAAATACTGAACCCCAGAATAGTGGTGTATGGTTTTGGTGAAATATTTGGGAAACCTTGTGGACCTCTCTAGGAAACCATGTGTGTGAGTTTATTTTATTTTGAAAAGTGTTTTAAAAATTTCTAATCCCTTGTTTAATACCACTAATATCTTCAATCTAACCTAACATGAATTTCTTGGCTAGGAAGGCTCTCTAGTGTTGATTTTGGCTCATTCTAACCCCTCATTTGGGGAATCTAAGTATCAGTTGAGGATTTGTTCCCCCTCCCATAATTGGATATCTAATATTCTAATATCTTATAATTTCACATCCTTACTTTCTTAATGTTTTATAGATCATCATGTGTTGGATGGATCTAAACTATGTTTGATTATATCATGATTCTAGGTTTTTTTCTAGATCTCCTTTGTCTTTTATCTTCATTGGAGTTCCCCATTATGGGTGTTGTGGATTGTGATTCCTTGATTTAAAGATAGGTGTTTCCATAATTATATTTCATATAATTGAAACCATAAATTTATAGATTAAGTTTAAATAATTTTTTAATTTTTTTTAAAACATATAATTGTGATGATTTTATTATTAACTTGAAAGTGGCATGGAAATTGATGAAAAATACAATTTCAATGGAATTGAAATTTTTCAGTGGATTTATGAAGATGTAGGAGTTGATTTGGAAATAGTTTTGTCGAAAAATATTTGATTTTGATCTTGACAGAAAGGTATAAGTTGAAATACATTTTCAAATGGAATGAAATGATGAAAACTGATACCATTGTTTTGAAAAGAGAAAGGCATGTCATAAATTGAAATTGGAAAATTAGGTTTTAAATAGATATGAAATGATTATTTCCCAATTTGATTTATTCTTAATGGACATGTTTTCTTGGGTAGTTGCTGGTAACTCTAAAAATCATGCATGGTCCTTGTCTCCATAACATTGGATTTTTGATGACAAATTTTACTAAAATAAATTTTGCATGACTTCTAACTATAGGTACCACTAATGGGTGTAGGCTTTCCTTTACGGCATCCCCTTATTGGGGTTTATTTGTGTGTGCACACATGATAAGTTTTTTGATTACTATGAGTTGTGTAAGGATCCAATTACCTTATAAACTGACTTACCACTAGGATTTTGTACATTGTGCTTTCTTATTATGAGTTTGTTGACTTTATTATACATATTTGTTAAATTATAGATTTATTTAATTCATTTAAAATTATTAATATAAACTATTTCTTATAAAATGTTCATTTAAGTATGTTTGAAAGTTATTTTTTACACACATGTCAACTCTTTCAATGAAAGGATGTTTTTTTAAATATGAAAAGGTAATACCCTGGCTAGTTTTACATAAATTGATAGAATATCTAGATTATTGTTTTTGGAATTGATTATGGAATATTTGGTGATATCCTAACGGGATTTATTTATCAAAAAATAATTTTTCCTTGGGATTTTTTTAGATTTTCTTACGTCGGGTCTAAGAAAAGGGAAAGCACAACTTGAAGGTGGTGGACAATATTGATTCTTTGGACCATGGGTTATTGTTTTTGTCTTTGGATATTTGTATTTCTAATGAGTACTTTGATGATGTACTTGTTTGGGTTTTTTATACTTGTTTGGCTTTTAGTACTTTCTTATGTTGTATTGTTGTGAATATTGACTTTTATCTTTTATATTCTACTATTTTTGAGAAAAATGCATTCCCAATTTAATCGTATATGATGTAAGGTGATATTACCTGACCCATGGGGATCAGGAATTCCCTTCGTGATATGTTAGGGCCGGATCGAGAATCTGGGGACTAGGATATCCAAGATAGTTTCTGAAAAGTGGTATCAAAGGTTTAGGATGAGTACGTTTCCTTAATTTCATTACGTAGTTTAGGATGTCTTTTCGAGACTTAAGAGGTATTTTCAAGTGAGGGTCTGGACAAATCTCATCGCAATGAGCCTTAAGTTACCATCAGTGTTTTGGTAAAGGCATCATGAGGATGGATTTTATCTAATTCTAGTAATTTAAATACTTTTGATTTAAATATAGTGAAATCCAAATCTTGAAATCTTATCTAATGGGATTAATTTTTTTTATTGGTTATGTTTGAGTGCTTGATCTGTGTAGTATTATGATGTCTTTAGTGTTGTTTATTTTTTTGTAGCATCATTCCTCCAAGAAGATATGTGAATAGGCTATAGAAAGAAACTATTGGTGTACTAAAATGCGCGTATCCTCCCATGGGCCACAACCTTCTTAAGATTATTGTGCATGGTATCCATGATATAGTATAAGTACTTAAACCTATACCAAATTAGGCTCCAGTTGTGGATCCTTAGAGTGACAAATCTGGGAATTATTCCAAGGATTTCCTTCTCAATAATCGACATATGTTACAAAGATCTAGTGATATTCAAGAGGATAAGTATTGGATGACTAAAATAGATATTATTTTTGATTTCTTAGAAATTATTGATTCAATTAAAGTGAAATGATCCACCTTAATGATGAAAGGACATAGCTGGAGATTATGGGATTAAATGGTTACAATGAAGATACACGAGGGTTTAGAGTGTAAGGACTACTGGTTAGGTAGAGTTAGATCTTATTATCCAGAGTCGGGGAAAGTAATATGAGTGTCTGATTTTTATCAGAATGGGGTACTTTGGGCGATGATCTCCCACCAGTTGTTGTCAAGTTTCTCGATGGGTTTCTTTATAGTTTCTATGGTTTTCCACTGGTAATAAGGGTAGATTTTTCTATTGATTCAGTGTCTGGTATTGAGTTAGTGTCTATTCATTATTACCACATGAAAATAACCAAAATGAAAGAGTTGAATCCTTAGTTTGATGATATGTTAGAGAAAGGATTTATATTCCTAAGTGTTTCACCTTGGGTAACACCTGTTCTATTTTTTAAGAAAGTTGATGGAACACTTTATCAATGTGTTGATTACCAGAAAATCAACCTAGTTATAGTAAATAAAAAGCATCCATGAACACATATTGTTGATTTTATTTACCTTATAAAAGGGGTGAAGTGGTTATCAAATATTGATCTTAGATCTGGTTATCACCATTTGAGAATAAAAGAATCTAAAATTCAAAAAACCAACATCCAAAGTAGTATTGACCATTATGGTCATCCTCTCGTGCCATTTGGCCAAAAAATGCTCTTCTAGTCTTTAATGATTTGATGAATAAGATTTTCTATGAGTATCTTGATACATTAATGGTGGCCTTTGTGGATGAAATCTTGATTTATTCTTTATTTAAGGTGGATCATGTGCTTCATCTGAGAGAATTTTTAGAATTATTCAGAAATAAACTATAACACCTGGATGTTTTTGTGAAATATTTTCTTTAAATAATTTTTATTCATCAGTAGTTTTATTTTCATGAAATCATGAGTTTAAATGAACCGCAAGACACCTTTATTAGAAAATTACAATTATAGCCTTGTCATTAGGTTAATGGGAATAATTATAAATAAATTATGAAAATGCATTGTGAATTCATTGACAATCAATTATATATAGAAAATATAAATATATATTTGTATTTTTGAGTGAATTAATTTTTTTAATTAAATTAATGGGATATATATAAGGCCCTAACCCTAAACCATACTTAATCTTGAGTTATTACAAGATTACATGTTGAGGATCTTTTTAGGTTTAGAGTTTTAGAGAATTAGATCATAAAACATGCATTAAATTCCACATTTAAACAAAGTGGTTACATAAAAGATAGAATTCATTTTTCCCATCAACGAAAACATATTTAAAATACAACATGGATTCTTTCTTGACACTTTCTTGATACTATCATCATATCATGCGCCATTCTCTTGACCTGTGAAAAACATTTCAAAAACTTGTGATGAGCATAAAAAGCTCAGTAAGGGTTATAAAAATATGGAAAGGAAACATGAGTTCATATATACATAAGAATGAAATCATACATTACCCATAAAACATAAGCACTTGAACATACCTCATCAAATCACGAATAAAACATAGAAATCATAAGACATAAAGGTAACTTGAGGCATTCATAACATTCTTACGTAGGGAGTAACTCTCTTGGTTACGTTTGGAATACCCATCACAATATATTCCCTAAATATCTTCGGAGAAACCTTAACGTTTAACTTATTTGCATTACCCAATGTATTGGAGAGATATATCGGGCTCACCCGCCCTTATTTTATCACAGAACCACCCGTCTTCATAACAATGCCCAAGAACCATAACATAATCATATCACATAAAACATGCATAAAGGAAACATGACATTTCCACTTTTCAATCACAAGATATCAATACAACACATTGATATAAAAACATTATCAAAACCATTTTCAATACCAAAATAAAATAAAAGTAAAACATTGTATTTTTTTCATTCAAAAAAAGTTATGGCTTTCAGAGGAAGCCGAAACTCAAATAATGGCCACGAAGATGGAGAAGTCGTTGTCGCCGCATACGTATGACAAAAAAAAACATTCCCTTTTTTCGTTTAGTAAATGATTTGTATAGAAAATATTCCTTTTAAATAAAAATAAAAGTCAAAGGGGTTTATACACCGTATAAAAGAAAGTTGTGTATAAAACATAATATGCCTCAATGAAGGGAGACTGAGACGAAGTCCCATACCTCGGGTCCGACTTGACTCGATCGTTCTTTACTGTCCTGAATAATAAACTTGAGTTAATTTATAATTTCTTAAGAACATTTTTCAAGTTAATTATTCCTTTTATATCACTTATTACCATGTTATGAACACTATTTATTCATTTAAGTTAATAACGGTCATTTTGTCCATATTTGGTACTTGAGTCAAAAGTGAACTTCTTATATTTACAAGTTGTTCACGTAGTCAAATATCAATTATCTCAAGAATGGTATTCATGATGTAGATGCCATATATATCATATATATCCAGTATATACATGAATTTATAATATTACATTATCATTTAGAGGTAAGAAATGAAAGGCACCGTTCATGGAGACGGTAAGCCGTACGTATGCATGAACGCTACTTTCATTTCTATGTCATATTAATGGAATTAAAACTAAATGAGAGATATGTATATTTTAATTCCAGAATTATATTCATCATTTATATGTAACATACATCATATATATCCATTATATATACGTAATTATAATAGTACATTACATTTGGGGATAAGAAATGAAATGCACCGTTCATGGAGACAGTAAGCCGTACGTACGCATGAACGCTACTTTCATTTCGATCTCATACTTTAATGGAAAGAGATAATAATTATATAAAGGTATATTATAATTACAGTATAATATAATATATAATATAATTAAATCTATCCTTGATACATACAACATATGGTATTAACGAATCAAATCACTTTGAGGGGGCGCTAGTCCGAACTTCCTAAAATGAAATTATCGTGTTTACCCATAATGGAAAACATAAAGGTATGACATAAATGAAAAATAAATAAGCTTAAGTAAAACATAAACATATTATATATCATATATATAAATATATTGACATATTAATGGCCACCTTTGAATGTGTTATATGAGTGTTGAACAATCATCGTTTCGTGAGGCAGAAATTCACCATCCCTAGAAACAGTATGTTCATTAACCATTAAGTCTAGGTGTGTGTAAGTGTAGCTAGAATAATTTTTATAAAAACATCCTAGTATATTTATGATACTGGTTTTGTTACAAAAGAAATGAAAAAAAAGAGTTTAGGGGGTTGGAGAAGCAAAATAAACATAAGAACAAAAGTGAAGACATTACCTTAAAATTGGGTAACTCTTTTTGATTTGGGATCAAAGGCTTCCTTGGGAATACTTCTTCCCAAAGTGAGGCTTCTAGGAGTAATATAGGGATGTGGAGAGACAAAATGGGTAGGGTTTTGCCGAGCCAAAGGCTTGAGAGGTGTGGGTAAGGTGTTAGTGGTGGGGGCCTTTTATAAGAGGAGAGGAGGGGCACTCTTGGAAAGGTATAAAAGGTAACTTTTCAGATTTTAAAGGTACCAAAATTATATATTTCTAGGATAAGGTGATAAGGGTTCTAAATATACTCATCAAATAGGTCTTTTACAAGTGTAAGTCTTAGATTTTATATTATCTTTTCACTTTATTTAAATCTTTAAATAATGAGGTAATCGCTGAATCGTCATGATGTCATAAATAATTTAATTTATTTAATGTCTAAAAATTACAAAAAAAAAATAATATGATGTAGGAAATCATTTTAGATTTACAATGACTATTTATGTTCTAATATATCATTTATGTAGACAACATTAAAAATATTTTACTCAGGTGATACATTCTTTGTTATATTTAACTTTCTTTAAAAATAAAAAGATAAAAAGTCACTTTCACACAAAAGTGATTCAATGAGGTCCCCAAGTTTGGAACAAAGAATCCCATGTCCAGCGATGAGACAAACCGTATCATTATCACACATGTTGTGGTCATTTTTTATTATTATGATATTATTTTATTATCCTTAACTACCCGATTACTCATTAATCAAGATAATTAAAGATAATTACTGTCGTTACTATTCATAATGTCCAAAAACAACAGAGTATTAATTAAATAATATCTAACTTATGATTCCCAATATGGAATCCATTTTACCAAATCCCAAAAATATAAATTTCAATAGTTAATTTAAAAATAATTCCCGTTGTTAAAACAAATAGCTGGTTTTTTTTGAAACAATATCTATGAAAAGTTTGGCACTTGTTTATGCCCAATTCCAAAGTGAAATTAATCCCAAAGAACACCATTGGATTACATGGTAAAAATATTTTCTATTTACACTTTAAAACCAATTAAAAAGATAATCTAACCATATAATTAAATTAGATGAAAAAGGAGTTTTGATGTAAAATGCAGTATTTTTCACTATTCATTAAAAAAAAGAACATTGTCAGAAAAATACCAAAAAATTATCCAATGTAAATTTCAATGTCCCAATCATAAATAATAAGTTTATTTTGAAAAATAGAGATTATATAATTGTCAAAAGTTTGATTTAAAAATGATTTTCCATCAAAAGGCAGGAAAAAAATCTTTTAAAATTATTAGTTAATTCCATGCTTAAGATTGGATTTATTCTTATTTTAAGCCTCTAAAACGCTATCTAATTCATAAATAGACATATATAAGAATATATATTATTAGTTAATTACTTGTTATGTTACAATAAATATATACATATATTTTTGTGTGTTATATATTTAATAAAATATTTTTGATATTCATCCAATGGATATTTTTGACATCAGGTCGGAATAAAACCCTATATGATGTATAAAAACATATTTTTTTAAAATTTTAATTTCTGACATTTGAATAGAGAACCCCTTTTAAATTAATATTTTGACACATTAATAATTTTTATATAAAAACATTAACATGTTATTTTGAATTGGGATATAAAAATTTACCTTGGATGAATTGTTAATATTTTTTCGATAATATTCATTTTTTTGTTAATCGTAAAAATACACTAAATTTTAAGAGAAAACAACTTCTTTGATCAAAAAAAATTTATTTGGTTAAATTGTATTATTTAATGGTTTTAACGTATAAATAGATGATATTTTTATCATTCAATTTAATTTATTTTATTAGAATTAATTTTACATTAAATTCATATGTAAATATATTACAATCTTTTGTAATGTTTTAACTTTTAAAAACACATTTTCTAATTTTAAAAATATGATTAATTTCAAATTAATTACTGTAACTTATGTGTTTTTAATTTTTAAAAATAGATTCAATATTTGGAATCTGTTGGTAAATAACTTTATCTTATTTTGAGGAAATATGAATAGTAACTTTGGAAATTTTTTTTAACATGATAAAAGTGTTAATCAGGTAATTAAGCTTAAAAATAATATTATAAAATTACCCTATGACTTGTATTAATATGATTGGATGATTTTTAATTTAACTAAAGAATACTTGGGTTGAAATGGTATCCATTGTAACCCACTTTGTTGAGATTATAACATTTCATTTATTTTATTTAATGAAAAGTGAAATATGTCTCACTCAAACTTTAATAATTAAATTATTTTTAATATAAAGTTATATTGAAGATAAATTAGACTAAGATTATTCTTATGAAATATAATGGATTTATATTAATCATATTTTTTAAATTTTATTCAAAAAATAAGTTTATTAAATAATTACACAAAATTCGGGTAGTAATTATTTTATTAATGAAGAGTTCAAATAAATGTTATTAAAAATATTTCAATAAATATAATTTGTGATAATTATTATGTAAAATTAATATTATATATTACCTTATCCTCTTAGTGATATAATAAATTTTTTTTATCTAGGTTCACTTCTTAATTTTTTATTTTAAAAAATCCATGAAATAAATATTGTCAAAATTGACTCCATTGATATTTTATCCAAATAAGGTTTTATTAAGATATTTAAAAATAATAAAACATTTTTAAAAATGTATTATAATTATTATATGGTATAAAATGTTTTAAATTATTCATTTATGGTCTAATTGACTTCAAATAAGTTAATATTTTACCCTTTTAATATTGAAATATTTTTTATACCAGATAAAATTAAATTGAATAACTAAGTGTTAATTAAAATTATACTGCTTAAATTGACATAAAAACTTATATAAAGTTTATTTTTTGATGATATTAGAACCCTATATCATCTCATTTTTTAAATTGGGGAATTTTGGTGATTTTTATTTGGGGTTTTATTTTATTATAACTTAATATTTTTGATGTTTCCAAAAGTGCCCCTGACCTCAATTATTAAAGGGAACTTCCTCCTACAACTCTTCACTTCTTTTTTAGCCCTCAATCTCGACCATTACATGACCATTTATCTTATCAAATTCCCTAAAAACATACTATAGTTCCTGGTCATCTTCAAAGACTAACTATAGTGCTCTAAGAGAAGATTTAGAGGAGGCATATTGAAGAAGAGGTAAAATCATTTTCTGATTCTTTCAAACTTCTATCTTCTTCTCCTTCCACCTCATGATTTTTTTTCGTTATAAAGTAATAACTACATTACTAATTATATTGTAATAGTCTATTATAATAAATAAATAACCATAGTCCACCTTCTACCCATCCTATGGGAAATTAAATCACCACGCATGTGTATGCATGACTTACCATCTCCACACCAAGGTGTAATCCGTTTTTCACCACCACCTTACATTTATGGGTAAAATGATGGGATTAATAAATATTTATGATCAATATAAAATTATATTTATTTTGATATACTATAAACCATCTAATTCAATGCCATTCAACAATTATGGGTAGGATATTGTTGCTCGTGCTTATGTAAGGCTTAATGTCACCACGATGCGATGTGATTCATTCTTCATAATATTTATTAATGCATGATTATATAAATTAATTAAATGAATAAATATTATATATATTATTATAATACCATTATTTAAATGATATAACTTTAACCTAAAAAGAGGAATACAAACTTATCCGACAAAAACATGTATAAGAACATAAAAGAGTTTATACCTGAATAATGAGTAACAATGAAATGTTACTAATAAACGAATGAAAATATGACCATAAATGTTATCATAAAAATTATTATGATTATCTAATAAGTTATTAAAATTATTAAAATTATTATGCCGGATATTTGGATACATATGATGCATATCAGATCTAACATAATGGATAACATTGCAAATATCATTTTTATATGAGATTGTTTATTGGTAAGTGTTTGTTGGAGTATATTTGTCATCCATGTCCATGTTTCTTAAATTTGTTTTTCAAAATATTCTTTATTTAATTTTATAATTTTTAAATTCAATTATACCCATTTGTTAATTTTTAATAAATGGTATGAATTGAATCTTTTTTCATTTTTTGTACGAGGTAATTTTTGAATTTCGTGGAAAACGTATGAGAAAAATATTTTTTTAACTTGAATGGCATGACCAAATTTTTACACTTTTATAATGCATTATTTCCTTGAATCTTACACTATAGGGTTAAAAGGTTATTTTCACAGGAAATTATTTCTTTTAAAATTGTGTGGATTTTGAGGATGGAATACATTTTTAAAGAAGAAAGGATATTTTTTCTCAGAAGTTAATTTCAAGTGTTTTATCAAAATTATTTTCCATCTAAGTAGAAACTATTTAAATGGGGTTATATTTCTATCCCTATTATTAATATGATTTTATTTTGTCTATGATGGAATTATATTTTTTAAATCCATTTATTTTATATCAATTATGATGAAATGATGTTTAAGAAACCCATTTTATTTCATGGGTTATACTATGGTGAATGTTGATATGTTTTTTTGGAACACGTAAGAATAATTTAATTATGATATGGGTGGTACTTATATCTCCCTCTAATGCATTGTGTAATGATTTATATCTCATAAGATAGACTTGATTTAAATGACAAGTAAATCTAGTTCAGTAATACATGGATCGAATAAGTATTGAACTCAGATCAGTAAGGGCATTTGTCCACTATGATGGTCTTATAAATGAGCCTTGACTCATATGAAATGATTTCCTATGCTTATATGTGTATTACACAAAATTTATTCTTTTATATTATGACTGTTTTGATTACATTTCACTTTTAGGATTTATCCTATGACATGATATTTTGATCTTTTATATGCAGGATAAGATTTTCAAATGTTATGTTCTTATGATTATGATATGATTTATATTTCCATTATTTACCCTTACTGGTCATTTGAGACCACCCTTTATTATTTTTATTTTCCCAAGGTCATGAAGAGGTTTATTATAAGATATTTCAAAAAAGAGTCCAGTTATGAAGAATAAGAGGGAGACAATGCACATGTTTAATGAAAAAGTTTTTTATGTTCCCCAGTTTCTAAAGAAACTAAACCTATATAGTCATGGTGTGGTTTATGGTATGTTATGTAATAAATATTCTTCAATGTTGAAGTAAAATCTATATGTAAAGTATGGGTCGTTATATCTTATATAAGAGAAAAGGTATAGTGAACGTTTGGAAACTAGAATGAGAAAACCTTAGTAAGAATGATAGGGATATTTCTGAGTATAGGTTACAATTATATCATTGTATTTTAAAGATGTTCATGGATAACCAATTTTAAAACCTAATGTGTCATAAATTGAAATTTTATTCTTGAATTATGTGGGTTTCCTAATATTATTAGAGTTTATCATACTCTGCTTCTTGGTTTTAGTCAATGGCTATAACCCGAAGAACCCATGTTAATGATGAATACAATGAGTAATGCAATGATTGTCCCCCTGAGCAACCAAATTTTATGGGAGATAGAATGAAAATTCTTATAGCCATGCTCACACAACTTTCTCAAGATATGAATCATGTCGGACTTCAAAACGAGCAAAGGAGTTTGCAACATCATATGGAATCCTTCACGAGGTAGTGTCCACCTTCATTCAGCAGGTTTTCTGATCAATAAGTGGATGAACAATGGATCAGTACCACTAAAAAGATATTTTTAGTTCTATAATGTTCTAAAAAGGATAAATACATCTTATAAGTGTAGCGTCTGGAAGGTGGATCTAATAAATTGTGTAATCTTATCAAGAATATGAGGTAAAGAGATGAAATTGAGTCCATTAAATGAGAGAAGTTCAAGAACTTATTTTTCAATAAGTACCTTCCTCCTATTCTTTGAAAAAATATAGAGAGGGAGTTTCTTGAACTTTAGAAAACGGAGGATGAATCCGTTGGTACCTACAAATCTAATATTACAATACTTTCAAGGTAGACATCTAGAATTAATATTCAACCTGAGAGTAAAATTGATCGATTCTTTAGTGTCTTAAAACTATGTCTCCAAAGGGCATTAGACATAAGGGAATTTAATCTCTACAAGGAAAGTTTTTTATTTTCTCTCATGATTAAGATGGATATTGGATTAACCCATCAGTCATATTTGTTTGATAAGAAGAGAAAAATAGAATTCAAAGGAAAATATAAATACCATAATTAAAAGAAGACTAGTTTTCACTTATACTCAATGTTTGGAAAGAAACATGGAAGGAATTTCATTAAAGGTACTAGTAAATATTTTAAGTGTGGAAAAGAAGTTCATTGGGTAGTTTATTGTATAAGTAATGGAAAAAACATGTCTAATGATGTGGAAAAATAAAAGTCTACATAGAATGCACCTCCTACACATCAATTCTACAAGTGCAAGGAAATGGGGAATTATGCCAATCAATTCCCTAATCTAAGGGTTATTAATGATTATCGACATTAAAAAACTCTTAAGGCTAAAGACAAAATAATGTCACATGATCACTATCGATGAACTGGAGTATGATAACGAAGTGGTGAAAGGTACAATTACCATCCACTCTAAAGTAGAAAATGTTTTATTTGATTTTGGATCCACCCATGCATTTATATCTGAATAATTCCATAAGGGTACACTGTATTACCTAAAAAATAAGATATTGAGTTAGCTTTGACAACTCCTAATGGCACAAAAGTGGCATCAAAAGTTTATAATTCTTCTCTGGATAATGTTTGTGGGAAAGTGATTCCTGAAAATCTTGTGATCCTACCTATAGTGGAATTTTATGTGATTCTTGGCGTAGATTGGATTACTCTATATGGAGATAATATCAATTTCCAAGGAAGGGAAGTCACATTTAATATTCCAAATAAATCTATGATCATGTATCGATGAAAGAATGAATATAACCTTCTATTAGAAATGTATTCTATTGTATGGGTCTTGATTCTTATAAGTGAAGGATATTTATCTTGAATGGTTGTGGAGGAACTCACAATTAAGAGTACACCCATTGTACCCGAGTTTGATAATGTCTTTATCGATCAATTTTCAGGTCTTCCACCGAATCATGAATTTGAGTTTTCATTAGAACTCATACCAGGTGTGTGCCTATTTCAAAGACACCTTATAGAATGGCCCAAGTTGAGTAGTGGGAATTGAAGAATAAATTCCAAGATAATCTTGATAATGGATTCATGTTCCCTAGTGCATCACCTTGGGGAGAACATCCTTTATTTGTTAAGAAGAAATATGGATTAATAAAACAATGCAATGGTTATCGAGAATATAACACGGTCACTATCAAGAAAAAATATCATCTTCCCCACATTGATGAATTATTTAAACTAATATGTGAATCTCAAAATTTTTTCAATATTGATATTCGCTTAGGATATGATCAATTAAGGGTCAAAAAGGAGGATCTACCAAAGACTACATTACATAAAAGGTATGGACACTATGAATTTATAGTGATTTCTTTTTGTCTTACTAGTTCCCCCATTATCTTCATAGATCTAATGGATAGAGTCCTAGAGACTATCTTGATCCATTTGTGGTAGTCCTTATAGATGATATTATAATATATTAGAAGTGAAATGAATAACATGATGAAAAATTGAGAATTATACTGAAGACCCTAAGAAATGAGAAGATTTATGAAAAATTCACCAAGTATTAATTTTGGCTTCAAAAAGTTTCATTTTTGGATCACATAATATCAAGAGAAGGGATATCTATGGATCCATCAAAAATAGAAGTTGTTAAAAGTTAGTTGAGACCAAAAATTGGTAATTGAAATCTGAAGTTTTCTTGGTTTGGATAGATAATATCAATGTTTTTTGAAATATTTTCCCCAACTATCTATTAAAATCACCAGTTTGACTCCGAAAGGAGTTATGTTTGTTTGGATGAATGAATTCGAATAGAATTTAAAAGGGATAAAAATATGGTTAGCCATTGCATCTATTCTCACACAATCTTGTAGTTGAGAAAGGTTTGTGATTTATAGTGATGTATCCAAAAAGGGGTTGATATGTGTTTTGATGCAAAATAATATGGTTATATCTTATACCATATGACAGTTGAAAATCCATGAGCAAAATTCCCCAACTCATGATTTTGAGTTAACTGCAGTAATCTTTTCATTAAGGATATGAAGGAATTATAATTATAGTGAATGGTGTGATATTTATACTGATCATAAAAGTATAATGTATATTTTCACAAAAAAATATCTTAATATGTGCCAAATAAGATGGATGGATATGATTATATATTATAACTTCTCAATACATCACCAATATGGGAAATCGAACAAGGTGGCCGATGATTTGAGTCTACAAGACTGTTCTAGCCTATCCATTACCAGGATAAAAAAAGATCCAATATTTATGGATTCGAAAAGGATAGATCTTAAAATTTTAAAGGATGGGGGGAAATATTATCTTTATCAAATTAATGTTCATCTATCTATACAAGTGAATATTAATGAAGCATAAAAGAAAGATGTAGAGCTACAAATGAAGGTGATAAATGTTCCCAAATTCAACCTTGATTATGAAGAAATAATAAGGTTTAGGAAAAGGGTTTGTATTCCTCCCATACTAGAATTAGAGGAGATATAGGATGAGGCTCATAGTTCTTCATTATCTACTCACCATTTAAGCACAAATATGTAAAGGGAAATGAAAGTGTATTTCTAGTGGGATGGCATGAAAAGAGATATCGTTGAATATGTCTTTCGATATTTGATTTTTTAAAAAGTTTTGGCTGAGGGATAGAAGTCTAAGGTGATGTTACAACCATTACGCATACAAGAATGAAAATGGGAAAACATCACTATAGTATTTATTGTCAGACTTCCCAAAACATCTAAAGGCCATAATGGTATATGGGTTATATTTTATTGCCTTACGAAGTAGGCACACTTCATTGCTATTGGAGAGGTTTTCTATCTTTGTTGGTTTTCCAGGATATATGTAAAGTAAGTGGTAAGATTTCATGGAGTACCAATTTTATTTATATCTAATCAAGATCCAAGTTTTACCTCAATGTTCAGGAGAAGTTTTCTACAAGATCTGGATACAGAGTAAAGTTTCAGCACTACATATCATCCTCAGATAGACAGTCTGTCTAAGAGGAAAATTCAAACTCTATAAGACATGTCTAAACCTTTCTCTTTTGATTTCAATGTTGGTTGGGATCAAAACCAACATTTGGTGGAATTTTATACAAAAATATCTTTCACTCTTGTATTCAGATGGCCCCTTATGAAGCCCTAAATGGAAAGAAGTTCAGTACATCCACTTGCTATAATGAAGTTGTAGAAAGAAATCTAGTAGGACATGATCTTATTGTTGAAATGGCAGAAAAGGTTAGATCTATTTAACAATGCATAAGAGAAACTCAGGGTCGACAAAAAAGTTAAACTGAAAATAGAAGAAAAGGCCTAGAGTTTGAAGTGGGTGATAAGGTGTTCCTATGAATATCTCCCGAGTAGAGAGTGATGAGATTTTGAAATAAGGGCAAGCTGAGCCCTAGGTGTATTGGTCGTTTTGAAATTCTGGATCGCTTTTGGAAGGGTGCATACCGATTGGTGCTTCAAATAAATATCTCTCAAGTTCATGATGTGTTCATTGTATCTCTCTTTAGAAATTTCATACCTGATCCTTAAAATGTACTAAGCTCAGAAGTCGTGTCGTGGGAGGAAGATCTTTCTTATGAATAACAACCGATAGAGATTCAGGATCGTAGTGAAAATGTTCTACGAAACAAGACCACTCTCTTGGTTAAAGTTTTATGTAGGAACCACTAATTTGAATAAGCTATATGGTAAATTGAGGATATTATTAAGGAGAGGTAACCTTATCTGTTTATTTCCAAGTGATGAATTTCGAGGGAGAAATTCAGTTTAAGTGGGTAGAATGTAACACATAGAAGTTTTTATGAAATATTTTCATTAAATAATTTTTATTATTCAGTAGATTGATTTTTACATAATCATGAGTTTAAAAGAATCACGAGACTCCCTTATTATAGAATTAACATTATAACCAATCTATTAGGTTAACATGAATAATTATAACTAACTTATGAAAATGCATTGTGAATTAATTAGAAATCAATTATTTATGGAATATATAAATATATATTTTTACATTTTGTTTTGAAATTAATGAGATATATATGTTTTATAGACTTAATAAAATATTTTTTATATTTATCCAATTGATATTTTCTTCATAGAGTATGAATAAAACCCTATTTAATGTATAAAAACCTATTTTTTTAAAGGGAAATTTTACACCTATGAATGGAGAAGCCATTTAAATTAAGATTTTGATACATTATTAATTTTTATATGACATGGTAAACATTTTTTTATGTGGGATATAAAAATTTACTTTTGATGAATTTTCAAAATTTTTCTAATAACATTCATGTTTTGATGAATCGTAAAAATATACTAAATTTTAAGAGACAAGAAATTCTTTCATCGAGATAATTTATATGGTTAAATTATAATATTGAATGGTTTTAAGGTATAAGCATAATATATTTTAATAATTAAATATAATGTATATCATTTTCATTAATTTGACATTGAATTCCTATGTAAAAATATTTCAATCTTTTGTAATGTTATAAATTTTTAAAACCCATTTTCTCATTTCAACAATGGGAATATTTTTAAATCAATTAATAAAACTTATATTTTTCCAATTTTGAAAAATGGATTCTATATTTGGAATCCGTAGGTCCAAATTATTTAAATATATTTATTTTATAGTTGGGAAAAATTAATAGTAACTTTGGTAAATTTTATTAACATGGTAAAAGGGTAAATCCGATAATTAAGGGTAAAAATAACAATATAAAACTATCCTAAAACCTGTATTAATATAATTAGATGATTATAGTTTTCCCTAAAACATACTTGGGCTGAATGTTTTTCCATTGGAACCCACATGTATGAGCTTAAGACATTAAATTTATTTTATTTAACGAATAGTTTAATATGTCTCACTCAAATTAAATAATTAAATTATTTTTAATATAAGTTTATAAAGAAGATAAATTGAACTAAAATTATTCTTATTAAATATAATGGATTTATATTAATCATATTATTTTATTTTTAATTTTTATTCAACAAATAATTATATTAAATAATTAAACAAAATTTTGATAGTAATTATTTCAGTAATGAAGAGATCAAATAACTGTTATTAAAAATATTTTAAAAAATATAATTTGGGATAATTATTTTGTATAATAAATTCAATAGATTATATTGATCCAATAGGAATATAGTATAATTTTTTATCTAGGTTCACTTCTTATTTTTAAATTTTTTAAAATCCATGAAAAAAATAGTGTCAAAATTGACACTTTTGATATTTTTTCAAAATAATGTTTAATTAAATTATTTCAAAATAATAAAACATTTTTAAAAATATATAATAATTATTATATGGTCTATAATGTTCTAAATTATTAAATTATAGTCTAATTTACTTCAAATAAGTAAATATTTTACCATTTTAATATTAAAATATTTATTACCCATGATAAAAATTAATTTGAATATCCAAGTGTTAATTAAAATGATAATGCTTAAATTTACATAAAAAATTGTCTAAAATTTATTGTTTTATTAGATTAAAAGACTATATCTTCTTATATTTAAAATTGGTAAATTTTGGATATTTTTAAGTGGGTTTGGGTTTTATTATAAATTAATATTTTTGAGGTTTCAAAAGTGCCCCGGACCTCAATTATAAAGGGGCACTTCCTCCCTCAACTCTTCACATCATTTTGATCCCTCAAGATTTACCATAACCTGCCCATTTTACTTTTTAATTTCCTTATAAACATTATATGGTCCCTTTTATTTATCACAGACCAACTCTAGTGCTCTAGGAAGATATTTAGAGGTGGCACGTCGAAGAAGAGGTAATATCTTTTACCGATTCTTTCAAACTTATTTCTTTTTATAGTACCATGTCCTGATTTGTTTCATTATAAATTAATAACTCTAGTAGTAATTATATACAGAGAGTTCAATATTATCATGAAACAACCATATTCCATCTTATACCCATCCTATAAAAATTGAAATCACTACGCGTGCGTACGTACAACTTAACATCTGCATGCCATGGTGTAATCTGTTTTTCACAACCACCATACATGGATGGATATGGTGATAGAATTAATAAATATATATATGATTAATATTAAATTAAATTTATTCTAAGATAATATATATCATCAACTTTAATACCAATAAAAAATTATGGGAACAATATCATTGCTTGTGTGTACATACGACTTACCGACTCCATGATTGGATGTGACTTGTTCTACATAATCTTCATTAATGCATGATTATATAAATAAAATGAATGAATAAATATGATATATATTATACTAATAAAATGATTTAAATGATATAACTACAACCTAAAAAGTGGAATAAGATCTTATCTGAAAAAACATGCAAAAGAACATAAAGCAGTTAATACCCGAACGACGAGTAACAATGAAATGTTACTAACAAACAGATGAAAATATTAACATAAATGTTATCATAAAAAGTATTATTATTTTGTAATAAATTAGTAACATTATTTAATTCATTATATATGTTCTTTAGATACATAAAATTCATATCGGGCCTAATGTGAGGGTTAACTTTGCAGATCTCATTTTTATTCAAGATTGTTTATTCATTAGTATTTACTGGGGGTATATTTATCATCCACATCAATGTTTCCAATTTTTTTGAAAATGTTTTTTATATCCTTATATAATTGTTTAAATTAAATTTTATTCATTGGTGAATTTTTACTTAACTGTATGAAGGAAATCTTTTGTCATTTTTAGTACGAGGTACTTATTGACTTTTTTGGAAAAAGTATGGGAATAATGTTTTTTAACTTGTACGGCATGAATGGATTTTTAATCTTTCATATTTAATTATTTACAAGGATATTTCCCTATAAAATTATAAGTTTATTTTCATAAAAAATGATTTCATCTAAAATTGTGTGGCATTTTGATGTCGGAAAACATTCTTGAATAAGAAAGGATATCTTCCTCCCAAACGAATTTCAAGTGTTTTCTAAATATTATTTTCTATATATGATGACACTCTTTAAATATGGTTATATTTATATTACTATTATAACTATGCGGAATTTTATTTAGGAAATCTATTTGTTTTGTATCAATTATTGTGGAATGATGTTTAAGAAACCAATTTTATTTCATGGGTTATACTTTGGTGATAGTTTTTATGTTTTTGTGGCACATGTAAGAATGGTTTAATTATGGGATGGGTGGTCACTATATCTCCCTTCAATTCATTGGGTGATTATTTATATCGATTGATATATACATGACTGGAGCAACAATTAAATCTTGTTCATTAATACAGGGCTAGAATGAGGAGTGAACTCAGTTCAGTAATCGAATTTGTCTACTATGATGGTCTTGGCAATGAGCCTTCACAAATATGAAATGATTTTTTATTATTATGTTTGTATTCCAAGATATTTCATGTCTTAAGTTATGACTATTGGGATTGCATTACACTTCTACAATTTATCCCATGACATGATATTATGATATTCTATATGCAACATAAGATTTTCAAATGTCATGTTTTTATAATTATGATATTATTAATATTTCCTATGTTTACACTTAAGGAAAATTTTAGATCCCCCTTTCATATTATTATTTTCCCCAGGTCATGTACAAGGGTATTAAGTTATATATGTCAAAAATGAGTGTAGTTATGAGGAAATAAGCAAGATACAATGTAAATGTTTTATGAACCAGTTATTTATGTTTTCCTGTTTCTAAAGACATTAAACTAATACGATTTTGGAATGGTTCTTTTATGGTATATAACAAATATTATTCAATGTTGTAGTAAAATCTATATGTATATTATGGGATGTTATAGATGGTATTAGAGAAAGGTTATAGTTAACCTTTGGAAACTAGGATGAGAGAACCTCAGTAAGAACCCTATAGATATGTGTATGTTTAGGTTACAATCCAATACTACTATTTCAGAGATGTTCATGAATAACCAATGATAAAACCTAAAGTGTCCTAAATTCAAATTTTATTCTTGAATTATGGGGTTTTCCCATTATGATTAGTTTTCATCACACTATAATTCTTGGTTTTAGTCAATAGATAAAACCCAAAAAAACCACATTAATGATGAATACGATGAGAAATACAATGATTGCCCCCCTGAGAAACAAAATGTTACTGGATCTAGAATAAAAAATTTATGACCATGCTCACACAACATTCTCAAGATATGAATCATGCCGAACTTCAAACAAGAAAACGAGGGGGAAAAATTATGTTGAATCATTCATGAGGTAACATCCACATTTTTTCTGCGGGTCTTATGCTCCATTAGTCAATGAATAAAGGATCAGTACCACTAAAAATATATTATCAATACTACAATGTTTTGAACATGATAAATTCCTCTTAGTAGTATATCATTGGAAGGTGAAGCAGATCAATTGTGGAATCTTATCAAGAATATGAGGCAAATAGGTTAAATTGTGTCCGTAGAATGTGACGAGTTCAAGAACATATATTTCAATAGGAAATTTCCTAGTATTCTTCAAACTAAGATGAATAAGGAGTTCATTGAACTTAAGAAAAATGATGATGAATTCTTTGGTACCTACAATTTTTTTTCAAGACTTTCAAGGTATGATTATGGAATTATTATCCAACCTAAGAGTAAAATTGATCAATTTTTAGTGTCTTAAAACCAATTCTCCGAATAATATTAACCATAAGGGACTTTAATTTCAACGAGGAAATTGTTTGATGTGATCCCAAGGTTGATATGGAATATGAGTAACCCATCAGTCATATGGGTTTGATAAGTTAAGAAAAATAGAATTCAAAGTAAAATCTAAAGACGACACTGAAAAGAAGATGAGTTCTTCTTTATGCTCAATGTGTGGAAAGAATGGATGGAATTGTCTTAAAGGTAATTTAATGTTTTAAGTGTGGAAAATATAGTAATTGGGAAGTTAAATTCTATAGTGATGAGAAAAATATGTCTAATGATGCGAACAAAGAAAAAGCTACATAGAATGCACCTCCTACACTTCAATGCAACATGTGAAAGGAAATGTGGAATTATGCCAATCAATTCCCAAATCCATGAATTATTGATGATTATGGAATTCAATAAACTCTTAAGGAAAAATATAATATAATGTCACATTCAATAACTATCAGTAACATGAATCATGATAATGAAGTGGTGAAAGGTATCCTTACCATCCAATCTATTGTAGAAAATGTTTTATTTGATTCTTTATCCACTGAATATTTTACTTCTGATGAATTTTTTAAGGTTATCATTGTACTTCCTTCACAGTTAGAAGTTAATTTAGCAATGACAACTCCTAAAGGCACAATGGCCACATTAAAAGTTTATAATTCTTCTCCGGTTGATGTTTTTGGGAAAGTGATTCTTACAAATCATGTGATCCTTCCTATAATGGTATTTGACGTGATTATTGGGATGTATTTACATTATTTATATAGATATCATATCAATGGAAAAGGAAGGAAAGTAACTTTTCATATTCCAAATCAATCTATGATCATATATCAATGAAAGGATGAATATAACATTCCAGTGGAAAATTATTCCATCTTATGGGTCTTGATTCCTATATATGAAGGTTATTTATTTCAAATGGCTGGGGAAATACTCATGATTAAGAATACACCCATTATACAAAAGTTTTATGATGTATTTTAAGAGTAATTTCTTGTTCCTCCACCAAATCATGAAGTTGCGTTTTCAATAAAACTCATACTGGGTGCTATACCTATTTCAAAGACACCTTATGGAATGGACACAATTGAGATCTATTAATTGAAGAAGAAACTCCAAGAGAATATTGATAAGGGATTCATATTCCCTACTATGTCACCTTGTGGAGCACCTATTCTATTTGTTAATAAGAAATAGGTACCGATAAGACTTTGCATTGATTATTGAGAACTTAACAAGGTCACTATCAAGAACAAATATCCTCTTCCACTCATTGATGACTTATTTGACCTAGTACGTAGAGCTTAATAATTTTACAAGATTGATCTTCATTCAGGATATCATCAATTAAGTGTAAAAAAGGATGATATACCAAAGACGACATTCTGTACAACGTATGAACACAATGAATTTATAGTGACACCTTTTGGTCTTACTAATTCCCCCACTATCTTCATGGATCTAATAGATAGAGTCTTTAGAGACTATCTTGATAAATTTGTGGTAGTTCGTATAGATGACTTGTTTGACTAGACTATACATACTTTTGATTTTTCAATTATTTTATTCATGCTAAATGACTTATATAAACTATTTTATACCAAATGTTCATTTAAGCCTATCTAATTTTTTGATATATGTTCAATCTATTTAAATGAATGGTTGTTTTGGTTTATAATATTAAAATAAAATACCATGAATAGTTTTATTTTAATTCATTTTATATGTGGTTTATTATTTTTGGCATGATTATTGAATACTTAGTGAGACCGTACTGGGATTTATAGATCACACCCTACCTTTTATTTTTGGAATTTTTAGATTTTATTATTATTGGTCAAAGAAAAGGGAATGTTCCACTTGGAGTTTGAAGAAATTCTTGATCCATTGGTGGACCGTGGGTTGTTTTTTTTTCATGTTTGGATGTTTTTCTTTATTATGAGTACTTTGATATAGTTCTTTGTTTTTTTCATACCTGTTTAGTTTATTGTACTTTATCTTTTTGGAGTATTTATAATAATGAATTGTAGATTTTATCTTCCAATATTTGAATGGAATTATTTTCCCTCTTTTATCATGGTTGATGTCAGGTGCTAGTCGCCAACCCATGGGGATCAAGAACACCCATTAGGCTACATCGATGATGGATCAAATATTAGGGTACCAGGATATCCAAGATAGTTTGTGACATGTCAAATCACATACAAAGAATCACATTTAGGAAAAAAAAGGGACACGATGAATAATATAACACCCGTTGAAATATAGTTCATAAAATAAGACATTAAACCTTCATATAAAAATGGGATCTCACGCTCCCACCTCAAGGCATTTAACCTTTATTAAAAATACACACCCTTCTCAAAAATATTTTTATTTATAAAAAACCTATTTTACTAAATTTTTAATTAAAAAATTAATTATTTTTAGGTTCGAATTATGGTTCACCTAGGACATCATCTATACCAATCTATTAAATTGTCACACATGCTCTCTAACAAAAAAGTACTTTATTCAAATTATACGAAGAAAAATTCTCAATTAACATGCCTTTTTTTATTTTTTTCTCAAAAAGGAATCAAAGTCCATGTAATTGGTTAATTCCATTGACACATGGAATAAAATATTTAATAAAACATTAATATCTACATCAATTTGATTATCATCAAATTATAAGAAGAACTCTATTATTAAACATGCCTCTTATTTAATTATTTATCCAAATAAATATTATTTTTATCTTCTTTATCTAAAATAAATAATTTCAACATTCTATACCAATAATAATAGAATGTTAAACAAATAATAATATAGATAACACACTATCTAGAAAATCAAGAGGAAAACCATTATCATGTCATAAAATATCATCATGTGATCACTCTCCATTTTCATTTTTAATATTATTCAATATTTATTAGGTTTATTTCAATTCCATATAATAGTGGAAACCATGGAAAATTTATGACTTCACATAAATAAAAGATAAGAAATTAACCCATACCTTAAATTTTTCAACGTTATTTTCATGAGAATCGATCAACGTAGCGAATCTCTGATCACCTCTCCAATAATAAAATATATTTATCTAAAATTGAGACACTATAACTTCACCAAAAAACAAAAAATAAAACTCCATTATAATTATAGAGAGAATACTGTATAACATGGAAGTAGGAAACATGATGACATGAGATCGATTTAAGAGGAACCTATGAGAAATATGCGGTAGTGGGCACCTCATATTTATGTAGTTCAAACATGGGAAGCTGAGATCTGTCCCCATAGAAAGGGGATTCAAAGATGCTCATAAACCACCCTAGGGTGAATAGGGTTCATGTGGAAGAAGTGGGAGAAAAATAAGTTTTAATGGGGTTTGAGTTATTTATAAATCCACTAAAATGTAGAGGTTCACTGCCTAACCCTACAAGCCATAACGTAGAGTTGCATAACATAGGGAATCATATGATGACACATTTGGGACAACACCATACACACCCTTGGTCAAATACTTCTCTAAGATCCTTGGGGAGATCGAATAGAAGTGGATCTGGGACCACCATGTATTCTGAAGAATTAGGCTATTGTACCATTTAGTTAGGAGGAAGGTTACATCAGATATCTACCACCATTGTCCTTCTACCCTGGATTTGGAAGTATCCACAAAACTCACTACACCACAACCTTAATGCTCTATACTACCATGATTAACCAATGAAGATGGGCCTATTCCATAGCCTACCTCCACAACATAGCCATGTGTAAAAAGGTAGTTGCCATTAATTCCCTCTCTTGGGACCCTACCTTGTAGGTAGATCCACCA
Source organism: Viscum album (assembly GCA_963277665.1). Lineage (NCBI taxonomy): Eukaryota > Viridiplantae > Streptophyta > Magnoliopsida > Santalales > Viscaceae > Viscum > Viscum album. The sequence goes on along the minus strand of OY728153.1, from coordinate 1,309,640,788 downwards.
TGCCACAACCACCTCCATTATAGAATAACACATCCCTCTATTTCATAGCCATGCTACTTTTGGAAGTGGCACTCTAATTTTCCCGAAACAGTATACAAACTTCTTGAAAACACCTTTGGATGCCTCCAATAGCTAAAACTCACAAAGGAAAGGCCTTCTAGTGTCATGTCCATCAAATATACGATGCATGGAGGGTTGGTGTCACAGTGGAAGGAGTTTCTACTATGAATAACATAGAGGAAAAGTTTCCACTTTCTAGGAGAGAAAGAAGTGCATGGTGTGGAGGCACTCGATTATCATGGTGATGAAAAAACAATAATATATATATGTATACACTAAATATATATAATGGAATATATGTATACTATATATAATATATTTTAGAAAATAAATATACATATAACATGATGTAACCACATTTAAATAGAATATATATAGAATAATTCATTTGACATAAATATGATTATATTAAAAAACATAAGGCACATCATCCTAGAAAATGTAATCAAACAATAATTATAAATAAAAAAATGGTATCAAACAAAATATATTATAATAAAAAACAGAACAAAGTAAATGCACATGCACGATAATCTCCCATTTTATTTTATTACAAAATTGAATATAGGAAACCAAATATTATAGGTAAAACAAAATATTCTTCCCCATTTTGTAAGTAAACACAACGACAACTATTAAACCTTATTTTAACAAATTAACTAATAATCACTCTTTATTAGTTTAAATATATGGAACCATTATATATAAAATTCTCTCTAAGCATATAGATATCTGGATAAAATAAAAAAATTCCCCCTAAAAAGTTTTCAAGATAGAATTATTAAGCATATGCTAAAAAATGAATAAGTAAAGCTCCCCTTGAAAGGATTTAAAGGTTAAAATATCAGAAGAGCCCCTCCTGAATTTATGCTTTATTTCAAAATGTTACCCCTGTACAAAATAGTTATAGTATATAAAAAATTTCAAAATACTTCCTATATTGAATAATTTTTTTATAATAAAAGAAATATTATTTATAAAATGTTCTCCCATTTATGAAACATTAAAGTATATATGGCATAGTCTGGTAAAAATAAAATGCAGGAACTTGTTAGGTACCCATTATACTTTGGACCCAATGGGGTTAGTAACATAAATTTTTAGTACCAATACATATTTAAAACATTTATAGATAATAACAAGAGAATATTAATTAATAGAGATAAAATCTCTAGTTATAACACCCCAATCATCCACAGTATGCTTCGTTTTAAATAATTCAATAGCTTGCACTGCACGCAACATCGAGTTTGAGTGCACCATGACCTATCAAACTAGCCGATTAAAAAGTAGTTATGAATAGTATTAACCAAAATATCAAATTTATAAATCTATTTTAAAAATTTCCTCCATTTTTGTTTTTGAAATATCCAAATTAGCTTGTAGTAATTTTTTGGTATTTTTCTGAAAGGTTTCAATTTTTCATGAGCAGTGAAAAATACATAATTATTGTTAAAAGAAAACTTTTTCCTTTAAATAATTATTTTAATTTAAATTTATTTTCAAGTTACAATAGATACATAATAAATATATTAGTATAATTTAGGAAATTAGAATCATTTTTATAATAGAATTAGATATAAAAATTTTATTAAATTGTTGAACATCTCTTTCACCCTCCATCTAACCACATATATGGATTAACACTAAACATAATTTTACTACTTCTGTGAATTTATTTTCAAAAAAAAATAGTGTTAATTAATATTAAAAATGTGGTCTAATATTATCAAAATAATTTAGTGAATAGTGACTTTTGAATTTTATTTACCATAGTTTTATGTAAATAAGATAATTAAAGTTAAAATGAATATTATAATAATATAATAATACCCTAAAAATTGTTATAATATCATTGGAAAATTTTATTTCAACAAAAATAAATCTTAGGTAAAAAATATTATCCTTTTTAACAACAGGTGTTAGATTAAGACATTTATTATATTTTATTTAAAGAAGAGTTAGAAATGTTATATTAAAATTTTAATAACTATATAATTTTTAATATGAGGATATATAAGTGATATGGTTAAATATAAATAGTATTTATAAATATAAAATTATTATATACATAATGGTAATTTTTTTATAATTTTATAAAATATAGAATTAAATTATACGGTGACATAATAATGATATAGTATTTGGATTATTAAAGGAACAATCTATTAAATGATTTAAAATATTAAAATAAATATAACATGACTTAATTAATGACTTCCATAAATTTTATATATAACATATACATGTTAGTGACATATTGGATGTATTGGTTTGAAGTTATCATGTTGTTTTAATATTTAAAAAAATAGAAATTTTGAATAGTATCAAAGTTGACATAAATGATAAACTAAAATAAATAATATTTAATAAAATAAATATCTCATGTTAATCCAAATAACTTGAATAATGTTAAATTTTTTATAAATGATCCAATTTGTGTTATTTTTGAATTTTCTAGTAACTATATTAACCCTATATTTTAAAAGGACAAGTAAACACGATAAGAGTTAAACTATTTACCTAAAGATTAAATAAAAAATATAAGGTTACTTTTGTGACATAAAATTGTATAAAAATCATTTCCTAAGAGAATTTATACCCATCCTCACCTTAGAATCTATATAATTCACTTTGGAGGCATTTGAAACTGGAAATAAATTTACAATAAATTAATATTATAAGATATTCAAAAAGTGCCCCTCACCACTCTTATAAATGGCCACACATCATTCTCATCCATTCACACATATAAAGGTCTTTAAGTCAATAAAAACCTTCCTATTTCTCCTCAAACTGTCCCAAAATTAATCCTAGAGGCCATACTTTTGGCAGAAATCCACCCTAGGGAGTTCTTTTGTGTTAATCAAAAGGAGACGCTCAAAGAAGAGGTAATTATTTTACCAATTCCATTCAATTTATTTTCTTAGTACATTTCTTTTTTCTATGTTGTTTCTATATGAAAATAACAAATCCAGTATCACGCATATATATAGATGTTATTATAATCAATTAAAAACCATAATCCTCATTTGATGCATAATAAGAATTATAGTATCACTATGCGTGCATACATACGACTTATAGTTTCCACATCGTAGTGTAATTTGTTGTTCAACACTACATTATTTAGATGAGTATAATGAAGAGTATAATGGATATAAATAGTGAATATAAAATTATAATTATACTTTATAATTATTAGTCCATCCAATTCCATGCCATTTAACGATCAGGGGAATGATACTTTTGCTCGTGCGTACATACGACCTACCGTCTCCATGGCGCGATGAGATTCATTATCCACATTAACCATTCAATAATGATTATACAATTATTATGATGAGTAAATATAATGTTTATTATCTTTATATCATTCTATATGTAAATAAAATATACATCATTTGCATAAAAAGTATGAATTAAGCGACAAAACCGTAATGGTAAAATGAAGTAGTTAACACCCGAAACAGTGAAAATACTGAATTATTATTAACCAAACGATCTAATAGGATCATATATGATATCATAAACATGGATATGGTTCTATTATAATTCAATAACATAATTTAACCCTTATAAAGTAGGTCAGCTCGCACTTGACTAAAGGAAATTACAAGGTAAGTGTTAATTTCATAATCTCTTTATTATTCAAGATTATTTATATGTAAGTATCTACAAGGGAATCTTTATCATCGATGTCCATGTTTCTTAAAATGTATTTCAAAACATTTTCCACAATTTTTTAAATTAATTTTAGCACATGTTTGATAATTTAAAAAATGTTTTTAAAATAATGTTCCCTTTATTTTCCAAATGAAGTACCTTATGACATTTTTGAAAAATTAAGGAAAGAATGTTTTCTAGATTATATGGAGTGGGTGGGTATTTTTTTCTGTTATGATGCCTTAATATTTTGAATCTTCATTTACAAGGATACAAGGTTATTTTCATAAGAAATTTTTTCTTTTTTCACTTTTTGGATTTTAAATAATTTCAAATTAAAAAAGATATATTTCTCTCAATAAGTTTTAATGAATTTAGACTACAAAAAATAGAAAATTTGAGGGGGTTGTTTGGAGGGGGTTATGAAAAACCCCCTATCAATTCATTTTCTATATAATTAGAGGGGGTTACGCACATCCCCTTCTAATCATTGAACTTATAAAGGGTTATGAACCCCATCTAAATTCAATTTCTATTAAAATTAGACGTGGGTTTTATACAACCCTCCTTAATCATTGAACTTATAGGGGGATATGGAACCCCTATAATTTCTTAAATTTGTGTGGGTAATGAACCCCATCTAAATTTTCAATCATAATTTTTTAAATATAAGGTTCTATTTTAGAGAGTGGTTAAAACCCTTCTAATATTTTAAATTAATAGAGTTTGAAAACCCCCTCAAATGTCATAAATTAGAGAGTTTAAAATACCCTCTAATATATAAAATTAGAGGGGTTAATGTAAAGACCCGTAAATTTAAAGGAAATTTATTTCTTAATTTTCTTTGGAATTTTACAAGAGCGCAGTTTCTGACGGCACCTGATTCCGAGGCCCGGTGTGACCAGAATCATTTTCCGAAGTTTGGCTCGGGTACGTTCAGTGAACGGACGAGCGGGTTTTTCTAACTTTTGAACCGGTGTCCGGAATCGAATTCTGAGGGCACCGATGAAATCGCAGCACCGGTATTTTCTTAGAAACTCCTCTTCCGGAGTTGCGTTTTCTCAGGTGTGGTTTTTAATTTTCGGGCTTAAAGTTAAGAAATAAAATAATTGTTCGACAAACTTTAATTTTTTTTCACTTAAGCCACTTGAAGCCACTTGAAAGCCACCTAAACTGAGTTGAAACGAATAGGGTACTATCCAAAAATATCCTACCCTCTTGGTAGGATATTTGCGAGGTGGGGCCCGCACGAGCCACGCCGTTTCTTTTCCGCTAAGTAACGCACCTGCGAAAACCCGTCATTATGATAGTCAACTGACGCGTTTTCTTAAATTCTTAACACACCATTTAATTGGGAGGTTTATTTCGAGAATTAAATGGGCGGTTTCTTTTGTTGAATTAATTCTACGAATTGATGGGTCGTTACTTACCTCTTTTTTGTTTGTTGGCGTAATAATAAAATAAGACCAACACGACATTTGGAGGATTACTCGTTGAGAGGTTTTTGACAGAGGTTCTTGTGCCTTCACTCGTCTTCACGATGAACGTGAAGAACGTGACGAACACCGAACTCCAACGAAGAACGCCGAACCCGCGGAAATCGACGATGCGACGTCGTGTGCCGCGATGCCGACGTTTCCGCTCCCGCGACATTCCTTCCTCCGCGACAAAAACCTTCGATCATCCGTTGAGGTGAGGGTTTCAGTTTCTTTTAAATTTTCCTTTGTGGGTTTTAATTCAGAAGGATTTTATTATTATTAATTAAATCTTTTGTTCTTGAACCTCGGAGTTCATCGGCGCGACACCCTTCCGCGACGACGCGACGATCCCCTCCTTCCGCGACGATCAATCCGCGAAGGACCCGCGCGTGCGACTTGACGAGATAGGGATTTTGTTTTGGAAATGCCCTTATTCCCATGAACGTTTCTTTAAAATTAAAGAACCGGATTCAAATGAACAATTTTAATTTATTAAAATTGTTGTTTCATGTGTTGAATTATTTCTCCCGTTGTTGTTATCTAACGCGGAGGGTGCGGGCCAAATGAACACGGCCCGACAACCCTTCGCCGTTCTTTGTGGTTGTGCGGATTTGGCGAACGATGACAAAAAGTGACTCAATGGAAATTTATTGATCCCGCAGTGAAGAACGGAACCCGGGAGGAACACCGGCGCAGACGGGAAGGAAAACGGACCACCGGAGCAACTCCGGTGGCCCACGGAAGATTCCGGCGGCGCCGGTGGCCGGAGGCGGCGGCGCCCCGGTGCGCCGCCGGACGAGACCGCCCCGGCTGAAGCCGCGGCGGCGGCGACCAATAGACCCGCGGCCGCGCGAGTCTAGCTCTCCCGCACGGGACGTGGCTGAAGCCGCGTCCGTTGCTCCAGCGCGGCCCCAACGCGGGGTCGCGGCATATCCAGACCGCAGGGGCAGCGCCCCGCGGCGGTCGGTCACTCGACCGCTCGGCCGAACCAAGCGAGGCCGGTCCGACCGGCCGGGCCATGCCCTGGCCGGACCGGACCGGGTCGGACCGGGTCGGGTCGACCCGGTTTGGCCGACCCCGGGGGGGGGGGGGGGGGGGGTCGGGTCGGGTCGGCCCGGGCCCGGACCCCCCGTCTTCGGACCATTTTCAGTCAAATGCCCGTAACTTGAGCTACGGGCCTCCAAACGACTCGCCGTCAGCGGAAACGCGATCCTTAGATCGAGACGGTCATTTATGTATATCTCACTTAAGGTATCAGAATACTTTGAGTTCGGCCGGGTTGGTTCGTACACGAAACCAACCAGGCCCTCGGAGCGGAAACGCTCATATCTTGAGCTTCAGACGTCCGATCGACGTGCCGTCGACTTCGTTGAATTCCTCTATGTGAGACGGATCTTTTGGATCACTCAGCCCGAGGCTTGGATGCAGGTGGAGTACGGTCGGGTTGGTTTTTCCTTAAAAACCAACCGGGCCCCTGGGACGAAAAAGCCAATAACTCTCAGACCGGGCGTCTGATTGATGCGCCGTCTGCGGCGTTGAGTTCCTGTTGACGATACAGAACTTTTGGATACATCAACTTCAGACTTTGTGACATTTGATGTATCGGCCTCTCGGCTCGTGGAGCGGACCCTAACGAACGAGTTTGCTGTGTGCGGGAACCCTAGAGCTGGCTGCGACTGCTACTTCGACAGCGACGACTGTGCAGAGATCCTCAGTGGGCTGTAGCGATGACTATGCAGAGATTCTCAGTGGACTGCAGCGACGACTATGCACAGATCCTCAGTGGACTGCGACGACGACTGTGCAGAGATCCTCAGTGGACTGCGACGACTACAGCACTCAGCGATCCTATGTGGATCAGTGCTACAGGTCCTGTGTGGGCCCGATCCTGTGTGGGTCCGATCCTGTGTGGGTCAGCGCTCATCGGTTCTGTGTGAGTCAGCGCCTACAGGTCCTTTTTGGGCCCGATCCCATGTGGGTCATTGTGGGGGTTAGTTACCTATCGATCCTTTGTGGGTCCGTTGACGTAGATGGATCAGTGATCATCTTTATCGTCATCCGAAGAAGTATACTTGTGTGAGCTAAATCTTGAGTTACTCTCCTTTGTGGATTGTGTTGAGCTATCCTGTGTGGATTTACTGTTTACTCTCCTTTGTGGATTGTGTTGAGATATCCTGTGTGGGTATATGTTTGCTTTCCTGTGTGGACTGGGTTGTACTTGGGCTCGGACGTTGGAGCCGAACGAGAATTGATGGCATAGGTATATGTATGGGAATATACCAAAGCCATGTCAGATGTTACTTCGTGATTGTATCTTTCCTTTGTGGTTTATCCTTTGTGGATTTCAGGAGACCTTCGGGGGTCTCGGGGTCCCTACTGAGTAGCCTATACTCACCCCTGCACGGGCTATGCCCGCACTACGTTGTGTTGGTTGCAGACGACGGACAACACTGATCGTGGTGGAGGCTTGCGGAGCAGGACGATACCTGGAGGTGGACTACTGGGCGGGACGTACTCGGAGTGGTCAGGTGGACTCGAGGAGCAGTGGAGGCTATCTGTACCCACGCTTCAGGTGGGACTTCCAGAGGATAGCTCGATGCTGCGGCTTTTCTTTTCAGTTGCTGTTTTTCCCTTCAATTGTACTTTACAGTTGGGCTTGTATTTCCGGCCCCTTTTACTTTCAGCACAGCTTGTTACAGTTTTTACTTAGTGTTTACCTTTCCGCTTTCTTACTCTATGGTGCTTGTTTACTTTTCAAAGGCAATGCCTTCACTTTTGTTGGGATTTACACCTTGGTGCTAGTCGCCAGCCCCTGGCCTTTGGAAGGCGGGCTTGAGGTAGTCACGACACGGGCCCCGAGGACGGGTCGTGACAAATTGGTATCAAAGGTGGTCGGTTCTACCACAGAATCTGATCTTTCTTCTATGTGAAGCAATAGTGTTTAGCGTATTGGGTGTGGTTATCAGTCTAGGGAGTCCAGTGTTGGTGTGGCGGCTGACGTATCCGTACACCAGGACCCTGACTTCTGATTTCCGACTTAATGCACGAAAACATTGATTGCATGTGTGTTTCAAGTTTTATTTGTGATTACTTGTGTCAGATCACCAGGTATACTATTCTGACCGTGGCACACTTGTTTCCTTTTCAGGATGGCCCCACGATGGTAGCCAGCTAGGGTTCCGAGAGTAGAGCGCGACAACAACCCGCCGAGCGACGAGGCCTCAGTACAGGGCCCGTTGACAGCAGAGGCACTGGCGGTACCTTTACCTGCTGAGCCCCCAATGCTTCCATCACCGACCGCTGACGATGCACGTCGCCTCGGAGCTCTTCACGAGTTCCAGCTCCAGCGACCACCCAGGTTTCATGGGGAGACGGACCCCTAGGCAGTCGAGGACTGGCTGGAGGCGGTCGTTCGAGTTTTCAGGCTAGTGAGGACACTAGCAGACCTCATGGTGATCCTCGCGGCGAGCCTACTACACGCAGCAGCAGGACGATGGTGGAGCTTGATGCTCCAGGTACACGATGAGGCGTCTCTTCTCTGGACGGACTTCGAGAGCCTCTTCCACTCAGAGTTCGTCCTGGACACCCTCCGTGCGGGGCGCATTCAAGAGTATCTTCAGCTGCGGCAGGGCAGCTTGACGGTCGCCCAGTACGCGACGAGGTTCACCGATCTTTCTCGCTACTCAACAGACATGGTACGGGACCCCTTCTTCCGGGCCCGGACCTTTGAGTAGGGTTTGAGACACGAGATCATGGCATCACTGATCTCTCTCAGCATCCCGACCCAGGCAGGAGTGATGGACCGAGCCCTTCTGATCGAGAGCTTTCTGTCTGAGTCCACAGCGAGACCTACCGCAGGGCGGCAGGTAGCAGAGTCTTCAGCAGCTGGTAGCCGACGGATGTCTCAGGGTTCCAGGAAGACTAGAACTTCTGGCAGACGACCTCGGGACCCTGGCTCAGCAGTGCGGGGCACAGAGCGCGAAGCCAGTCTTCCGAGAGGAAGGCAGTGCTACGCGTGCGGCGGGCAAGGCCACATGGCTCGTGACTGCCCGACCCGCCATACCGAGGAGCAGCATATGGTGGAGGGGCCACCCAGGCAGAGGCAGAGGGTCGACCGTGGTGGTCCGAAGGGAGGAGGAGGACGAGGCAGAGGAGTTGGCCGAGTAGCAGGTGGTGGGTGACGCTTTGAGGCTCTGCCACCACCACCACAAGGAGGTCCGCCCCGACCACAGGGAACTGGCGAGCAGAGACAGGAACAGCTCCAGGCAGCGGAGGCCTTCGACCATGGTGCACCAGCGATGATTCGAGGTATGATCTGTGTCTATTCCACCTTTTCTGCATTTCTTATAGACACAGGAGCGAGTCACTCTTTCATAGCCGCTTCCCTTGTTCAGAGCTCAGAGATTCCGACAGAGCCGTTGGCTCGATCCTTACGACTAGAGACCCCTACGGGAGCAGACTCAACGATTACGCACTGGTGCCGGCAGTGTGAGCTTACTCTAGGAGGTGAGATCTTCGGCTGGGAACTTCTTGTAGCAGCGTCGAGGCCTTACGAAGTCATCTTGGGCATGGATTGGTTATCTATGGTCCATGCACAGATTGACTGCATTAGGCGCAAGGTGCGATGTGTGCGCACCGTTGGGAGCAGGTTCACCTTCACCGGCGAGAAGGGAGCCTTTGAAGCACAAGAGGGACTCTCGTAGAGGAGAGGGAAGCCCATCACTCATCAGTTGGCTAGCCTCATCCTTGGAGAAGTTGACGTGCAGAGTCCTAGTTTTCCTGAAGTGGTGGATCAGTATGCGGACGTCTTCCCCGACGACGTTCCAGGGCTACCTCCTCGCAGAGAGGTAGACTTCTATATTGATCTGTACCCCAGGACAGCCCCGATATCCACTCCAGCATATCGGATGACCCCCGCTGAGCTTCGAGAGCTGCGGGTACAGTTGGAGGACTTGCAGGGCAAGGGGTTCATCCGACCCAGTGTTTCACCCTGGGCTTCCCCGATATTGTTCGCCAAGAAGGCGGACGGGAGCTTGCGACTGTGTGTCGATTATTGTCACCTGAACCAGGTGACAGTGAGGAACAAGTATCCGTTACCAAGGATTGATTAACTCTTCGATCAGCTCAAGGGAGCACGGTGGTTTTCGAAGATAGACCTCAGGTCAGGCTATCATCAGCTCAGAGTTCGAGACGAGGACGTGCAGAAGACGACCTTCAGGTGTCGGTATAGCCACTATGAGTTCTTGGTTATGCCATTCGGCGTAACCAATTCTCTAGTAGTGTTCATGAGCCTCATGAATAGGATCTTATAGCCATACCTCGATCGATTTGTCGTGGTCTTCATCGACAACATTTTGGTGTACTCGACCACGGAGGAGGAGCACGCCTACCACTTGCGGGTTGTACTAGACACACTCTGAGAACACCGACTTTATTGAAAGCACTCGAAGTGCCAGTTCTGGTTATGTGAGGTCCACTTCTTGGGGCACGTAATTTCGGAGGCGGGAGTTACTATGGATCCCGCGAAGATTGAGGTAGTGCTAGCTTGGGAGCCACCCGGGAGCGTGACAGAGGTGCGGAGTTTCTTGGGTCTAGACGGATACTATCCGAGATTTGTGCCGGAATTCTCCAGAGTTACAGCGCCAATCTTAGCTTTGACGAAGAAGGGGAAACCCTTCGTGTGGTCAGATAGATGTCAACAGAGCTTCCAGGAGCTGAGACAGAGATTGACTAGCGCACCTATCTTGAGGTTGCCTAAGGAGGGAGTTGGATACGTAGTCTACTACGATGCATCCGGGACCGGACTCGGATGTGTCCTGATGTAGGAGCGGGACATGATTTCCTATGGATCACATCAGTTGAGGCCGCATGAGCAGAACTACGCTACCCATGACCTGGAGTTAGCAGCAGTGGTCTTCGCTCTGAAGACATGGCGGAACTATCTGATGGGCGAGCGCTTTATAGTCTTTTCTGACCACCAGAGTCTCAGGTACATCTTCTCTCAGAAGGACCTGAACCTAAGACAACGTCGATGGCTTGAGTTCCTCCAGGACTATGACTTTGGGATAGTCTATACTCCTGGGAATGGGAACGTGGTAGCCGATGCCCTCAGCAGGAGGACGGGCATCCAGCTACTTGAGGAGGGGACAGAGAAGCTAGCCGCTTTGCAGATATCCTTCGTGGATAGAGATGGAGCAACCTTCCTTCAGTCTCTCATAGTCACCCCTCCACTACTGCAGCAGGTTAGAGAGGCACAACGTGATGACGCTGACTGCGAGACGCGGCACGCACAATTATCCTCAGGACAGGCACCTGATGGTTTCTCCCTTGGAGCAGAGCACGACGTCCTTTTCAGAGGACGTACCTTGGTACCAGTCTCTTTACGAGAGGAGGTGCTGAGAGAGTTTCACACTTATCCTATGGCGGTACATCCTGGAGTGGAGAAGATGTACCAGGACCTCAGACGACAGCACTGGTGGCCGGCCATGAAGAAGGTTGTGGCAGAGTTCGTTTCACGGTGCCTCATCTGCCAGCAGGTGAAGGCAGAGCCTCAGGTGCCAGCAGGCTTGGTACAACCCTTGGAGGTCCCAGAGTGAAAGTGGGACGAGATATCTATGGACTTCGTGACTAGACATCCACGCCCTTCTAGAGGTCATGACTCCATTTGGGTGATTGTGGACCGACTCACCAAGTGAGCACACTTCTTGCCCATCTGAGAGCAGGGCTCAGTGGAGAGCTTGGGGCGTCTCTACGTTCAAGAGATTGTACGGCTTCACAGTGTGCCATTGACTATCATCTCCGATCGGGACGCTGGTTTTACTTCTCGGATTTAGAAGGGGTTGTAGGAGGCGTTTGGGACGCGACTACGTCTGAGCACCACCTTTCACCCTCAGACGGATGGTCAGACGGAGAGGACCATTCAGACTCTCGAGGACATGCTCCGCGCATGTGTCCTCTACTTTGGTCACAGCTAGGAGGACCACCTACCCTTGGTGGAGTTCACGTAAAACAACAGCTACCACTCCACCATTGGGATGACACCATACGAGGCGTTGTACGACAGGCCTTGCAGATCTCTTTTGTGCTGGACAGACCCTGGGGAGTCAGCACTTGTGGGACCAGAGATGGTCCGGGCCATGACAGAGAAGGTCCAGGTCATCCAGGAGCGGATGAGGACAGCTCAGAGCCGGCAGAAGTCATATGCTGACAGGAGGCGGAGGCCACTAGAGTTCGAGGATGGCGACCACGTCTTCTTGCGTGTCTCACCTCGACGTGGTTTGCAGAGATTTGGCCGAGGCGACAAGTTGTCTCCACGCTTCATTGGACCATTCCAGGTCCTCAGCAGGATTGGCGAGGTGGCTTATCGCCTGGATCTACCACCTCAGTTGCACCGCGTGCACGACGTCTTCCACGTATCTCAGCTGAGGAGATACGTGCACGACCCGACGCACATCATTGACTATGGGGAGCTAATCGTGGATGATGGGGCGACTTTTGCGGAGGTCCCAGTGGAGATAGAGGATCGACAGGAGCGGGTCCTACGTGGGCGATCGATTCCTCTTGTGCACATCAGATGGCAGCACGAGAACCTCCAGGAGAGCACATGGGAGCGGGAGGCTCATATGCGTGCTCAATACCCACATTTGTTTCCCTAGTTTCTGTTGTATCTTTATGGGGACGTAAATCCCTGAGGTGGGAGTAATGTAAAGACCCGTAAATTTTAATGAAATTTTTTTCTTAATTTTCTTTGGAATTTTACAAGAGCACAGTTTCTGACGGCACCTGATTCCAAGGCCCGGTGTGCCCGAAATCATTTTCAGAAGTTTGGCTCGGGTATGTTCAGTGAACGGACGAGCGAGTTTTTCTAACTTTTGAACCTATATCCGAAATTGAATTCTGAGGGCACCGATGAAATCGCAGCGCCGATATTTTCTTAGAAACTCCTCTTCCGGAGTTGCGTTTTCTTGGGTGTGGTTTTTAATTTTCGGGCTTAAAGTTAAGAAATAAAATAATTTTTCGACAAACTTTATTTTATTTCACTTAAGCCACTTGAAGCCACGTGAAAGCCACTTAAACTGAGTTGAAATAGATAGGGTACTATCCAAAAATATCCTACCCTCTTGGTAGGATATTTGCGAGGTGGGGCCCGCACGAGCCCCGCCGTTTCTTTTCCGCTAAGTAACGCACCCGCAAAAACCCGTCATTATGATAGTCAACTGACGCGTTTTCTTAAATTCTTAACGCACCATTTAATTGGGCGGTTTATTTGGTGAATTAAATGAGCGATTTCTTTCATTGAATTAATTCTACGAATTGATGGGTCGTTACTTACCTCTTTTTCGTTTGTTGGCGTAATAATTAAATAAGACCAACACGACATTTGGAGGATTACTCGTTGAGAGGTTTTTTAAAGAGGTTCTTGTGCCTTCACCCTTCTTCACGAAGAACGCGAAGAATTCCGGCCTCCGACGAAGAACGCTGAACTCGCGGAAATCGAAGACGCGACGTCGTGTGCCGCGACGCCGACGTTTCCTCTCCCGCGACGTTCTTCTGTGACGTTCCTTCCTCCGTGACCAAAACCTTCGATCATCCGTTGAGGTGAGGGTTTCAGTTTCTTTCAAATTTTCATTTGTGGTTTTTAATTCAGAAGGATTTAATTATTATTAATTAAATCTTTTGTTCTTGAACCTCGGAGTTCGTCAGCGCGACACCCTTCCGCGACGACGCGACGATCCCCTCCTTCCGCGACGATCAACCCGCGAAGGACCCGCTTGTGCGACTTGACGAGGTAGGGATTTTGTTTTGGAAATGCCCTTATTCCCGTGAACGTTTCTTTAAAATTAAAGAACCGGATTCAAATGAACAATTTTAATTTATTAAAATTGTTGTTTCATGTGTTGAATTATTTCTCCCGTTGTTGTTATCTAAGGTGGAGGGTGCGGGCCAAACAAACACGGCCCGACAACCCTCCACCGTTCTTCGTGGTTGTGCGGATTTGGTGGGTGACGACAAAACGTGACGCAAGGGCAATTTTTTGATCCTGCAGTGAAGAACGGAACCCGGGAGGAACACCGGCGTAGATGCGAAGGAAAACGGACCACTAGAGGAACTCCGGTGGCCCACAGAAGATACCGGCGGCGCGGGTCGCCGGCGGCGCCCCGGCGCGCCGCCGGACGGGACCGTCGTGACTGCAAACGGACCCGCGGCTGCGCGGGTCCAGCTCGCACGCATGGGACGCGGTTGAAGCCGCGTCCGTTTCTCCAGCCCAGCCCCAACGCGGGGACGCAGCATCTCCAGACCGCGGGGGCAGCACCCCGCGGCGCACGGTCACTCGGCCGCTCGGCCGAACCAAGCCAGGCCGGTCCGACCGGCCAGGCCGCGCCCTGGCCGGACCGGACTGGGTCGAACCGGTTCGGCGGACCCCGGGGGGAGGGGGGGGGGGTGTCGGGCCGGGTCGGCCCGGGCCCGAACCCCCGTCTTCGGACCATTTTCGGTCAAATGCCGGTAACTTGAGCTACGAGCCTCCAAACGACTTGCCGTCAACGGAAACACTATCCTTGGATTGAGATGGTCGTTTCGGTATATCACACTCAAGGTTTCGGAATTTTTTGAGTTCGACCGGGTTGGTTCGTACACGAAACCAACCGGGCCCTCGGAGCGGAAAAACTCATATCTTGAGCTTCGGACGTCCGATTGACGTGTCGTCGACTTCGTTGAATTCCTCTATGTGAGACGGATCTTTTGGCTCACTCCGCCCGAGGTTTGGACACAGGTGGAGTATGTTTGGGTTGGTTTTTCCTTAAAAACCAACCGGGCCCCTCTGACGAAAAAGCCAATAACTCACAGACCGGGCGTCCGATTGATGCGCCATCTGCGACGTTGAGTTCCTGTTGACGATACAGAAGTTTTGGATACATCAACTTTATAATTTGTGACAGTTGATGTATCGGCCTCTCGGCTCATTGAGCGGACCCTCCCGAATGAGATTGCTGTGTGCGGGAACCCTAGAGCTGGCTGCGACTGCTACTTCGACAACGACAATTGTGCAGAGATTCTCAGTGGACTGCAGCGACGACTGTGCAGAGATCCTCAGTGGACTGCAGCGACGACTGTGCAGAGATCCTCAGTGGACTACAACCATGAATGTGCAGAGATCCTCAGTGGATTGTGACGACTACAACACTCAGCGATCCTACGTGGATCAGTGCTACAGGTCCTGTGTGGGCCCGATCCTGTGTGGGTCCGATCCTGTGTGGGTCAGTGCTCAACGGTTCTGTGTATGCCAACACCTACAGGTCCTGTGTGGGCCCGATCCTGTGAGGGTCATTGCGGGGGTTAGTTACCTATCGATCCTTTGTGGGTCCGACGACTTAGATGGATCAGTGATCATCTTTATCATCATCCGAAGAAGTATACCTGTGTGAGCTGAATCTTGAGTTACTCTCCTTTTTGGATTGTGTTGAGCTATCCTGTGTGGATTTACTGTTTACTCTTCTTTGTGGATTGTGTTGAGATATCCTGTGTGGGTATACGTTTGCTTTCCTGTGTGGACTGAGTTGTGCTTGGGCTCAGACGTTGGAGCCGAACAGGAATTGATGACTTAGGTATATGTATGGGCATATACCTAAGCCGTGTCAGATGTTACTTCATGATTGTATCTTTCCTTTGTGGTTTATCCTTTGTGGATTTAGGGAGAACTTAGGGGGTCTCAGGGTCCCTACTGAGTAGCTTATACTCACCCTTGCACGGGCTATGCCCGCACTACGTTGTGTTGGTTGCAGACGACGGACAACGCTGATCGTGGTGGAGGCTTGCAGAGCAGGACGGTACCTGGAGGTGGACCATTGGGCAGGACGTACTCGGAGCGGTCAGGTGGACTCGAGGAGCAGTGGAGGCTATCTGTACCCACCCTTCAGGTGGGACTTCCAGAGGACGGCTCGACGCTGCGGCTTTTCTTTTCAGTTGCTATTTTTCCCTTCAGTTGTACTTTACAGTTGGGCTTGTATTTCCGTCCCCTTTTACTTTCAGCACAGCTTGTTACAGTTTTTACTTAGTGTTTACCTTTCCGCTTTCTTACTCTGTGGTGCTTGTTTACTTTTCAAAGGAAATGCCTTCCCTTTTGTTGGGATTTACGCCTTGGTACTAGTCGCCAGCCCCTGGCCTTTGGAAGGCGGGCTTGGGGTAGTCACGGCACGGGCCCCGAGGACGGGTTGTGACAGTTAAAACCACCCTATAATTTAATAGATTTAAGGGGGTGTGAACCCCACTATTTTTAAAAATAAATCAACATCCATAATATATATAAACACAAAATTATAACAAAATATATAAATTTATTTAAATACATTATATGAACACATTATATAAAATAGTTATATGATTCTATTTAATTGTATTTATGTGTATACATAAATATTATTTTATAATATTTTGTATATAAATATAGATTTATTTTTTTAAATTGTATTTCATATAATATTATTTATTTACAATATAAAAGTATAAAAATATTATATACATATATACATATATATAAATTTAATTTATTTAAAAAATACATCATTTAGTTTTTATGATTTATAATAAAATAATAAATATATTTTTAAATAATATGTTTATGTTTTTATATTATAAATAATATAAAATTTTATTTCCTAGAACATTATATAAATATTTGTTTAAATTTTATTTCATATAACATTATATAAATATTTTTATAAATTGGATTTCATATAATATTAATTATATATAATATTATACAATTTATAAAAATAAGTATATACATTAATTTACATATAATAAATATATGCATTGAAATACATTATAAAATTATATATTTTGATACATTTTATAGATATATTTAGTAAATAATTATATATATTATTTAAATAATGTAAATATAATATATAAAAATGTATTTTAGTATATAAATAATTTACATAAATATATAATAAAAATGTATTTCATATAATATATGAATGATATAAATCATAAAATAAATTTAAGGTATTTATATAACCAATAAATAAATTTTATATTTTAAAAAAATAGGTTTAATAACAACAACAACAACAACAGTTTATAAAATTATTATTATCACACGCACACACACACAAATATATAAGTACATAAAAACAATTAAATAAATATATAATATAACTATATTATATCTACATGCAATTATTTGACTTTAAAAATGTAAATAATATAGGAAAATACAATGGAAAATACAAAAAAAGTATCTAGTTCAAATTACAAAGATGGAAAAAGGAAGTCTTCAGAGTTTTGTATCGATTATATAAATATTACATAAACACAAAAACACACAGACATATATAAATGTATTTATAAATATATTAATTTAAATTATTTATATAATTATATATATATATATATATCTCTGTGTGTAAATATAATTATTTATATATATTACATAAATAAACATGTATGTAATATATAAATATGTTTTTATGTATATAAAAAATTTAAATGAATATATTTATAAATATATAAACATATGTGTATATACAGACACACACACACACACACATATTCAAAATATATATAGTTTATATATTTAAATGTATTAAAATATATGATGTAAATAATATTTATTAAAATAATGAATATAATATATATAAATAGAGGCATGTGTGAATATAAATAAAAAATAAAATTCCATTGTGGTAAAATGGGGCAGTGGTTCACTTGTGCTGTCCGGACGGTCCGTGGTTCGAATCCCTCCAAGGACTCATTTTATAAATATCCCACCAGAGATGATGGAGCAGTTATGTGGCAATGAAAACTGGAGGTGTTGGGGGGCTTGGGGAAGTGGGTAATTGGAGGTAGGGTCTAGGAACGAGAGACATTAAGGGGTAGGAGAGAGAATATTGGGGTGGTGGGATGGTTGCCACAAGAGAGTAAGGGGTAGAGCCGGGGTCACAGGGGGCAGGGTTGACACAGGAAAGGTAAGACATAGGGGAAAGGTTACATGGGAGATGCATTTGGGTGGGGGGGGGGACTGTGACGTAGTTAAAATAAACAGAGAGGCTTTAGGGGTTGTTTTCACAACCTCCCCTAAAGAAACCACTATTAGGGGCCATTCAAATGACCCTTAAATATTTATACTAGTGGTGACTTGGGTTAAAACCACCACTAATACAATCATTTTAAGTGAATTTAAGTCAACATTAGAGTGGTTTTAAACCCTATCTAATGCAACTTCCGTTAAAGTCACTAGGGCTTTACCAGCAGTTCCTCAAAACCTTCTCTACTAACAGTAGGAAGCCACATTAGTGGTAGTTTCCCACAACCACCTCTAATATATTTTGAAGGTGTTATAACCCCTTAGAAAGTAAAAAATACCCCCTCTAAACATACCATTTTTTTGCAGTGTCATTAGATTAATTTTATTTATGTCAACATATGCTTGATTTTGGTTGATTTATTATGAAACAATATTCCATGTTATATTAAAGGTTTTATGATATGTTTGACTATGGATGTCCTATTTTTAAACCATTCATGGTTTATGGTTAATTTATTATCATTTTGTATTATAGTTTTATTAAAAATGTTTATGTTATGTTCTACCCCTTTTATAAGAGGAATGAATTGGACATTGTAAGTGTTGAGTGGACCCCTCTATAGCCCCTCTATGTATTGGTAGGTCTCATGATACAAACTTGTGTCTTATCACAAGGCCTTGATGATATGGTTATGATATCAAACAATATGCATTTTCTTATTATGAGATTAGTTACTAATATTGAATGTGATTATTCGACATGTAGAATATCCATGTGAATGTTTAAGTGGAATTATTTTATATATTATTACCATATTATACTAAATATTATGTTAAAAAGTCTTGTTTTTTGGTTTTATATCTTACCTTAAACATTTATGATTATTTATGATGGATTATTTTATATTGTTTATCCTTATTGAGCATTTGAGCCTACGCCTTTCTTATGTTTGATTTTCCCCTAGAATTCAAAGAAGTATATTATTATTGATATGTAGGGATAACATAAGATATTAGAGAGTTTTAAAAGGGGATAATATGTTGTTTTTCATTTTAAGTTGTAATGTAAATTTTATGTTTGTATCTAGTATTTCAAAGATAACTAAACTAATCGGTCTTTTAGGATTTGATTTCATGTGATCATGAAAATTTAATAAAATAATGCACTGACTCTTAGTAATTAGGGTCGGGGAATTATAGTTTGTATCAGAGAAAGTTTACTACAAACCTTGTAAACTAGATTTAGAAAAACATTGATCATCAAATATTTCCCTAAGATATACTTTGAGGATAAGTACAATATGACATCCTAGCATTTTGGTAATGTAGAGATTTTGTGAGTATTCCTAGACAATATATCCCTATATAGATACTACAAATAGACGTGGTTCTGGAACAAATGTACCTCGAAGTAAAAACAATAAAAAGGTGTTCAGAGCATGAAATGGGACAACTTGGTACTAAAAAATGGGCCTTACTATGCACCTAGTTTGACACACCTGGAGGATATGATTACAATAATTCACATTTTACTTACAAATAATTATGTAGGATTTATGAGTAAATATGTCCCCAAAAAACCATTTTTATGATTATGGATTATATATGCATAAATTTTTGAAGTTATTTTAAGTATTTTACATGTTTTGAATTATGTATTACAGTTCATAACCTAATCTAGTGTATGACATTATCTAGAAATAACACCCATTAAAAGGAAGGGAAACTATATCAACACATGTAATCTAGGTACAAATTTTCTTCCTATGAAAGATAATGATAGTGGAGTTGGTGATACAACTGAAACTAAACAACTTATAACCATACTTAGACAAATGACCCAGGTTATGAATACTAACCTTACCCGTATACATTAGCCTGATCCATAACTCAAAGGATCAATGTTAGATTGGTTCATGAGGCAACAACCCCCAACATTCAAAGGGACTACAAATCCTTTGGTAGCTGAGAAGTGGATAAGTTCCTTATAGAAAAAATTTATTTCTATGGGACGTAACAAAAGGGAAAAAGTTGTTATGGAAGGAGATCTTCTATCAGGAGATGCATATCAATGATGGTCATTAATTCAAAAAAAGAAGGAAGTTGTGATTTGTGAGGAAGATGAATAATCCATTATATTTAGAGAAGAAACTCCATCACCTGATTCTTATCAAAATCCACACCCAATAGTTTTACCGAATGACATTCTTGGAGAGGAAGAAGAAATAACATCTAAGGATGATGAAAAATATATTCAAATTGAGTATATACCAATTTTATGAGAATATATTGATGTATTTTCATAGAATTGATCTAGACATCTTATAGATCGAGAAATTGAGTTTACTATTGATTTAATCCCTGATGCAAGGACAATATCATAAAAACCATATATAATTACCACTGTGGAATTAGTAAATCTTAAGAAATAAATAAAGAAGTTTATTAATAAGGGATTTACTTTCCCAAGGGTTTCTCCAAGGGGAGCCCTAGGTCTTTTTTTTGAGAAAATAGACAGATCAATGAGGTTGTGCAATGACTATAGATAAATCATTCATGGTTTATGGTTAATTTATTATCATTTTGTATTATAGTTTTATTAAAAATGTTTATGTTATGTTCTACCCCTTTTATAAGAGGAATGAATTGGACATTGTAAGTGTTGAGTGGACCCCTCTATAGCCCCTTTATGTATTGGTAGGTCTCATGATACAAACTTGTGTCTTATCACAAGGCCTTGATGATATGGTTATGATATCAAACAATATGCATTTTCTTATTATGAGATTAGTTACTAATATTGAATGTGATTATTCGACATGTAGAATATCCATGTGAATGTTTAAGTGGAATTATTTTATATATTATTACCATATTATACTAAATATTATGTTAAAAAGTCTTGTTTTTTGGTTTTATATCTTACCTTAAACATTTATGATTATTTATGATGGATTATTTTATATTGTTTATCCTTATTGAGCATTTGAGCCTACGCCTTTCTTATGTTTGATTTTCCCCTAGAATTCAAAGAAGTATATTATTATTGATATGTAGGGATAACATAAGATATTAGAGAGTTTTAAAAGGGGATAATATGTTGTTTTTCATTTTAAGTTGTAATGTAAATTTTATGTTTGTATCTAGTATTTCAAAGATAACTAAACTAATCGGTCTTTTAGGATTTGATTTCATGTGATCATGAAAATTTAATAAAATAATGCACTGACTCTTAGTAATTAGGGTCGGGGAATTATAGTTTGTATCAGAGAAAGTTTACTACAAACCTTGTAAACTAGATTTAGAAAAACATTGATCATCAAATATTTCCCTAAGATATACTTTGAGGATAAGTACAATATGACATCCTAGCATTTTGGTAATGTAGAGATTTTGTGAGTATTCCTAGACAATATATCCCTATATAGATACTACAAATAGACGTGGTTCTGGAACAAATGTACCTCGAAGTAAAAACAATAAAAAGGTGTTCAGAGCATGAAATGGGACAACTTGGTACTAAAAAATGGGCCTTACTATGCACCTAGTTTGACACACCTGGAGGATATGATTACAATAATTCACATTTTACTTACAAATAATTATGTAGGATTTATGAGTAAATATGTCCCCAAAAAACCACTTTTATGATTATGGATTATATATGCATAAATTTTTGAAGTTATTTTAAGTATTTTACATGTTTTGAATTATGTATTACAGTTCATAACCTAATCTAGTGTATGACATTATCTAGAAATAACACCCATTAAAAGGAAGGGAAACTA
Source organism: Viscum album (assembly GCA_963277665.1). NCBI lineage: Eukaryota > Viridiplantae > Streptophyta > Magnoliopsida > Santalales > Viscaceae > Viscum > Viscum album. Next base: position 1,309,618,769 of record OY728153.1, on the reverse strand, counting down.
TATCAACACATGTAATCTAGGTACAAATTTTCTTCCTATGAAAGATAATGATAGTGGAGTTGGTGATACAACTGAAACTAAACAACTTATAACCATACTTAGACAAATGACCCAGGTTATGAATACTAACCTTACCCGTATACATTAGCCTGATCCATAACTCAAAGGATCAATGTTAGATTGGTTCATGAGGCAACAACCCCCAACATTCAAAGGGACTACAAATCCTTTGGTAGCTGAGAAGTGGATAAGTTCCTTATAGAAAAAATTTATTTCTATGGGACGTAACAAAAGGGAAAAAGTTGTTATGGAAGGAGATCTTCTATCAGGAGATGCATATCAATGATGGTCATTAATTCAAAAAAAGAAGGAAGTTGTGATTTGTGAGGAAGATGAATAATCCATTATATTTAGAGAAGAAACTCCATCACCTGATTCTTATCAAAATCCACACCCAATAGTTTTACCGAATGACATTCTTGGAGAGGAAGAAGAAATAACATCTAAGGATGATGAAAAATATATTCAAATTGAGTATATACCAATTTTATGAGAATATATTGATGTATTTTCATAGAATTGATCTAGACATCTTATAGATCGAGAAATTGAGTTTACTATTGATTTAATCCCTGATGCAAGGACAATATCATAAAAACCATATATAATTACCACTGTGGAATTAGTAAATCTTAAGAAATAAATAAAGAAGTTTATTAATAAGGGATTTACTTTCCCAAGGGTTTCTCCAAGGGGAGCCCTAGGTCTTTTTTTTGAGAAAATAGACAGATCAATGAGGTTGTGCAATGACTATAGATAAATCAATGCTATTACAATACATAACAAGTATCCTCTAACTCACATTGATGATTTTTTTGATCAAATTCATAGAGATCAATAATTTTTAAAGAATAAAATTCATTATAGATATCATCAACTGTGTGTAAAACAGGAAGATATTCCAAAGATAGTATTCCAAACAAGGTATGATCATTATGAATATGTAGTAATTCCATTTTGATTAACTAATGCACCCTCTATTTTCATGGATCATATGAATAGATTGTTCAAGGAATATATTAATAATTTTTTCATTATATTTATTAATTATATATTAGTATACTCCAAAATTAATGGATACTATGAGAACAACTTAGGGATTATTCTGAAGACTCTTAGAAGAAATAAACTATATGGGAAGTTTAAAAAGTGTGAATCCATGCTTCATAAAATTTATTTTCTTGGCCATATTGTCTCTAAGGATGGAATATCTGTTGATCCTACAAATACAAAGGCAATAAAAGGGTGGCCAACACCGATTAATATAACCAAGGTACGCTGTTTTATTGGTTTAGTAGGTTATTATTAGTGTTTCATCCAAAATTTTTCCGGATTGGAAAACTCATTAACTATGATCACACATAAATGAGTTAAATTCATTTGGACAAATGTGTGTGAAGAATGTTTTAATAATTGAAGGGAATATTAGTCAATGCTCTTATCTTGAATTTACCATATGGGAATGATGGGTTTGTGATTTATAGTGATGCATCAAGGAAATGACTTGTTTTTGTTCTTACACAAAATGAAAGGGTTATTTCATATGCATCATGAAAGTTAATAATTCATGAAGAATACTATAAAAATCATGATCTTGAGTTAAAAATGGTAATATTTTCTCTAAATATATAGAGACACTATATCTATGGTGAATGTTATGAGGGGTTTAATGATCACAATATTTTGAAATATTTTTTCTCAAAAAAAATAGAACTCAACATGAGACAAAGGATATGGCTTGAGCTACTCAAGGATTATGACTACACAATACACTATCACCCAGAGAAGGCATGTAAGGTAAAATATGATTTGGGCAAAAAAAAAACCTTAGTGTTTTAAACAAAATTAGGTTTGAAAAGATTCAATGTTCATAGATCCAATAAATATGGATATGGGAATTTCTATTGAAGGTGAAATATGACTAACTTTTCAAATGGTTTCAAAACCATATTTACTCTAAAGTATAAAAAATACTCAGTCTAATGATGAAGACTTTCAAAATATAATTAAAGATATGATTGATGGGAGATTGATATACATTATTTATGATAATGGGATTTTGAAATTTGGGAAGAGGTATTGTGTTCCTGCTATACCTGATTTTAAAAGAGAATTATTGGATGATGCTCATAGATCCTCTTTCTTTATACACCATAGTTGCACTGAGATGTATATAGTTTTGAAGAAATTGTTTTAGTGGACAACAGGAAGAGGGAGATTACTGATTAGGTGTTGAGATGCTTAGTTTCTCAACAGGTGAAGGATGGAAGAAAACATCCTAGAGGAGTCATACAACCTATTCCAATACCTGTGTGAAAATGGGATGTTATTATGATAGACTTTATCATGTGGCTACCAAAGATTCCAAGAAGAAATGATGCAATATGGGTTGTTGTTGATCATTTTACCAAATCAACACATTTTATTGATATAAGATAAGATTTACAACTTTATGATTAAGAAATACTTCACATTAATGAAGTTTTAAGACCCCATGGTGTACCCCTATCGATTTTTATGACCTTTATCACCATTTTACAGCAAGATTACGAAAATTTATTTTAAAGGACCTAGATATTGTGCATCGTTTGAGTATTTCCTACCATCCACAAACTGATGGACAATCAGAAAAAACAATTAAAACTTTAGAAGACATGTTGAAATCTTACTCACTAGACTTTCAAGGTATATTGGACCATTATTTACCCCTAGTAAAAGTTTCCTATAACAATACAATCCTTTCAAGTATTCATATGTCACCATATCAAGAATTATATTGGAATATATGTCGTATACTTAATTTTTGGGATGATGTTGGTGAAATAAAACTCATAGACCCAAAACATGTTTAGGAAACGACATAAAAGATAAAAACTATCTATACCCATATCAAAATAGATTAAAGTAGGAAAACAGGCTATGTTGATAACTGAAGGAAGTATTTGGAATTTATAGTTGGAGTTCATGTACTTTTGAAGGTATATCCATGGAAGGGTGTTATTTTATTTGGGGAAATGGGTAAATTAAGTCACAGGCACATTAGAACAATTGATATTATGGAATGAATTGGAGCTGTAGATTACCATTTTACAATGTCGTGAAGTCCCTCCAATGTTTATGATGTGTTGCACGTATCAATGTTAAGGAAATACATACCTGGACCAACGCATGTACTCACCTACAAATAAATAGAACCGTAACCCGATCTGTCTTATTGTGAAGAGCCTATCAAGATTATTGATTCTAGAGAAATAGTGTAGAGAAGTTTGATGAATTTTATAGTAAAGGATCTTTGGAGAAACCATAAAATGGAAGAGGCAATGTGGGTACTTGAAGAACATATGATGAAGAACCACCCGGATATTTTTTTTGAAATGATATTATAGAAATTTCAAGGACAAAATTATTTGAAAGAGGGAAAATTTAACACCCCAAGATTTCATGGTATGCTTTATTTTAAATATTTCAATAACTTAAATTGCACGCAACATCGATTTCGAGCTCACTATGACCAATCGAACTAGCCATTAAAAAAGACGTTTTGATTAATATTAACCAAATTATGAAATGTATAAATCTTATTGTTAAAAATAGAGTTCATTTTTGAATTCATAATATCCAAATTATCATATGGTTAATTTTTGGTATTTTTTTGAAATGTCTCAATTTTGGATGAATAGTGAAAAATACTCCATTATTGTTAAAAAATGAAGTTTTCATTTAAATAATTACTTTAAATTAAATTTATTTTAATGTAACAATAGATACATTATTAATATATTAGTCCAATTTATGTTATAGGAATCATTTTTATCATAAAATATGATATAATATTTTTATTAAACTTTTGAATGTCTCTTTTACCAGCCTTCTAACAACATCTACAGATTAGCATGAAATGTAATTTTACCACTTCTATGAATTGAATTTTAAAAAATAGACATACATAGATATAATAAATATGAAAAATGTGGTTTAATAGAATAAAAATAATTTTTGTGTGTGAATATTATCTTTTGAATTTGATTTACCATAATTAAAGGTAAATAATGTCATTAAAGGTTCAAATTATATTATAATAATATAATATTACCCTCACACTTGTCCAATTATCATTAGATAAGTATAGTTAGACCAAAAGAAACCCCAGTTATAAAATATTAACCTTTTTAATCAACTTTTGTTAGATTAAGACATTTATTATATATTATTTAAAGTTGAGTTTAAAATGTCATATTCAAATTTTAATAACTATATAATTTTTAATATGAGGATGTATAAGAGATATGGTAAACTATAAATAGTATTTATAATGATAAAATTATTATCTACATAATTTTAATTTATTTATAATTTTAGAAAATTTATAATTAAATTAAATGGTGACACAATAATGATGCACTAATTGAATTATTAAAAGAAGAACCAATTGAATGATATCTACAATATCAAAATAAATTTAATTTGACTTAATAAATAAAATAAATGAATTTTATATATAACATAGACATGTTATCTACATATTGAAAGTATTTGTTCAATTTATCAAGTTGGTTTGATATTTTTAAAAATGAAAATTTTGAATAGTATCAAAATTGACATAAATTTTATTTTAAAATAAATAATATTTAACTAAATAAATATCTCAGGTTTTGTCAAATGACTAATATAATGTTAAAAATATAAAAACATTATCAAATTGAGGTTTATTTTGAATTTTATAGTAACTATATTACTCCTATATTTAAAAAGGACAAGTAAGCACGGTAAGAGTTGAACTGTTTTACTAAGGGTTAAATCCAAAAGATAAAGTTAGGTTTCTGACCTATACTTGTCTAGAAGTCATTAAATGAGAATATTTTGACCCATAATCATCTTATAATCGAAATAAATAAATTTAGAGCTATTGGAAACGGAAAATAAATTTATAATAAATTAATATTTTAAGATCTTCCAAAGGTGCCCCTCACCTCTCTTATAAAAGGGAACCCTTACTTCTCATTGATTCACACATCTAAAGACCTTTAGTTTATGTACCCTTCCCATTTATCCTTCCAACTTCAATAAATTAATCATAGAGCCAATACTTTGGGAATAAGGACACCCTAAGGAGTCCTTTTGGGAAAATCAAAAGGAGACGCTTAAAGAAGAGGTAATTTTTTTACCAATTCGATTTAATTTATTTTCTTCTTCAACATCCTTTTTCTATGTTGTTTTCATATAAAAATAATATATCAAGTGTCATACATATGATGAGATGTTATTATAATAATGGTACAACCATATTCGTCATTTTATTTATCATATTAATAATAATATCCCCATGTGTAAGTACATACAACTTACCGTCTCCACGCCATAGTGTAATTTTTTATTCAACACTAATTTATTTGGATGGGTATAATGATGAGTATAAAAGATATAAACAATGAATATAACTTGATAATTATTCTTTATAATTAATATACCATACAGTTATATTCTATTTAACCATCAAGGGAATGACTCCGTTGCTCGTGCGTACGTACGACCTATCATCTCTACGGCACGATGAGATTCATTCTCAGCGTTAACCATTCAATAATGATTATATAATTCTCATAATGTGTAAATATAATGTTTATTAACTTAATATAATTCTATATATGAATTATATATATATATATCCTATACATAAAAAACATGACTTATGTGAAGAAACCGAAATGGGAAAAAGAAGCAGTTAACACCTAAAACACTGGTAATACTAAAATATTATTAATTAAAACGATATAAGAGGATAATATATGATATCATAAATATTGATATGGTTATGATATAATTTAATAACATAATTTAATCATTATACAAGTGGTTAAATAACCACTGAATTAAGGAATGTATAAGGAAACAATTAATTTAAAATATATTTATTATCTGAGATTGTTTATACATAATTATCTACTAGGACATATTTATCAACCATGTACATTTTTCATAAAAATTATTTCAAAAAATTATCAACAATTGTTTAAATTAAATTTTACCCATGTTGGACTATTTATAAAACATTTTTGAAAGAATCTTTCTATCGTTTTCTAAATGAGGTACTTTATGACCTTTTTGAAAAATTAAGGAAACAATGTTTTTAACTTAAATAGTTTGAGTGTCTATTTTCCACTGTTATATTGCCTTAACATTTTTAAGCTTCTCTTATAATATTACAAAGATATTTTCCTCAGAAATGTTTTTTATAGTTTGGTATCTTTTAAAAAATTTCAATGCAAAAAAGGGATATTTCCCTCAAATTTTTTTAATGAACTTAATAGATTATTTTCATCTCTGTGAAAATGATTTGTTGAATTTTATTATTGATTTAGGTTGATTTATTATGGTACAATATTCTATATTATATCTAAGGTTTTATAATATGTTTTACTATAGATGTTCTATTTTTATACTATTCATGGTTTATGGTTAAAGTATTAACATTTCATAAGCTAGTGTTAATATGAATGTTTCTATTATGTTTTACCACTTTCATTTGAGGAATTAATTGGAATTAGTAAGTGATGGTTGGGGGTCACTATATTACCTCAATGCATCAGTTTGTCTCATGAGATAGACTAGTTTCCAGGAACGAGACCTTGATGATATGATTATGATGTATGACATTATGAATTTCCACATTATGAGATTAGTTGTTGATATTTTATGTGATTATTTGACTAGTATAATATCCATGAGAATGTTTAAATGTAAATATTTGGTTTATTCTTTCTATATTATACTAAGTATTATATTTAAAAGGATTGTGTTTTAGTTTTATACCTTTACTTAAATGTTTATGCTTATTTATTAGTAATCTAAGATCACCCCTTTCTTATGTTTCAATTCTCCCTAGGATGTGAAGAAGTATATAATGATTGACCTATATGGATAGTCTAAGGGATATGAGATTTATAAATGGGGATATTATGTTGTTTTTTATTTCAAGATATAATGTATAAATTATATATTTTTTTCTAGTTTTTCCAAGGATACTAAACTGATCGGTACTTTCATATTTGATTTCTTAAGATCATTCCAATGTAATATAATAATGCACAATCTCTGGGTAACTGGGGTCGGGGAATTACATTAGTAATACTGATATATTTGGGGAACATGAGTCAACATTCTTCAATATAAGGTACATGTAACTGATATTTGAAACACGTAATAGTTGAAACCCTCCCTATAAAACTCTTAAGGGGGAAATTATTTTAAATATTATGAATTTGATGATTATAACCAAAACTAATATTATATCAATTTGGTTTCATTATAACTACCATCTGACGATAGTTTTTTCCTCAAACAATAGAATATATATTTTCTTCCAAATTTACAATTTCAATTTTAAGATTAATATTCTCCAAATGATAATCACTATAGAAGTTTTCTTTTGTAGATTAACTAGAATTTATTAAACTGCAAATTGAATTTTAAATATTATAAAGATTATTCTCTATAATCTTAATTTTATATTTTTTTATATAAAAATGAAGAATAGATTTTTTAAAATTTTCTTTTTTCAAAATAATATTTTTCTTTTCTTTAGAATCATTATTATGATCCATAGTCATATTTTCATACTATTTAGGATATTTTCTAATTTACTCTTGAAATCAATCACTTAATCAACTTAATTTTTGAAATTTGGATTTATAAAATTCATAACTAGAATAATATTTTGATTCAGAATAATAATTAAAAGAATGACTAACCTTTTATGAAGACTCCATAAAACATAAAATAGAAGGTATTAATGTATCATCAAAGGGATTTTTTACATGAAAATATTTTCCCATCAATGCAAGTTTTCCAGTGTCTTTCCCACATAATTAGTTTTCATTGAAGACTGATTCTTTAAAGAAACTCCAACCAGCATGATAAAAAAAATAATCACTTTCTTTCATTTATTATATTTTCCTTCTTGTTTAATCTTTTGGAACCCATATTTATTATGTTTTGGTTTCCTAAATTCAGAAAAAACAATAACATGTTTACCTTATTTTCTTTTTCTTTTAAAATGACTCTTATATCTCATTATTTTATCTGTCATGCTTTTAGGTTGTCTGAATTTCTTTTATGAGTCCTTGAATTTATTTTGAAACCTGATTTATATTATTATCCTTATATAAGATAGAATAATAGTAAGAATCAATGAAATATCCTATAGAAACATATTTATTTTTAGAAGAAGCTCTCTTTATTTTTTCAGACGAGTCAAGATCCTTTTCTTCAATTCACACTCTTATTATAAGAGAGATCGAGTTAGCTCATATAGAGATAATTTTGAAAAATATTTTATTTATTCAATGGATAATTTATTTGAATGCCACTTATTTGGTAAGTATCAAAGTAACATTATAATAACCAATTTATGATTCATAGTTTTACAAAGTCTAAGGATGTTGTTAAAAATATGTATGAATATGTTCAAAATCTATTTTACAACTTTATTAAAGTTTATTATAAATTATTGAGATTTAGTCTGTGAATACCCTAGTTATTTCTCTATAATTTTTTAGTTTCTCGATGACAGAATTTTAATGTCATCTAGATATCAGAAGTAGTTTTTCTGGAAGAAATATGACTATCAACACTCAGTCTAAGTTATAAATAAAGAAAATTAATTACTTTTTAATTGAAAAAATAATTTTTAGCATCATTTATAGTCAAAGTATCAATATAAACCTCAAAAATTTTATAATTTATAGCCATGATATTCCAATATTCAATACCTATATTTTTAAAAAATGCTACAGTTTGATCTTTCCAATATCTGAAACCACTTCCCTTGAAATTAGTTGGACTTAGAGGATTTGAAAATTTAATCTCCTCACTTTCAATCACTAAAAAATATTTTTCTTTTATATTTTCAAGGACTTAGCTAAAATTTATCTCATGTAATCAAAGAAATATAAAAAAAGTTAAAAAATTCATTTTAAGGAAAACCTATAATACAAATTTATGGTATAAATAAGAAGACAATAGAGAATAACTAAAGGTTTTGAAAAGTGTATCCCTTAGATAAGTGTTTTGGTATCATGAAACAGTATAATAGAGCTATGAAATCTATAGAATGATTAATCTTAGATTCCATGTGTCAGGTCAGAATGGTGTCAGAGGATGGTCTAGAGGGGGGGGGGGGTGAATATACCATTATTAATTTAAGCATAATAAATCAGTGGAAAATAAAATGAAAGAGATCACAAATAGTTTTATAATGGTTTAGTCTAATTTAATCAACCCACTATTCAGATGACAACTAATGGATTATAAAACCCACTATGAAAGAGGGAGATACATTTACATGGGATAAATCTAAACCCTGACTTTTACATGGGGTGAATCTCAACCCAATATTTTCAAAGGATAATTCCCTAACCTTACAACAAATCCTTTTTCATAGGAAGATAAAAACACATTATCTTCTATATGGAGAATCCCAAACCTAAATGTATTACTTTTTGGTTAGAAAATAGTAACTTTTAGAATAAATTTTATAGGCAGTGTAGCCATTTGGAGAAAATATTTTTTACAGAACTCTACCCAGATAGAAACATAAAACAATGATTACAGCTATATATAATGATATTAATTAATGATTAATAAATAGTTAATGTAAGAACTTTTGAATTATGTTGATAGTGTACTCTATGTATTCCTTCAAAGGTTCATATTAACTCTTTAAGGTGTTGTAGAAGTAGAATTAGAAATGGTCCACCCATGAGAGTTCATCCACGGATGATTTGTTTTTTCAAAAATCATGTGATTGTCATATGTTTGTATTATAGCAGCATCATATGTAATCCTCCCATTAAATTAATCTTATGAGTCCATTATATAGAAACTAATTTGGGCTACACCATCATGTAAACTATTATAATAATTCAAAGTAATAAAAAAATTCAATGATAAATAAAACTAACATAAAATAGTTTCCAAAAAATATTAAAGAATTAAAAAACATTTAAATGAAAAATTAAATTGATTTTAAACATGAAAAACATGTTAAATCAACCGATCAAACAAACTCTATAAAACTCAGTTAATTAATTCCATAAACTTTTCATTCAAATTAATTGTGAATGAAACATGGAAATATCTTCTATATAAATACATAAAATATAAAAACAATATAAACATGCATTTAATGCATTATAAAAACTTTGAAAACATTTTAAAATATTACTATATAATTTATGAGTAATTAAAACTGGGAATTTATGCACTGATAAATAATTTTAATATATGCAGAACATAAGCTGTATGTTTCTACAAAACAAGAAGACTAAATTAAAATAATATTTAAAATGAATAAATCTTTCCAAAACTATTCACACATACAAAATTTGATTAAAATATAAATGTATAACAAAAAAATAATCGAAACAAAACAAACTCCCAATGATTAAAAATTAAAATATGAAAAAAGAACAACATGAAAATATTTTCTAGAAACTAATTCTATATTTTGTAAAGATAACATAATAACAGAGAACGAAACATGTGTTACCATAAAAAAAATTATCAGGTGGCTGTAGATGATGCTCACATAATTATATTCTACTAATGATTTTACACTAAAAGTCACAAAATTTAATAGGTGGTAGAAAAGAATAAATATAAATTGTGGTTTCAAAAAATGTTAACCTGTAGGTAGCATATTTTTTTACTTTGTGGTAGTAGGTCTGCTAATGGTACCATTGACTACCACATGGGTGATACTCCTCAAACAAGGTATCTACTACTACCTCTATTTGAATAGAGTTTTCTACCACTATAAAAATTTAGATACAACAAACAGATACTATTAATTTAAGGATAATATAGTTAAAACATTATGGAAAGACTACTATCAAGAGTTACTAGAGCCTTTCACCATTGAAAGGATGAATTCTTTAACACTCAAAGGAATAGATACTACCATTAGATAATGGAAAACATAGTCTAGTTATGCTGTCACACTTACGGTGCTACCACTGCTAGTCGAGTGATGAGAAATGTTGCTACCATTATTGGGTTCACAAAGCTTCCACCATAAAAATGAATGCTTCCAATTCCATCCGAGAAATCCATGATACCATAATAATGATGATTCATCCATTGGTGAAGTTATGGAAGGGATAAAGAGATAAATCTACAGGAAAGTGACAATGATAACAGAGGAGTATTGGGGTCATGGAGCAATGGAGTGCACGAGATGTTCAGGATTAAGATGAGGAGTAAGTGATGAAAGGAGTATTAGTGTCACATTATAAAGAATTTCTTCTATGAATAGAATGGAGGAAAAGATGCCACTTTCCAGGAATGAAGGCAGTTCATGTTGTGGAGGCACTAAATCAAGTTGAAGACAAACAAATAGTACATAGATCTATTTATGTATTGAATATATATACAGACACACACACACAAATATATATACATAATTATATATATGTGAAATATTTTTAATATATTCAAACAAATAAATATAAAATTAACATAATGTAACCACTTTAAAATAGAATGTATATAATTTAATACATGTTATTAAAACATGATTATATTTAAAAACTTAAAAACATCATGATACAAAATTTAATCAATGAAATATAATAATAATAATAATAATCAATGTAATTAAAAAATATATAATATAACAAAAAACCCCCAAAAAGTTCCTTCCTATGCATAATATAACTTATTAACTAATATTAATTATGCTGATTATAAATAGGGAACACTTTTTATCAAATAAAATTCATATAAGTGACTGAATTTAATTTAAAAGTAAACCTGTAAAACGTGATGAAAATAGTTTTTCAGTTCAATTCCCTTTTAAGATTAATTTTTTTAATCCAAATTCAAGTATAATGTTAATTACAATAATATTTATTAGATTATGTTTATTCAAAATGTACTTATTGAGTTTTAAAATTAATCCATTATAGAATGTGACTTTGTAAGTATTTAAAAATAAGAGACATTTTTTAATAACAATTAATATTTTCACTATTCCTTGACTAATCAAACATTTTGTAAAACTATCAAAAAAACATTCTAATTGAATATTTACATGTTAATATTAAAAAATATATAATTTTTGTTAATTAAAATTTCTAAAAGTTCCATAAATTAGTTAAAAAAATCAACTCTCCAAAAAAATAAACATCATTTTTGAAGAAAATTTATTTTTAAATCACATAATAGATTTAAAAAAATTAAGGGATTACTTACTAAGAATTATTCAATTTCTTTTTATTTATTAGGTCCAATATAAATACATTTCATAATCTATTCAGTTCTATTTATACCCATAAGTTTAAGGTCTAGGTTATAATGGTCATATTTAAATGATAATATTTTCTTGTCTGTTTAATATCGATGTTGCATTTTGTATATAAAATCAAAAATAATAGTCCTTTTACAATACTGAGGGTATTACAATAGAGTAATTACTTAGACCTTGGGTTATTTAATAGTTCTCAATAACTTTAAACACAATATATACATCCCTAGAACACCAACAATCAATCTTGGAGGAAGGATCCTCCCACCTAATATTTCCCCTATTGGCGTTGAATGAGTCTCCTCATCTATGGAAATTCTAACAAAAGGATTTGAATAAGGTTTTAAGATCATGAAATATCTTTTGGAAAAAACCATAACTATCAGGGGAAACATTCAAATTTATATTTCTTCTTTACATAACATTATAAATAAACTAGCTAGAGATGTCATATTTGATGCAAATGTGAGAAACAATTGACCAAAGATTTGAAATGGACCTTTTGGTAATAAAATAACTATTCTACATCCTTGATACAATTTTATTCAATTAGAATATTTGAAACATTGATCTCAAAAAAATCTATGGAACAATAAGGTGACACATGGACAAGGTTCTACTATCAATGATCATAAACTGACCTATGAGGATTCCTAGAATTTTAAAAAATGGTCAGATTTAGAAAGGGAACTAACACAATTAAGAAGGAAATAAATATTCCTGTAAATGGAATATACCAAATCATTAAAAACTCATAAGATCACTAGAATTGGAAGAAATAATCACTGTCAACATTATATTAGGGCATTGAATTTGAAAAGGAAATGCCTTAATAATCTCTAAAATGAATCAGGATGTTCATTGGATCTAATAAACCTATCATAGTATGAGGCTTTAAAAACTAGAAACCATTAACCATTGAATCAAATGCTTCAATAAATGGTTATCGATGGACGAAATGGGCCACTTATGGGAGATTTAGTAGGACCAATGCTTTAAGGAACTTTGACAATGAAAGAGGAAACCTCAAAACCCAATTTATATAAAAGGTACTTTTGGGATGATGAAATTTAGGGGAACAGTGGGATAAAGTCCATGTTTAGGAAAGGATAAAATCAAATACATCAATTTGAAATTTTAGTATCCAAGATAGCCTCCCCTACATGTGGAAGGTGAGGGTTGGAGAACTCCACCATCTCTACTAGGGCATCACCGAATGGGAAAAAGGGCTATGACCACTAGTTTGATAATGTTATTGCATGGTAGAATATAGATGTACCAAGTAAGATAAAGGTTTTATTGAATATTAAAGAAAATAATAACCTAATTATTTGGGATACATTTAGCGAGGTGATCACAATGATACAAAAAAAATAATCAAATGACATTTGAGGAGCTTTAAATTAGAATATTCTTTTCTTTTCTTTGATAATCAATGATGGGGGTTTTCGTAAGAGAATTTCTAACTAGGAAAATTTGATAGATTTAATATGAATATTATGATTCCAAATTAAAAGGTTTTTTCTATATTTTAACTATATAATATTTTCCATGTGCTCATGATGATTCTATAAAGATTAGATTGATTGAAACATATAAAAAGGAGGAGCGACACCAATGAAGTACTACTTCTAAAAATTGGTTTTCAATGAAGAATTAGGGTAGATATATAAAAGAAACTGATGTGAAAAGTTCTAAATATGTTTATTTCATTGATTAGTTAAAGATGAGATAAGTATTAATAATCAGAAACTAATTCTATCGGATATATCAAGGGCTTAATTACATAATTTTAAAGAAGATAGTTTCCTACAATGATATTATTTTAAAATTAAGGAAGTACATTAGACTAGAATAGTCCAACAGAAACTTGTGCATATTTTTTAATCGACTTTAAAGAGGACCTAACCAATTATATTAAAGAAGATATTACTATGATGGTTCTAGTGTTCGTGGATAACTATATATTGGTTTAGTGCATTGTAATATTATTATTTATATTTATAATTTTCCATGTCTATTCAATTTTACTTGGTTATTCTTGATAATTAGATATCATCCCTATGTGTATGGAATAATAAAAACCATACATGAGGATCTAGATCAGACATTGTGTCTGGACCTCAAAAATATGATTGTGTTGTGTTATTTAATGTTTGTTTCACTATTAGATATAGGTATACTGACTATGAGAAGGGAGATTTATATCAAATCATTAAAATTGATGAAAAGGTAAAAGGAAAGGGTTTTAATTGGGAAATTTTTGGGAATAATAGTCACCACCCTCTCAATATTCTAGCATCGGTCCTTTGGGAAGAAAATTTATACATAAAAAAGGTTTTATATTTGATTGGATCCTTAACTATTGATGTTTAGAGTTTTTAGTTTCACCTCAAAAAGGAATCATTATGTGATGATTTGAATAATTCTACGAGTTCCCTATGAAAGAAAATATGGATGTAATATATGAAAATATTTTAAAGAATATATGAAAAAGAAAAGAAAATAAATTAAGGAAGGACTAATCATTGAAAAAATAAAAAAACTATTCACTAGTAATTAATGATAATAAAACTAAATAAATATATATCATACTTATAAATAACCATTCTCTTGAAATTATAGTTCAATAAGTGATGAAATGGAATCCCTCTTATATGAAGTGGAATAAAACCTATCTTCTGTATGTTTAAATCGTAAAAAATTATAATATATAATGTTAAGAAGATATTTATAGGAAGAATACACCAGTGAGAAGATAGAAATCACTTCCAACTTACGAGTTTTAAATATTTTACATGAATATGAGGTAATTGAGAAATCTTTTCAATATTTTTCTTTGGATAAACAAAGTAAAAGTGGGGAAGATCTTGTTCCTAAGGTATCACAAGAAAATTTATACTCTCTTTTGACAGAAACACTATAATTTTGTTGGATGAATTTTTTACATTTATATATGGTTTTTTTAGTGTCTTGTTGGAGGAGATCACTCGATATAAAGAATAATTTAATATTATGGTAAATGTTTCATCATAAAAGGTATTGATGTGTAAAAATCACATTAAAAAGAGATTCCAAAGTTGATAAGAATTTGGTGGATAAATAAAATTAATCATCATTTGATAAGAAATTACTTAATATAGTTTAAGAGAAAGATGAATCCAAGAATGTACTAGAATAAAAAATCCATTCATTAAAATAAAAAGCTAATATATTTCATGGATGTCATGAATAATCAGTTTGAGATAAATGAAAAAAAAATAAAGTAGCATAAAAATTAATTGTGTTATAATATCAAGAAAAATAAAGATTTTGAAAGGCATTCTATGATGACAATAAATATTGTGAAGAAATAGAGAAGTCAATTTAAGTTTAGAAGAAAAATCCTAATCAAAACTATGTTGTTTTGGAAGTTAAACTAAAAAACCTAGATATGATACAAGATGAGTATTTATAAACCAATTAGAGAGAGATTACCACCATATATATTTTTTAGCGAGATATTTTTGTTAAAACACCTCTATCCATTGGAAAACATAGCTTGAAATAATCTAATGATAAGTCCAATACTGGATCAAAGTTAAAGATAATCCTTTTAATAGAAAATATATTTATTGGTATTATTTATTTAATGAAAAGTGGTGGTCCTAAAGAAATATTGAAAAAATATTGGTCGGAAATAGTATTAAGAATCCTATGCTAGAAAAATTTTCTAGAAAATTTATCCAAGGAGAAAACTGAAGAAACCATGATTTCAAATTATTTAGGTCATTGTAATTATTTTCAACATTTTTGAGAAATATTTTTTGAATTTTAAATAGAGATAAAGTTGTATGTTTTGATAATTCAAAGAATATGTTCAAGGATGTGATAAACCCAATGGATGGAATATCAAGAATAAGTTTACACAAATTTCCTGAAGATGACGAGTACCGGTGACAAGAAGACGCGCATGTTTTGACTACCCGAGGATATGTTCATAGAAGATTGATTTCATTAAATTAATAAGTAGATGGTGGATTAAATTTAATATTATTGTGAATCATGTAAGTTGTTATTGAAGGATCCTAGTTAGTATTTATCATTATCTTGATGTTAAAAGATTTTTCTCATAATGTTAATAGATTTGGAGGACGATGACTTTAGGATAGGGCTTAGAATTTGCCTATGGATGATAATAAATAGCATATCTTTGTGATATTTAATATATTATCAAGATAAGAACTAAAACATTGTACAATGAATAATCTTATTAAAACATACAAGATATTGTTTTGAGTGAGGTCAAATTGATGAAAAGTCACAAAGACATTAAAAATCATAAGATTTATTTTCTCATTGAGTTTTTGATAAAATGGAAAATTATTTTTAGATCCATTTATAAATTGTTTATTCATTTATAAGTTATGTATATAGTTAATGAGCTATAGATGAAAAATTATTATGTAATAAAAAGGTAAGGAAATATTGAGAAGTATAATGACCCAAACAACTAAATGGTTTTGAGATTTAAATAAGTCAAGGATATTCCAGAATCTAAATATTGAAAACATCATTTTTTTCAACAATTTGTGATAGAATTTGATCTAAATTAATAAATCAAAAGGATAAGTATCAATTATTATATTAGTGTATACAAAAAAACTGACTTGAATGTGTCATGATATTATAAAATAAAGTATAGTGGTAGATAAGACATATTACTAATGTTTTCATTTTCACCAATTTTTTAAGGGTGGAAATTATAAATATTAGGTATACAAAAGTTATAGAATTTTAAAAAAATACAGTGATTAGAGGTTATGTTGAACAAAAACTACGATTCTATGACATAGAATGTTAGATTTCGAATATTCTACTGAAGCAGTAGACAAATAACAACAGATATACAAAAAATTAGCGGGGAATGTTTAAAATTTAAAATTATCTGGTTGATTGAGTGATGTTTAGTAGAAGGTTTAAATTTCTATTTATAGCTGGATAAAACTCATAAAATTAATGGTATAAGAAGATAAAAATTATTGTAGTGTTGTCTAGGAATTTAACTATATAGAATTTATGATGGTATGTTCATGATCCCAGGGTGATTTTCAATAGTTCGTAATACTGTTGATTTCATGTTTTATTGGATCATTGACAAAGATAAAGTATTATAACTTCAAATTTATTCAAAGGAAGTTTCCTATGTTTTAAAAGTTTTATGAGATACAAATATTGAAGGATTATTTTCTAGAATAAGGGATAGTTATAAGGGTGTATGTTTATTTGGAACTTATTGATACTACTATAAAATTGAGAGAAGAAAAATAGCGAGCATGAACTATATGTTATATATGATTTGTGGGATCTAAGAAAAATTCATGGATCTAGATTTTTTTTAAAGATTGGGATAAGATGATTATCATCTAGAATATCATTGAGTTCAAGTAGCCATTATTTGATGTTTTTCTAGTTATAAGTTCAAGATGCTTTATGTTTTGTGAATTGAGGAAATGAGCCATAGAAAATTACATTTAACATAAAGGATCAAATGAAGATCAAATATGTTTCATTGATGTATCCTAGAGTTGTAAGTGATTTTTTGAGTAACATTTTTAATCTATTTAATAACATTGAGAGACAATAAACTGAACTTGGTGGGAGATAGTAAGTGATTTCTTGGAGATAAATCATTTTTATTCATTTGTTTCATATAATGAGTATTTTTTTTATTGGGATAAAAAATTAACACACAAAGGTATAGGTACCCACATTGGGATTGAGCATTTTAAATACCTTATGATCCTTGAATTCAATTTGATTACTATAAAATATAGGTTAGGGTGAGAAATAAATTTTATAGGATTGAAACCCTAACAAGTTCCAATGGTTTATTTTAGGTTAAACGGAATCATAAATGTTAAACATGGTTTCAAAATCCCTCTCAGTGGTATGATATATTTCTAAGAACATGATCTAGTATTATAAAACCTAGGTTCCCATAATAATATCCTTATTTTGGGGTGATAAAAACACTCAACTAAGTCCAAATAAGAGTTTTTCATACCATTGATGTTAAAAATTATAATGTATATAATAATTGGATGATACCCTTTATTATTTCACTTGTCTTTGAGGTTATTAAGGAAACTACTTTGGGATTTTGAAAAAGGGGTAAACATGATTCCATGAACTTTTTTAATGAAAGGAATCTAGAGGTAGATGGAAAATATCATAATGTTATTCCCTATTACTTCTTTTATAATGTTTATATAAAGGCGATTGGTCTCCAACTATTTAAGAGACCTGATGCTGACATGAAATATTTTTTGTAGGAAATATATAAGAAAAGGAATAAAAACATCATTTTTTTAAATTAAGTTCATAAATATGAAAATGGTTGATGAAGAAAGAATTTATGATAAATTCATAAGGGTAAATAAAATATTCATTAATATCCATGGATTTAGAGATGTCATGGAAGAATTAACTATTGTTGAAAATTTGATGATACAAGTTTTAGAATAGTTTGATATAAAAGTCTCCACTTTAAAATATAGACATGAATTATCCCACAAAAAACTAAAAAATTTGATATGAGTAAATATATAAAATTCAAGAAGAAGATTAAGGAGTTGTTAAATTTTAAATCTACAAGGAATATTAAAATACAAGAACAAGAAGATGAGGTTGTGTACTCTAGTGAATCATAAGATAAAGAAGAAGATAATAAAGTTCATAAAAGGATTATGTATCTAACTCAAGGAATGTACAGAAAGGAAAAGGTAATAATAAATAAAAATACCAATAAAATGTTTTAATTATGGGGGAATTAGTCACTTTGTAAAAAAATATTTAAAGATAAGGTGTGGAGAGTGTGATGATGATGATTAGGAAGGAGAACCTCAGTGGAAAATGTTTTCTAAAACGTTCAAGGAAGATAAAAAATCCACTAGAAAAAGGAAATATTTTCTAGAAGGAAGAGAATAATCATGATGAGTAAAGATGAAGATGAAAACTACTAAATTTAAATAAGTCCATTAGAATATGAATTTCCATAAAAGTTTATAACTTTTATAGATTATTTTGAATGATTATAAGATAACACAAGTAGTAAAGAATAAGATGGTGATGAAACAAACATGGAACATAGATTGAAATAAAAACTTGTGGACAGTATTGAGAAGAACACTAAACTCATGTAAGAAGTTAAGCTATTAAAAAAGGAATGTGAAAGAAAGGGTGGAGGTAAATAAGAGTTTCTCAAAATAGAAGAGTTTTTGATTGAGGAAATTGAAAACCACAAAGTAGAAATTACAAAACAAGTTAAGATGATAATAGACCTTAAAGAAACATTTATTGATAATGAATAAGAGTAATTAAGAGACAGTGTTGGTGCCTTGAGGATAAATATAATTTAAAGAATATGGATGATGATTTGAAAAATACTTCATAAGTTAAGACTAAATTATATAAGTCTATTGTGATATCTCATCGAAACAATTATTTGAAGTATAATCCTTAAAAACATGTAAAATTTGGAGTTGATTCCCGAGAAACAACTACTTTATAATGTTTATTAAATTTATATTTTTTTAATATTAATAAACATATATTATGACATATTGTTTGTTCTTATTCTTAACATTGATGTGATAATTTCCCATAGTATTTATCACATTGATAAGGTCATAGATATTTCTAGATATGTTGAAAACTGCAAGATGCCAACCTGATATCTCTTAAATATTGATACATAGTTAGGTTACATATTATGATAGAGAAAATAGTATATAAACTATCTGGTCTGAGTACTCATAAGTAGATGAGGATTCTTCTTTGGATGTTAGCACTCAATAATCTCATATATGGGACATTATGAGAAATGAACCACTAGTAGTAATTCTTCATGTTTTGGTGTCATCAAATATTCTTATCTATGAGAATTTGTAATTGTCCTTGGAGTTTAAAAGTATCATTATTAGTTTTCATGAATCAAACACTTATATGTTCTGATAAAAATAGCCATGTTATATATTGGTGAGATGTTGGGTGCATCGAGTCCATAAGAAATGACATGTTATTAATGAATAAGTCAAAGAGAGAATTTTCCCATCTATAATTATAGATTTTTATATCTCAACCCTTTTAATATGATATAAATTTCTCATAAATTCCATGGAAAGGTTGTAATGATGTTTATTTCGAATAGTCAACAAAAGATGCATGAAGTATAACACTTATGAGCAACCTGATTGATGAGATATTCAGACAAAAAGATTATATTACATAATGAGTGTTCATATTTGGTTATCATAGTCATGGAATAAAATTCAATCCCTAGGGTGTCTTGATCTATTGGTAGACAATAATCATGAACTCTGGGTATACCCTCCTAATACGAGTGAGAAAAAATCATAGATTGTCGCATACTTAGTGTTTCTCTTAAACTCGATTAAATTCTCTCTGAATTTAATTATAGGAATAAATATTACTCTTATTACTGATGAATAATTTATTCACGTTTTATTGTTTTATAATATTTACATGGTAATAAATAATTATCAATCGAATATTTAAATTATTTATTTAATGACATGAATATTTAATAAATAATTATTCGATTGATTGAAGTTGAATATTAAAAAAATATTTATTCAATGGTTTACGAATAAAATATTTATTTATGTGAATATAATATTTATTCTGATATTCAATAAGTGCATAGGTGCTTGGGTAGACTAATATTTCATCCCATTATAAATATTAATTTACAAACTGGTAAAATAATATTTATCTTTTCGTGGGCTAGCACACACCATAAAATAATAATAATACTAATAATATTTTTATATGGAATGAAGATTATTAAAGATTATATTATTATTTAAGGACCGATACATAATTAAATAATATTATAACCAATATCCTTTCTCTGTAAATATATTGTTATTCATATTGTATAGGGTTACCTGAAAACATAGAATTGAGAATCCTTAAACACAATTGATTTATCTCCCTTAAATTGTCATCTAATATTATTCTCAAGAATGAAAATGACTTCTTAAAACATAAAAAATCTTTGAGAAATCAGCGAGAACAATGCATGATATATGATTCACCGTGATAGAACCATGATATAAATTGAAAATTCTATAAGATTGAAGGATCATATGTGGCTCATCTCTAGAGGAATTCTATACTTAAATAGTTAAAGAGCAATAAAGGTAATCTGAAAAGGTTTTTTGAAGATCAAAAACATCATAAATGAAATGATCTTAATATGAGGTAATAATTTATTCACGATATAAATATATTTATTATAAATTTATCATGAATGAAAAATTCTTGGGATTTCGAGCAACTCTCGATTAAAAGAAATTTTATTTAAACCACAACTAAAGGTGCTTCCATTGTGCCCAGAACCTTCAAGTTGTATTAAAGCGGTCGAGAATTAAATTTAAAATTATTTATTTGATTATTGATCAACATGTGAAATCATGGTTGAATTTGTGAATTAAAATTATTCATTCATTAATCCAATTCAAATTAGCATGTTTTCAATATTTAATTTATTCTTTCAAGATTCATATTTTTTGTTGAAAAGAAATTAGTGTGGATTAAAATAATATAAAAAATGAGAGTTACAACATTTGGAATGAAGAAAATTTACATTCATCTGGTTGAAGGATATGAATCATCCCATAGGGTATGCTGGAATGATGAGTAGAATTGTTCTAAAAGACCCCTTTGTTCGCAAGATAGTAAGAAAGTTGATTAGCTTCATGGTAGATGTGTGTGATAATTTTATTCATTGAAGAAAGATTGACTAGATAGTTACTCCAATTTCATTATCGAGTTATTGAAAAAACTTTAATGAAACCCAACATTTCTTATTCAAGAGCAGTGGAGTGGCCACAAGATTCATAATTTCTTAAGTCCAGGAATAGATAAAGAATGATAAGTGATTCCATTTAGAAGTTTCAAGTAATATGGTCAGATAGCTGGTGATTAAATGATGTGTAGCTAGAGTACACACCATGTACCAAAGATCACTTCACTTTTCCATGTTTTGGGACACAAAACTGATTGATCAGTAACTACACATGGTGCATTTATGGAGCACCATGTGTAGATCGATCCAACATAGCACACAAAATTTCAGATTACATGACATGTATATAGCATACATAGTTTGTAGTATACACAAGTTAGCAGTGAAATTAATCCAACTCATGTGGTCATTATATAGGATCAAAATTACATGACATGAGAAACATGTTTCATTAGTGGATTAAAAAATGTGTATCTGATATACATGGAATTTTACTCATTAATTTCTACATCAGAGGTACATATCGAGCCATTTTTTGAGACAAGAATACACATCATAGAAAATATAAATGGAAGTATCCAGCTTATAAAATTCCTCTACTAACGAAGTCATTGAACATTATATGTACTTTGGTGGGTTTCATGGGCACATGAAAAATAGGATAAATGGATTTTAGTTGATAAAATATGCATTTTAGTATGACCGATTTACATAAAGAAGGCTCATACATTGAACCTATATACAAAAAAACTAATATAAATGGTGTCTAGCTTGAAAGTACACATCATGTAGTCTCCCTATAAAGAACATAATTAAAATTAAATTAAATTTAATCCTATAATGTTAAGTCAATATTATATTGACCGAAACTTATTTTATTTAAAAATTTAATAATGGTTTTGAAGTATTATTAAATAATCAATTAATTTATTATAGTAATATGCAATTATTAGTTCTGATATTCATTTTCCATAAAGTCATTTAATGATGAGTATCTCCAAATGAATTTAGATGGTCATTAAGATTTAGGTAATTAAACAATCAATCAATTAATCAATTTATGTAATGAAATTTATCTTAATAATGAAGAATAAATTGAAATGAATATTTACTGGTTTTATTTTGTGTATTTGTTACATGTATGGCCATTCATGATCTTGAACAAGATCTGTGTATGTGTTGGATATTTTAATTTTATTTATTTATTAGGTTTTAATTTTTTTAATATTATATTAAACTTGATAGATAATGTGTCATCACTATCTCTATTGTTATATAGGGCCTTCATGTCCATTTTAATTTATATAATCCACATTAAGAAACACTTTTGTTCTTCTCACATGTGTGTGAGTTATAAATACATGTAATTAATGGAGTATTCAGAGGCACATGGAGCTGGTTGAAGATGGAATGACATGGATGCCAACCCTGGTGACACATACTATAAAGGAGTAATTATATAACTTGTTCTAAGGTCAAAATATTAAATTTTACCCGATGTCAAATTATTATTTATTTTCCTCTCAATACATAAACTATTATATAATCTCATGATTGCTACATTAATAATTTATTTATATTTTTCTTTTTCATTATTTATGTTATAACAAATTGATCGATATTTCACACTTAAACATAATTTATTATATAAAATCTTTACTTGATAAAACATAGTAGATCGAAAGGGATAGTGTATTTGGGGCTTAGGACTATTACATAGAAACTTAAAACCTAAAATACACATCTTTATAGAGAAATTATTTTACATTTTCATACACATTCTTTAGAACTTAACATTGCGTTGGATAATGTGAGGACATGCATAAGAATGGGTGAGATATAAAACCCAGTAAGGGAGAAAAAATGGCATAACATGAAGAATAAAGTACGTGTTAGGAAATTGTCCTATCAATTGAGCATAATAGAAACATGAACACAAAGGTGTAATATAGCCTGATTATCATAACATGGAAATGTGGAATCTATATTCAATGTGATATTATCATGACCAAATATCATTGGACATGGAGCATGAGAAAACCCCCATTTCACTAGAGTTAGAATGAGTAAAACCCTCATTACACTTGTTATATCATGATACTAATCTTTACCCAATTCATTGGAGTGCTATCAGGGTGAACCATTCTTAATCATTCCATTTCATACATAAGTGTTTCACATGGATCATATAAAAAGGGTTCATTAAACATAATATTTTGTTCAAAGATAAATAAATGTTGAATTAATAACTGAAACTATTTAATCAATAAGTAAATGTGATTAAATGTAAATACCCTTGATAGATAAATGGGTATGGTATTCACTACACAATGACTTTGCCTTGGAAAATCACGGTGTAATTTCTGCAGAATAACGACGTGACATAATAATTAATAAAAATGGTTGATGAGAGAGAAAGGAGTGTATCATCATATTTACATGAAATGGACAGTAATGGGGTCATAAAGATACATTTCCCAACATATGTAATTGAATTATTACTCATAATACAAAATAATATCTTGAATGTAAATGAGGAGAGAGAAAGCCCTTATGGAAATGCGACATAGTAATAGGTGTACATGAGAAGAATTAATGAGAGAGAAAGGGGTATATAAATATTCAAACATAAGTAATGAATAATTACGTTGGTTTAAAATCATACCCCGACATTTTCAATTGAAAATTAAAGGGTATAACATCCCAATGAAATTTGGACAAAAATGAGAAAGGAAGAAATCCCATACTTGGAAGTGTGATCCCAAAGGATTTAAAGAGGATTGAGAGTGGATTATTGGGAACTAGGGTTGACTTGGAAGGATTCTAGAGAGATTATGGAGGATTTTGGTCAAGATACAAAGGTTTTTAGTGAAGTGGAAGTGGGATCTTGGGTCGGTTTATATAGGAAAAAAGAGGGAATTCTTTATTATTTATGTTTTGGACACTACTCATTAAACTAATCAAAACCAAAAACCATAAAACGGTTTTCCCCTGTTTTTTTCGAAATTGGGGTGGAAAATATTATTTTATAATTCCCATGAATGAACTTATTAAAATATTTGTCTTTCTTATGTGGAGGTGAGTCACATTCTCCAGGAAATCAATTTAAAATGTTAAAATGTTTTATAAGTTTTGGAGGGTCCACTAAGGCACCATTAAATTAATCAAATATATCAATAATCAAATTATTTTAAATATAAAACATATATTGGGCGAAAATATCATTTATAGTATTTTATTACATTATTATTGGGTCATTATGATGTCATAAAACACATTATATATTTAAACGGTATTTAATTTTTTCCCAAAAATTTGACTGTCACAAAAAATTATGAAAACTTCATCGTTGGATAATTTCAACATAATGGTTCCTAAAATAATATTAATTTTATCTAAATAATTATCAATATAAGTTAATTTTTAATTTTAAAATAAAAACCGACATTTATAAAAAATTCATGGGTTTTGACAATAACGACTTTCAAAAATTAATAAAAATTACAATTGTATTCATAAAAATTATACAGTAATTTTTATTTTATAAAAATTAATTTATTAATAATAATTTATTAAAATATTTTTTAATTCAAAAATCCATTAATTCATCAAAATAGATTTAATATTTACTAAAAATACTATTTGTTCTTCAAAAACCGTTTAATAAGTAACAATAATAAAATTAATGTATAGTATTTATTATAAAAATAATGCACATAATCATAGTGTTAAGGTCTTGTCACATAACCCCTTACAATACCCTTATATAACCTAAGTGTAAGGTGTGTGATGGTGAAAGAATCTTGGGTCAGATCAGATTACATCGCTCAGGTGGTAATCTCTATCAACTTCCACTTCTCCTATAGGCAGTTCTAATCAAGCTTAACATGTTGAGGCTCAGATTTTGATTTTTCAAAAGAGAAGCACAATAACATGACTTCGTTTCCGAGATCTAAAAAATGGGCTTCATTGGGGGAAATTATACCCGATGAGGCCATCGCTTCCTTGGTCTGAGTAAATTGGATTTGTTAAAATCCTATATTTATACTAATTATGTGATCATTGTTCAATGACTACATTAGCTATGGTAACAATTCATAATGTTATTTTGAAATACAAAAACATAAATATTTTATATAACCATTTTACAAAATAAGAGATTTATTTAGATCAAGGGGAATTTTCATTAATAAAATTTTGGGTCGTTACAACATATGACATGTGCAGACTCAATGCCCTGCATGAGTTTCAGAGACATAGACCTCCCAAGTTCAGGGGAGAGATAAATCCTTAG
Organism: Viscum album; assembly: GCA_963277665.1. Taxonomy (NCBI): domain Eukaryota; kingdom Viridiplantae; phylum Streptophyta; class Magnoliopsida; order Santalales; family Viscaceae; genus Viscum; species Viscum album. The sequence goes on along the minus strand of OY728153.1, from coordinate 1,309,592,300 downwards.
GTTTGTGAGGACTAGCTAGAGGCAGTGATGCCTCTATTTTACTTAGTGAGGACACCTCTTGACTAGATGTTGATCTTGGTAGCGAGCCTTCTACAGGGCTCAGTCGGGAGTTGGTGGAGCTTAACCACCTAGACACATGATTCAGAGACCCTCACCTGGGCAGACATCTTGTGACATTTTCAGGAGGAGTTTTCCCCGTGACCTTTTGATTTGTGCTTATTCAAGACCAGCTTCACCTAAAACAACATATCATCGTGGTGGCTGATTACTGAGTGAGGTTCACCGATATTTCTTGCTACTTGAAAAATATGGTGCAAGAACTCTTCTTCCGGGCTCGATCCTTTGAGTAAGGACTCCAGCGGGAGATCGGGGCATGAGTGTGGTCTTTCATCATCTCTACTCAGGATGGGGTGTTGGGGAGATCCATTACGATAGAGATCTTCTTGAAAGAGAAGTTTCCTAGAATAAGAGATAATAGTAGACCCCATGTGGAAAAGTCTTCGACAGGTAAGAGACATTATATGCGAGGGCCCAATTAGGCCAGGTATTTCAGAGGATGACCCCGAGACTTAGGGTTGGTAGTAAAGGGCTCCTAAACCGGATTAAGTTAGCTGATAACCAGGATTTGTTGCTCATGTAGTGGTTAGGGACACATGGAACATGATTTTCTGGCCCTTCGTACAAATGAACATCAGGTAGTCAAGGGGTGTTCGAGATAAAGGTAGTGGTTTGAGCAAGGAGGTCCATAGGGCAGAAAACCAGGCAGAGAAGCATGCCGAGTAGCAGGCGGTGGGAAATGGTTTGAGGTGTTTTCATCAACACCCCCAGGTGGTCCTCCCCAACCTTAGAGAGCATGAAAACATAGGCTAGAAAATCTTCAGGCATCAGAGTCTTATGACTATAGCGCTCTTGATATTATCTGATGTACAATATGTGTCTCCACCACCATAGCCGTGGTTATTATAGAAAATGGGTCTATTCACTCATTCCTTGCCACGACTCTCATTCGTATCTTGAATATTTTAGTGGATACGTTGGCTTGATCCTTACAACTAGAGACTTCTATGGGAAGGGATATGACGATTACACCCTGGTTCCGATAGTGTGATCTTACTCTAGGAGGCGAGAGATTTAGCCGGGATCTGCTAGTAGTAGCATTGAGGCCTTATGACTTCATATTGTGTATGGACTGGTTATCTGCAGTCCAAGCTCACGTCGATTGTTTTAGGCATATAGTGAGGTGTTTCTACAGAGATGGGACCAGTTTTTCCTTTACCGATGAGAAGGAAACCCTTACAGTGTAGGAAAAAGTTTCTCAAAAAAGGGTGTAGCCGATCAATCACCTATTGGATAATCTCACCCTCGGTGAAGTAGATGAGAGGAGTCTATGTTCTCCTATAGTGGGTGATGCGTTTGACGATGTTTTTACTATGGATGTTCCAGGACTACCTCCTCACAGGGTGGTGGACTAAAACATTTACCTATACCCCATGAAAACACCAATATCCACATCAATATATTAGATGGATCCCACAGAGAAATGTGAGTTAAGGGTAAAATTAGAGGAATTACCGGAGAAGGGGTTCTTAAGGCCCGATGTTTCACCCTGGGTAGCCCCGATGCTTTTTTCCAAGAAGGAAGACAAGAGTTTGAGGTTTTCCATGGACTTCTGATGCCTGAACCAGGTGACCGTGAAAAACAAGTATCCCCTACTAAGAATCAATGATCCATTCTACCAGCTGATGGGGGAGAAATGGTTCTCAATGAGAAACCTCAGATCAGGCTATCCCCAACATCGGGTGCGGGATGAGGATGTACCTAAGACAACCTTCGAGTGATGATACAGCCACTATGAGTTCCTGGTGATTCCTTTCATCTTGACCAACACCCCATAAATTTTCATGAGACCCATGACTATGATATTACTGCCTTACCTTGACCGGTTTTTTGTGGTATTCATTAATTACATCTTGGTATAATCAGCGTTAGAGGAGGAACATGCTACATACCTACAAATAGTCTTATATACACTACGGGAGCACCATATTTATGGTAAGCTCTTGATGTGTCAGTTTTGGATTTGAGAAGTCCACTTTCTAAGACACGTCATCTCATAGTTGAAAGATGTAGAAGATCCTATGAATATAGATGTGGTTCTTTCTTGGAAGCCACTCATGAGCGTGACTGAGTTGAGGAGCTTGTTGGGGTTAGCTGGATAATATCAGAGGTTCATTCCTGAATTTTACAGAGTAGCGAAACCCTTCATGTGGACGGAAAATGTCAATAGAGTTTCCAAGAGATGTGGTAGAGACTGACCAGTGCCCCCAAATAGAGATTACAAGAGGATGGTTTTGGCTATGTTTTTTTACTAAGACTCATTATGGACCAGAAAGGGTTGTGTCCTAAGGTAGGAGCGAGCAGTGATCTCCTACGGATCACAATAGTTGAGAAAACATGAGAAACAATATGCGGACCATGACATGGAGTTAGAAGCAACAGTATTTTCCTTGAAGATGTGGAAGAACTACTTGATGGGTGAATGGTTTATGGTTTTCTCTGACCACATGAGTCTCGGGTATATATTATCTCATAAGGACCTGAACCTGAGATAAAAGTGATGGCTAGAGTTCTTATAAGACTATGAATTTGATATAGTATATACTCTTGGAAAGGGGAATGTGATAGAGGATGCACTCAACAGGAGGACCAGTTTGCAGTTAGTAAGTGCAGCAATAGGTAAGTTGGCCCGGATGCAGATATACTTCGTGGATTATGGTGAAGCATATTACATTCAGTCGATGAGTATAACTCCCCCACTATTAAAGTGAGTCAGGGAGGAACAACTGGTGGATATTGACTACGAGGAATTATGTTCTCAGTTATCCCCAGGATGGTCTCCGAATTGATTTTAGATAGGTGGGGAGCATGTCATAATTTTCAAAGGGTGCACTGCAGTGCCAGTGAAATTGCAAAAGGATGTGTTGAAGGAGTTCCATACATCCCCATTGGTGGTACATCCTAGAATCACAAAGATGTACTAGGACCTCCAACATTAGTACTAGTGGCTAGGGATGAAGAAAGTGGTGTCCAATTTTATTTCACGATGCCTCACTTGTCAACAAGTGGTGGCCAAGTACCAGGTTACAACAGGCTTGACCCAGCCGCTAGCATTGCCGGAGTGTAAAAGACAAGTTATCTCAATGGACTCTGTGATGAGGTTACCACGTACATCCCATGGCCAAAACTCTATCTCGGTAATTTTTGATTGAATCACCATGTCGGCTCACTTCCTACCTATCTAGGTGCTGGGACCGATAGAGGGCATGGGACACCTCTACATATAAGAGATAGTGAGGCTTCACGGGGTGCCTTCGACGATCATCTGAAATTGTGGAACTTGCATAACATCCGAGTTGTGGAGGGGATTACTGAAAGAATTTGGGACACATCTGTGATTGAGAATAGCTTTTCACCCCCATAAAAATGGTTAGATGGAGTAGACCATAAATACCCTAAAGTATATGCTACGTTCTTATGTAACACCCCAAGATTTCATAGTACGTTATTTCTTCAAAGTAATTCAATTACTTGCACTACACGCAACACCAAGTTCAAGGGCACTGCGACTTACCAAACTAGCCGTTCAAAAGAAGTTATGAAACATATTTTGTGAATTTTGAACTTTATATAATCCTTATAATTTTAGAATCCATATTATGAGTTTCTTATATATAATGTAATAAAAAAATCATTTTTTTTTTCAGAAAAGAGAAGTATTTTTCAAAAAATGCACTTTTACCGACTTTTAATGGTGAACCCTTTTTAAATCCAATATTTGATACTTTTATATATTAAATTGGGAAAAATAAACTTCTTCTTTAGAATCACGACATAATAATTTAGTTTCAATAAATTTTTGGTTCTTTTTTGATAACTTTCATATTTGGGTGAATAATGAAAATTACTAAATTTTAATTAAAAACAAATTTTTTAATCCAAATAATTAATAGTGATAAATTATGAATTTGAGTGATTTTAAAGTATAATTAGATTATATTTTTACCATTTAATACAATATTGGTCATTAGACATAATTTCACATTTAAAATGGACATAAGAAAGTGCCAATCTTTTGATAGTTATTATTTCTTAAAAAACACGTTTTTTTTGTTTTGACAACGGGAATTAATTTTGAATTAAATTTTTCCACTTATGTGTTTTAAATTTAGAAAAATGGATTCCATATTTAGAATTAGGAGTTACAAATTGTGTTAATAGTTAACTTTTATTTGTATAAATTTTGAATAATTATTTAGGTAAATATTTTATTTTCCATGGTAAAAGGGTAAATCCGGTAAATAAGTGTAAAAAATAATATTATAATAACATTAAATTATCCTAAAACATGTCCTAAACCTATTTGTTGATATATTTCCGACCGGGGGCATCTTTGGGTCGATTTTGGGACCCCATAGATCCACTTGTAAGTGATAATGACACTTTATATTAATTAAGTTAATGTAAATACAAAAATGACATAAGCATATATCTTTTAACAAATTTTTTTTTACATAGGGTAATATATGTTATATTTTAGACTATAAATATTTATTAGATATATAAAAGGATTTCCTACATAATGATATTTTATTTATAATATTTAGACATTGAATAATTAAATTTAGTTATGACACAATAATGATGCAGTATTTTCCTTATTAATGAAAGAATCAAATAATTGATATTATAAATGTTAGAATAAATATAACTTGAAAGTTTTGCTGACATAAACAAATTTTATTGGTTAACGTAACATGTTAGTATTACTTAAAGAAATTTGTTTCGAGTTAATAAAGTTTTGAAGACTTTAAAATAAATCAATTATTAAATAGTGTGAAAATTGACATAAAGGAGTTTTTAAAACAAATATTATATTATTAATTGATATTCTTTTCCTAAAAATCTAAGGTTCGACCAAAGGACTTATATAATTATATTTGTTTCATTAATGGACCACTTGAGACTCACTTGAAAGTATATAGTATGTTTATTAGCTATATAATATAAAAATACAAAAAGACATGGTAAATGTCAAACTATTTAACTAAGAGTTAAATAAAAACGATAAAGTTAATATAGTGACCTAAACATGTCTAAAAACTATTGGTTGAGTGTTTTTGACCTATAACCACCTTAAACTTTAAATAATACACTTTGGAGGAATTATAAACCAAATATGAATTTATTATAAAATAATATTTTTAGCTTTTCCAAAGGTGCCCCTAACCCCTCTTATAAAAGGGCACTCCCCCTTCTCTCTAATTAACACCTTAAAAGCCTTTTGGCTTGGCCAAAACCTGCCCAAATATTCTCTAAACATCCCTCAATTCAACCTAGAGGCTTTATTTTGATCAGAAATCCATCTTAAAGAGCCCTTTTGACCAAATCAAAAGGAAGAACCCGAAGACCAGGTAATAATTTCACCACCCTCTTTCAAGTTCCATTCCTCTTCCACTCCTTCTTTCTTTGTTATTTACATTATAAAATAATAACTCCTATATCTTCTATATACTGTGATGTTATTAAGAATATAGTATGACCATATTCAGTATTCTATTCATTTTTTGAATGACATGTCACCAAATGTGCGAACGTACGGCCTACCGTCTCCACGTCACGGTGTAATTGTTATACAATACATTATTATTTGGATGGATCTGATAATGATGTTTAATTGAAATAAATAATAAATATAACATGATAATGAATCTTTATATATGATATATCATCCAATTATATATTATTTTAATATCAAAAGAATGATATTGTTGCTCGTGCGTACGTACGGACTACTGTCTCCACGAACGCGATGAGATTCATTCCCCATTGTATCCTTTATTTTTTTTTTCATTTGATGGTTAAAAATAATGTTTAAAGATTTAATATCATTCTGGATATGAATAAGATACATCCTATCCATAAAAAACATGTCTTACGTAAAAAATCATATAAAGGAAAACAAATTAGTTAACACCCGAAACAACGATAATACTAAGATATTATTAAGAAAGCAATGTTAAAAGATCATATATGAAATCATATTAATGTATATGATTATTGTACAATTTAATAACAATTATTTCACCATTATACAGGAGGTTAAACTACCCTAGACTAAGGAAAAGTACAAGGTAAGGGTTTATTTCACAATCTCTCCATTATCCGAGGTTGTTTATACGTAATAATCTATGGGTACCTCTTTATCATCCACATACATGTTTCTTAAAAATGTATTTCAAATAATTCTTACTATTTTATAGAATATGGGTTAAAGTCACTTATACCCTTGTTGACTTTTTATAAGATTTTTATAAAATAATCAATCCATTATTTTCCAAACAAGGTCCTTTTTAACCTTTTCGACAAAATTAAGGCAGGAACAAGTTTATAAGAATATTTTCAATTAAATGTTTTCTTTTATAATGATGAGACTTTTAAATGATTTCAAAAAAAGAGATATTTCACTCAAATAGTTTTGATTTCATTTATGTAAACATCCTTTGATGGATTTTAAGATTTTTTGAAGTTGATTTATAATGATAAAAAACATCCATATTGTATTGAAGTTTTTGTGATATGTTTGAGTGCAGATGTGTTTTTTTATACCATTCATGGTCTATAGAGAAAATATTGACATTTTCTATGCATGTTTTAATACGAATGTTTTTGTTATTTTTAAACCTGTTCATATGAGGAATGCATTGGACTTAATAAGTGAAAGGTGGAGCATGCTATAGCTCCTAGATGCATCAGTAGGTCTCATGAGACAAACTAGTGTCTTGGAATAAGGACTTGAAAAAATCTTATTGGTAGTCTTGGAATAACGCCTTGTCTATGTGATTATGATAGTATGGAATTATGCATTCCATCATTATTAAAGTGGTTATTGATATTGAATGTGATTATTAGATTAGTAGAATGTCCATGTGAATAAGTAAATGGAATTATTTCATTTTATTTCTTCCATATTATACTGAAGTTAATGTTTAAAAGGATTGTGTTTTTTTATACATTGCCTTAAATGTTTATGCTTATTTTTGAAAGTTTCCGATATATTGTTTTCCTTACTGGGCATCTGAGATCACCCCTTTCTATGTTTTATTTTTTATAGGATGTGAAGAATTATTTAATGAATGACCTCCAGGGATAGTATGACGAGATATGAGTGTGGTCTATGGAGACAAGGTGTTGTTGTAGTTTTTCACTTTATGATGTAATGTTAATTTTATGAATGTATCTAGTGATTCCATGGCTACTAAACTAATCGGTCTTTCGAGACTTGATATTTTATGATCATGCCAATGTCATGTAATAATGCACTGACTCTGGGTAACTGAGGTCGTGGTGTTACATCTTACTTCTTGAATTTTCATCATAGTTGGGAGGACCACCTACCACTGGTGGAGTTCTCATACAAAAATAGCTATCACTCCACCATGGGCATGGCACCGTTTGATGCATTGTACGAGAGGCCATTCAAATCACTCCAATGCTGGACCAACCCTGGGGAGTCAGCAGTAATGGGTTTGAAGTGGGTACGGTCTTCCACAGAAGAGGTAAAGATCATCCAGGAGCGGATTAGGAATGTATAGAGAAAGAAAAAGTATTATTCCAATATGATATGTAAACCCTTGGAGTTTTAGGAGGGAAATCACGTATTACTTCTAGTCGCACCTCAATGAGGACTGTGAATATTGGGACGGGGCGACAAGTTATCTCCAAGGTCAATCAAACCTTTTCAGATCATGATTAGAGTTGGTGAGCTGGCTTACCACCTAGTTCATCCCCCATAAATGCACCAACGACACAATTGCTTCCACGTGTCGCTGATGAGGAGGTACGTGCATGATTCATTGCATGTAATCAACTGAAGCAATCTAGAAATTGATGATGGGGTGAATTTTTTTGTTCTCAGTTGAGATATAGGATTAAAAGGAGAGGTTTCTATGTGGGTGGTAGATTCCTCTGGTGTGGGTTCGGTGGCAGCACATGAATCTCTAGGAGAGCATATGGTAGAAGGAGGCTCAGATTCGAGCCGAATACCCCCATCTATTTGATTATTGTTTTTTGGATTTTGGGGGTGTAAATCCGTATGGTGGGGAGAATGTAATTTCTCAAAAAGTATATGTAATTTTCTAGAATTATATGGAATTATTCTAAGACCACATGCCTTGATGGTTCATGATTATGAAGCTTGGTGAGCCCGAAATTATGTTTTGAACAATTTTTAAGGTACATTAAGTAAATGTGCAAGAAGAATTTTCTAACTTTTGAACCGGTGGTTGGTTCAAAAATTAGAGGGAACTATTGAACTCAGAACGCCTGTATTCACCTAGGAAGGACTTAACTTTGGATGACAAGGTCTGAATATAGAAATTCATTTTTGGACTTTTTGGAATATAAAAAAAGTACTTTAAAAAGTTATTTTATTTTATTTTCTCATCTTTTGAGAGGTGGATGATGATGATGTAGTGCATTCATGAGGTGCATTGATGAGGCTCATTAATGGCTTGTTAACTCAAAGAAAAATTACACTTCAGATATAGATAATTACAACACTTTTCAAAAATGAAATAGCATAATGATGTGACATCGTAGCATAACAGAAACAACATGACATGTTTTCAATTTTATTTTGGTTGATGAGTAGGTTGAGAGAGGAATTAAATAGCGATGATTATCTAACGAACCTCAAATGAACTTCCTCTGCAAAAAAGAACAATAAACATAGATTAACATTAATCATCTTCGATGCACCCTGAATTGTGGAGCTGGAAGTGGCGAACGATGTCGATGCATTGAAACCTTGATGATGAAACGTTGCAGCATTGAGCATTAAATATATGGGGGTTTAATTTGTGAAATATATTCCCCATTATTATTCTAGAAACAACAAATGGAGATCAACCCACAAATTGGTTGATCCGTGAATCATGTGTTAATGTGGGAGGGTAACTTTATTTTTGGATTTTTGTTATCCAGAAATTGAAATTATCATTTTTTATTTAATTAGAATCCTCGAGCTTCCCAGGCTTATAAATCTTTAATGATGAGAGTGCGGAACGACACGAACAAGGCCCGAGTACCTTCGTCATGTGGGTTCTTTATGGTTTCACCCTCAAAGTGACTACATGATGATTCTAGGACATTTACGATGAATAGGATGTTCTCTTGATAGTGTCGGCACAGGTGACACAAATGGAGTGTGTCTGGTGGTCCGCCGAACATCTGAAGTCGCATACGTCAGCATGCCGTGACAACAGGAGGCTGCAGCTACAAAGGGATGCGATGAAAGATGGGTGTTGCATAGATGGACGACCCACATCTGGGCTATCTGGGTGGCTTGGAGAGTTGTGATCACTCAAGCACAATAGGAGGGCCCGTGTGTCCTCAGGGTAATCAGAGGCCAGACGTGAAAAGAAGCTGCGTCTCGGCCTTGCAACACTTCGATGTCCCACACTGTTAGGCTAGGCTTCAAGCCGGTAGGCTGTGCCCCCATCCAGTGGGACATGCCCACACTAGCAGGCCACACCCCCATTGGAAGGCCAGAACCGCACCCTTCAGGTTTGGGAAGACTAGACCGGGTCACTAGGCGACCTGACAGGCTGACCCCTCGGCAAAACTGGGACGCGTCCAGCGAAGCCCATTAGGCCTGGCCCATTGGACATGCTAGACTGGACCGACCCAAACCTGAACTGAGTATTGTCGAGTCAGTCAAATTAAACCACAGTATGTAGGACCCCTAGGTCGGGTTGGTTGGGTCAGTATGACCAGGTCGGATGGGACCCAGATGTGACCAATCCATATTTACTAAAAATACTGTATCTTGTAGAATGATCATTCATTTGATGAGTTGTTTGTGGTATTGGTACCCTCTCGATGAGGCAGATCTTTTTGAATTCCCTAAAGAGGCTTTCTTGGATGCTCAGATCCGATGAATTCCTTGAGGAGCAGTTCTAACAGTCGTGCTACGTTCGAATCCCCATGGATGGTAGAGGCCTGAAGACTGCTAACTTTTGGCTCTATGTGACTCAAATATGGACAAGTGGGTAGTAATTCTATGTGACTTTGTTGGACCATAGAGGGAAGCACTTCTATTTGACTTTGTAGGCCAACGGTATGTGATGAGGAGTACCTTATTTGGCCAAGATTAGTGGGAAGCACTTTTGTGTGACTTTGAAAGCTCACAATACGTGATGTGGAGGTGTACCTATGTAGTCCAAGTTTAGTGGGAAGCACTTCTATGTGACATGTGAGGCCCAATATACTCGATAGAGGAGGAGTGATCCAGATGCTGAGGTGCTCGATTGATGTGACTGATGATTCTTCTATTACTACCCTAAATGTATACCTGGTGTGAGCTTATGATTCTTGCATTACTTTGTGGATTACTATGTGGTATTTCCTTTTGTTTTGGGGTCTATACTGAGTATTTTTTTACTCACCCATGCACAGGATTTTCCTAGACATATTCTATCTGGTGTATATGATCGTTGTTTCGACAGAAACTTTGGTCGACCAGGAACTAGAGGTGTTTAGCGAGACGGGAGCAACATATGCTACGATGGTGGACTTGGTGGCCCAGGATCAGGCATGGCGTAGTAGGATCATGTTGACATGATTTTTTGCTTCAGTTTCTAATAGCTACACTAATCTCATGATTAGGTGGGGTTTTCCTCATATGGCCACTAGAATTTTTTTTACTTTTCTATTTCTAGTTCTTTTGTTGGGTTTGTATTCTATCCCAGTTATACTAGTTGTACTTGTACTCATCCAAGTTTTAGTGATAATTGTTTCATTTTTAGTGTTCTGGAATTTGTTGGGTGATTTTGTGCATACAAGTACTCAGGAAAATGCCTCCCACTTGCTGGTTGATTCCTTTGGTGTTAATCGCCAACCCTTGGACTTCAGGAGGTAGGCTTGGTGTAGTAACTATGCGGGCCCTGGGCGACAGGTCATGACAGTTACAATAATAATAGACACAAATAATGAAATACGATTTTACCTCCAAATGTGATCTTATGCAATGAAATTGAGATATCCAAATATAATAAATAAATTTTTGTTTTCTTGATATTTTCCAATTACCGATGATGTTGATGATGATGATGGGTTGATTTTGATTTAGGGTAGCAATTCAAGAGTGGAAATCAAGGCGGATCATTGACCAAGGCATTCATGTGTGTGTTTTATAAATTCGATGTCTTTTTTTAATTTGAAATTTTAATTTGATTTTTTATTATTTGGGTTGTATTTTGAAGTGTGTATTCTGTTAATGTTTATGGTTTTAGAAATATTGTATCAAGAATTGTTGGGTTCCCATTGAATCATAAAATGGTTTATTAAAACATTTGGTAAAAAGATTTGGATATATAACCAAATATTGATGAGGGGGAGAACACTTATGGATTTATTGAAGACAGATTCAGGTATGGAGTTCCCAAAATAGTGATCCAGATGAGGGGAACAACAAAATAGTAGAGGAAGTTGTACCCCTAGAAGTAAGAGGATACAAATTTATCATTTGATGATTTCTAATAGGAGTTTCGGTAAATGTTATTTTACAAGATGGGGAAGGCAATGAAATTTTAGAAGTTATCATCTTTTAAATAGTGGATCATTACCATTCAATAGAAATTAATTATTTATATGTACCTTCAATGATATTCCCTAAATTATTTTAACACAAGGAGTCCCAAGTATAACACATGGAGGAAGCGTTACACCCCACCTTTTTTTGAAATCTCCCTATCTACATAATATTTATCTTTTAGATTGCATAATATAGAATAAGTGATGTAGAAGATGCATGAGTGTGGAAGGCCGCCACAATTTGAGGGCAAGTAGTGACCCCATAGGAGGAAGTTATGAGATGAAGGAACAAAAATGTTGGGCCTTTCAGGGTTTTGATAGGAAAGTATATATAATCAAAGGTAAAAATCTTGTTTCCTAGGGGATGATATATCACATGTTTCAAATGTGATCTCTCCAATTTTTTACTTTAGTTTTATATGTTTTGGTAAATATTAAAGAAAAATTTTCTTCATCGACAAAGAGTCTTAATGGTTTGGGTGATCAGTTCCCTTGTAGTAGTTGCGAAATTTTTCGCTGAAGATATATTAGTAGAAAATAATTTTATATTATGTTCCATAAATGATTTGAATTCATGTTATCAACCAAGAGGAGGTGGCATCGATAGAGGGCAGACACTAGAACATTCCTTTCCATTCGGGACCCCAGATGGAGTGTGGTTCTGGAGGTTGTTTGCATTGAGGTAGAGGGTCTGGTAGAGGCACTATGCATCCATTAGTGGAACTAGTTCTAGAAGTACCCTAGAGTGTTCAGGTTATGATTAGTTTATTATATACCTTGGTTTATGGACTTTTTTCATTATGAAGCTTTAGTCCCCTTTCATTCACCCAACTATGTCAATGTGTTGAGACTGTATGTGGAGATTCTTTCCCTTCCCATCGTGTTTCCCATTCTAGTTGGGGGCTCAGATAGATTTTTCATATATGGTGGGGATATAAACTATTAATGGAAAATATTATCCATTGGGATATTTCTTTATAATGTAGACATATCCGTATGATTTCATTCATAACATGGATTTTTTTATATTCAATTCATGTTAAAGCTGACTGTTTTCAATGGATACCTATGTTTTATGATGTTTAATGATGATGTGGGGTGTCTATCAGTTATCGAGGATTTATGATGGTCAATAAATTAGAATATGTTATCCATTAAATTATTTCTTATTTCATATAAGAAAAAGTTATAGCTTATATGGTGTAGGTCTCATGAGTTTTTGCAAATCATTGAAGGGTTTTCTTTGTTGAGGTTATGATACTAACCTATCAATGTTATGTCAAATTTGGAATAGATTTGTTATAGGGTGTTGCACCAATTTTGATTCCTCTTTTCCAGATGGAATCCTAGGATATATGGGGGATGGATGAACATGATATATTATTTTATATAAAAAATATTAATTAGAAATAGTGTCTCCATTGAAGATCTAGTTTTTTATCCAAGAAGGTGAATTGTATTTAGAAGTTTTTTATATAATACCATTGGATTAATTAATTAATGATTAAGAATAATTAACATATTCCTATAATTAAAAGTCTCATTGACCGATTGAGGGAATCAATCTAATTTTAATTGATCAATACAATGTTTGGTTATAATCATCTTTGTTTAAAGAAAGAATATATCCCAAAGACATATTTTTATTGTAATTATATTCAATTTATGTTCATAGTTAATATGAATTGTGTTACCATCACAACAAGTGTGTTCATGGGACTTTTGAAATATATGTTTTGTGAGTTTGTGGACTAGTTTTTATTCATGTTTGTTAAATAAATTCTAATATACTGAAATTTATAAGAGAAACATTTTGAGAAGCTAGTGATCATTATGAAGACAATATTTACTACAATAAATACCATCTATACCAATGCCCCTTACTAATGGTTCTTGAAAACTATTGGAATATGCCTTTTTAGATAAAGGTTTCCCCTCAGTTTCAGAGATGTATTGGGATAGGGTCCATTCGACCAAGGTATCACAATTGGATTTTAAACAGTTGGGATATATCATCTATCTAGACATTTTAAAAAATGTCTGGATATATTACCCTAAATACATAATGACAACTCCATTATCATTCCCCCAACATTTTTCCCTAAACAAGAGCTCCCCTCTTCCAAACCTGTGTACCCTTCTTCCCAACAGGAGAACCATCATTGGTTCAAGTCATTTTTTGTTCTCACATTTCAAATCAGTATGTTCTAACTAAGTTATAAATTATTCCTTAATTTTTTATTTTTGTATTGTGTTTTATTTTTTCTAAAATAAATCACCCCTTCTCTTCCTAGTGTGAGAAACCTTCTTCCTAATTGGAGATCCATCATTGATTCAAGTTATTTTTTGTTCTTCCACTTAAATTCAGTATATAATTTCCATGTCTCATGTTTAGTGACAAATAAATCATCTATTTGGATAATTGGAACTAAATGAGGGGTCGAATGGAGGGGTTCACCCTTGTACACTATCAGGAACTTAGTGGAGGAGAATTAAGTATAGTTTATCCCATTGATATATGATTTAAAAATTTCTTTTAAATAATAAAATTTATTTAATGAAAGACCCCATACATCAACTCTCTTTTTACTCCAATAAAATATATGAGTCAAAAAATATCCCTCTTCCCATAATATTCTGTTTTTATACATTCCATTTAATCTTTTTTTTATTAACTCAATCTCTTGATTGAGTCTCATTATTGTAATTAATTCATTGGTTATCCATTTTTTATAGTTTCTGAGTTCATCTTTTTTTTTTTATCATCACAAATCACAAATGTTTACGGGTTTTAATGATCTCTTATTATTCTAGGAATTGAAATAGATTCATCCCATTATAATGGGAGGGTTTTCCCTATATTTTCTGTGGTGGCTGGTCCCTTAAATATTCTCTAAATTTATATACCTTTTTATACTTGGTATGATGGTCATATAGGGAAATTGAATTTTTTTGATAAGAAAATGAGTTAATATGGTCAAGGAGTTCATGTCTGGGTAAGTGAGACTCAATAGAAGATAAAATATAAGTCAGTTATGATAAATCATTATTCTAGTTGTGTTTCATAATTTTGTTATTTCATTGGGGTTTGTTTATAATTGGAATTGGAACTCATAGAGGGTACATATCCCTAAACTGGGTCTTATATCACCTTTAGAGGCACAATAATGTGATGTTCATAAATTTTATATTGATAAAACAATATGAACATTTGATGTTTGAATAGTTTAAATATAATAATAATGAACAAGATAACCCATGGTTTTTATATTTGTTTGGATTCCAATGATCTTGAATCTACTCTTAAAATTATAATCCCAAATATATAAATATAAACTATAGAAATACTACTTTTGAAATACATTTAAAACACTTTACAACATTTCATTTTCAAACATGGTGGAACAAACTGAAATAAACAAGGATCATAAATAAAAAATAAGGGAAAATGGAATAATCATAACATATAGAACGAGTCATCATAATATGGTGTCAGTAGTTGGTGGATAATATTTTGGATGATAAAATAATGTCCGACATTGAATTTAATTTTATATACATTCTATATTATTATTTGAACAATTATTTAATTTATTTGGATCAATAATACCTGATAAATCATGACAATATTATTTTTCATACATTTTATGAAATTTTGCAGTTACCTGTGAAATGAGTGAGATAAACTATAGTTATAATAGGGGATTTTTCATAGATAGTATATAAGGATAACATACACCAACTTGGTCTTTACTAAATGATCTTCCATAACATCCACTATGTTTCACATAATCTCTTGATTTTTTCCATTATGATGAACCACTAAATAAATTAAATTGAAATGAATTGATCTGAACCTAAGAAAAATAAATTCTACCAAACCGACCTAACTAGTCTTGAAGATAAATGAACTAAACGAATCAACACTTTTTCACTGAAACCAAATTGAACTAAAAAATAATATCTACATCATAACAGAAATGAATTTACCAAACAAAATAAATTGAATTGATGTGACTTTATTTGACCTTGGTATACATGAGTAGATTCAAACGACACTAAACTACATCAAACCCAACAAAAATAAAAAGAAGTGAAATAAATTGAACCTAACTAAATGAATTTTTTGGTAATTTTAAAAAATGTATTGAGTTGAACAATCATTGACAAAACACTTATAGGCATGCACATACCAAATTATATTAAAAGAACCAAACCCAAATAATATCATGGTATTTTATTTAAAATTGAATTAAATATCATGGTTTTATATTTAATATTTTTTTTCTTCCATATTACGATTCTTATATAGAGTAGTGTGTCAGTTATGATTCTATATAATGTAGAAAATTATAATTTACTTAAAAATATATTTTCAATTAAACATCAATATTTATGAATTTCATTAATAAAATGACTTATAAGAATTTTTTATAGAATGGATTGATGTTGGATGTATGAAACTGATAGGATCTGAAGAGATTTTCAAAAATATTTGGAGAACCTTTTATATTTTTTTATATGACCACAATTTATATAGTGATCACATTAACTGCCCTTGTTATAATTGTATTGGAAGAGATTGGTTGAGCTATGATGAAGTTATCTACAATATAACCTTATATGGTTTCCAAAGAAAATACTATGCGTGGTATCACAATGGGGAGAAAATGGAATCTCAAAATGATGATGATCCAAATAGGAGGAATGGATTGGAGAATTTTTTATATTTATGGTTTCTATATATTCATCATTATGAGAAGGAAATGATTTCGACAAGATAATAACTTGATATGAGCACATAGGACAAATATTATCAAAATAATTATGTAGACATGTAAAAAAAATTGGTTGATGCTCCACAACTCCAGTATATCAGCAATGTAGTAAAATGAAAAAGCTAGAAATTTTAATCTGATTCTTTTATGGGAAACCCATGTAAGGGATTTATAATAACTCAATTGATTACCTATTTAAATTCACAAAGGAATTAATTCTAGATAATGAATATATTACCATAAACCTCCAAATGGGATGAATGTTAGTTGAGGAACTTGGAGTTTTTTTTAAAAAAAATTAATTCTTTCTTGAAATATTGTAGCTTATTCTAGGAGGAAACATATTAACAAAATGATTTTATAAAATTGTGAACATCCCTATGGATGAAAAAAGCTAATGGACCACAATACCCTGTGCCACATAAAGTAATGTGGAACATTCAATTGATCCCCAAAATCCAACATCTTTCATGTCTGATGATATATAGATAAAAATGTGATGGCATGATATTGATAGAAATAAGAATAATGATTAGTTGGTACACCCTGCAGATGGATTTTAATGGTAGAGATTTGATACTCAATATCCTCATTTCATAGCTAATGTGTGTAAAGTGATGATGAGAATTTCATGAGATGTTTTTAATCCCATTGGGAACATTATTACTTTCCACATCACATGGCCAATTTTCATAAACATATATAACCTTCCCCCATGATTGTGTATGAAAAAACCATTCAATTTCATGATTATACTCATATATGACCCGTTTAATTCAGAAAATGATATAGAAATATACATGAAACCTTTAATAAAATAGTTGAAACTTATTTGGAAGGTGGGTGTGTTCACTTATGATGCATGTTTGAAAGGCATATTTTAGATGCATGATACGCTTATATAGATGATAATTTTTTTTCTACTTATGAATCAATGTTTGGATGGAGCACGAAGGTTAAATTATCATGTCCTATTTTTATGAAGAATACAAGATCCATAAGAATGAAATATTGCCTTAGTTTTAGTTTTAGGTGAAATCAATGATTCTAGGAAATGGTCTATCCATATAGAAATAATCGTCGATAATTTGACAATTCCATGGAGAGAAATGATCCACCATAGTGTATGTCTATAACTGATGTGCTTAATGAATAGGTAGATTTTAGTTTATTATTCGAGAGGGGTAAAATTAAATCTCAAAGAGAAATAATGTTTCCATTGAAATCTGTTACAATTTGAAGAAGATGAATTTCATTCATGATTTTCCTTATTGGTCAATCAATTTGATACATCATTTCTTCGAATTAATTAACATTGAAAATAATATATGTGAAATGTTTATTTTTATTCTTATAAATTTTAAGGAAAGACAAAATATGATTTATAATTTCAGCATGACTCATTAGATTGGGAGATCAGACCATAATTACATTATTTGTGTATCATTGAAACAAAATGTTAAGTTCCATGTTTTTCTTATGTCATAACGCCTATAGAAAAAAATCAATTTTTTGAATTACTAGAGACTATTAATGTTCCAGATGGATATTCAAAAAATATATCAAAATAGGGCAGTATAAGAGAGTTAAAGATGAAATCTTTGAATACACATCATTTGCACATCATTTTGAAAGATTTGATTCTAATAGAAGGCCATCCTCATTATTCTAATATATTCACACCTTAATGTAGTACAATTTGTTTTACTAATACATTCATGAATCTCGGAATATAAGAATTTAATTTCAAAATTAACCCTTTTAAAGGCCATGTAATGAATTTACATAGGTACATACTTTTTCCAAACAAATAAGAAACATAGATCTACCCTTAAATATGTGAAATTTCTATTATACCCATCCTTAATTACCACTATATAGCATACTAAATTAAAGATCTACCCTTATACAGGTGCAAGTAGCATTTATGAAAATCTTAATTTCAACTCAATATAATTTCAACTTCCTCTAAGGATTTTTAATCCATCTCTAAGACATCTCAAATAGTCTCAAAAACATTAAAACACATCAAACAAAATTTGTAAATTTTTTATATCTTATAAATATATTTATCTCAATTCTCATGAAAGCTTATAACTTATATACCAAATGATTAGTATTTTATTACACATACACTGCATGTTGACATCAGATTCACTATAAGTTTTTAAAAAACGTAATAAAAGTGTTTTTATACATATACTTAAGGTTCTAATAACCAAAATTACCTTTAGATGGTTTTATCTATAGTATCATATCTTTTATGTATTCATCCATAAATCCATGAATTGTTTCTTCATTCTCTCTCTGTGTAGAAATTCTACTCAATTTCATCCCAAACCTTCATTTAAATATGTCTACAAAAATTAGTACCCAAAATATAAATCCTATTCCAAAAAATCATTAAATTGTTTTAAATTCAAAGATAAAAAAAATATAAACACAATAAAGATGTATTCTCAAACACATATCCACTTAATCTCACAATATAATCATTATGTTACCTCTAAAAATAATTTTTCAAACTATTTCCCCAAAAAACACTCCATATATTTTTGGGATTTTTTAATCAGATCCTTTACAGAACATAGTAAAAACATTTCACGTCAAATATGTTGTCATTTTAGATCCTTCTACTTGTCTTTATTACCCATTAGTTTGATTTAATTATTTTTTTCCATTGCTCTCATATTTCCATAATGGAAACTTCTTCAGTTTTATGTTCATTAAGAGGTATTTTTCTATATCATTGTTGATTATCCCAGATCGAATTTCAATTTCATTGTTTATCTAGTCTTATTTGTCCCCAATATTCACTTTGGTGTGGATACCATCCTAGTTTTGGAGGATGTGAAACCATACACCTGTAGGGATATGTGGTTTTGAGGTGCATTTCAGGTGTTCAGAGGCTTATTATAGAGAACTATTTTATTGTTTCCATTAATATTTTATTATACTATTTACATTTATGTTGAGTTTTATTATTTTTCCATGCTTATATGATTATCATAAAATAAGAATAGTTTTTGAAAAAATGAATATATGTTCCGCAGGTGAATATTTAAAATTTAGAAAATGTATATTGTAATTGAAATTTAGAAACTATATATGTTTCCATAATTTTCTCTTTTTTGGATAGGTATAAAATTTGAGATCAAGTTGAATGTTGTTTTTTACAGTGGTTTTTTTCATAATTATATCATAAATAATTGGATATAAATTACTTGTGAATCAATGAATTTAATATACATTATTTAGTATATTATTTGCATTAGTTATTTTGAATTATGTACATTGTATTGTACTCAATTTTTAGGTGTTGTGGTAGTTCTTTAAATTTTGTATATGGTATTGTATAGTTTTTATATACATTTTTGGTATCTTAAAAGGAGGGGAGGTGGATGTATGAAATGTTGGAGTTCCTTGAGTTATTCTGTTAAGAATTCTTAAAAAGCACTATATCAATGGTTTATAATCCATTGATATATTTGTGAAAAACCATATGTATACAAACAGTTAGTAATAAAATGTGTTCAAAACTCTATAACAATGGTTTTGTAACCATTGGTATAATTTTATGGATAATGATATATACCAAGGAATAAAAATCCGTTGGTAGTTATTTATACCAAGGGTTATAAATAAAATGTTGGCACATTATAAATTTCGGTTTCCTATACCAAGGACTGATGAAGAGCCATTAGTATAGGACTATATGCATGTTGAATGACCCAATGGTCTCAAAAAAACTTTTGTATAGGATATACCAATGGTTTTCGGTCCTATACCCATGGTTTGAAACTATTGTAATAGCTTAAGTTTCCAGGAGTGCTGACATTAAGAATTATATGTGAAATTTTCAGGGATGAAATTATTTATTTGAGAGGATTATTTACTTAAACATGTGCGTTTCTAGATATTTTTTTGTCTAACATAACCCATATTATTGGCCCAAAAATATCCATAAAAATTTTTAACTTTTCGATCATTTTTACTGATTAGTGTGATGTGTTCTTCTACTATCTGAAGGGGTAGTATATCAACCTTAAATTATTTTGATTCATGAGGTTGGAGTGATGCTTTATGAGTTATATGACTGTCCACCTTGATTTTGGGATGCATCATAATGTAATACATGTTAGGGATATCATATGGGTCTCATCTGTTATTCTCCCATGAACATACCTATAAAAATAATGATCAAGATACGAATACGTTGTATTTTTCCAGAATCTACGGAATATTTACCCCATTGTTAAATGATTTTATGTTTCCCATGATCACAAAATATTGAGGTTTATCTTTTCTCATCATGACCTAGATCAATGCCTACAGTTGTGGATACATTTTCTACAGGAAAATTATTTCGATGTTTTCTATACACAGGAAAGAGAAATTTTATGTAAGATGTGTTATAATAATGGTCTGGGGGATCCTTTAGAGAATATGAGGATCCTAGGAGTTTTTTGGAGGTGATATAAGCCTTTTATATTAGATAATAAAAGTTTGACAGTCAAGGAAACATTTTTTATATAATAATAGATTCTTCTATGTTTTACCTTATTTAGTTGTCTCAGTGGGTGGACTCAGACGTGGAGGTGATGCATGATTAGATTGATTATGGTGATTAACATGAGGTTTAGTACGAGGATGGTCAACAAAATGATCTATTTTAGGGAAATATATTAATTCAATTAGTGAAACATGGGATTTTACATCATGAGTTTCTTTGATCACCTCTAATAGAACACCTCAACAAATATTTTATTAATCATGTATTTTGGATATAGTTTTTGTGTCCAATATTTAAGAAGTAAATTTCAGATTTTATTGTATGATGTGTAATCTTCCATTGGCTGAATGTAGAAGTTTTATTACCAAGTGTTTTATTATATCCTCTGGAATTTATTTAGTGTAATTGGGAGGAAATATGTATGGATATTGTAACGCCCTGACCCCAGTTAACCAAATTAGTTTCATTATTACATAACATTGGCATGATCACAAGAAATATAAAGTCACGAAAGACCGATTAGTTTAGTAGTCTTGGAAACACTAGATACATTCATAAAGTTTACATTACATCATAAATTTAAAACTGTAACAACATATTGTCTCCACACTCATATCCCCTTATACTATCCCTACATGTCATTCATAATTTAATATTTCTCATCCTGGAAAAAATAAAACATAGAAGGGGGTGAGCTCAAATGCCCAATAAGGATAACAATATAGCGAAGAATTTCATAAATAAGAATAAACATTTAAGGAAATGTACAACTATTTAAAACTTGAACATAAGCATAATATGGCATAAATAAAATTAAATAATTCCATATACTTATTTACATGGATATTCTACTAGTCTAATAATCACATGCAATATCAATAACCACTTTCATAATGATGGAATGCATAATTCCAGACTATCATAACCACATAGCCAAGGCCTCATGTCAAGACTCCAAATAAGATTTTGTGAAGGCCTTGTGCCAAGACACTAGTTTGTCTCATGAAAAATACCGATGCATCGAGGAGCTATAGCGGGCTCCACCCATCACTTATTAAGTCCAATGCATTCCTCATATGAACAGGTTTAAACATAACACAAACATTCATATTAAAACTAGCATACGAAATGTCAATACTTTCTTCATAAACCATGAATGGTATAAAAAATAACACATCCACAGTCAAACATATCACAAAACCTTCCATACAATATAGAAGATTTGTATAATAATCAATAAACTTCAAATAAGCTTAAAATCCATCAAAGGATGTTGACATAGATGAAATCAAAACTATTTGAGAGAAATATCTCTTTTTTGAGATCATTTAAAAGTCACATAATTATAAAATAAAATATTTACATTGAAAATATCTTTATAATATTGTAAGGTAAGATTCTATGATTTTATAACGGTGGAAAATAGCTGCACCCGCCGTATAAGTTAAAAAACAATTCTTACCTTAATTCTGTCGAAACGGTTTAAAATGACCTTGTTTGGAAAAATATAGAAAGATTATTTTATAAACATCTTATAAAAAGACAACAAGGGTATAAATGAATTTATCCCATAGTATATAAAATAGTAAGATTGATTTGAAATACATTTTTAAGAAACCTGGATGTGAATGATAAAGAGGTCCCAGTAGGTAATTACATATAAACAACCGCGGATAATGAAGAGATTGTGAAATAAACCCTTACCTTGTACTTTTCCTTGGTTGGGGCTAGGTTAACCTCCATTATAATGGTGAAATAATTGTTATTAAATTATTCTAGGATCATATACATTAATATTATATCATATATGATCTTTTAACATTGCTTTGTTAATAATATCTTAGTATTATCGTCGTTGCGGGTGTTAACTTAGTCGTTTTCTTTTATATGTTTTGTTATGTAATCCATGTTTGTCATGGACAGGTTGTATCTTATTTGAATGGATACGATGGAGAATGAATCTCATCACGTTCGTGGAGACGGTAGTCCACACGTACGCACGAGTGACAATATCATTATTTTGATATTAAAATAATATATCATTGGATGGTATATCATATATAAAGAATCATTATCATATTATATTTATTATTTACATGAGTTACACATCATTATTATACCCATCCAAATAATAATTTATTGAATAACAATTACACCACGACGTAGAGACGGTAAGCCGTACGTATGCACGTATGGTGACATGTCATTCAAAGGATGGATATAATACTGAATATGGTTGTAACATATTTATAATAACATCACAGTATATATAAGATACTAGAATTATTATTTTATAAGGGGAATAAAAAAGAAAGAAGAAGTTGAAGAAGAAAGGAACTTGAATGAGGGTGGTGAAAACATTACCTCTTCTTCGGATTCTTCCTTTTAATATGATCAAAAGGGATCCTTAGGTTGGCTTTATGATCAAACTAAGGCCTCTAGGTTTAATTTATGGAAGTTGAGAGAGTATTTGGTTAGGGTTTGGCTGAGTCAAAAGGCTTTGAATGTGTGAATTAGTGAGAAGGGGGAGTTCCCTTTTATAAGAGGGGTGAGGGGCACCTTTTGAAAAGCTAGAAATATTATTTTATAATAAATTCATATTCGGTTTCTAATTCCTCCAAAGTAAATTATTTAAAGTTTAAGGTGGGGATGGGTCGAAAACCACTCAACCAATAGAATTTAGACAGGTTTGGGTCATTATATTAAACTTATCTTTTTGTTTTAACTCTTAATTAATTAGTTTGACACTTACCATGTCACTTTATTTTTTTATATTATATAGTTAATAAACTTACTATATATCTCCAAGAGACCCCCAAGTGGTCCATTAATGATACACCTATCATAATATAAGTCTCTTGGATGAACCTTATATTTTTAGTAATTGAATATAAATTAATATTATAATATTTGTTTTTAAAAACACTTTTATGTCAATTTTGACACTATTGGGTATTTTGTTTTTGATAAATTCATAACAACATTATTACTTCGAAAACAATTTATATAATCAATCATAATATGTCATATTAACCTATAAAATTAGTGTAATTCATAAAAATTATCAAATTACATTTATTTAGATATTTATAATATAAATTATTTTAATATTTAATTAATTGTGTAATTACTGCATCACCATTGTGTCATAAATAAATTAAATTATTTAATGTCTAAAAATTATAAATAAAATACCATTATGTAGGAAAGCTTTTTATCTTTATAATTAATATTTAAAATCGAATTTATCTTATGTATAACCCTATATTATAAATGTTTTAGTAAATAAACTTTGATTTTAACTCTTTTAACTCTTCTTTGAATTAAATAATAATAAATGTCCTAATCTAATCCAAGTGGACTAAATGGTAATATTTTATTTGTAAGGATGTTTTTGGTCGAGATACATTTGTCCAATAGAATTAGGACATGTGTTAGGGTGATATTAATATCATTTTTAGCATTAATTACCCAATTTACTTTTAACAGTGGTAAATAAAAGTAAAAAGTTACTATTCACCAAAAATTATTTTCATCTCATTGAACCACATTTTACTCCTTGATATTAACCATGTCTCTCAGATTTTCAAAATTTCACTCACAGAAGCTGTAAAATTATGTTTTATTTGAATTTCCAAATTCTCCTAGGAGGTGGGTAAAAGACGGTGAAAAGTTCAATAAAATTTTTATATATGTAAAATTATTCTAAAATAACTCCAATTAGTTAAACTGAAATTATATAGGTATGATGTAACTATTTTGAACTTAATTAAATTCAAACAAAATAAATAATTATTTAAATAAAAATTCAGTTTTGAACTATAACTCAGTGTTTTTTCACTATTCATCAAAAATTTAAAGTTTTCAGAAAAATGCCAAAATTTCACCCCAGGATAATTTTGATATTACAAATCCAAAAATGAAGTCCATTTTGAAGGGTAAAATTTATAAAATTTCAAAATGTTGGTATTACTATTCATAACGGCTAGTTTGATTGGTTGTGGTGTGTGTGTTAGAACTCGAAGTTGCGTACAAAACACACTACTGTATTATTCAAAGGAAAGCTTACCGTGGAAGATTGGGGTGTTACAGATATCGTATTTGACTTACCTCGGTGTTATGGGTGAATATATGAAGGATATCTTGGATCAACTAAAGATGTTGTATCATGTTTCGATGATCATGGAGTCTAGAAACATGGATGTTATATTTAGTTGATATATATAAGAAATGATGAGACTCCACAGATAATTGAGGGCCCTCATTTATGACCAAGTCACCTAGATTACTTAATGATCCTTGAGGGAATTGTGGTACCAATTTTTTTCTAAGATACACATTAGTAATACTTTTTATTTACAAGAAAACACAGAGAAAAGAGAGAACCATCTAGATGAGGGTTTCTATAATATGTATGGGCATACTAAATTTCAATTTATCGTTGAAGAAACACCTATATTTGGATGAGTACTGATATAATTCAAACTATTAATAATCCATTATTAAGACCCCACTATGAGGCATTGTATATTAGGTCATTTTGATCAACAATGAGTTGGACCAATGTTTCGAGGCGCACAACAGGGTCGTGGGGGAGAAACATGCGCTACCCGACGATTGATTAGAGAAGATTGGGTTCTGCTTAACCACTCATATCAGGTGCACCATTTTCATCTCAAAATGCACAATGGTTCCATATCCATCAATATGTGGACCTGCTTTCCAAAGGCAGGCGTTCGCTGGGTGGTTTGACCAGCGATGGTTAAGAACTCACATTGGTCTAGAGGATGGGAAGTCGGGCTCATCCCACCCTTTTTGGAGGGAATTATTGCATGTTCTGGGACTCTCTAATAGATTTAAGAAATATTCATATGTTCGCGAATCTTTGGTTTATACCCAAGAATAGTATCCACAGATTACTCCTGGTTGGCAAAGGTCAACTGGACGTAGGGGTTCAGAATCATTTATGCCTGAGGATTACCATCCCTCGTTGGATTAATGATCCCGAGGAGTCTGGAATCATTGAGATGACACTGGTTTAAAGCCCCGTAACTAGGCACTCTGGAGTTTATTTTCATCTAGGGGGACAGATAACGACATGAGCGTTGGATCGAACCAGTGGTACGGGCCTCCAACGTATCCTTGCGAGAGGAATCAGAATTCACATAGCTCGGTTTGGTATGGGGCTTATGCTCTAGGCTTCCCAGGGTTGGTGCGGTGAACCGACGTGAAGATGGTTGGATCGACTGGGTATTGGGCTTGAACCTTGGGGAGGCTTCCAACATACCCTTCCTAGGAGAGAGGGATCAAAGTCTACATAGTTCGGGTTGGTATGGGGCTTACACTCTGAGGCGGCTCAAGGTGTGGGTAAACCGACATAATGGGGTCGGAATGACTGATTGTTGGGATTGAACCTTATAGCATCCCATCTTTTTATAACATAAACTTTCATTACATTACACAAAACTGAGGATCTTTAAGGTTTAGTGTCTTCGAAACAAGGAACATAATACATGAAAAAAACATAAAGAATTCTTCTTAAACACTTGAAAGGCTTATCCTTAAGTTCATCCTAGGGTCATTACTACATCTCATAACCTGGGGACATACATCAAATGAAAGGGTGAACAGAAGGCCTAGTAAGGGAAACAAGAGAAACATTTTACATGTGAACTTGAGATATTTCAATAAGGACATGAAAAGAACTTTAAGGCATGAGAAAGAAATCATGAGATACATCATAATAAAAATAACATTTTTCATAACTTGAAGATGTGGCTACAACATTTAATATTGACAATCGTTTCACTTAACCAAGGTCCATCCCCAAGGTGTCGTTAAAATTACCAAGGTTATTCACCAAGGTGTCGTTAAAAATGGTCATCTCTAGAGATTAAGTCTTTACCCAATTCATTGGAGCGCTATCTGGGCGCACCCTTGAAATGACTTTATTATCATGTGATCCACATATATCATCATCAATCATTTCATAAACAATCCATATAGCATAAAATAAATGGGTTTCATTTCATAATCATAACTTTTTAAAAACAGCTTTAAAGACGTGATCTTTATGTCACTTTAAACCCACGGAAAGGGAAAGAGGGTTTCATGTATGAACATCCCAGAATTTAAAATAGAACATTTTGGTATAAATGTTAATACCCATATATAAGAGATAGCTTTGATTATTCACCTAATAAAATAAAAGAACTTTAGAAAAAAAGAGAGACATTTTGAGACGGATATTCTGCAGCATAACGACTATGTTTCGGGGTCTTAGAAAACATTGAAAAGAGAGGGGACATGGGTCAAACAATCATAACTGAACCATAAAACAGTATAGGGACAAAATATAAGGGATTTATGAACATGGTAATGAAATTTGAAAGATGTATCATATGAAATTAAGAACATGAAGGGAAGACAAAAATATATTCCTCTTATGAAAATTCGATAGCCAAACGACATCACTTAAACTTCAACCAAAAATGAACTGACGAGATCAAAAAGGATCTCTCATAATATGAACATAAATGATCATTATGATAGGTATATAGGTCATACCCCCACATAATAATAATGAACTTCAAATACTTGACATGGAATTAGAACTTTGAAAAAGGAGAAAGGTGAAAGAACCACTTAAAAATTCGGCACCCTAACGGCGCCACTTAAAACTTCAAAATACTGAATTGAAGAGATCAAATGGGGTCTCTCATCATAATATCATAAAATATCAGTATGATAGATGTAGAGATCATACCACAACATAATAAAAATGAACTTGAAAGCCTTTACATGAAAGTGGAATTTGAAAACGAGAAGGGTGAAGAACCACTTAAAAATTCGGCAGCCTAACGGCGCCACTTAAAACATAAAAATAATGAATTGAAGAGATCAAATGGGGTCTCTAATCATATGGTCATAAAATATCATTATTATAGATATATAGATCATACCCCAACATAACAAAAAGGAACTTGAAAGAATTGACATGAAAGTAGAACTTCAAAACGAGATGGGTGAAGAACCACTTAAAAATTCGGCTGCCTAACGGCGCCACTTAAAACGTCAAAATACTGAATTTAAGAGATCAAATGGGGTATATCATCATATGATCATAAAATACCAGTATGATAAATTTAGAGATCATACCCCAACATAATAAAAAAGAACTTGAAATACTTTACATGAAAATAGATTTTGAAAAATGAGAAGGGAGAAAGAATCCGTTACAAAAATTTCCGCAGCCTAACGACGCCACTTAAAACTTCATAAAACGAAATAATGAGAGTAAGAGGGGATCTCTCATTACGTGAACATGAAAAGGGTAGTAAGAGGAGTATAAAAGAACATCCTTTAACATAAGAACATGGAGCATAAAAGAAATTACTTAAAAGATATTTCTTGAAAAGAAAGAGAGAGATCAGAACCCTTACCTTAAAACGTAACTCTTAAAACTCAAAGTTTTGGGCCTTGAGGGCTTGGGAGAACCTTGGGAGGACTCCTTGGGAGGTAATGAGACCAGAAATTCGTTGGGGGAGAGTGGGGAGTCGAAATGGATGAGAGGATGTCTTGGTATTTATAGGGAAAGTGAGGGGAAAATGCATTAATGGCCAAGGGACACCTCAAAAGTGCTTTTCTCAAAACCATGTGCTCTCCCTTGGCATTTACCATGGATTTAGGCCACATGGGGCCCCCAAAACAATAATTCATCAACCTTGTCCGGCCAACCCTTAACATATCTCATGAAATCATCATGACACAGTTATGATGTCATTAAACATACTGAAACCCTAAAACTGTATTTTTACTATTCACTGAAAATTCAACTTTCTCAGAAAGATCCTAAAATTTCACCTCAATCAAATATCAATGCTCTGATTTCAAAAATGATCTCCATTTTATAAAAATAATTTTCTAAATATTTTTAATCTATTTTTTAAATAATTACACTATTCACCGAAAATTCATTTTTTTCAGAAAAAACCCCAAAATTTACCTTAACATAATATCGATACTCTGAGTTCAAAAATGAAATCCATTTTATAAAAATAATTTTCTAAATATTTTTAATTAAAAAACACTATTCACCCAAAAAAACTAATACTTGAATAATAATTTATGAAACCGTTATTTAACCATTTTATTAGATCACACTACTTAATCAAGGTGCCTAGATTATATTAATACTTTCTTTAAGTGAGATTACTAATCCATTTGGTCACATTACTAATCTTAAGCATAAAATCACTATTCATAATTTACTATTCATCAAAAATTAAGTTGATCTTATTAGACTCTTAATTTCGTACTGAACATAATTGTAGAAGACCATTTTTCGAAAATCATTACACATTTTTAATTATTTAAGGTTTACATAAACATTTTTAAAATATCCTTTTTCTAAAATTCATTAAAAATATGCATACTGTATTTATCCGGACATTAGAAAATTCATAAACATCATCATCAGAAGAAATCCCAATTTTTATTTAAAACAAAGGATTACACAAGGCAGTTACGGTCTCCTTACATAGCCCCTTATCACACCAGCATAGGACCTAAGTGTAAGGTGTGCTAAGGTGAGAGAATCCGAGGGAGGCTCGGCCAACATCGCACGAGTAGTAATTTCTATTAGTTTGAACTTCTTGCGAAGGCGATCCCGTTCTAGCTTCACATGATGAAGTTCAGCTTGGGTTTGGTCCAGAGCAAAGCCCAGTGGTGCTACCTCCTTCCCAAGTTCTGTTAGATGGGCTTCGATCGGTCCAAGACTACTGGGTGAGGCCATCGAATCTTCTTTCTATATTAATTAACCAAGATTTCTTGTATTTAGAGACAATAATCAAAACGTTTAGTTTCCAGTGGTCATATTGTCCAATGGTCAAATAACAATCAAAACCCAACAGTCTCATTTTAATTATACTCATGTTATCAAATGAAACATTTTTTTGAGTATAAAAATAAAATAAAATAACACATAAAATTAGGAAACAATATTTATTTAAAGTTTTGGGTCGTTACAATCTTCCCCCCTTAAGAAATTGCGTCCTCGCAATTTTTAAAATTTGGTTTTGAAATTTCATTGAAAGTCCCACATCGGAAAAGGAGTCAGTAAAACTATTACTTTAAAAGAAAGAAAGGGAAGTACAAAGGTCACCCGAGTTAACCCACACTAGGATTCCATGTAGGAAAACATGGACATGGAGGAGAAAACAAAGGGTCAAGTTCTGAGGGAGAGTGATAGAGAACATGATTAGGAGAAAGTTAACCATAAGAAAATACCAAACTTATGATGTGTGTAAATGGTCTTTGATTACCTAGCAGGAAACGTAAACTAACAACATTTTTGTTTTACGTTTCTTTTCATAATTTTGAGGAATTAATTTACTACATAGAACAAAAACATAAGAAAATATACCTACCTTCATGTAGAGTTTCATCCTTTAATATGTTTCTACCAAAACTAATCTTTTCTCTAATCGATGAACATTAAAAACTACTTGGTCTCATCAAAACACAAGAATCATCTTCTAGAGAATCACATAATACACACAAGATTAACTATCTATTTCATCTATCTTTAAACATTATCCCAAAAACAGAAAGGGTAAAGTAAAACAACTCTTCAAAAAGAAATAATCCTATAGGAATGGAAACTACTTTTAAATCTTCAAAGTTCCATGGTACTACCCAAATTTCATCATAGAACATTCCATAAATAACGGTCCTTAAAATTCCTCAAAATAAACCAAACTAAGATTGAAACCCAAATACAAGAGGGATTTGATAACATAGTCTTCCAAAATAAACTTCATTGTTCATCTCCAAACAACATCAACCACTCCTAACATCTTATAACAAAAGTAGCTAACCTAAACATATTTTACCCAAGATAGGTTAATCATTCCCATAAGTAACCTAAATTACTATAAGTCCACCTTAAATTCATCGATTCTTCAAAATATAAGTCAACCTTACTTCTCAATGAAAATAATGTAGTAATCTATTTACCTCGATCATATAGGGTCCCCAAAATAGTGAACGTATTCCAAAATAATAATCATCTTTTAATCCCCTAATCACCTCTTTCATATTAATATGGAAATCGTCACATTTCTTATCACATTGGTTGTTGGGACATGTTATTCCATTTCCCGCCATTAACTACGAAAACAAAGTACAATTAGGGGCTTTAATACTTAGCCAATAATCATGAAAAGGAACTTAACGCATATAAGGATAACTTGTAGAAGAAATGTATACCCTAACTTGTGATCCCCTAGACTTGAAACTAGGTTATCCATGATCATATATCCTTATGTGAATCTTTATTTTATTTTATCTTTGTTCCTTTAATAATGGTTCATACTAAGCTTATGAATTTACCAAAGCATATCCCCCGGGAGTGTCATAACCAAGAGTGCGGCAAGGTCCGTAGTCATGTACCAGTTCCTGTTCGAGTCTAGCTCAAAGCGGTGTTTTCGGGTTTTACCCCTATGTACATCTGTGCCAGAGCCACCTCTACCTGCTCATATCCAGATAGGGATGTATTTTTTGGCAACCCATTACTCAATATTCACCAAAATACCAAGAAGATGTCCTATATATAAACTTTTCTATATGATTATTCCTAAAGTTTTCATATCCTAATTTACACAAATAACTAAACCATACTTTGATACCAACTATAGCATCCCGTATTTTTATAACATAAACTTTCATTACATTACAAAAAACTGAGGATCTTTAAGGTTTTGTGTCTTGGAAACAAGGAACATAATACATGAAAACAACATAAATCATTCTTCTTAAACACTTGAAAGGCTTCTCCTTAAGTTCATCCTAGGTTTATTACTTCATCTTATAACCTGGGGACATACATCAAAAGAAAGGGTGAGCAGAAGGCCCAGTAAGGGAAACAAGAGAAACATTTTACATGTGAACTTGAGATATTTCAATAAGGACATGAAAATAACTTTAAGGCATGAGAAAGAAATCATGAGATACATCATAATAAAAATGACATTTTTCATAACTTGAATATGTGTCTACAACATTTAATATTGAAAATTGTTTCGTTTCACCAAGGTCCATCCCCAAGGTGTCGTTAAAATTACCAAGGTTATTCACCAAGGCGTCGTTAAAAATGGTCATCTCTATAGATTAAGTCTTTACCCAATGCATTGGATCGCTATCTAGGCGCACCCTTGAAATGTCTTTATTATCATGTGAGCCACATATATCATCATGAATCATTTCATAAACAACCCATATAGCATAAAAGAAATGGGTTTCATTTCATAATCATAACGTTTTAAAAACAGCTTTAAAGACGTGATCTTTATGTCACTTTAAACCCACGGAAAGGAAAAGAGGGTTTCATGTATGTAAATCCCAAAATTTAAAATAGAACATTTTGGTATAAATGTTAATACCCATATAGAAGAGATAGCTTTGAGTATTAACCTAATAAAATAAAATAACTTTAGAAAAAAAGAGAGACATTTTGAGACGGAAATTCTGCAGCATAACAGCTATGTTTCAGGGTCTTAGAAAACATTGAAAAGAGAGGGGAAATGGGTCAAACAATCATAAATGACCCATAAAACAGTATAGGGACAGAATATAAGGGATTTATGAACATGTTAATGAAATTTGAAAGATGTACCATATGAAATGAAGAACATTAAGGGAAGACAAAAATAGATTCCTCTTATGAAAATTCGATAGCCTAACGACGTCACTTAAACATCTACCAAAAATTAATTGACGAGATCGAAAAGGGTCTCTCATAATATGAATATAAATGATCATTATGATAGGTATAGAGGTCATACCTTCACATAATAACAATGAACTTCAAAGTCTTGACATGGAATTAGAACTTTGAAGAAGGAGAAAGGTGAAAGAACCACTTAAAAATTTGACACCCTAACGACGCCACTTAAAACTTCAAAATACTAAATTGAAGAGATAAAATGGGGTCTCTCATCATATGATCATAAAATATCAGTATGATAGATATAGAGATCATACCCCAACATAATAAAAAGGAACTTGAAATCTTTGACATGAAAGTGGAACTTGAAAACTAGAAGGGTGAAGAACCACTTGAAAATTCGGCAGTCTAACGGCGCCACTTAAAACATCAAAATAATGAATTGAAGAGATAAAACAGGGTCTATAATCATATGGTCATAAAATATGAGTATGATAGATATATATATCATACCCCAACATAACAAAAAAGAACATGAAAGAATTGACATGAAAGTAGAACTTCAAAACGAGAAGGGTGAAGAACCACTTAAAAATTCGGCAGCCTAACAGCGCCACTTAAAACGTCAAAATACTGAATTGAAAATATCAAATGGGGTCTCTCATAATATGATCATAAAAGATCAGTATGATAAATTTTGAGATCATAACCCAAAATAGTAAAAAGGAACTTGAAATACTTTACATGAAAATAGATCTTGAAAAATGAGAAGGGAGAAAGAATCTGTTACAAAACTTTCAGCAGCCTAACGACGCCACTTAAAACATCATAAAACGAAATAATGAGAGTAAGAGGCGATCTCTCATTATGTGAACATGAAAATGGAAGTAAGAGGAGTATAAAATAACAACCTTTAACAAAAGTAAATGGAGCATAAAATAAATTACATAAAAGAGATTTTTTGAAAAGAAAGAGAGAGATCAGATCCCTTACCTTAAAACGTAACTATTAAAACTCAAAGGTTTTGGCCTTGAGGGCTTGGGGGAACCTTGGGAGGACTCCTTGGGAGGTAATGAGGCCAGAAATTCGTTGGGGAGAGTGGGGAGTCGAAATGGATGAGAGGATGTCTTGGTATTTATAGGGAAAGTGAGGGGACAAGGCATTAATGGCCAACAGACACCTCAAAAGTGCTTTTCTCAAAACCATGTGCTCTCCCTTAGAATTTACCATGGAGTTAGGCCACATGGGGCCCCCAAAAGAATAATTCATCACCCTTGGCCGGATAACCCTTAAAATATCTCATGACATCATCATGACATAGTTATGATGTCATTAAACATACCGAAACCCTAAAACTGTATTTTTACTATTCACTGAAAATTCTACTTTCTCAGAACGATCGCAAAATTTCACCTTAATCAAATATCAATGCTCTGATTTCGAAAATGAAATCCATTTTATAAATATAATTTTCTATATATTTTTAATCTATTTTTTAAATAATTACACTATTCACTGAAAAATCATATTTTTTAGAAAAAACCCCAAAATTTACCTTAACATAATATCAATGCCCTAAGTTCAAAAATGAAATCCATTTTATAAAAATAATTTTCTAAATAATTTTAATTTAATTTTTAATTAAAAAACACTATTCACCCGAAAAAACTAATACTTGAATAATAATTTATGAAACCGTTATTTTACCATTTTATTGGATCACACTACTTAATCAAGGTGCCTAGATTATATTAATACTTTCTTTAAGTGAGATTACTAATCCATTTGGTCACATTACTAATCTTAAGCATAAAATCACTATTCATAATTTACTATTCATCAAAAATTATGTTGATCTTATTAGTCTCTAAATTTCGTACTGAACATAATTATAGAAGACCATTTTTCAAAAATCATTACAGATTTTTAATTATTTAAGGTTTACATAAACATATTTAAAATATCCATTTTCGAAAATTCATTAAAAATATTCATATTGTATTTATCCGAACATTAGAAAATTCATAAAGTTCATCATAAGAAGAAATCCCAATTTTTATTTAAAACAAAGGATTACACAAGGCAGGTATGGTCTCCTTATATAGCCCCTTATCACACCAGCATAGGACCTAAGTGTAAGGTGTGTTAAGGTGAAAGAATCCGAGGGAGGCTCAACCAACATTGCACGAGTAGTAATTTCTATCAGTTTGAACTTCTCGCAAAGGCGATCCCGTTCTAACTTCACACGATGATGTTCACCTTGGGTTTGGTCCAGAGCAAAGCCCAGTGGTGCTACCTCCTTCCCAAGTTATGTTAGATGGGATTCGATCAGTCCAAGACTTCTGGGTGAGGCCATCGAATCTTCTTTCTATATTAATTAACCAAGATTTCTTGTATTTAGAGACAATAATCAAAACGTTTAGTTTCCAGCGGTCATATTGACCAATGGTCAAAATAACAGTCAAAACCCAACAGTCTCATTTTAATTATACTAATGTTATCAAATGAAACATTTTTTTGAGTATAAATATAAAATAAAATAACACATAAAATTAGGAAACAATATTTATTTAAAATTTCAGGTCGTTAAAAACCTCGGGAGGCTTCCTACATACCCTGCCCAGGAGACAGGGATCACCGTCCATGTAGTTCAGATTGGGATGGGGCTTATACTCTGAGGTTGCCCAGGGTGTGGGTAAACTGACATTAAGGGGGTCGGAATGACCGATTGTTGGGATTGAACCTCGGGGAGGCTTCCTACGTACCCTGCCTAGAAGACAAGGATCAATGTCCACGTAGTTCTGGTTGGTATGGGGCTTACACTCTAGGTAGCCTAGGGTTTGTGCGGTGAACCGACGTGAAGATGGTCGGATCGACTAGGTATTGGTCTTGAACCTCGGGGAGGCTTCCTACGTACCTCGCCAAGGATATAGGGATCAAAGTCCATGTAGTTCAGGTTGGGATGGGGCTTACACTCTGAGGAAGCCCAAGGTGTGGGTAAACCTATATAAAGGGGGTCAAAATGACTGATTGTTGGGATTGAAACTCGGGGAGGCTTCCTAGGTACCCTGCCTAGGAGATAGGGATCAAAGTCCACATAGTTCAGATTTGTAGTGTCAGGGTCGCTGCTTACTCTAATCCCACATGAGTCATTCTCGGTGTGATAAACAAGAGGTAGTAAAGACCTGATGATCACGACATGAAAGGTGCATTCGTGGGAAGCATAGTTGTAAGAACCCAGGTTTTTGGAACGAGTCAAAATCTCGACCGTATTTAAATTTTTTACAGGTTTCTGAGGAAACTAGATTTAATGGGAAGTTTTTGGAAATTTCCAGACTACACGCCGTGTACTTTATGTACACACCGTGTATGTTTTGGGGAGTGTCCGACCATGTGCCCGCCGAGTACATGCCGTGTGGTGACCATGTAGTTGTTTCTTACTACACGGCGTGTAGTTTTGAACACGCCGTGTAGACACCCGACCGTGTGAGGCCATACATGGCGTGTAGGCCATCGGCCGGGTAGAACCAGGGACAAGCTGTGTTCCCTTTGGACACGCCGTGGAGTCTAGCCATTTATGAGGGATATACATGGTGTGTGGGTATGTCGGTGAGGAAGAGAAGAGGAACCCGGTACATGCCGTGTACCCAGAGGTACACGCTGTGTACTCATATCGGCAGGCTCAGAAAGTAAGTTGGCGGAACCTTTCTGTCTTATGAACAATTAAATGAACCATACACGACGTGTAGTACCAAAGTACATGTCGTTTACTTTCTTTTTTTTTCACTTAAATTAGGCATTAGCCTCGTTTTGAGGCAGAACACACCATCCTCCGCCTGGATACGCGAACCAAGCCGGCCGAACCCCATTTCTCCTCCCGATCATCCGTTAGAGACTCGATTCGAGCTCTGATTATTGCGTTGGAACCCCCTCGGTGAGGCCTCGATTCCTCTTTGGCTTTTTTGTCTGATTTTCATTCTAGAACGAGTTATAGCCCTTTGAGCGGTTTTGAATATTTTGTAGATTTACCACGTTTTAGACCGAGATGGCGGGTGTTACTAGAGGTGGAGCATCGTGCGAGTCTCAGGTAGGTGGTGCATACCTTATTTTGGGTTTTCGAGGTTGTTTGGGTAACGCGA
Organism: Viscum album; assembly: GCA_963277665.1. Classification (NCBI taxonomy): domain Eukaryota; kingdom Viridiplantae; phylum Streptophyta; class Magnoliopsida; order Santalales; family Viscaceae; genus Viscum; species Viscum album. The sequence goes on along the minus strand of OY728153.1, from coordinate 1,309,555,493 downwards.
CCTTCGGTGCGTTTTCGGTTATTTTGAGCAGAACCCGTTTTATCTGCTTTTTCATACTGTATTGCTTATTGGACCTCTGTGATGCTTTTGGGTATGCTCGGTTACCAGTTTGCGTGAGCAGGGCCGGGTGAGGGGACGTTGCTCATCGGGGCATTTTTTCCATGGAGCGCCAAAATGGTTTTAATTGAATTATGATTGTTATAAGCTGTTTAGTTTAATTTGTTAAAGCCTGCTATAAATTGTTAGAGGCATTTAAGACCTCAGTGCTGGTATGGGACAACACCTTGCATAGTGCAATTCAACTGTTAGTTTGTTTTTCCTGGTTGTGTTTTCTGTTTACATATGTTATATATGAAATTGCTGAATTGCATCTACTGGACCCTTTGGGTTGTGTTGGTCTTGGCCCGGTTACACTTGAGTGATGTTGATCATAGGTTGGGGCTTTTCTCGGGATACTTTGGGTGGTTTTGACCACGGGATTGGGCATCATGGACATCGAATTGAGGCAGTACGACTGTCATGTTGGTCCTGGCCAAGGTTACTAGGGTGGCGATGCCATCGGACATGAGCGACATGGTCACAGGGACACGAGGTGTCAGATGTGTTGGTGGCATAGGACTATTTTTGGTGATTACTGCTCACCAAGACTTTGAGTAGTGTGCACACAGAGATACTCCGTGATGAGGTGGTTTTGACCACTCGTGTGGGTAGAGGCCCCCGTAGTTGCGGTTAGGTATTTTGGTTGGGGGTGCTTGCCGTAGAAAGACACGGGGGAGGTGAGGAGCCTTCAGGGAATGCGCGTGCCTTTTGGACGTCGGTACTTGAGACACGTGGTGTCAAGAGGCACATGGTGCCAGATTACTATTTTGGGCGTTCCTTCGGGACGTCAGTACTTGAGACCCGAGGTGTCAGGAGGCACGTGGTGCCGGGTGACTATTTTGGGGCGTGCCTTCGGGATGTCGGTACTTGAGACACGTGGTTTCAGGGGGAACATGGTGCCGAGTTACTATTCTTGGGCATGCCTTCGAGACGTCGGTACTTGAGACACGAGGTGTTAGGTGGGACGTGGTGCCGGGTTCCATGATAGAGATTCCGGTGTTGGCCGAAGCAGGTGATGCTCCATGGTGGCTGTTGAGCACCAGTGGAGGTTGTGTTTAATTGTGAATTGCACTGATTACTACTTTCCTTGTAAATTCATGACTACTTAAACACATATATTTGGTACGCACCATTGGGTGGTATCCTACTGAGATTTGTCTAGCACCCTGCACGGGCGCTTTAGGACGCATGTAGACTTTATGGATTTATGTGCAGGAAAGAGGCCAACTTCAAGAGCTGGGCTGCGTTAGTTGTTGCATGGAGATAGTATGGACATTGAGTTCATTCCTAGCTAGGTTTAATTTTCTTTATTTACTTTTCTTTATTGGCATGATTGTTGTAGCTACTGTTGGTTAGCCATTGGTGCCCTTTTTATATTCAGTTGTGTATGACTTTCTCTGGATACATGTTTTACTGTGCAGTTGTAGTTACATGTTATTAGCATGCTGTTGTGTTTCTTTTCGCTGCTGTTGTTATATTTACTGCTTCCGCTGTTTATCTATATTGATTATGCTTCCGCTCTGCGGGTCTGGTTCGAGTCTTTATTTCCGCGGCATCTTACTGTTATACTTGGACCAGTACCCTTATTAAGATCAACCAAGAGGGTATAGCCTCCCCACTACACCTAATAGACCCTCACTGCTAGTCGGAAGCCTTTGGCGTTTAGGGAGGTGTGCCTAAGGTAGTAACACCTGACCCGTTCGACACTGTTCGGGTGGCTGGTCAGGTCCGGGACGTTACAAAGTTGTATCAGAAGAGTTCTTGACAGGGATTTAGTAGCAGCGTTTTACTGGCTACTAATGAGTTTGAGGATTCTCGTTTCCTTTTTGTGGTTTTACTATTGGGGGATATGGTAGACTTAAGATAGTTTGTTATAGGGACTGGGTTTTTAGCTTGTGCTTAGGTGCCTGCAGCCCCAGGTACGAGGGATGGACCTAGTTGCCGCGGGTGGGAATTGATGTTTGCTATTTCTCAGATTACATTTGATAATATTTCCACCTCTGCGGCTCACATGATGTGAAATGTTATTGATTTTGATATGTGACCCCTGACCTGGTATGGTAAGGGAGAGTTGGACCCTAGCCCGGTATGGTATGGCTGGGTTTCTTGGCTTTTTATAGGCATATTTTAGGGTATTTCAATTTCATAATTGCACATATGCTTTGTGAAGTGATAATTCCATGTGAATGAAAAATAAAATGCCATGATTTATATGCTTTAAAATGTGAATTGGTGAAATTCCTGATAGAACTGGTAGTTGTGAAAATGTGTATGTCATGATTTATACTTTGTAGAATTGCATGCTGCAGGATAATTGGGTCTGACTCTTATGAGAGCAGGCAGGTACTATGGGTGAGGCAGTGTAACTGTCAGGATTGGGCGACTCAGTCATCGGTTTGAGGCAACGTGAGTTGTCGAGACAGGCATGGCCTAAGGTACTTTGATACTTGGCTCTGTTGAGGGAGGGTAAGGAGGCCATGAGGTCGGGATACCGTGAGGCATAGGTTGCGGTGAGGGGGAGTAAGGGTAGTTGTTATGCACTGCCTTTTACTGCTTTCCTTATCTACATAGAATATATTGTTATATATATATATGGGTTGTCTGACCATTTATGGTATTCACCGGGTTACTCCTTCATGGCTCGATGGAGCATCAGGCAGGAGATGATACAGTGCCGCATGATCAGGGTCAGAATTCGGTACAGGCAGAGCACGAGCCGGAGGTATAGGCTCAGGGACTGAAGCAGGTTCAGGATCCAGTACAGGCAGGACAACAGCCAGGTTTGGCATCATTCGGGCCGTGGCTCAATAAGCAGCTCTGAGCCAGCCAGGTACGGGTCTTGTAGGGGCTTGACGGAGGTGCGTAGGGTACAAATCCTTCTATGGTGTATCTGACATGGGAGTTCCAGTCGTAGCACCTACTGCTTTTTCAGGGAGAGGGTGGTCCACAGGCGGCAGAGAACTGGATAGAGAGCATGCATATGATATTCAAGCAGCTCGAGACGCCTCCAGGGCAGAGGGTCAAGCTGGCGACGTACATGCTAAGAGGACCGGTGAAGAGTTGGTGGGATGTACAGGTATAGGCTCGTACGCATGAGATACTGTCTTGGAAGGATTTCGAGGACAGGTTCTTTGAGCACTTCTACCCAGAGACACTGAGGGAAGAGAGAGCTCGGGAGTTCTTGAGTCTTCAGCAGGGAGACATGTCTATCATGGACTACATAGCTAATTTTACCGAGATATCTCACTTTGCACCTGGTATGGTAAGCGACGACGCAGCTAGGGTGAGGCGCTTCGAGGATGGATTACGACACGCCATTCGGATCCAGGTGAACATCTTCCGGCTAGGTTCTTTCTCTGAGGCGGTAAATCAGGTGCTCATAGCCGAGGGCAACGAGAGAGAGGAATCTCATTTGGGCAGGAAGATAGCTTCAGGAGATGGTTCAGACAGCAGGAAGTGAGGACGGGATGAGTTCCAGCAGGGCAGTCAGGCCGGAGATTTAGCTAGACCACCTCGTGGTAGTTCTTCGGTGATTTTCTTCCGGTGTGGACAGCCGGGACCTGTTTGGGCTCAGTGATGTAGGCCTCCGAAGGAGTGCCGGGCATGTGGACAGGATGGACATCTGGAGAGGTTTTGCATGTAGCCTTCTCAGATAGCCGATAGGCAAGGACCAGGACTGATTGTAGCGTCTGGAGTTGGTTCAGGTACGGTACCCGGAGAGGGTAGTCGAGGTTCAGTTGTGCGCGGAGGTCGTGACAGATACGGTGGTACCCACCTGAGGGGTCAGTGGCTGGAGACTAGAGCAGCATCAGGAGTTCAGGCGTCAGGTAGCCGTGTTTCAGGATAGGTGCACGCCGTGGAGCTTCTAGGGGCCGAGCAGGCTGGTGAGCCGGTGACAGTTAGAGGTACACCGCGGTGTGGCTGTGATCTACATGTTTCCTTTTTGGAATGACCTATAGAGGTATATCTGTTTTGAGTGAACGTGGTGCACAAGATCTTTTTGGACTGACTAGATGCTAGTCAGTGGGATTGGAACCATATTGGGTGCGTGATATATATATATATATATATATATATATATGTATGAGGTTCCATGGGCATCAGGGAATTTTGGATATGGGTTACTTGAGGTGCCGCGGGCATCGGGGCATCGTGGATGCGGGTTACTTGAGGTGCCGTGGGTATCGGGGAATCGTGGATGCGAGTTACTTGAGGTGCTGTGGGCATCGGGGCATCGTGGATGCGGGTTACTTGAGGTTCAGTGGGCATCCGGGCATCGTGGATGCGAGTTACTTGAGGTGTCGTGGGCTTCAGGACATCGTGGATGCAGGTTACTTGAGGTGCTAGGCACCAGGACCTCGTGGAGGCAGACACCGATGCAGTGCGGGTTACGTTGGGTGTTGGTAGTGACAAAGAAGCACCAACGAGGTGTAAGGGTGACAATGCGTCACGGGAGGACTATGCGTTTGGGAAACAGGTTAGTAAGCCTTGTTGTCTTTAAATTTTTGTGGTTGAGTCCGAGTAGGCAATTCCAAAGGTGGGGATCCCCTTGAGTAATTTAGCCAGAACCTTGGGACCGGGGTAGTCCTGGTTGTTTAACTGAGATGGGCGTGTTCGGTGCCATATTCAGGTTTCATTTGGTAGCTCGGGGATGAGCTACGTTAAGGTGGAGTGTTTGTAATAACCCGAGTTTTTGGAACGGGTCAAAATCCCGACCCTGTTTAAATTTTTGACAGGTTTCTCAGGAAACTGGATTTAATGGGAAGTTTCTGGAAATTTCTAGACTACACGCCTTGTATTTTAAGTACACGTCGTGTATGTTTAGGCGAGTGGCCGACCGTGTGATCGCCGAGTACATACCGTGTGGTGACCATGAAGTAGTTTCTTACAACACGACGTGTAGTTTTGAACACGTCGTGTAGACATTCGACCGTGTGAGGCCATACATGGCGTGTAGGCCGCTGGCCAGGTAGAACCAGGGACACGCCGTGTTCCCTTTGGACACGCTGTGCAGTCTAACCGTGTATGAGGGATATACATGGCGTGTGGGTATGTCGGTGAGGAAGATAAGAGGAACCCGGTACACGCCCTATACCCAGAGGTACACGTCGTGTACTCATGTCGGCAGGCTCAGAAAGTAAGTCGGAAAAACCTTTCCGTCTTATGAACAGTTAAATGAACCATACACAACATGTGGTCCCAAAGTACACGCCGTGTACTTTCTTTTTTTTTTTTCACTTAAATCAGGCAGTAGCCTCATTTTGAGGCAGAACACACCATCCTCCACCCAGATATGCGAACCAGGCCGGCCGAACACCATTTCTCCACTCGATCGTCCGTTCGAGACCCGATTCGAGCTCGAATTAGTGCGTTGGAACCCCCTCGGTAAGGTCTCGATTCCTCTTTGGCCGTTTTGTCTGATTTTTGTTCTAGAACAAGTTATAGCCCTTTGAGCGGTTTTGAAAATTTTGTAGATTTACGGCGTTTTAGACCGAGTTGGCGGTTGTTACTGGAGGAGTAGCATCGTGCGAGTCTCAGGTAGGTGGTGCATACCTTATTTTGTGTTTTTGTGGTTGTTTGGGTAACACGACCTTTGGTGCATTTTCGGGTATTTTGAGCGGGACCTGTTTTATCTGCTTTTTTCATACTGTATTGCTTATTGGACTTCTGGGATGCTTTTGGGTATGCCTGGTTACCAGTTTGCGTGAGCAGGGTCGGGTGAGGGGCTATTGCTCGTCGGGGCATTTTGGTCGGGGATCACCGAAGTGTTTTTAATTGAATTATGATTATTATAAACTATTTAGTTTAATTTGTTAAAGCCTATTATAAAATGTTAGAGGCATTTAAGACCTCAGTTCTGGTATGGGACAACACCTTGCATAGTGGAATTCAACTGTTAGTTTGTTTTTCCGGGTTGTGTTTTCTATTTACATATGTTATATATGCAATTGCTGAATTGAATCTGCTGGACCCTTTGGGTTGTGTTGGGCTTGGCCCGGTTACTCTTGAGTGATGTTGATCACGGGTTGGGGCTTTGCCCGGGATACTTTGGGTGGTTTTGACCACAGGATTGGGCGTCATGGAGGTCGGATTGAGGCAGTATGACTGTCTGGTTGGGCATGGCCTGGGTTACTAGGGTGGCGATGCCATCAGACTTGAGCGACATGGTCGCAGGGACACGAGGTGTCAGATGTGTTGGTGGCTTAGGACTATTTTGGGGGATTACCGCTCTATGGGAAGTTGAGTAGTGTGCACACAGAGATACTACGTGATGAGGTGGTTTTGACCAGTCATGTGGGTAGAGGCCCCCATAGTTTCGGTTAGGTATTTTGGTTGGGGGTGCTTGCCGTAGAAAGCCACGAGGGAGGTGAGGAGCCTTCAGGGAATGGGCGTGCCTTTGGGACGTCAGTTCTTGAGACACGAGGTGTCAGGAGGCACATGGTACCAGGTTACTATTTTTGGGCATGCCTTCGGGACGTCTGTACTTGAGACATGAGGTGTCCGGAGGCACGTGGTGTCGGGTGACTATTTTGGGGCGTGTCTTCAGGACATCGGTACTTGAGACACTTGGTGTCAGGAGGGGCATGGTTCCGGGTTACTATTCTTGGGTGTGCCTTCGGGACGTCGGTACTTGAGACACGAGGTGTCAGGTAGCACATGGTGCCAGGTTAGAAGACAGAGATTCCGGCATTGGCCGAAGTAGGTGACGCTCAATGGTGGCTATTGAGCACCTATGGAGGTTGTGTTTAATTGTGCATTGCACTAATTACTGCTTTCCTTGTAAATGCATGACTGCTTAAACACATATATTTGGTATGCACCGTTGAATGGTATCCTACTGAGATTTTCTCACACCCAGCACGGGCCCTTCAGGATGCGTGTAGACTTTAGGGATTTACGTGCAGGAAGGAGGCCAGCTTCAGGAGCTGGGCTACGTTAGTTGTTTCATGGTGATGGTATGGACCTTGAGGTCATGCCTAGCTGAGTTTACTTTGCTTTACTAACTTTTCTGTATTGGCATACTTGTTGTAGCTACTATTGGTTAGCCATTGGCGTCCTTTTTATATTCCGTTGTGTATGACTTCCTCTGGATGCATGTATTACTATGCAGTTGTAGTTACATGTTATTAGAATGCTGTTGTGTTTCTTTCCACTACTGTTGTTATATTTACTGCTTCCGCTGTTTATCTATATTGATTATGCTTCCGCTCTGCGGGTCTGGCTCGAGTCTGCTGAGTCTTTATTTTTGTTGCGTCTTACTATTATACTTGGACCAGTACCCTTATTAAGATCCTCCGAGAGGGTATAGCCTCCGCACTATACCTAATAGACCCTCACTACTAGTCGCCAGCCTTTGGCGTTCGGGGAGGTGCGCCTAAGGTAGTAACACCTGATCCGTTCGACACTGTTCGGGTGGCCGGTCGGGTCCGAGACGTTACCATAGTGGGGCATACGCATGGAGCAGCCCGATGGTGACAAATCCCAGTGGGAGAGGGAAAGGTCACCCCTATGTCTATCTCCCCTCTTGGTCCGTGGCACCGGGGAAGTACAAAGGTGCATGGATGCTACCTCCCACAAGAAGGACTAGAGGATTACACCATGATGGCTGCCCGTGCCTTACGCATGTCTGACCATGAGGGCATCCCAACTCACTGGTGGGTAGAGGCATATTATTGAGGCCTACACCTATGCACAAGTGCATAAGTGGGATAACACCAAGGGTGTTGGAATCAGTCCAAACAAAGGGAGATGAAAAGTGTGAGTCACATGGCCGACATTCAGAACACGGTGAAGGAGGCGTGATGATGGAGGATAACTATTGACCATGTTCAAAACAAAGAATCCATATCGCATTATCCTGGAATGGGGGCAGACAATTGAGGTTCGAATGTTGACTGTGTTCGAAACACATGAACAGACATGAAGTGTTTCCCAAAGTATTTTGGGGGCATTGTCCCAGGATGGTAGGTGAGCCGAGGCGGTATGGGACCAAGCCGTTAGGGGGTCCCTTCAGACATGCAAGGGAATGAAGATCTGAATGAAGGACGTGAAAAGCACGCGGTGGAGTGATGGAATGTTTGAATGGATTCGAATGCTCTTGAAAATATGCCACTGTAAACATGGTACGAGGCATCTTATGCTTGGAGCATAAGGCATCACTTACATGGAGAATGATGCATCCAATTATTGAATGATAGGGAATGCTAGAGTTTATAGTCATATAGGGATGACTGTTTCTATATAGTTTAACGTCATATATATAGGATGAGGGCCATACAGTTTAACGTCATGTGGTCAGGACGACTAGGTAGGAGAGACCAAGAAATGGTTGGTGTGGGACTTATGCAAGGGTGGCCCCTTTCAAGATGTACCTAGAAAAAGGATCTAGTAAATGAGGTTATAAAAGAGTCATGTGGAGTAGCTGGACTCATGAAATTTATAGGAAGGATGTTGGGGCGGCGTAAGGGTTGACCGCATAGGAGATGGCTGCGTAGGAGTTGGCAGCATAGGAGATGGACGTGGAGGGTATCCGTGGAGGAGCTGGCCATGGAGGAGGTGGGCCGCATAGAAGCTGGCCGACTAGGATGTCCGTGAAGGAAATGGACGCTAAGGTCTAGCCACGGAGGATCTTGCCCAATGTGGTTCACGGTTTGGTTGTCCACGTATGGTGTCCATGGAGGAGCAGGCCATGTAGGAGATGGCCACGAAGTGGGTATCCATGGAGGTGCCGGCTGCATAGGAGCAGCCGCGGAAAGGCTGTCTGCAAAGTGTGTCTCAAAAGGGGTTGGCGCTCGTCCTACTTCGTGCCTGCGAAGGGATTCCTGCCTCCATTTTGCGAATGATACTGGTCCGTAAAGGGGGTGGCTGTGAAGGAGATGGTCGTGGAGGGACTATCGACGAAGAAAATGGGCGCATCTGGTTTGTGATATGGTTTCTCCTCTATGTGTAAGAGTGCATCCGCGGATGATATGGGGTATGCGGATGGTCGCATAACTTTACCACTAGGAGCGATTTCTCCGGCATCTCCCCCCAGGTTTTTACCCATACTTCCCTCTTATCCCCTTTTTTTGGTTCCCATTGGTGACTATTTATAGATTCACGAAGAGGATATATCGATGGGCCCATGGAACTTTTGGCGGAATCCCCTAAAGGAATCCCCACCTGTGAACGACTTGGTCAACTAGGGATTTTTGGAACTGAGATTCACGAAATTGCTCCACGGTCGTGCACCACTCCACCTCTATTCCGCGAACAACAAGATTCAAAACTGCATATGGCTTCTGCCTCCATTTCATGAATGACGATGCCCGCAGCATGGGCCGGATGGCACAGTTCGTGGCGAGGGTGGTTTGTGACAGTGGACCGGCCAGTGCCCATCCTACTTCGCACCCACAGCCGGTCCCCACCCTTATTTCGTGGACGACGATGGTCCGTAGAATTGTGGTTCCCCGAACCGTCCACACACTATTTCTGGGAGCTAGTACGCGGACCGGTTCGGTCGTTTCCCAAGTATTGGGGTAATTGGATTTCCCCCTGGTGAAATTTTCAAGACCCTAAAACCAATATTTGGGAGGTAACAATTTATAGACTTGGTGTACTGTGGTGACTGATAGAGAATATTTTAGTGTGCCATGATAAAATAATGGTGTTTTAGGACTACCATAAGGATTATATTTATTAGTGTAGGATTCTGTTGTATTTTTAGGATGGGTAGGTAATCTATGATCCTATATTATTAGATGATTTTAGGTGTTGAATTGTGTTGGTGACATTCCTTATCAATTGGAACTTTCCCCACCATTGAAAAATGGTCATTTTTATTATATGTATCCCATCTTCATAGGTATCTTGAAAATTATTCCCATGTCATTTATTATGGATATTTTGATATTTTGGAAGATATAACATGCATGTAATAACTGATCAACATTTAACACCATCAATAGAATGTTGGGAAATGATGTTTTATCCCCTATGATGATCATATCCTATGGAGGCATAATGGTATAGAGGCGAGTAAATTTAAGAGGGATTAATAGATTCACATTAATTACCCAATTTATTATGTTCCCTAAAGATTTATTTTTTTATGAAAAAATTTAATAATGATTATTTGAATTCATTTCATCATGTCAAATGATCCTAAAAAAACGGTTGAGGTATGGATTATCCCTTGTTTGAGAGGTATCTCCTGGGGAGTGTTTGGTGTTTTTTTATGGTTAGGGATACCCTTTTGGTTGGGTTTGATTCTTGAGTATGGGGATAATTTGCTAGGTTTCTAATGTAATTGGTTATACAATACCTTCCCATTACATTGTGATATCTAGGTGCTAGGATCTATCGAATAATTTTTAATAAGGAATATAAGGAGTTAGTGTTAAATATGAAACTTCAGGTGTTTATTCATTATGTGAATCATAGGTTCAGAGCAAGAATGTTAACAAAGTTTATTAGGGTTTATTGGTCTTTGTTGTGCTTCTAATAATTAAAATCATGAAATATTTTTTCATTTTATGAAAAAGTTCCCATGTTAGTAGGATCAAGACCATTGTTTTTAGTGGATATAAAATTTTTACGGTTTATTATCTGATCATGCCATTCAGGTGACGAATTTAATTATTTACAAGATGTCTATAAATTCCATACACACTCAAAATTTCCCCATTCCCCAAGTTTTTATAATTAAATTCATGATTTTTCATGGGAATTTAAAAACACCTAACAACTCATGATCAGTAGAATGTTCCATTAGTTTCTAGGCTTTTGATATTCATGGTTCCATGTTTGTACCTATTATATTTCCCTTTGATTTATTCCATTTTTCTTTTGAAGGTGTCACATCAGCTTTGTTGATTAGAGTTATGGATTTACTGGATAGTAATTTTTATAAGAAAATATGGCATTTTAGATTGATTCATTGACCATTGTGTGGTTGTGTCCCTCACCTTCACCCTCTATTGTTTTTTCTTTTTTTAACTAATTAGATTGATTTTTATGAGGTAATGAATTCATTTTTCCTCCTTCTTAGTTAACTATATGAGGTTTTCATTCTATTTCCTTTTTTTGGGGATGATATGATTTTTCTCAATGATGATAATAAACGAGATATAAGAAATTTAAATGGTATATTGTGATGTGAATGTAGTAACCAGTTTCCCTTGATATTGTTGTTGTCTCATGTAAGATTATAGTTATAGAATTATTCCATATATTTTTGGATTTATTTGATAATACCCTTTAAATTTATAAACACTTGTATCTAGTTTGTTAAAATAAAGTGTTTAATATGCATATTATGGGATTGAATTGGTGTTTGTGACCTTGGGGTCCTGATGTGGGAGACTTTGTAGACTTGTTTGTGTGTGAATTGATGGAATTGATTGTTTTTTCCAAGTGGAACTATTTTCATGTGATTTAGTGTCATTGGATGTTTTCTATTAGCTTTAAGTGGTGATTTTTAGGTTACAGATTAGTACAAATGGAATAATATTAGTTTATGTAAACTTGTTGTAAAATATTATGAATTAATCCTTGTAAATTTTTTAAAAACTAAAATGGATAATTCCTGGTTCTTGAATTTTCAAATTAAAATAATTGTGAGTGGAACTTAGGATGTGTCCTTTGTGTGATTATTGTGGGCTGGTCATTCTGAATTAGATTTAATTATTGGTGGTGTGATAATGGCTATGTCTTCATGCTGGCTGTAATGATGTACTTACGTGAACCCATAGGTATTGTATGATTTTATAAAATTATATAAATAAATTCTCTTATGTTTTCATTACTCCGCCACTTGATGTGGAAAACCGTAAATTCTCCCATGTACTATAGTGTTGTTATCTGTAAACATCAAAGATGTAGAGGATACATATGGCTCACTACCCTCTCTTCCCATCTCAAAATATAGTAGAAAGTTCAGGTGATACAATCAGTGGATTTCGAGGTATGTGGTTGCAATTATACATGATATGAGTTGAGAATGGGGTCAATATAAAAAAATATTCCATGATACCTTATTTTTAAATCGATATGTGGTTAGTGTTAGAATATGTGACATGTGGTTGGTCCCAAGAGATAAGATATACTGTTGGTTCCCCTATTGGTGGATATGGAATGGATGTGAGAAAAGGGAGTCTTCTGATTGGGAGAGATAAGGAAACAAATAGGTATTTGGTTATATGGAACCTTATCAATATTCATATAATATTACAATACTATAAATTATTGTATTATTTGGTGAGTGTGGATTAATGATTCTGGGGTTAGGTAGTTGACCTTTGTTTGTGCCAATTAGTTCTTCTATTTGTTCGTTGAGGAATTTATCTAACGTTTTCAATTTCACATGAACGACATAGGTTTGATCTAAGTGATCAATCATGATATTCTAAACCTCATATATATATATATTAATCCTCCTATTTTCTAGGAGGAAATATTTGAGTCCGGTAGATTGTACAAGCTCAGATCTTAGTGTTATTATTGTTGTCGCTGTCATAGTATTTTCAATGTATATTTTCTAATGTATAAACGATTGTATCTATTTTATAATCATGAAAATCATATATTTATTTTATATTAGTTTTGGTTTTTTACCTTAAATTTTTTTGGTTCGATGTATTTCTTTATTTTCCTTTAATTATTGATTGTAATGCCTCTCTTATTTGTATGATACAACCTTAGAACTAGTTCCAACCTTGAGAATATTTGGAGTGGAAATCAAGGATAATTATTGTATTCAATGTATTTCTGTGATGGGTTCACATCATAGGACCTAGGACAGGGACAAACACCAATTGAATTCCATATAAATATGTAATTCATTACCCTCTATAATTCAAGTATAATAATGGAAATCCACTAACAAGTCCCTATACATTGAAAATGATACAATGTACCATGAAATAAAAATATATTGGGAATTGATATTCAATAGATACAAACATCTACAAAATAAAACACTACCAAAAAAATATCTCTCAACAATAATGACAACAACCCAATGATCTAGGAAAGTACATCCAAATGTAGTTTTTTAATATCATATGAACATAGTTACGGATCCCCCCAAACAATTCCCCATAATATTTCTCAACTCACCCAACGTGAATACATACTTTGTTCCCATCATTTTATTATCCACCAACTAAGATACCCACCATATATCATGTATTAAAACATCAACCGCTTATCATATCTTGTGACAACAACTACATATCACATATATAGAATATTAGGGAATCTCATACACATAGTAAAAAATCCTCATTCAATCCTCTTACCATACCTGATTCTCACCAAATATATCATTATCTACCACTACTATCACCATAAGCTTATACTGAAGGGTGTAATATGAAGTGGGGGGCATTCACCCATATGTATCCACCACATCCTATATGTTATGGAAAACACAACCCAAGGTGCAGGTGATAGTCAGGTTATCTGACATTGGTGGGGTGCATAAAAAATACAATATACTATATTTATATAATAGCCTCACACATTCCCACACCTATGGGTAGAAATAAGAAACACTACCACTACAACTGGAAGGACACTGCTAATATTGTGTCACTAAGAGCTTCATCTAATATAGAAAAGCCATCCTACAATCATCACATATAGGGAAAAAATAATTTTTTGTTTCCTATTATCTTAATTTAACAATTATATCCCCATGATTTATCAATTTAATTTTTAATTTAAATTCATCACAATTAATTCTTTTAAAATTGAATCATTATTACATAAGTTGATATTAATCCAAAAATACAAAAGTGATACTATGAAACCACCACATCAAGAAAATTTATAACAACTAAGGCTACCAAGATAAAAAAGTAAAGGCCAACAAGCCACACCCAACAAAAAAACCCAATACATAAAAAAAGGAAAAAATGCACATAATTCAAGGCAATAATATGAAAACATCCAGTCAATAATAGAATAATCATATTGAAAATAGTCTGTTCATTTTATGGATTTATGTTTTCACACAATAAATGGTTATTACAAAATTTCACCATCACTATAGATAATAATTATACACCAATAATAAAGCATGAAGAATCCTTAAATATATTGTGGAAAATAGGTAACCACATTCACATCACACCATAACCTTTTAATTTAATTAGACTATTTTATAATCTTAATTATAAAAATTCATACCATTGACTAAATGAAAATAAATATAATGAAAATATAACATATTAAAATCCAAATTTAGAATATAAGAATCCCATACCGTAAAAAATCATCAAAATTCACTATGTAATTCCTAAACAATAGAGTATTAAAAATATTTCCACAACTACCAATGGGATCCTCAAATAGATCAGAAATCCAGAAATGCCTCAACAAAATATCACATAAATAAGGCCTCAACTACAAAGAAAAAACTCATTATGAGTAATAAAAAAAGGGAGAAATTAGGGTGAAAGCGAAAATATAACCACCTAAAATCATAAGTACACAAACTATGGAAGCTGAGGGTAAAATCCAAGGGTCATAAGTTGTTTATGATTTTTAAATCATATAGGAATAAAAAAATCATGAAAGAAAAAATGTAAAATCAATTAAATAATAGCGATGATGGCATTTTTATTAAACCCATAAATCTCTTTATCCATAAACCAAAGGCCTCGTTTACACCATAAAACTTCTATGGTTTACATTTCTATAAAACAAAGAACTTAATCCAAAAACCCAAGTGATATTTCACAAGTGGAATTAATATTTCATTGTTTGAATTTTTCAAATCATGAACCACTCAAAAAATACATCATTATAATTAATTTACTGAAAAAAGATTCATGGTCTTAAGGACTCCTTAACAGAAATTTTATATTCTTATTCTCTCATGATGACAACTTTCACCAATCCCTAAAATATCATTCAAAAACTGAACCAACGATTCATAATATGAATCACCATCGGTAGTTCAGAATTTTCTATAACACATCCTATTACTTCCTTATAATTATATAATGGTTAGAAACCAAAAAAACTGACAAATTAATCGGTCTATAGGCACAAGGATGTTGCATTATATACCCCTCTATTAATTTTAATCCTTGAAAATAAAAACCGATAAGAAATGGTAGAACCAACTATTAGAAATCAAAATGAAATATCCCAGTGGATACCTCTCAAACAAAGGTAAAATAATATCTCAAATATTATATTTTTATCTAAATATATAATTGAAAATTAAATCAACCACAAAAAATATAGAATCAAAATAGAAAAAAACAACAGGTAATAAACAACTCTAGTTTCTTGATTAGAATATCTAACTCCCTCTCCTATATACTCTCCTCTAGGCCATCATGCATCCTTAGAAATCAAACACAGTTTGAAAGAAAAACTGACCATAACTTTTCTATATTGTTCCCAATTGATGTTGTGGTTGTCATTGTGAGGATACTAGAGTTGTTGGGACACATAAAAACATCATGGAATTTTTCTTGTTTTAGGGAAGAAATATCAAATATTCCACCTCAATAATATTATATGCCACCTATAATGATCAAAAAAATATGGTTGATTCAATTCTTTCCTAACCAAAGCTACAATGCTTATGATTTGGGTAATAGTTCATGAAAACAATATCCTAGACCCTAAACACAATTGACCTTAGAAATAAATTGGAATACACCTTCTTTTGGACCTATGAGTCAATCCCCTTATAGTGAATCAAATTAATCTGCTCCATCATCCATCGCACCAAATTATTTCCATCAAATTATACCTTGTCAATCTTAGTCCATCTCAATTAGGATCAACATGACATACAATATGACACCTCAAAGAGGGTAATATTGACAAATGAGTGGTAACATTTTTTATCTAAAAACAAAAAAAAGTAATTTATTTTTTCTATTATAAATTAAAACCATAGAAGAAAAACCACACATATCCTCTAACATCTTGATGATCCTCTCCATATTCACATCCATATGTGGATATAAAATACTACTAAATAGAAACTGAGTGAGAAATGGATGTTTTAATCCTGTTCAAACTCACAAAGGTAAATGAGGGTTCTATAGTAAAAAATTGTCATCATATCTTCATGAAACCTCAATAAATTATCCAAATAATATCTCCATAGTAAATCCATGATACTCAAAATCCCAGATCATCATGAAGTGATAGGAATTAAATAGGCATTCAATGATCACCCAAATAACATCATGTCCCAGTAATCCAAGGGTATCCCAGGGATGAAATCCTAGGAGATTTTTCCTACTTCCAATTTTTTAAATACACTGGAAAAAATCACAAGGGAAATGTTGTTTTTCCTTCACCAATAGGATGAATAGACATCACTCAAAAAAATATTTTACTAAACTCTTCATTCTTTTCCATTAAGAATTACTCATCATGACGTGATAAATCTTAATTATATATGGTTTAACTTCTAGAGGCATTATGTTATAGTAATGGATAAATACTGTATTCATCACAAATGTAATAAATATCATTACTTGGAATAAAACCTAATAATTTCTATCCTGTGACTATCTCTTAGTGGAATCACTATGAACTATCTAATAATGCATCACCTTCACATATGTGGCTCCCTATAAAGACACATAGATTTAATATATAGATATTAAATATTAAATGATGAATATATATTAAATTGTTTTATAAAATATGATTAAATTTTACCCATTTTGTGTGTTTGGGAACACAGATAGATTAAAAAATATTTCAAACAATATATACAAAATCTACCACATTGTTCTTCACAACTATAACCCTATATTGAAATATGACACTTTATATAATATGACATATCCTATTTAATAGGAAAAAAACAAAGCGCGAGGATATATGATTATTAAGGTAAAAAAGGGTGAAATTAGTGGTAACTGAAATATAACATGAGAACTAGAGTATGATAACATGATCTTAATATTTTAAAACTATTCCATGCATAGGATATATCGTAATACAATTTAATGTTAAAAACATGTATTTTCATGAAATATGAATCATAAACTAATAAATAAATATGACTCTGGAGAAATGTTTTTGTTGGAGACGATTATTTTTTGGTAGGGGGTGGAAATTATTTGATGGAAGATGGATTATTATAAACTTAAGAAAAAGTTTTAATACATTTGATTTTTTATTTTATTCTCTATTTAAAATGTATTGGTTTTATGTATTTAATTAATTATTCTTACATGATAGAGGCTATGATTTCTAGGTTTACTGGGTTTACTTTTTATTATCATTCTTAATGGTGGTGGTGGGTCAACAATGGTGTTATCCTTAAAAACCTATTATAGTGGATATAGGCCTTTGTTAGAGGGAGGTCCAGGGATTGAGGAATGAACTGGGTATCAAGTCATCCTCAGTCCCCCTACCCTCATGGTTGTCTATTATTGAGATATTTGGAGGTTTTTTAATATGATATTCATTTTTGAATTTAACAAGGGATATAGTTTTGAATATGGATTGATGTTTAGTTTTTATGTTATTTGGGGATATAATTTTGGATATGATTTGTTTTAATAGTTTCCAATCAACCTCTAAAACTTGGATTCATAAAAAAAATAAAAAAATAGATTTTGAGTCACAACATCATGTCGTAATATTGTTCCATAATTATTAAATAATCATAATAATAGAAATAGTATATAAATGATACATTCGAAGATATTGATAACAAGTTTTTTTGAGCTAACCAAACACATAAAAAATTCTTGATTGGGATAAAATCTTATTCACATTGTTAAAATATTGGGATAACATCCTATGTATCCTTTCATTGGGCTTCGAATAACCTCCTTTGTACATTTTCATTTGGACTTCTGATTACATCCCATGTAACCCTTAAAGTCATAGAATATTATAATTTACCCAATGAAATGGATGAATATATAATTCTGGGGCCAACCATACCATAATCATAAATCCATTCAAATGTATTCTACATGATCAAAAAACCATTCATCATAGCATAACCCATGGAAATGAAAATTGGTTTGATCTATATTTCATTATCATAAAAATAAACCATCTAGTAAAATTTTATAGATGGTATAATTAGATCATATCCCTATTAAATAATGGGTAATATCAATATAATATATCTTTGGTGAAAATACATTAAATGATCACATGGGAGATTTCTTAATGAAAATACACTTTTCACTTTAAATTAGAAATATTAATATATATATATATATATATTTGAAAATATTATGGAATAAATTTTCATTTATGAGAAACCAAAAAACATATGAAGTATTATAAAAATAATTGAGTGTTCATGATCATTAGAAGCATTGTTCATTCCTTATATGTTAAACCAAAGATTCAATTCAAATTTTTGGTAACAAGGAAAGTGTTCATCATTCAGAAAATAAAAATAAAATTAATTTTAATTATTTTTGTAAAATATAAAAAATAAAATAAAATTAATGTTAAGAAATAATATTTAAGTTGTTATACTATCCTTGAAAACATCTTTATAGACCACTACATGGATGAAAAAAGATTTTGGGCTTCAGAGAGAAATAAGGGTAATTTTGTTTTAAAACATTCAATCTTTCTGTTATGTACATAAAATGATGAAAATGAATGGAAAATATGTATTCAAGAGAAAGAAAAATTTTAGGAGAAACATAATAAATTTTTTGGGTGATAGATCATGCAAATTCATCATTATAATCTTAACCACAAGTAATCCTGATAAAAAATGAGACTGTAACTTTAATCCCTTACCTCTAGTTTGACTTTATTGAAATGAACTCTAACCTAAAATATAATAAATTTAAAATAATGTAAATTCTATGAATGAATAATTTAAATACATATAATATCATATATTATCAAATTTTAACATTTAAATACTCCTTTTTCAATTACGCCATTTTTAAATTATCATTTTCGGGTGTTAACAGTTTCATTTTTCATGAGAACCCCATTTTTTAGTTCAAGTAATTTTACATTGATAACAGATAAATTATCTCAAGACAATTAAGAAGGATATATAAATATATATATAATATTTTAAAAAGATATATAAATATTTAGATTCATCTATAAATTATTGATATAGAAAAAATAAGTTACACTGTTCATAGAGATGGTTAACCGTACGTATACATGAATGATGTTCCCATTTTTTAGTGGATGGAATGAATAAATTATAAATTAAAATGTAACTTAAATTATTATTATATCATATATTTAAATTATATACATTATATCTATTCTCATTACTATGTATTTCAAGTGGAAATAAAAAATGAATCACATCTCTTAATAGAAGTGGTAGTCCACCAATATCCATAAGCGATATTCTTGTTTTGCAATGGATTTTAATATAAGAAGGTAGATAAGATATTATAATTTCATAGTAATAATAATGTAACTAATATCATGTATAAACTTTAAAATAATCACAATAACCTTTCCTAAATTATGGTGATGAAATCCAAGTACATTATTATATGGAAGTTGTAGTCAATACGTATGCACGATAAATACGTTCACTTCACATTTGATGGAATAGTGGGTGGATAATGATTGTTTCATAATCCAAATGAAATTTAATAACATTAATTATACATATTTTTTTAATTTATGATGAATAACATATATTTATTGGATAAAGTAAAATAAATAACTGGAAAGTGGTTGGGTAAGACTATTACCACTTCCTCACAGGAACTCCTTTAAACCCATTAATATGGTCCCGTGGAATGCTATTTTAAGTAAGAAAACCCTCTTTATTATATCTTGGAACATTGGTAAGATAATTTTATTGGTTTTTCTAAATCTATACAATTACATGTGGTGTCAATGAAAGGGAGAATGAGAATAGTTTTATTAAACTAGGAAATGTCAAACTTGGAATTATAAAAAAGATTAAAATATAATTAATACATTCAAAAGAAAAATGCTTTAAAAATTGACAGAGATACAAATAAATAGGTTCTAAAGTCAAAATAACATCATAAAATTAAATTATTATAGGTTCTTATGTCATTATAAACCATATTTTTGGTTCAACCCCCTGGTTAACCAATTTTAATATTAACTATAGTAATGATATTTTAATATTAAATTGTTTCAATATTTTATATATGTTAAAAATTATCTCATAATAGGTCTAAGTATGACATATTATACCATTTATCTTTTTACCTGGTCTATTTTAATATTTATATTATTTTTAAATAATTTAATAAAATATTATTCATCATATAATATCATTATGCATTTTTAAATACAATTCATTTAATTAAACATTGTAGACAATATGAAATCATATGATGTCGAATATAATTATTATATTTTTCCATAAAATTTATGGACCCAAAAAATTCATATATTTATTTAAATAAATTTATTTTTATTAAAAATATTTATTTTATTTTTTTATTATTGAATAAATACTTTGTTAGTGTTGCATAAGAAATTGAGGTAATTATTTTATCACTAAACATTACAAATAAATTAACATGATAAAAAAACTAATATATATTTCAAATAAATCTTTATCAATTACCTTATCCAATTTCTATCTTAATAATAAAAATTTATAGTTATTAAAGTCCATAAAGTTCCATTTTTATCTTTCTATTTATTGAATTATATAAAGGTCATAATTAAATAAAAAAAAAATGTTGTCATAATTTAAATAAATTCTTAATATTGTTTAATCTACACTCATAAATTAGAATAAGAGAAAGTTTTAGATGGATTTAAAATTCTTAACCTAATTGTTTAACTTGATGTAACACATTTCAAGCATACCTAGATGGAAAAAATTTAAAAGGTTTATATTTATAATTACCAAAAATAAAATTGAAATATTTACCATATTTTAATTTCATTATTCCAAATTTTGGAACCATTTTTCATTATTAAATTTATATATAATTCATGAAGTATTTTTAATTTATTTTTTCAAAACTCGATGAAAATAACCTTTTAGAAAAATACATATTTCGGGGTAAAATAGGTTTTATTATTTCCCCACTAGTAGAAAATTCACTAGATATTATATTTAATATATAATATATAAATCAAATTATAATCATTATAAAATATGAATTTAATTAATTAATTATAATAAAAATTAATTTCACACAAAAATAAGTTATTCAGAATAATGTCACTTTTACTTCCAAATGACTTTTAATTTCTTTTCAAATCGTCTGATAATCCAATCAATCAATTTATACTTGTGTAAAATATAAATTTTCAAAATTTACTTTTTTATATTCCTACTCACTAATCTAATCATAATGAGAAAACAATCACATTAGATAATTGTATTCTATTTGTGTATATTGGTTCTTTTAAACCCAATGTTTCTTGTTTAAAAATATATCACAGAAATAAAATTTATTTATAAATAAGAAATTATAAAATCTTAGGGTGTTGTGATATTAACTAATTTTACTCATTTGTTAATAATAATATAGACTCTTTCATCATCTGGAAATGGAATCCTCACCCATTAACCTATAGTGCTATGAGATATAAGGCCAGTAACTCCTCAGTTTCCCTCCCGATATTATTCTATTCTCAAATGGATTCTCACGATTGTATTCTATGTTTTATTATCCCTTTTTTCAATGTTCTTTTCTATAAAAGAAACTTTCAAGTAGTAAACAATTTATAACCCTGACAAATTTTTTGTGTGAAATTCATTTTAAGAGGGGTAGAATGTAACACAACTAGATTTTATGAGGTAGATTCTTTTTAATTTATTTGATGACTAATGTTTTATGCTACACAAATATTATTTTTCATTATATAAAACCCCATAACTGCTTAGAGTATACATAAAACTATTCTTGGCTTCAGTTACATGCAATTTCAAGTTATTTTTTATAGAATTCATTTCATGCAAATAATTTCATGCAACATGGAGTATATATTTTTTTCGATGTATAAAAGAACTATGTTTTTAATATGTTACACAAAACACCAAAGAAATCATTAAACACATGAAAAACTAACTTGGATTTTGTTACATGCAATAACGACCTTCCTCGATAGTTTGCCTTGTATGCACTACTGAGTTTCACAAAAAATTATATATTGTTAAAATATTATTATTTAATGTGATATAAACATGGCATTATGAATAGTAATTACCAAATTTTTAATTTTTTATAACATTAAAATTCATAATATATATTTTCTAAAACATTATATAAGAAAAAAATCATTTTTTCAGATAAAAGTAATTAAAAAAAAGATGATTTGCCACCTTTTGATGGTGAACCCATTGTAAATATAGTTTTTAACATATTTATAATTTATATTTGACAAAATAATCTTCTTATTTGGAATATGGACATAAAAATTTACTTATGTTGAATTTTTGGTATTTTTATAATAAAATTCATATTTTAATAAATAGTGAAAAATACTGCATTTTAATTCTAAATTACCTTTTCATCTAATTTATTTATACTGTTATTTTATCTTTTTAATTTGATTTAAAGTGAAATTATATTTGATTTTTATCATTTAATCCAACTTTGACCATTTGAAGTAATTTTCCATTGAAATTAGACATAAACAAATCTCAATATTTAGATAGTTATTATTTCTTAAAAACCTACTTTTTGGTTTTGACAATGGGAATTAATTTTAAATTAATTAATAAAAATTATGTATTTTCAATTTGGATAAATACATTCCATGTTTTAAATCAAAAAGTTCAAATTCGGTAAATAAGTTCCTTTTATTTTTGGATATTATGAATAGTGACTACAATAATTATTTTATTTACCCAGATTAAGGGTAAATATGTTAAATAAGGGTAAAAAATAATATTATAATAATATTAAACTACCATAAAACATGTCATAATACTATTTTATGATATAGTTTTCAACCATGGGCATCATTTGGTTTATTTTGGGACCCCATGGAATCACTTGGATGTGAAAATGACATTTTATAAGAATTAATTTAAAGTTAAGATAAATATGATAGAAACCGATATATTCTTAATAAAACAAATTTAATATGGGGTTATACATAATATATATTTTAATATAAATGGTCAATGGAAATATAAAATTATTTCCTACATCATGGTATTTTATTTATAATTTTTATACAGCAAATACATAAATTTATTTATGACACATTATTGATGTAGAAATTACCTTATTAATATATGATTTAAGTAAATGAGAATATAAATATTAAAATAATTTTATTTTAATATTTTTAACCCACAAAAAAATTTTATGGATGATTATGACGTTTTATAATTGAATTAATAATATTTTTTTGAAATAATAATGTTTTTACTGATTTTTGAAAAGGCTTGATATGAATAGTATAAAAATTGAAATCAATTAGTTTTTAAAAAAAAATACTATTTTATTAAATGATATTATAGTCCTAAAAATAGAATATTATACAAAATGACATATATAATGTTTTAAATGTTATTAATGGACCACTTTAGTTTCTATTTGAATTTTATAGAAACTATATTAACCGTATAGTATGAATATAAAAAACCCATAGGAAGAGTTAAATTAGTTAACTAAGTGTTAAAACTAAAAGATAAGGTGAAATATAAAAACTAAACTTGTATAAAACCTATTGGCTGAGATTATTATGAATAATAATTAAATTATATTATAATTAAATTATTTTTGGTCTATTTGATACTGAAAACCATTTTATAATAAAATAATATTTCAATACCGTCCTTAAGTGCCCCTCCTCCTCTTTTATAAAAAGGCATCTCCTACCACATTTACTCACACCACCTTGAGCCTTATATATCGACAAACCCCTACCCAATTATCCTATAAACAATATTATTTAACTTTTATAGGTCTTGGTTTTATACAATTTGTACCCCTGGTGTCCCTAAGAAGTGATCCAATGGAAGTCCAATGAAGAAGAGAAAATTGCTTTACCAATTAAATTCAATTTATTTTCATATTCTACTTTCTATTTCTAGGTTGATTCCATAATAAAGTTTTAAATACAGTATATTATACATGATTATATTTTATTATAATTATTGGATGACCTTATACCTCTTTTTATCCATCCTTAAAATAACAATATCACCATGCATGTGTATGTACGACTTGTTGTCTCAACACTGTGGTGTAATTTATTAGTTAAAAATAATTTATTAGGATGGGTATAGTGATGATTATAATGGATTTAAATAATGAATATAACATGATAAATGATTTTTTATAAATAATATACCTTCCAATTTTATACCATTTATCCATCAAGATAATGATACAGTCGCTCGTGCATACATAAAGCCAACCATATCCACAACGCGGTGAGATTCATTCTCCACATTAGAAATTAAATAATTATTTTGAAATTTATATAATGAGTGGAAATATCAATTGTGAACTTAATTTCCTGAATAAAATACATTATATTCATAACGAACATGACTTACATGGAAAAACACGAATGGGAAAATGAAGCTGGTAACACCCGAAATAATGGTAATATTGAAATATTATTAAAGAAATAGTATAATAGGATCACAAAAGATATCATAAATTTGGATATAGTCATGGAATGTTTTAATAACATGATTTAAACATTACACAAGAGGTTACCACACCCTCAACTAACAAAAATTACAACTTAAGGGATAAATGTTCAAATCTCAATTTTTTCTGAAACTGTTAATACAATAGTATTTACTCGGGGTATATTTTTCATCCATGTCCATATTCTCTATTTTTTTTCATAAACTGATTAAAATTATTCTATGTATGTTTGGAGTCATTTTTACCCATTTTTTTTTAATTTTACTACATGGTATGGAAAGAATGTTTATTTTATTTTCCATACGATGTACTTTTTGACCTTTTCGAAAAAAGAATAAGGAGAATGTTTTATTAAATTTCATGACATGAATAGATTTTCATATCTTCATAAAACATTATTTACATGAATCTACCTATAAATTCATTCATGTTTTTTTTCAAATGAATTAATTTCTTTGAAAAATTTAATTTAATTTTGAGAAAAGAAATGATTTTTGAAGAAGAAAGGATATTTTTTTTTTCAGGAATTAAGTTCAAGTGTTTTATCAAAATTATTTTCCATATAAGATGAAACTCTTAAATAGGGTTATTTTTATATACCTAATATTAATATGATTTTATTGTGTTAATGGTGCTACAGTATTTTATTTTTATTATGTTTTGGTGGAATGATGTTTATAAAACCCATTTTATTTGATGGGTTATGCTATGATGAATGTTTTGTTTCTGTTTTGTAGAACATATAAAAATGGTTTCATTATGATATGGGTGGGATATATATCTCCATATAATTCCTTATTTAATTATTTATATCTCATAATATAGACATGAAATAAATGAAAAGTAAATATAGTTCAGTAATACATGGATGGAATAAAATGTAAACCCGGTTCAGTAATCGAATTTTTCCACTATGATGGTCTTGGATGCAATTCCTTGGATACTAGGGAAATCAAAATTTGTGCTTATTAGTTTTCCAAAAATTACATGTTTTATTATACTTATATTATATAATGGTTAATGTTTCTTTATTATATATGCCTTAATTACTTCCAAAATTTATTTCATGACTCAAGATTATGCTGTTTAAACTTTATGTTCATGTGTTTTCATTATTATGTTTATGGTTTTTTATATTCTCCATGTTTAACCTTAGTGAGAATTTATCCTCACAATTTTTATGTTTTATTTTCCCTAGGATATAATGAATGGTTTTAGATAGAAAAAAGGGTAAGATCATTATGGGAGATGTTTAAGATCTTTCAAAAAGTTAGAATATTATCTTCCAATTTTCTAATGACACTAAACTAACACAGCCTTTGGGCATATTTTTATATCTTGTATTAAGTATTCATCAAATTCAATGACATTTTCATATACGTAAAGCTTGGGTCATTATAAATGGCCTCCCTATGGTATCCTCAATGATTTGTTTCTTTTAATGTGGAATGAATAGACTTTATGAAAATCAAATTCTTATGTGGAAATCTCTTGAAGAGAATTTGAAAGGTTGTATGAGTAAAGGATATTTTTTTTATGATTATAAAACTATGGAAATGCGAAAATAATTATGTGTTATTAAATAGAATGAGGTAGCATTGTCAAAACTTAAGGACGAATTAGAAAAATAAAATTATTATTGTATTTGGATTCAAGAATTATGAAATATATTGGAATAACTAATTTTATGTTTTTCCAGTACCAAATTATATAAATATGTTGAGTGGGTTTTATTGAAAAAAAAGTTATTTAATGGCAAACTTATGTTCCTAGTAAACTCATTGTTAGTGGAAAGACAACCCTTAATGTGTTCTTTATATTAAAATAATTATGTCAAGATTATGATATGTTGGATATGAATAAGTAAATTGGATGGTAGTGATTACATATAAACTAATTAAGGAATTGTTGATAAGTGGTTCATGCTATCACTGATAAAGTTTAACACATTTTTCAGCATATGAAATATATCCATTAAACAATGGAGTAATGAGACATGCATGTTTTCAATAAGAATTTTTGGTAATTCTTATTATTTCTTTATTTCAATAGAATGCATGATGAAGGAATTAACATGTATGTTATGGGACATATACAAGATTATTTATAATATATGGGGCACAAATGTTAAGCTAGTTTTGAGAAATTTAGTGACCATATTTTTATATTTTTAGACTTTCATCTTTAGGAAGGGTTGTAAAGTTAAACAATTATGGAATGGTTTATGTTAAAATTTAGATGATATTTAGAGAATAAAATATTATCTCACTATAAGAGGATTTATTAATATTAGATAACCTCTTATCACTATTTTTTATAAAGACAAATGGGATGTAGTATCATTATATTTATTAATCTCATGATCTGGAAGAACTTCAAGAATGAAAAATTCAGAAACATTTATTAAAATAAGATATGTAGTGGAAAATGATCAAGGAATAAAAGAGGGCGAGGCTATCAAAAAATAATGTAAGTATATATTTTTATTAAATTTTTTTACCAATTTTATAAAGGGTCTTGGGATAATTTTGTTTTCTTATAATCATCATTCTTATGATATTAATAACCACTTTCACGCATCCTCAGTTTATAGTTTTGTGATTTTTAACATTCTCTAGATCACCCATTTTATTATGATCAATGATCTTTATCAATATATGTTATTATTTACACTTTTTATCCATTTCAATGATTTCACATTCAACCTATTTTTTCTTACATGGAAATGTAGTTATGAGTTAATTTGGGTAACTATTATTTTTAGGGCCTTTAATTTTAATGAAAGTTATAGTATTCATTTTTATGATGTGGGTTTCTATGAAAGGAAATTTTATATATTAAATAATTGATAACCAAAAAAATATCATTGGAGAAATTAATTTTAAGTGCAATAGAATACAACACCCCAAGACTTTGTGAGATTTTTTCAAACGAATTTAATCATTTTTATACTTTTTAATTTCAAAAAACACTTATATAAATATTTTATTATATGGAAGAACTATGTTTGGATTTGGTTGTATGAAAGAACATTTAAATCTTACACTACAATAAAAACCTAGGATATCTTGTGGTACATAAAAACCTATGTTTGGATTATATTACATACAATACTAATTCTCTTCGATATCTTGTGCTACACGCAAGGCCGAGTATTACCAAACAATAATATATAATAATTATTATTATTTAAATATTATTATATCTAAAACCAAGACATTAGAATGGATTTTATGAATAATATTAAATATACTTTGAATATATGATTTACAGATGTATATAGAATTAAGTATTTGGTTATCAATTAGTAGAATTAAATATAAGAACTATTTTAAAATAAAGAAATTAATTTTATAAGAAACCAAATTATCTATGTACAAATACAATTTTATCTCAAAAAATTAAACAATTTTTTTTATTAATGTTATCAATCAAATTTACAGATTTTATGTGTAATAAATATTATTTATAATCATACAAAATATTTGATAGTTATAAGATAAGAATAAATCCAATTTTTTGTATCAAAAGATGAATTTTTATAAAATGTAATTTTTATGCAATTTAAGGGATAACCAATTTTTTATATAAATTTATGAAATTTTTATAATTTTTATTTTAAAAAATAAACTTTATTTTATAAATTTTTATATAAAACTTTTATTTGGTTAAGATTTTCTTAAATTATTGGGAATATTCCTTTTTTTATGAATAGTGAAAACACTAAATTTTAATTCAAAACTGCTCTTTCATCTAATTTAGTTATATATTTAAATTATAATTTAATTTTGATTCAATGAATAATTGGACCAATTATAAATTATTTAATCCAATTCAGGTCATGGGAATCAATTCCATAATGAAATTGTATATAAAATCTTTTCAAATGTTTGGACGTTTTCATTTTAAAACAGTCATCTCATCCCATATGTTAGATTAATTTAAAATTAATATATTCCACTTATATGATTAGAATTTGAAAAAAATAGACTTTATATTTGGAATAATAAAAATTGATAATTTTTAATATGTTAAAATTATTATTTGAACAATTTTATTTGTGAATGTTATCAAATGTAATAACAACGATTAAGGTAAAAATAAGATTACATAGCTGTTAAACTTTAATCATAAAAAGAAAAGTGACCTGAAAACATGTAAAAAAATTGGATGGATATATTTAAACACATTTTCCCCGTGGTTGTAAAATGGAAAATCACGAGATGTGAGTTTTTTAAGGGATACCTCTCAATATTGTGTATGTTTTTATATTTA
Source organism: Viscum album (assembly GCA_963277665.1). Classification (NCBI taxonomy): domain Eukaryota; kingdom Viridiplantae; phylum Streptophyta; class Magnoliopsida; order Santalales; family Viscaceae; genus Viscum; species Viscum album. Next base: position 1,309,526,571 of record OY728153.1, on the reverse strand, counting down.
CAAGCGCACCACTTCTCCTCCACTATAAAAGGGCACTCTCCCACCCTCACATATTCAGACCTCTCAATGAACTTTGGATAGGGAAAAAACTGAAAACACTTCCAAAATTCCATACTTTAATAATATAATCCTGCCTTTGTGCACAAATTCCTCCAATTAGTCCCTTTCCTGTAATGAAAAATGAGTTACCTAAAAAGGAGATAATATCCTTACACAAGCTCTTTTGTTTTATTTTCATATACCACCACCTTAAAAATTCCTATTACATGATTATATAATAAAATTAGTATCATAATAATAATAGGATTTTATTATTATATGGTTTATACCTTCAATTACACACACTTCTATAAAATTGGAAACAAACTCACATTTCGTATGTACGCCAGACTAGTGCCTCAAGAAACGATGTGGTTATTTTTTGCCTATAACACTCTCATGGTTGGGAATTATGATGGAAACACTATTTTTTGATGTTTTATATAATATTTAAAATTTATTTCTTCTTCTTTGATTATTATATAAAACATATTTTTTTGAATTCCATTTTTTGTAAATCAGATAACTTCATTCGTCGACGTGTGGACCACCGCCTCCTCAAAGAGACGTGATTCGATCACACATTACATGGAATTTTTATGGATGGTTTAATTAAGTATATCATATATATTAAATAATAATTATAATAAATTTATATTATATAAATTTATATATAATTTACCTAATATTATTCAAAACAACAGTATAATGGGGGTAAAATTCATGCACACGTATGGTCTACTGTCTCCATTTACTATATATTTCATCATCTATTTATAACTAATATATTTTAGTATAAATATTTATGTGATGAATATTAATGATATTTAAATCATTTTTAAAATTCATTAAATATATAAATCACGATCTTAGTAAGATGATGAAAAATAATAATTGAAAACATATATGAAAAAGAAAGTGGATATTACCTACAACGTAACATTGACATGGAATTTTTTATAAAAGAATAATATAAATCACAATAAAATAATATATTATATTTGCTTTAAGAATATGGTTATTTAATATATTTATTATATCAATAGTTTTGATTAGTATGATGAGAGTCATGATATAAGGTAATGGTTTTCTCAAATCACTTTTATTTCTATTAGACTTATGCCGTATTGAACACTCATTTATTTTTTGTGGTGTATATAATTCCATTGAATATATTATAAGATTATTATAGATAATTTTGTTTATTTAAATATATATTTTATTATCTTTCTTTCAGTTTTTATGGATAAAATGTTTTTAAATCAGTAAAATAATTTTTGTCTGGATTTTCCTTCATTGCGATAAATTCCATATTATAAACCTATATTTCTTAAGTGTTGTATATAATTCCATTTTGAATTTATTATAATGAATATTAATATTTTAATGATATTTTATGCTTCATTTAATGTTGTTATTTCTTGGTGATTACGATTCAATTTTACCAATGTTGTAACAGTTTATTGCTACAATCTCATTGTTTATCAGGATTTTTAATGATTCTGATTTACTTAGTTAAATACTATAATCCATATCAAAATTACCGTAATTAATTTAATTTAATAATATATATTCAAGAAATCATGATGTATTTGTACCAATTTTCAACAATTTTTTACTTTGGATAATTAATAACATGTTTTTAATAATAATTTTCATTTTCAATATCTTTTGTTGGAAATAATTATTCTATAAAAATCATGTTTTATAAAAAGGTTTTAAAAAGGTTTTATTTTAAAAAAATATTTTTAAATGTTTTCAAAATTTCTTTATATTTTTTCAATGATTTTTCGTTGAAAAATGAATTCAAAAATGTTTTCATGATTTCCATATAATTTTCAAATTATTTTCAATGAAAAATATTTTAAAAATGTTTTCAAGATTTATTTATATGTTTTCAATGGATTTTAGAACAAAAAGGTTTTCATTTTTTTTAATTAATTTGTTAAATGTTTTCAAAATATTTTCAATAAAAGTGGGTTTCAAAATGATTTAATGATTTCATTATAAGATTTAAAATTACTTTGAATGAAAACTTTCTTCAATGTTTTTCAAGAATTGTTAAAATGTTTTTAAAGTATTTTTGAGTGTAATATTTTTTTTTCAAAATGATATTTATCTTCTTTTATAGGCTATCATGGAGAATGGTTTTAAAATATTTTTATGGATTCCTTTATAATATTTCACGTTTAATTTTAGTGAAAGTGGGTTTCTAAAGGATTAATTTTTGAAAATTTATTTATCAAAGAAGAAAGGTTATTTTCCTCAAGAAATGTTTTATGATATATATAAAAATTATATTCTATATAAGAGGAAATCTGTTGGTGTTACTCATGTTTTTTCTTGGGATATGATTTTTTTTTCTTTCCATTAATGTTATTTCAATGAATAGTTTATGTTTTGATGGCAATATTTTTATGAAACTTGTTTCTCTTTCACAACTTATATGTTTATGAAACCCATTTCTCATTCATACGTTATATAATTATTAAATATACTTCTTTTCATGGGTTATGATTACATTGAATGATTCAGAAACCTATCTCTTTACCACATATTATAATATTATGACAAGTTGGTGATATAAATTTTATTTAATAGGTTATGATATGGTTGTTTATGATCTTGTGGAACATGTATGTATGAAATCATTATGATATGGGTGGGACCTATAACTCTTTACAACGAATAGGATAATTATTTATATATCATGAGATAAACATGGATGGAACAAGGATTGAACTTGGTTACGTAAATTAAATTTTCAACGACGATAGTATTAGTAGTGATCCTTGGAAACTAAGATGGCCATGGAAGTTATACATGATTTCCATGATGGTTTGGGGAGTAAATACATTATACTAAGATGGCCTTTTAATTGATCATTTACTTTTATGGAAATCACTTTTTTTATTATATGTCCATAATAGATTCTATGTTTTATTCCCTTATCATGCTTTCATGGCTTATGCATTTGAGTTCCTTATGATTAATGTCTTATGAACTTTTAATAACTATTTCTTGACTCATGTATATGATATTCGATATACATGGTATGATTTTCAAATAATATTCTCATGATATTTTATGCTTATTATGATGTTATTCTTACATATCCATTTATTAACCCTCACTAAAAATATAAGATCACCCTTTAATATATTCACTTTAATCATGTTATGAATAAAGTTATTAAGTAAAAGTAATAAAGGGGAAGATTATTGTGGGAATCATTGAAGATCTTAACCCATGAAAGTATATTTTCTTAAATGTTTCTAAAGATACTAAAAAATTATGGTTCTTGGGGATGTATTTTTGTTAAGAGTTTAAAATTCTTCGAAAATGATGTAATATCGATGTATGTTAAGGCTATGTCACTATAAAATTATATTTTTTTAAAATAAATAATATTATTATCATGCATTACATTGAACACTAATTTTGGCCTATTTTATATGAAACACTTAGTTTAGCTTCTGTTACATGAAACACTGAGTTCGAAAAAAATGTATCATATTACTGAAATATAATTATATGATAGTCATTACCAGGATATTATAATGATAAGTATAAATAATATTAAAACATTTATGATGATATATGGACTGTAAATTCATATAAAAATAATCCTTTAGATATCAATTAATTATAAATGAAAATAAAAACTATTTTGAAAAAAAGAGATGTCTTTCTGATAAACTATTTCTATGAACGTAATTTTTTTACCTTAATAAATTAAAAATTCATAGAGGGTAAATAATTATAATGAATTTTATAAATAATATATTCAATTAAAAAATTTAATATTCATCTCTTTTAATTTCTAAAAATTAGAAAAATATAAATCCAATTTTACCTTAAAAATTATTTTTTTAAAAAATTAGTGTTTTTTCACTTTTTTTGGACCTAAATTAAATGAAATTTTTGAAAATTTAAGAAAATTTATTTTATAAAAATAATGTAAATTTCTAAAATTATAATGTAAAAATTTTCATAGGGTGAGTTTTCAAGAATTTTCTAAACTGATTAATTTAGTCAGGAATAGTGGAAAACAATAAATGTTAATTGAAAACTACCTTTTCATTTAAGTTAGTTATAATGTTAAATTATTTTTAAACTATATTTGTATTAAAATCCTTAAATATATATCTATAATAATATATTTTTATCCTCTGAACCAATTTTTTATGGAATTTGTATTTTAATACTTTTAAACCATTTGAATAATTTTTTTTTAAAAAAATGTTTTCTCTTCGGGCATGCGACACTAATTTTAAAGTGAAAATTTAAAATTATATGAATATATTTTGGAAAAATATATTCCATAATTTCAATAAGAATTATTTATCTTATCTAATATGTCCAAATTATTTATTGACCAAAATAAATGTAAAAAATAGAAACAATTAATTATCACGGTTAAGGAGAAAATTTGTATATTGGGGGTTAAACTAAGAAAGTAAGCATAAAAATGATTATGAAACATATAAAATTAATATTGGATGGTCATATTTAATTATTATCCTTACTAAGTTCATATCTATAGTCATTTTTATACTTTTTCCTTGGGAATGAACATCTTATTTTGGATTCCTTTAAGAAATTTCCATGTTGTTTTTAAATGGGTTCCTTTCACCCACATATAAAAGGAAACCACTTCCTTTCACATATTCACACAACACAAGAAATCTAATTAAGAAAAATACTAAATAAATAGTTCCAAAATATCATTATCCATGTTCCAGATCTTATGGTCCTCCCAAAAGACAATCACTAGGGTCCTTAATAAGATATTCAATGGATGTGTTTCTAAGAGAATATAATTGTGTTAACTATGCTTTTTTTCTTCAATAGTTTATAATTTTAATTCTATATTAACACTTATAATATAATAGTAAATGTTTATATTATAAAATTATATATTATTATGTTAACTTAATAACATATAACTACCTCCACTTCCATCAAATGGGAAACAAATATATTGATCATGTGTATGGCAAATTACGGCCTCACAAACCAACATAGTTTGTTTTCCATCACCACCATGCACTATTGGGTCTAATGATGGATTTAGAATCTTTACATGTTATTTTTAGAAAAATATAATTTATATATATAACATCACAAGTATCAATTTTTTACATTCCATTATATGTGGGATATGATAACGTCACTAATGTGTATGAAATACTACCACCTCATGCAACAATTTGATTTTTTCTCACAAAATATTTACATGGAATATAACAAAGAGTATTTTATTTTCAAAAACAAATTTTTATGATTTTTCTTATAATAAAATATATTTATATGATTTGTTTTGTTACACACAACACCAAGTACATCCATCCAATGTTACTTTTTTATTATCAAAAAGCAATTTTAAGGGGGTAGTGATAAACCTCACAACATTAAACACCAAAAGATACAACATCTTTGTTGAGGAATAATTTAAGCCGATTAGAATTAATTTTCCTAAACAAAATCCAGGGAATAGAATTTACCTAGAGAGCCATGTTAATATTGAATTGTTAATAAAAGGTTAAACTAAGATCATAATAAAATAATATTTGTATGATATATATTAATATGACTATGTAATTTTTTTATAATCAAATTATATTTAATATACATGATGGTTGAAAGGGTATGACAGAAGTCAAGACTTAAGGTAATGGATTTCTAGTCTAACTTTTATTTTTTTGGAGATATTTGAAAATTCACCTGTAATTTATTTTTTATGGTTTATATACTACCCCATTGAAACATTATTTTAGGAATCATATACATATCATTATAATTAAATTTTCATTTCATTTTATTATTTATTTGGGATAATGATTCAAAATATTATGAAATTTCTCAAAAACATTTGTCTCAATTTTCATTATTTGAGACATATGTCATGTTATAACCTTATATTAGGTCTTTAAGTGTGTGTAAATCAGTTATAAAACATAATATAATAAATTTATCTATCCTCAGATATTATTGTTTTTGATTTTATATTATCCCTTCATTGGGAATACCATTCAAAGTTAAGAAAGTGTTAAATATTTTATGTTATAATCTCATTATATATTGAGACTCTTTATGATCTTTTTCTCGTGATATAATATTATGATATATATATATGATCAAACTATTGACATTTTTTATCCTATGGCTATCAATTATATACTCAATTAAATGTACTATTTTCCCAATCTTTTGAAATTAATTACATTTTTTTGAAATTATATTTTTTTTCTTTTTTGAGGAAGAAATACATTTTCTGCAAAACAACATTTTATAAAAACATTTTAAAAAATGTTTTATTATTTTCCAATTATTTTTTAAATAATTAATTTCCCATGTTTTACATTATTAATTGGTTTTTAAATGACCATTCATGTCATTTTATAAACAATTCCAATTTAGATTTTACAGAAAATTTGAATGGAATAATTTTTTTAACATGTATGAAATGAACAAAAATTCCATTCAGCATGACATTTAATATTTATATTGGTTATTTTATATGATTACATATTTATTATAAATGAAAATTATTTTTAGTGTGTCTTATGTTTTAAAATGTATTTTTCCAAATAATAATGGATATTTTCATCATGTAATGTTTTTAAATATTTATCAAAATCAATTTCAAAATAATATGGAATCCATTGATGTTATATATTACTAACTAAAAATCTAATGCATGGATACCATTATTATTAATTTTATGAATGGATTATAATTATGATGGAATGATTTTTTGAAACACATTTCTCTTCTTCATTTTTTTCCATGATAAAATCTATATAAAATACACTTCCATTTGTATGGGTTATGCTATGATAAATTATGAAATGATTATAATACATATCTTTTATCAATATGAGATAATATTATGAAATATTTATTAATAGGTTTTTATATGTTGAATGTTTTAGGATATTTTCTCGCACATAAGCATGGTTTTCATTATGAGACATGTGGGGAAAATATCTCTTTCTAATGCACTATGTAACGATTTATATCTCCTAGGACATATGTGAATGGAATGGGGAGTGTACATAGTTTATTAAAGTAGATTTTTTTCTATGATATTATTTAGAGTGATCTTTGACTAATATTATTGTTTTGGAAGTGAACCCATTCAACTTTAATATCCTTGAAAATGATTCTTGACTAATATGAAAATCATTTTTGTCCTTTTCTGTATGAAAAAACTATGCCTTCTGCCAATTTTATTCTATCAAGGATCATGATCGTTGATTCTATTATGATTCATTTATTATGATCTAGAAATATTTATACCATGATTCAAGACTAAGATCTATTATTTTTAGGGTATGGTTTTCAGATTCTATGACTATATTATAATGAACTTATAATAATGTGATGGTTACATATCTCCCTTGTTTATACATACTGAGTATCTAAGATCACCCTTTCTTATGTTTCATTTCCCAAATCTATGAATAGATATACTTCATATGATCTCTAAATGAAGGGTAATATTTATGGTGATTATAGTGGTTGATGATGTAGTTTACATATGGAACAATTTTTTATGTTTCCAATTTTACAAATATAATAAAATATTATCACCATTATGTAAATTATTGTGTAATGTAATTAATATTCAACAAAAAATACTGTAATATCTATTTATGATAATCCTTTGTCTTTTTGGTTTCTTTCATAGGATATGATCAGTTATCCTCTAGAAACATGGATGTTAAAACCATAATGTGATTACTAAGGATGTGTATAAAGATAAGTCTAATGAGGAGTTAAAGTATGGGGATATGTCTTAAAATTTTGGAAAATGATAGAGTGTTTGGTTTCAAATAAAATAAACTCTATAATTTTATAATACAAGTACATGTGGATTTTTCACATACGTACCTATGGGTGATAACTCCAAAAAATGAATCATTGTTCAAGACTCAATCATCACCTTGTTCATAACGATGGGCCTTGCTACACACCTAGTTTGACACACCTAGTGGATATGCTTTAGAAAATGAATAACCATTTTAGAAACCTAAATTGTTTGCATAAATAGAAGATGACTATAATTAACATAGGATAATCCTATGTATCTACAGATTAAAAATATGGAGTCACAATTTAGTCATCCTATAAGTGATTTTTCATGATTATGTTTTTCCCAACTATGATTATTATTATGTACACTGTGATTTGTCATGTTTGAAAATGCATGGAACCCCAAAAAACCTTGTTAACGATTTAAATTAAATATAATGAAATTATTTTCCTCTTTATAATACAGACATCAAGGTAGATGGATTGAAAAATATTGTTGGTATTCTCACACAAATTACTCAATCTATGAATCATTCTGGACATCCAAATTATCAAAGGAGGGAACAATGTTCTGTTGAGTCTTTCTCGAGGAATCAACTACCATATTTGGTGGGTCTTCTAATCCACTAGTTTCTAAAAACAATTGATCAGCACCACTGAAAATATTTCTTATATTAACTTATTCTTAGGAATTAAAAACACATTTTGGTTGTATACAATTTAGAAGGTGATGCAGGTGAATGGTAGACTCTTATCAGGAATACAATGCAAAAAGATGAAATTTTAATCATGGATTAGGACGAGTTTAGGAAATTATTTTAAAATAATTACATTCCTTATATTATCTTCCTTAATATTGTGAAATATTTTCCTAAGAAAAATAAAATATATAATTAATCCCTTAGGACCTATGAGGAAATGTTTTAGGACTAGTTAGGTACACTTGTGTTATTAAAACCCAACCTGAAAATAATTTTGATTGATTTTTCAATGTTATAAAATAATGTATATGAATAGATTTATCCATAAGAAACATCAGTATATATCAGTAGATATTATGATGTTCTATTAATCTAGAAATGGAGGTTGTAGTTATGTATCAATCTCATGGTTTTCACAAGAATTGATGGTGGAATTGAAAGGAAAATCAAGAAAACCTAATGATTAGAAGATAGAATTTACATTATGATCAATTTATGTAAAGGAACATGGAAGAAATTTTCTTAATGTGATTTCAAATGTTTTAATTGTTAAAGGAAAGGACATCTGACAATTTATTTCTGAGGATATGGGAAGAAGCTAAATAATGATGTGAATAGAGAGAATGATATGTAGAATGCACCACCCACACTTCAATTTTTGAAAATAAAGTATTAAGTGATTTATGAAAACCAATTCCCAAATTCTAGGTTAATGATGATGATTGACATTAGAAACCACAATCTGCGAGACAAAGGGAAATTCCATGTGATCATTCTTTTCGATGAGGGTTCGATAATGATGTGGTAAATAGTAAACCTACAATCCACTATAAAACTAATAATGTCTTATTTTAACCTGTATCGACCTATTCATTCGTATCTAATGCGTATTATAAGGGTATCAAGATTCCACCCAAACAATTAGATATAGTGTTTTCTGTAAAACCACTTAATGGTATGATGATTGTATATTATGTCCATTATTTGCATCCAATTGACCTTAGTGGGAATATACTTCCTAAAAATATTTTAATTTTTTCTTTGGTATAATTTAAAGTTATCTTGGTAATATATTGTCTCTCTATGAATAAATACAAAATAATTTTTTTAGGAATGGACTTCACATCTTATATTTCAATCCAACTAATGACCATCTATTAATAAAATGAAAATTATGAACTTCTGATGGAGATAATTTCCATTTTATGAGTCTTATTTCCCATTCAAAAGTGGTGTTTATCAGAGATATCTTGGGAGAGACTTGGAATCAATGATGTTCCTATTTTAGAAGAAGTTGTGGATATATTTATAGAATATTTCTAGATTTTTCCAAAAAATGATGAAGTTGAGTTCTCCATGGAACTGATACTTGTTTCCAAACCAATTTCAAACACTCCATATTGAATGACCTTACTGAGTTATAGGAATTAATGAATCAACTTCCACAGAGACTTGAAAAGGTGTTAATTTGGACAAGTATATCACATTAGGATGAAAATTTTCATTTTCTTGAAAATGGATAAAGGTCAATACAACCCTACATTGATTATTGGGATATGAAATATATGAAATGTAAGAAAAAGTATCCTCATCCCCTTATTAATGTATTGTTTGATCTACTCCATGGATCTCAATAATTTTCCCAAATTGAGCTTCAGTCTACATATCATTAATTAAGGGTAAAGAAAGAGGATAAACCCAAAAAAATGATGCAACTGTATGGGAACTATGAATATATTTTAATTATATTTGGTCTTATTAATTACCCTATTATCTATATGGTTTTTTTTAATAATGTCTGTAGACTTTAACTTGACTAGTTTTTGGAAGTCATTTTAGTTGAAATATAAATCTATTTAAAGAGAAATGAAGTGCCTGAATTTATGTTTATATGTTTTCTAAATACACTTAGGTAGTAGAATGCATATGATAATTTTTAGAAGTCTAAATTTTGTCTATAAAAGGTATTTTTGTTTCCTATAATCTCAAGAGTGGGTAAATCAATAGATCCATAAATAATAGAGGCAAATGAATGTTATCCCAGATAAACCAAAATGACTAAATTCCAAAGTTTTATTATTTTTGTGAGATATTGTTGATGGTTCTTGGATAATTTCGCATGAATATCTAATTCTATGACCTATTTAACTTAGAAGGGACGCATTTTTCTCCAGACATATGTATGTGATGAAAAGTTCAAGGAATTAAAGAAAATATCAACCAGTGCCCCTGTTCTTACATTATGTTGTTATGGATATTGTTTTGTAATCTATAGTGATGTATCAATTAAGGTATTGTTATGTTTTTATATGAAAATTGAAATGGTTATATCTTATGCCTCAAGATAATTGAGTATTAATGAGATAATCACCCAACTAATGATTTGTAGTTAGCTTTAATAAATCATTCACTAAAGATATGGAGGTGTTATCATTATGGATAAAGGATTGTGATACGAAATGATCATAAAATCATAAAATAGACATTCACACAGAACGAATTGAATATTTTACAATTACAAAGGTTACATATTATTAATGATTAGGACTTATGAATACATTACCACCTTGGGAAAGAGAATAAGGTGGTCAATGATTTGATTCAAAATGACCATGTTTGATTTTTCATGATGAGGATTACCAAAAATAAAATATTTCTATTTTTCAATGAATAAATATATAAACTTTGATGGAAAGGTAGAAAATATTATCATGTTAAATTGAATGTTCAACCATCTATATTTGTGAATATTGAAGATTCATATATGGAAGATGTTGTACTGTAATGGAAGGATATAAATGATCTTATGTCTAAGAGTTATCATGATAGGATGGTAAGGTTTAAGAACCATTTTTTGTCCAATATATACTAGATTTGATAAAGGTGTAGTTAGAAGAATCTCATATCCCAACAATCCATATCTATCAGAGAAGTGAAATGATGTATAGTTATTTGGAAGTGTTTTTCATAGTGGGATGGATTGAATAAATGTATCAAAGAGTTTGTATCTTTGTTATAGGTATCTCAACATGTTAAGGATGAAAGAAAAAGTCTAAGGGGATATTAGATCAATTTACCATTCCATAATAGGAATGGGAGAACATCACCATCGATTTGGTCTTTAGGATCCCCTATACGTCTAAAGGTAATAATTCTATATTGGCTATATTTAGTATCTTTAATAAATCTTCACACTTCATCAATATCAATGAGTAATTCTCTTTGGATCATATTTCTAGGATATACAATAAAGAACTGTAAAGGGTTCATGGAGTACTACATTCCATTGTGTTTGAACGAGATCCAAAAAATGAATAAATATTTTATATAAGGGTTAGACATTTTTGTAATATGGAGTTCAGTTTCATCACTACATATTATCATCATAAATAATGTCAGTCTTATAGAAAAATTCAAACCCTATAGTATATGTTGAGATTTTTAATTAGATTTTAGTTTTTTCGGATCAACACATATCTCTAGTTTATTTTTCTTACTAAAAAAATTACACATGAGAATTCAAATAACTCCCTATGAATCTCTCTATGGAAGTAATTGTAGAGATCTAACATGGTAGACTGATGTTGGGGAATGAATTCTATTGGGAAATGATGTAGGTAAAAAATTGGAAGAGAAGGTCAAGTCCATTCAATAATACATCATGGTAGATTAGAGATCATAGAAATTTATGTATATTATAACTGGTATGAACTATAATTTAAAGTTTGTGATAATGATTTTCTAATAATTTCTCCTTGGAAGAAGTTTATATGATTTATGAATAGAATGAAAATAATACCAATTTTTTTCAATCAATTTGATATTATTAATAATATTGGGATAGTAGAGTATTAATTGAATCCTATACTGAACCTCTCTCTTATACATGATTTCTCAACGTATCTATGAATATACAGTTCACACATGTCCCAATACATGTACTGAACTCAGAGGTCATACCACTAAAGGAAACACAATCTAAATAATAATAATAGGATATTCTGAATCATACATAAAATTTAATGTAAACAAAAACAACACACATGGAAAATATTTTATGGTAAAACCATGATATTTTGGATGTTATGTGGGAACATATGTACATGATGAGCTAGAAGTATAGTCTTTGGTTTGTAATGGAGTGATGAATTTTGATGGTGTAATTCATGTTTAGCTAGGTAGAATTTTACACCCTAACTTTCTATGAATTTTTTTACCAAATAAAATAAATTATTTAATATATTTCATTTGACTCAACACAATGTTATGATTGTTCTACATGAAACAATGGGTTAGCTTTCATTACCCATAGTAATGAGTTTTAACAGACAATGATATATTATAAAAATAGGTATTTAAATGTTTCCATTATTTCCTAGTCGTAAAACACTTTGATATTAATTGACATAAAAAATTTTAAATATTATTTTTCGTAGTTTTACATTAAAGAAGAAACTTCAAATGATTATTAAATTTTCTAATAATGTTCTCATATGATTCAAAAATATTATTTATCTAAAAATTACTTATCTTTATTTATTTACATGAAAAATAATGAAATTAATTTTTTATTTTAAAAAAACAAATTTTATAAAATAAAATTCAATTTTTAAATAATAATATGAAAATGATATTATGGTAGATTTTTGTGACTTCTAAATTATTTAATTTTTTTGATGAATAATGAAAAATAATGAATTTTTTATTTAAAAATGAACTTTCATTTTTATGTTAAATTATATTTTAAAATGGTTTTGAAGTAAATCTAGTCCAATTATACATAAATTAATCCAATTTATATTTTTTAGTCAATTTCATAATGAATTTTTATATAAATATTTAATTTTTTTAATATTTCTTTGTTCAAAACTCGCATTCTTGTCACGTATGTGTGGTCCATTGTAAATACAATTATGAAATATTTGTGAATAGAATGTGTAAAATTGGATTCTATAATTGGAATCAAAATAATTTTTATTATCAAATATATTCAACTTAATTTTTTACCGGGTTAAATAGAAAAAACAGATGAAATTATTTACAGCAGTGAAGGTAAAAAACATCTCACTAGGGGTTAAACTAAAACAATAGGAGTTAAATTGACCAAAAATATCTCCAAAACCCATTCTATTTCCATATTTGGATCTTATATCCTATATTATAGACAATGGACCATTATTAGATACTTGTGATAGGAAAAACAACATTGATGAACTGATTTCTTTACAAACATTACAAGTGTACAAATCACCTCACTTAGATAAGGCATGCCCATCTCCTCTCTTCTTCACATAATAAAACCCAGTTGGTTATACTAATACCAGGCCAAATCACTTCACAAATTACCTCCTATAATCTTATAATCCTTGTTATGGATAGAAGTACAACAAAGAAATACATTTTTTCAATACCATGGAGGATACTTCGAGAGGAGTTAAAGTTCACAATGAGAATTTTTAATTATTTATTCCTCCACCACCTTAAATTTTTATCATACCATTATGTTATGATAACATCAGTCTCAAAAAAATAAATATTTTTTTATGTTAAGGTATGACTTATAAGAATCTACCCTTCTATCAAATAGGTTATGAAATCATTATTCGTGTGTACGATGAACTTTCACATCACATTTGAAGAAATAAATGCATATATATGTTATTTATGTAATGGATAAAATTATGAAAATTATGAGATCATAATAAAAGTATGAAGACCAAAAATAAATATTAAAAACATACATGAAAAAAAGTGTCTAATTTTTGAAATATGATTTTTACATTGAATTATTAAAAAACTGGTAATAAAAGATCATAATTAAATCATATTTTTTTATGATAGATGTTAATATGGTTAGGTAGTTTATTTATAATAAAATTATATTTATTATAATATAGGATTGAATTATTATGATGTAAGTCAAGACTTAAGGTAATGTATTTCTTATCTCTCTTTAATTTTTTAGAGATATATGAAAATTTACCACTTGTTTTTTGTGTTGTTAATATACTACCCTGTTGAATCATTATTGCATGAATATAACGGCTCAAACATCACATACATAGATATTAATCTTAGATTTAATATTAATTAAAAGATATAACAATACCATGATACGACCTTATATGTACAATGTCTTTAGAAATAGGGAAACATACGAAAGTGCTTCAAAAGACATCTTCATTGTCTCCATCTTATTTTTTCATAATTAGACTACCTTTTTGACACATCTTACATAATACACTAATCTAAGACATAGGTAAAGGAAACATATAAAAGTTTGATCTCATATGATTAATATGGGTAAACAAAGGGAGACATCAATCATATCATACTCACAAGATATAAGAACGTGACATTTGGAAATCTTATCCTACATATGAAATATTGTGATATCATTCCATGGAATAAATCATAAAAGTTCATAAGAATCAATGATTGTAATCCCAAAAATCAAAACACAAGGAATAAAATTTAGTTGTATACACATAAGTTAATAAAATCGTTTCATATTATTCAATTCTCATTGCCAAGACCATCATTGCGGAAAAAGTTTGTTTTTGAACAGAGTTCACTCCTTATTCTAGACCTCTACCACTAAATTGAGATCATTTCCCATTATAGCCATTTTTATCTCATGAGATATAAATTTATAACCAATTCATTGGAGAGAGATATTTTCCAAACCCATATCACAATAAAATCACTCTTACGTGTGTCACAATAATATAAATCATTCATCATAACCTAGGGAATAAAACATTTTTCTTTAAATATCATTCCACCATAACATAATACATTTAAATCATATGAATTTGAAATATATAATTCCATAATATTCAAACAATAGGAATAACATGGATATTATACTTAAAACATAACCCTATTAAGTAATTCCATCATATGTGGAAATTAATTATGATATAACACTTAAAATTAATTCTTGATGAAAATATTATTTCTTCATCCAAAAGTATTTATTTTGTGAAAATGCCAAATTTTTTTAAAATAAAATAATTTCATTAAAAATAATCATGGAATAATGTGAAGGATACTTTATAATAATAAGGAATTATGAAAATTTAAAATTCTTTTTATTCTGTATAAGATAAAATAAAATTCCCCTCATCCTTATCTTAGAAAAGTTAAAAAGTACCTTGTATCAAAAATAACAAATGATTCCTTTCATACCATTTAATAAAAAATAAACAATAGGTAGAGTTGAAATTAAAAAGTGTATAATAATAGAAATAATATTGTGGAATACAAAATTATAAAACAAGGGCTTGAATTATTAATATACCCTGGTAAATACTTATGTATAAACAATATCAGATAATAATGAGACTGCGAAATTATCTCTTACCTTAGGTATAATATATTTATTATTTATCCAAAAATCATGTATAACTATTTAAATAATTTCTTTTTCTTAATCCATAATCATACTTATTTTTATGATATTTAATATGATCATATTATCATCGATTTGTTAGTAACATTTTTACTCATCTATTGGGTATTTTCCTTCTTTATTTTCTAATGCATGATTTGTCATATAAGTTCTTGTTCCAATTAGCAGGATATAGTTATATCATTTAAAATTTTGTATTATTATAATATAGATCATATTTATTCATTCAATTAATTTATATAATAATTATTTTATGAAGATCATGTAGAATGAATCACATTGTATCATGGTCATGGTCTGCTGCACATATACATGAGTGATGATATCATTCACATAATTATTGAATGGTATTGAAGTAGATGGTATATAATATTTAATAATACTTATCATGTTATAATAATAATATATCGTTATTATTTCCAGCAGTATACCCTTCCATGTAGGGTGGTGCTGGAATCCATATTACACCACGTCGTAGATACCGTAAGTCGTACATATGCATGTGTGGTGATTTCATTATTCATAGGATGGAAAGAAGATGGAATATCATTTTTAAATAATAATAACATCTTATTATATATGTTATAATGTATTTATTAAATTATATTGAAATAAATCTTGATGTGGAGGTAGAAAGAGAAAGATGTTTGAACGAATTGGTAGAGGATATATCCTCTTCTCTGACGTGATCCCTCTAAATATCCAATTAAAGCAGTAGAGTTGGACTTTATAGATGACCAGAACCTGCAAAATTTAACTATGAAAATTGATAGGGTAAATGGAAAGGTTATCAATGATATTAAAGGCACAAAGTTAAGTGTAAATGTGAGGGAGTAGGTTCCCTTTTATAACAGATGTGAAAGTCACTTTTGGAAACTCCAAATATATTAAATCATAATAAAATCAAACCACATCCAGAAACCCCAAAATTTTCCCCATTTAAAAGATGATAATATATAGGGTTGTAATATCCTCAAACAATAAAATTTAGATGTGTTTTTATAGCAATTTAAACCTTATCATTTTAATTATCCCTAAGTTGTTTTATTTAATTTTTTACTAGGGTAACAAATTTTTTAAAATTAAAAGGGTGAAATATTTACTTATTTAATTTTAATTAGATCATAAATAAATAATGTTAAAATTTTTAATCCATATACTAATTATTATATATTTATGAATATTTAGTTTTTAAATAATTTAATAAAATATTATTTTTATAAACCATCAATATTATAAATTTTCATACTATTTAAATCAATGATTTTTAAAAACAGAAAGATAATATATAACTTAGAAAAAACTATTTTGTCAAATTATTTATATTATGGTTATCTAGAAAATACATTAAACCTATTAATTATCCCATATTATGTTTATTTTAATATTTTAATAACATTTATCTTTTATATACATAAATAAGATAATTAAAAATTCAATTTTGTGTAATTATTTAATACACTTATTTCTTAAAAGAAAATATAATAATAATATAATGTGATGAAGATAAATATATTATCCTTAAAAATTATTATTATATTCGAATATATCATCTGTAAAATCCATTATTGAAAATCTTATAATTATTAATAAAAGAATGTGATAGGTTTAACATCACTTGAATTAAAATATTATAAGTGTCATAATCTATTCTATAAGGTTTTATATGGTAAATTACATGAAAATTGGAATATTATAGTCTATATATACTCTACCAATAAGATTTTTCCATGTTTTTGTGTATTTTAATGGTTATTACAATTTTAATAAAAATTATTTTTTGATTTTTCATTAATTAAATAATTTCTGCGTCATCAATATATAAAACATTTAGGTAATTATTTATCAACTAAAAATTATAAGTAAATTGACATGATAAAGAAAAATATTTTAGAACTAAACTGAGTATATATAATAGAATTTATCATCTCTATAATGTTATATTAAAAATGAAATAGTTATTAAAATTTTAGTGAGACATATTTGACTTTTATTTAAATAAAACAAATTAAATGTCCAAATCTCATCCAAGTGGATTACAATTGATAATGTTTTAACCCAAGTATCATTTTGGTTGAGCGAAACTCATAAAATAATAGTAAGACAAGTGTTAGGGTAATTTTATAATATTATTCTTACACTTCATTACCTGATTAACTTTTTATAGTATTAATAAAAAATATTGAAGTTACTATTAAAAAAATAAACCTACTTACTTAATTTGGACTTACTGATTTCAAATATAGACATTTTTCAAAATTCAAAATAATGAAGTTTATTTAATTAAATTAAAATTAATCTTGTTGTCTGAATGAGATAATGGGTTTTACAAGATAAAACATGCCAAAAGATTGAGATATTATTATATCTGAATTTAATTTAAAATTAATGACAATGACATAAAATATATTAAATGATAATAATATATTCTATTTATTCTGAAAACCATTCAATATTATTTATTCATATAAATTTTCTGATGAAAAAAATTGTTTTCCAATAAATGTTTTTGTATTTTTTCTGTTCCTTAAAACTTGAATGTTATCAAAAAAATATCAAAAATTCATCCAATGTAAAATTTTATATCCCACTTCCAAATAAAATTTTTATGCTATCATATAAATTTTATTAATGTCTAAAAATATTAATTTAAAAATGGTTTGAGATTAAAAGGTTTAATGTCACCCTTTTGATAAATATAGTTTTTTATACAACAAATAGGGTTCATTCATACCCTATGATAAAAATACCAATTGAATCAATATAAAAAATATCTTATTAATTATATAATATATATATTTAATAGATTTCATTTAATAACATTAATTCACGAAATTTATTAATACAAAATTAAAAAATAATAATTGATTTATATTTTTTTCAAAAATAATTTTTATCCAATGATTTCACCATAAATTTTCATAATTTAGTCATATTAATTCTCACTAAAAAAATAGCTAGGATATAATGGTCATTTTATACTATGTGAATTTAATGGTTTGTTTAAACAAACAATGCAATGCAATGAATGCAATTGAAGAATTAATTTTTTTAAAG
Organism: Viscum album; assembly: GCA_963277665.1. Classification (NCBI taxonomy): domain Eukaryota; kingdom Viridiplantae; phylum Streptophyta; class Magnoliopsida; order Santalales; family Viscaceae; genus Viscum; species Viscum album. Next base: position 1,309,507,539 of record OY728153.1, on the reverse strand, counting down.
AGAATATTTCAAAAAAACACTAGTCTGTTACATTATTCCCCCCTTAAACTGAATTTCTCCCCTGAAATTCCAAATTTTGAAACAAACAGATGAGGAAACTTATTCATAATAACATCTTAATATTCTCACATAGTTTCTTTAAATTGGTGGTTCCAACATAAAACAATAATAAAGAGTGTGTTCTTGTTTTGAAGAAATGTTTCGCTACGATCCAGAATCTCTATCGGTTGTTCTAGATACGAAATATCACTCTCTAAATGTATAATTTCTAATCATAGTATATATGAAGGATTAGGTATTTAATTTACCAAGAGAGATATATGGAACACATCATGAACATGAGAGAGATTAGTTGGAAGCATTAATTGGTAAGCTACCATCCCAACAAGATCCAAAATGTCAAAAGGAACGATATACATAGGGATCAGCTTTACATTCTTTCCAAATCTAATTACTCTCTTCTAGGGAGATATTCACTGAAACACGTTGTCCCCCACTTCATAGTCTAAGTGTTTTCTACGGTTGTCATCAAAAAGTTTTAGTCAAATCTGAGCTACTTCTATGAGTTATTGAATAGATTTGACCTTTTCTTCCACTTCATTAACAATATCATGTATTAATAGATTTATTTCTCCAACATCATCCCATATTGTTATATTTATGAAATTATTTCGATATAGGGCTTTATAATAAGCCATCTGAATACTGGATTGAAAGCTATTACTATAAGAAAATTTTACTAAATATAGGTGTCATTTCCAACAACCATTGAAATTCATAGAGCATTATCTCAACATTTCTCTTAGAGTTTGAATTGTCCTATCGAACAGACCATCTGTCTAAGGATGATAAGCAGTTTTAACACATTACTCTATTGCCAGATCATGATGAATATGTCACCCAAGCATCACGGTACACCATGGATCTTGATTAGATATAATGAAAAGTGAAAATCTTTGAAATATTACCACATCCATTACATTTTTATTGTTAAATTGACCAGGAGAGAAAATGTTTATAATGGAAATAAAGTTTTCCGAATACTAAAGGATATCAACTATAACCCATAGAGAATTGTGGACTTTATATGTTTTGGTAATTATAAAGAAAAATACTATAGTTATGTTTTCCCATTTCTATTCTGGAATAGGCAATGGTTGTAACATACCCATATACTTATTTCTCTCAATTATGACTTAATAAAAAACCAAACACCAAGAGACGTATTCAACAACACATATTCTCATGACACCCCACAAGAAATACACTTTCATTTCCCTATACATTATTGTGATTCTATGTTGAATAGAGAGTGAAGAACCATGAGCCTCATCCGAAAACTCCTTCTTTAATTTTGGTATATGAGGAATACAAACCTGGTTCCTAAACATTATTATTCCATCATAATTAATGTTGAATTTTGTTACAGTTCTCACCTGGTTTTGTAGCTCAACGTCTACCTTATATGCCTCCTTAATCATTACTTGTATAGATGATTGAAAATTCAATTGATAAAGATATTATTTATCATTTTCTACTAAAATCCTTAGATCTGTCCTTTAAAAATCAATAAAAATTATATATTTTTGTGATCCATATCATAGATAGGCAATTATAGTCCTTTTGATTCAATCAATCCTCCACCCTATTCACTTTCCCATGGTGGTAATGTATTGATAATTCATAATATTTAATCTACTCCAACCATCTTCTTAGAGGTATATTCAACTCCATTTGTGTGAAAAAATAATTTAAAATGTAATGATAAGCATAAATATCACACCTTTCTCTATAAATATAATGATTTTAAATATTTAATTCCATGATTTCCACAACTAACACCAAATCACGAGTTGGGTAATTTTTCTTATGGATTTTCATTTTTTCTAAGAAAATTTCTATTAAAATTTCAATTTTCATGAGAAAACATCCCTACCTATTCATGGATGTATCACTATTGATTACAAACTTTTCTATACTAAAATGTAGTGTAAGCAGGGGTATAATCGATAAAAACCTTTTTAGCTCTTTAAAATTATATTCACATTCCTCAATACACACAAACTTTACTCCTTTTGGAGTCAACATTGTGATAAAATTAGATTGTCTTGAAAAATATTCCACAAAACGTTGAAAAAATCCATCCAAACCAAGAAAAATTCAGATCTCAGTTACTGTCGTGAGTCTATGCAAAATTTAAAGAAATTATATTATCTCTAGTTCCAAATATATCCCCTATCTTGAAATTATGTGACTTAAAAAAATAAAAATTCTGATTCCACAATTCATACTTGGTAAATTTTTCATAAATTTTCTCCTTTCTCAGGGTCTTGAGTACAATTCTCAAGTGATCTTTTTGTTCTAGTTTTTTTTGGAATATACATGAATAAAATCTATAAATACCACCACAAACTAATAAATATAGTATATAAATATTCTATTCATTAAATCCAATAATATAGTGGGGGAATTAGTTAGACTAAAAGTCATCACTATAAATTCATAGTGTTCGTGACATGCATGGAATGACTTCGTTGGTATATCATACTTCTTGGACCTTAATTGATGAAATTTTGAATGAAGATAAATCTTGGAAAAGTAGTGATCTCGGTGTAGTTGGTTTAATAAGTCATCAATTCAAGGAATATGATATTTTTTTTCTTGATAGGTATCTTATTTAATTATTGATAATCAAATCATAGTCTCGTTGATCCATCTTTCTTCTTAATAAACCAAATTGGTGTACCCCAATGTAACACACTTGGGAATATAAATCCATTTTTATGATTTTATTGGATTTTATTTTAAAATTACTGAAACTCAACTGGGACCATCCTATAACATTTCATTGAAATTGGAATATCACCAGATATAAGTTCCATTGCAAACTAAACATCATGATTTTTTGGAAGACCTGACAATTATTCTGGAAATACATCCTCAAACTTCTGTGAAATGGGTGTATTCTTAATGGTGAGTTTGTCACAAATATTTTCAGATATATAACCTTAATTTATATGAATCAACACCCAAATGATGGAAGAATATTTCACTCGGAGGTTATACTCATCATTTAATCGATATGTGATCATAGATTGATATAGAATATGAAAAGTGTCTTCCCTTTCTTGTAAGTTAATATGAAATCTATATAGGGAAAGACAATCTATGCCGATAATCACATAAAATTCCACTAAAGGAAGGATTAAATGATTTTAAGATAGAACATTCCCACAAACTTCTACAAGAGAAGAATTATAAACATTTAGTGCAACTATTGTGCCATTAGAAGTTCTCGAAGCTAACTCAACATCTAATTATTGAGGCAATATAGCGACACCATTAGAAAAATTCTTTTGAAATAATTGAGTGGGTGGGGTAGAGAGTCAAATAAAACATTTTCTACTTTAGATTGGATGATAACTGTAAATTTAACCAATTCATTTCCGTACTCCACATCTCCAATAGTGATCACATATAATATTCCCTTGTCCTTTTACATATGAGTTTACTGACATTAATTATAATAAAAAACCCTTAAATTAGGGAACTGATTGAAATAATGCCCAATTTCCTTACACTTGTAGCATTGAAGTGTAGATGGCATATTTTGTGTACGCTTTTCTTTATTCAGATCATTATTTTTATTTTCCCTTCACTACGACATTTAACTACCCTATGACCCTCTCTCCCACTCTTAAAGCATTTTTTAGTACTTTGAAGACAATTTTCTCTATATTTATTTCCACACATTGAGAATATGGGAAAAATCATCATCTTTCGAATGTGGTCTTTATATTTTACAATGAATTACATTCTTTTCTTCATATCAAACCTATAGGACTGATGAGTTACTCAAATATCCATCTCATCGTTGAGATAACATCGAATGAATTTCTCATAGCTATTAAAGTCCCTTATGGATACTTCCCTCCAGAAACATGGTTTTAATCAAATAATGAATCGATCAATTTTACTCTCAGGTTTGATAATAATTCCAAAACAATACCTTGAAAGTCTAGTAAAATTTTCTTCATAGGTACCAACATGTTCATTATATTTTCTCTAATCTCAATGAATTCCTTCTTAATCTCTTTTAGAATAATAGAAGGAAATTACTATTTGAAAAACATGTTCTTCGAATCATCCCATTGCATTGAGTCAGTTTCATCACATATACTAATATTATTTATAAGGTTACACTATTGATAAAAAATGCCCATCCAAATGATAAACTACTAGGATGGATTTATCATGTACTAAACATCAAAAAAATAAAAATTTCTTTTTAGTGGTACTGATCTTGTGGTTAGCCACTAATTGACCATATGTCCCGCAGAAGGAAGGTGGATGCTGCCTCATGAAAGACTCAACAAAATGTTGTTCCCACCTTTGTTTATTTTGAATTTCTACAAGATTCATATGTTGAGATAGTTGTGAGATATTATCAAGAAGGTTTTTTATCCATATACTCTAACATTTGATTTCTCAGGAGGATAGTCATTGCATTTCCCATTGTATTCAACATTAACACAGTTTCTCCCGGTTCCACCCATTGACTAAAACCAAGAAGCATAGTATGAGAAAAAAAATTATAATGTGAAAAACATATAATCAAGAACAAAATATCATGTCTGGACACATTAGTTTTAATTCTAGGTTATTCATAACAATTTATAAAACAAATGGATTGTAACCTACACTTCTACATATCCGTTGGGTTTTTAATAATGTTTTCCCGTATTATTTTCCTATGGTTAGTTACAACTTTCCCATGTAAAAACTCTAATGAACAATATATTACATACATATATATTAATTCAAAAATAAATATTCCTTACAAAGTATAACAAAGCTGTGGTAGAACTGTATAGGTGTAGAGTCTTTAGAAACTAGTAACCATAAACAACTAGTTCAGAATTCATCTTTATTGTCTCATGATTATTTCATAATATCTAGAACTTTATTTGACATATCTTACTTAATACCATACTTCATAACTAGGGGATAAGAAATATATGAAAGGGTGAACTGATATTCACATTTTGGGTAAATAATAGAGATAAAAATCATATCATAATCATAAAACATATGAACATAACATTTTAAAATATAATTCTTCATAGGAAAGATAGTGATATCATGCTATGGGATAAATCATAAAATTAATAAGAATCAATGATGATAATCCAAAATGTCATAACATAAGACATGCTTTTTTTGGTATACCGATAATAATAAAAAATCATTTCATATTAGTCATGGATCATTTCCAAGACAACCATAGCGAACAGAGTCCGTTACTATCTAATTTCACTCTTCATTTCATACCCATTCTGCTAAACTAAGATCATTTCATATTCCATCCAAGTCAATGTCATGAGATATAAATAATTTCCCAATTAATTTGAGGGAGACATAGGTCCAACTCATCTCATAATGAAAATGTTTTTACATTTTCCTCAATAACATCAACCATTCCTCGTAACCCAAGGAATAAAATGAGTTTCTTTAAACATCATTCCACTATTACATAATTCATGTAAAATAAATGGATTTCATAAATATCATTCCAAATAAATAAAAAATTGGAACAATTAGGATATTATACTTTAAAAATAAACATTATTAAATAATTCCGTCATATATGGAAGATAATTTCAATAAAATATTGGAATTAATTCTGAAAAAATATATTTTCTTCTTCAAAAACGTTCTCTTTTGTCACAATGGCACACTATTTTAAAAGAATATAATTTATTTGAAATTAAAAATAATAATGTAATGGAATATTCATGGAAATAAGGTGTTATAAAAATTTAAAAATATTTTAATTCCATTAATGTTAAAAAAATTCTCCTTTTTATTTTCCTGTAAAACCCAAAAAGTACCTTGTATCAAAAATGGAAAAAAATTCCTACCATACAATTTAATAAAAAATAACCAATGGGTAAAAATGAATTTAAAATTTTTTAGGAGAGTATAAAGAATATTTTTTTAATTCATTATTATGAATCATAGAGAAGTATGATAAATATACCCTAGTAAATACTTATATATAAATAATCTTGGATAGTAATGAGATTGGGAAGTTATCCCCTAGCTTAGGTATTATTTACTTAGTATGTATCTGAACCTTCTGTATAATGATATAAATAATTCCATTTACTTATTCCAATATTATAATTATTTTTTTTATATAATATATGATCATATTAATATATGTTTTTTAGTAACATTATTACTCATCCATCATGTATTTAATTTTTTATCTTCTTATGCATGTTTTGTCGGATAAGTTATTTTTCATATTATTTTGTTATAGTTATATAATTTAAATAATTATAATATTATAATATATATCATATTAAATAATTTAATTAATTTATATAATTAAGCTTTAATAAAGATCATGCACAATGAACAACATCACATTGTGTAGAATTTAGGCCATACACACACACATGCGATGATATCACTAATATATTTGATGAATGGTGTTGAAGTGGATGGTGTATAATATCTCATAATAAATATCATGTTATAATAATCATATATATTTATTATTTCCATAATTAAACCAATAAAAGTTATTGTTTTAGTGAAAAAATAGATTACACCATAGTGTGGGGTTGATAAGGCATACATACGCACGTTGGGTAATTTCTTTTTTGGTATGACAGAAAGATGGTATAATATGGTTGTTAAATAATAATAAAATCATATTATATAAGTGATATTGGATTTTTTAATTTATATTGTAACTTCTCATTAAGAAAATGTAGAAGAATAAAGATGTTTGAAAGAATCGGTTGCGGAAATTACCTCTTCTTCGATGTACTCTCTCTAAATATCTTGCTAAAGAATTAGATTTGGTAATTGAAGAAGACCAGAACCTCTAGAATTTAACTGGGTAAGTATATAAGTGAAATGGGTTGGGTATGAACAACCATGAATGCTCAATGTTATGTGAAGAGGTGAGGTCAGAGGTTCTGATTTATAGTAGAGGTGAGGGGACCTTTTGGAAACTCCCAAAATATTAATTTATAATAAAATAAATCCACATCCAAAAATGTAGAAAATGTGCCAATTTAAAATAAGAGATTGGATAGGGTTTACTATTATAAAAAAAATAAATTTTACACATGTTTTTCCAAAAAATTTAACAATATTATTTTAATTAACACATAGTTATTATATTTAATTTTTAACCCAAGTACAGAAAATTTTAATATTAAAAGGGTGAAATATTTACTTGTTTGAAGCCAATTAGGTCATAAATAAATACTTTAGAACATTTTATATCATATAATAATTATTTTATGTTTTAAAATGTTTTATTATTTTTAAATAACAAAATAAACTTTTTTTATAAACATCCAACAATGTCAATTTTGATAATATTCAATTCATTGATTTTAAAAATATTAAGATAACAATTTAACATCAAATTAACTATTTTATTATATTACTAAGTGGTCATGGTCATCTATAAAATTCATTGACCATATTAATTATATTTTTTTATTTCAAAAATGTTAATATATTTTTGTTTTTTTTGTCCATCAAAAATAATTATAACACTATTTTCTCAATTATTTATTACACTGATTTTTGAATAATAATTAAATACAAAATAATAGGGTAAAGATAAATCTACCGGGTTTCATAGTAATACGTATAGTCTAATATTTATTATAGAAAACACATCCTTGAAAATGATAAAATTATTGAAACATTAATGTTACAAGTTTAATATCACTTTAAATAAAATAATAAAAGTGTCATAATATCTTCCACTAGAATAAAAATAGTCAATAACTCGACCCTTGGATAATTATGGTTGATATTTACCCTATCAACAATATTTGGTCATGTTTTTGTGTTTTTAGTGGTTATTACAATCTTAATGAAAATTAGTTTATTGATTTTTCATCAATTAAATATTTTCTGTATCATCAATATATAAACCTTTAACATAATTATTTATTTCCTAAAAATAAAAAATAAAATACCATGATAAAGAAAAACATTTGAGCTATCAAATGACTATTTATAATTGAATTTATCTTCATTATTACATTATATTAATAATTATTTAGATATTAAAATTTGAGTGAGACATATTTAAAATTTCATAAAATAAAATAAATTAAATGTCCAAATCTCATCCATAGAAATTATAATGGATACCATTTTTACCCAAGGATGATTTAGGTAAAAAAACTCATCCAATGATATTATGATAAGTTTTAGGGTAATTTGATAATATTATTATTACCCTCAACTACCCTATTTACCTTTTTAGCATTTTAATAAAAAATTCAAAAGTTACTATTAAGAAAATAAATATATTTACATAATTTCGACCTATATATTCAAAAAATGGAATCCATTTTTCAAAATTAAAAATTCCGATTTTTTTAATAGTATTAAAATTAATAATATTTTCAGAATGGGAGAATGAGTTTTAAAAGTTAAAACATTACAACGATTGAAATGTTTTTAAATCAAAATTCAATGTAAAATTAATTCCAATGACCTAAATTATATTAAATTATAATAATATATTCTATTCATACATTAAAATCATTGAATATAATTTAACCATATACATTATCTTGATGATAAAATGTTGTTTTTAATTAAAAGTTTTTGTATTTTTACTTTTTATCATAACCTGAATGTGATCCAAAAAATATCAAAGATTTATCAAATGGAAATTATTATATCCATATTGAAAAAAAACATGTTTATGTTGTCATATAAAATTATTTATATTTCAAAATATTAGTTGAAAATGGGTTCACCTTTAAATGGTGGAAAATTACCCTTATGAAAGATAAAGTGTTTTATACATCCAATAGAGTTTATTCATACCCTATGAAAAAAATACCTATTTGATGAATATAAAAAAAATTATTATGTTTATTAAATATATATTTCATTCTTTTATTTACTAATATCAATTAATTCAATTTATTAATAAAAAAATTGAAATATTTAATTGATTTGTATTTTTTTCATAAATAATTTGTATCCGATGAATTCTCCATAAACTTTCATAAGTTAGTTATAGATATTTCCAATAACCTAAAAACTATGTTATAATGATCATTTTATACTAAGGGTGTCTCACGATATGATTAAACTCACAATTGTGTTCATTGAATGCTATTTAAGAATTAAAATTATTTACACATAATATTTCAAAAAATAAACCAGGTGTTTCAATGAATCATATACCTTTAAATTGTATTTAAATTTTATTTTGATTTTATTTTATATTGGGGATTTTGATTCAAATGTTTTAAAAATTAGTAAATAATTTTTTTCTCAATTATGTTTCTCTATGACACATGTTATATTATGCCATTATTTTAATTCATGAGGTGTTTAAAAATCCCCTATAACATGTAATATCAGGAATCTATTTATCCTCTTGATATTTTAGGATTTATTTTATGTTATCCTTTAATGAAGACTATGATTCAATGTTTTCAAATGTGTAATGAATTTTTATTACAATCTCATCATCTATCGAGATTGTTTATGATTTTATTTCCGATGATTAATTTTTATGATACATCTATGAATAATATCATGAAATTTTTTATCGTATGGTTATCTATTATATTCTAATGTAAAATGAAAAATTTCCCACTCATTAGAATAAATAGTAATTGATAAGATTTTTTTTGGAAATCTGACATTATTTCTTCCTTTGGTCAGAAATATGTTTTATTCTGAAAAACGTATGATAAAAAAATTTTCCATAATGATTTATTATATTCTAATTATTTTTAAAATAAATGTTTACTCATATTTTACTTTTTTAATAAAAAAGGTTTTTAATAAAATATTCAGGTAATTTTCCAAAAAATTCCCATTTTGATTTAACTAATAATGTGAGTGGAATTATTGTTTTATCTTTTATAATATGAAAAAAATGTACCATTGTCTTGATGCTTATTTTTTGTGAAGTTTATTTAATATGATTCTATGGTTTTTTTCAATGAAATTTATTTTCAATGTGTTCTTTGTTTTTAAATTTCATTTTCCAAATTAGAACATATATTTTACACATGATATGTTTTAAAATATTGATCAAAATAATTTTCCATATAAGATGGAATGAATTGATGTTACATATGAATTTTTAGGGATATTATGCATGGATACCATTGTTATATTTCTCTTAATGGTTTATGTTTCAGATGTTATGATTTTTATTAATCCCATTTATGTTCTACTTGATATACCATAATAAAATTCACTTGAAACCCACTTCTATTAGAATGAGTTATTCTATAATAAAATTATGAAATCGTAATCAAAATTTACTCTTATCTATAGGTGATGATATGATGAGAATTTAATGAATACCATTTTATTTAGTAGGTTATGATATGATTATTATTTTATTATGTATTATCAAAAAAATTATGATTTTCATTTTGAGATAGGTTGAGAAAATATCTCCCCTTAATGAGTTGTTAATGGAATTATATCTCATGAGGCAAAAATTAATTGAATGTGGAGTAGACCTTGTTTAGTAAATTACACTTTTAGTGATGATGGTATTGGGAATGATCCTTGAATACTATTATTGTTTGGGGAAGTGAACCTGTTTCACTATCAGAAACTTGAAAATGATTATTGACTAATATGGAAAATATTTTCTTTTCTTATGTGTAGAAAACAAATCAGTTTCTTATCCCAATTTTATTTTACCATGAATCATGTTCTTTGATTCCCTTATGATTCATGTCTTATGAACTACTAATCTTTATTCCATAACTCAGGATAATTGTAGTTCTTATGTTGGGTATTTTTTTCAAATGGTTTGACCATATTATCATGACCTTCTATTCATGTGATTCTTAAAAATCAACCTTGTTTATATATACTCAGTATATATGATCACCATTTATTATGTTTCTATTACCCAGGTTATGAAGATATTTACTATGTATGATATCTCAAAGAATGTTACTATATGTGTTGATTATAGTGGTTCTTGATGTAGCTTAAATAATAAACTTGTATTTTGGTTTCCATGTTTCCAAAGATAATAAAATATTATGGTCATTAGGTATATTTATGTGTAATGTAATGAATATTCATAAAATAATGATGTAAATTATATTTAGTATAAGAATAGGTATCTATAGTTTCTTTTAGAGAATATGATCAGTTAAACATTGGAAACATGGATGATAAAACCATAAGGATATAACTAAGGATATGTCTATGGATAATTCTAAGGATGAGTTAAAGTGTAGGGTAATTTACGTGTATTTTGGTAAAGTATGGAGTGTGTGGCTTCAATATGATGACATCCCTAATTGGATACTACAATTGGATGTGTATATTATAAATAATGTACCTATGACTACTAACACAAAAAATAAAGCATTGTTAAAGGCTCAATCATAAACTAGTTCATGATCCTTGCTACACATGTGGTTTGACTGTCACAGTGGATATGCTTCAGAATTTTAAAAAAATATTTTGAAACCAACATGACAGATTTAAAAAGTTGACGACTTTTAATAACCTAGGTTAAATCTATAATGTTAAAGATTTAAAATATAGAGTCATAATTTTGGCATCATGTATGTGGGTTTTCATGATTATGTGGCTCCCTACTATGATTATTGCTTCTTACAATATCTTATTTTGTTTTAAGAAATGGATAGAATGCCACAGAACCGTGTTAATGTTGAAAATGAAAGACTACAAAATTATTTTCCTCTTTATAATTAAAATATTTTGGTATATGCATTGAAAAATATTGTAGTTATTCCCACAAAAATTTCATATGAAATGAATTATTCTGGACTTACAAATAAAAAATGGAAGGAGCAACCTTTCGTTGAAACTTTCATGACGAATCACCCACCTTCATTAAATGGGTATTTTTATCCACTAATTTTTTTATCAATGGATTAGAAACACCAAAAGGATATCTTCTATTTTCCCATGTCCAATACATTAATAAAAATTCTACCATTTTGAAGGTGATGTAGGTCAATGGAATACTCTTATCAGGAATACAGTGATAGAAGATGAAATTGGCACTCTGGATTGGGATGAGTTCATGAATTTATTTTTCAATAATTTCCTTCTTAGTATTCTCCATATGAATATGTTTAAAGATAACCTTGAGCTAAATTAAATGTATAATGAATCCATTAGTACTTGTGCGGAATATTTTAAAAGACTAGTGAGGTATACTTGTGGTATTATCATCCAACATGAAATTAATTTTGATTGATTATTTATTGGATTATAGTAAATTCTATTATGATAGTTATCCATAAGAGACTTTTGAAGCAATCAATATATGTTTTGATGGTATATCAATATGGAAATTTATTTTATAGTTACGTATCAGTGAAATGTTTTTGATAAGAAATAGAAGGAGTAATTCACAAGAAAATCTTGAAACCATAGAGACAAGAAGATATGATTTCCTTTATGATCATTATGTTGGAAGGAAAATGTTGGAAATTTTCTTAATGTTTTTTCAAATGTCTTAAGTGTGTAAGGTAATGTTTACAAACAATTTATTGTGGAAGTTATTGGAAGAAGTTATCCAATGATACTAACAAAGAGAATGAAGAAAATAATACACCGCCCACACACTATTATTTCAAAATAATTTTTAATAGGAATTATAAAAAAAATGAGAAAATCCAAATATTAATGATTATAATCGATGTTAGCAACCACATAATCTGAGAGATAATGTGAAATCTTAGGTGATCACTCTTTCCAATGAGGTTATGATAATGATGTTTTAAATCGTACACTCACAATCAACTATAAACCTACTAATGCATTATTTTACTTTGGACCATTTAATTATTACATATCTAAAGAATATTATAAGAGTATAAACATTCCATCCAAATGATTAAGTGTATAGATAGTTGTAAAAATACATAACGGTATGATGATTTTATCTTAAGTATATGATTCTTCTCCTTTTAACATTAGAGGGAATGTTCTTCCTAAAAATATATTAATTTTCCTCTAGTTTAATTTAATGTTATCTTGAAAATATATTGAATCTCTACGAATAAATAAAAATAAATTGCTGGTGAAGGGATGCCACATTTTTTATTTCAAACCAGCCTATGTTAGTCTACCAGTTAAACAAAAAGTAAAAACTTATAATAGAGATCACATCCTTTGTATGTGTCTTAATTTCCATTTATATGGGGTGATTTTCTTAGATGGTTTGGGAGAAACTTGAAATCAATGATATTTCTATTGTGTAAGAATATGTGGGTTCCTTTACAAAAGAGTTCCCTATCTTTCCTATACAACATGAAGTTGATTTCTCAATGGAATTCATACCTCATTCCATACCAATTTCAGACACCCCATATAATGGACCAAAATAATTAATAGGATTTATAGAATCAACTTTAGGAAAACCTTGAAAAGGGATTAAATTGGACAAGTGTGTCACTTTATGATGCACATTTTAATTTTATTAAATAGAGATATAGATCAATAAAACTCTGAATTTATTATTACAAGATGAAAATGATTACAATTAAGTACACATATCATCTTCCCCATGTTAAAAACTTGATTAATCAACATCATGGAGAAAAACTTTTTTCCCGCATTGAAATTCATTCTTTGTATCATCAATTGAGAGTCTATAAGGAGGTTAACCCCAATAAAAGATTCTATAAATGGTATGGTAAATAATATTATATATTCATTCTACTAGGTCTTATCAATTCCAATATTATCTTCATATATTTGATTAATAATATCTTTTTTACATCAACTTCATTAGTTTTTAGAAGTCATTATAGTTGATATTATCATCTCTTAAAAAAGAAGGGATGTGGATGAATTTCACTTAAGAAGTTTTCTAAATACACTAATGAAATATAATGTATATGAAAAAATTAGGAAGTGATCATTTTGTCATCTGAAAGTATTTATTGGGTCATATAATCTCAAGAGGATGTATATCAATAGATCCACAAGAAATAGAGGCTACTGAATATTATCCTAGACCAATAAAAATGACTATGATCCACAATTTTATTGGTTTTTCTAGATATTATTAATAGTTTGTGGTGAATTTATCATAACTATCTAATTCTATCACAAATTTAACTCAGAATGGACCCATGTTCAACTAGATAAAAGAATTCGAGGAAAATTTCAATTAACTGAATAATAAATCTATTAGTGAACCTATTCTTACATTATGTTGTCATAGATAAGGGTTTGTAATCTGTATTGATGTATCAATTAAGGGATTAGTATTTTTTCTTATGAAAATTGTCATGTTTGTACGTTATGATTCCTGACAATTGAAGATTCGTGAGAAAATTACCCAATTATTGATTTGGTGTTATCTATGGTAAATATTTCAGAAAAGATATGGATGCATTATCATTATTTATAAAGTATTGTTATATATAATTATAATAAAATTTTAAACTATATATTCACTCATAAAGCTTTAAATATATTCCAATGAAGATGGTTAGATATATTTAATGATTACAATTTATCAATACATTACCACATTTGGTAAGTGAACATGGTGGTCGATGATTTGAGTCAATAATACCATGTTGTATTATCCTCGATGAGTATTACCAATGATCCAATATTTTTGGATCTGCAAAGAATGGATCTGAAAATGTTGATGGAAGGGGGAAAATCTTATCATGCTCATTTGGATGTTCAATCATCAATCCATGTGAACATTAAAGAGTCATAGAAAGAAGATGCAGAGCTATAATAGAAGGATATAAATGTTCCTAAGTATGAACTTTATCATGATGGGATAGTATATTTCAACAACTGTGTTTATGTCCCATCCATACTAGATTTAAAAAAGGTGTTGTTAGAGGAATCTTATAGTTCTTCATTTTCTATCCATTTGTGAAGTAAAAATATATTTAGAGATTTTGGAGAGTGTTTTGTGGGATGGAATGAATAAATATATCAGTGAGTTTTTATCTTGGTTCATAGTAAGTCAGTAAGTTAATACTAAAAGACAAAATCTAAGGGGATATTAAATCAACTACCTATAGAAGTATTGATATGCGAGAACATCATCCATGATTTTGTATTTGGACTCCCCAAAACATTTAAAGGGAATAATTTTATATGGGTTGTATTCAATATCTTTAATATGTCTTATATCTTCATATATATCAGAGAATATTTCCCTCTGGATCATCTTTCCAGGATAAACATTAAATAAGTTGTATGGTTTAATAGAGTAATATATTCCATTTTGTTTGTTCAGGATCAAATGATATCCTCATTGTTCAATAAAAGTCTTTAAAATTCGATTAATATAGATTTTATTTTCATCGAAATGTATCATCGTCATAAACATGGTCAGCATTAGATTAATATTCAATACCTATATTATATATTAAGATTTTTTTCATTAGATTTTAGAGGTGGTTCGGATCAACACATTCCTCTAGACACTTCTTCTTACAACACAAAAATTAAATTTATATTTTAGATGAATCCCATTGAATCACTATAGGATTTAATTTTAGAGATCCATCATTCTAGAATTTAGTTGCAAAAATAAAGAAATTTGGACTTGAAGTAGATGAAAAATTAGCATACATGGTTAGATCAATTCAATAACACATCAAGGTAGCCTAGAGCTCTCTGAAAATTTATTCTGATAATCACCAGTGTGATCATGAATTTGATGTTTGTGATAATTATTTTCTATTAATTTCTCTATAGAGGAAGGTAATGAGATTCAAGAAGAAAGAAAAAAACCCACGATATATCAAAAAATTTATTATTATTGATAATATTGGGGTGGTATACTATTATTTAGATCCTCTAATGAATCTCTTTTATTTCCGTGATTTTTTCCATGTATATATCCTTAGAATGTTCATACTTGTCCTTTCACATGTACTGAACTCATATGTCATACCAATGGAGACATATATTTCTAGAGAACACACCATGGATATTATAGATCATAAATAAAATATTCAAGGAAATAAGACAACACACATGGTCAATATTTTATGGTGAAACAAAAAAATTTAAGAAACTATGTAGGAACATGAGTATATGATGAACATGAAGTATAATCATTTATTTGTAACAGAGTGGTGAATTTTGAGGGTAAAATTCATGTTAATGGGCTAAAATATAACAATATATTTTTAATTTACTTTTTTCAAATAAAATCTAATTATTTAAAATCATTTTTTGACTCAACTCCAATTTATGCCTTCAATGCACGCAATAATGGGTTATTTAGCATTGCAAACAATTCTAGGTTTTTACAAAACCATGATATATTATTAAAATATCAATTTTAATGTGGATATTATATCTTAGTAATTAAACATTATGATATGAATTGATATAAATTTTTTAAATATTATGCATAATGGTTTTACATTAAGATAATATAATGAAAAAATTACTTAATTTTTTGATAAAGATATTATATGATTCAAAAATACTAGTTTATATAAATCAGTTGTCTTAATTTTTTATATAAATAATAATAAAAACAGTTTTTTAATAATTCAATAATATTAATTTGATAAAATAAAAGAATTTTTTTAAACAACTCTGTCAAAATTTTGTTAGGGTGAATTTTTATGATTTCTCTGAAGATTTTCATTTTATGATGAATTGTGAAAATGATGAATTTTAATTGAAAACTATGTATTCATTTTATTTTATTTATGAAAATAAAATATTTTCTAAAACGGGTTTGAAGTAAAATTAGTTCAATTATGAATCAATTCATCCACTTTATTATATATAATTAATTTCATATTGAATATTTATATAAAAACATTTAAACATTTGATGTTTTTTTATTTGAAACCCATCTTTCTAGTCACATATGAAGGTTTGATATTAAATAAAATTTTAACCAATATATGATGATAATTTTTAAAATTGTAATCTGTATTCGAAATTATAAAAAAAATATTTTAACAAACAAGCTCAACATATTTTTTTACATTTTTACTAGTAAAAATCGTAGAAATTATTTATAGTGGTAAAGGTAAAAATGGGTTTACACATGGGGTTAAACGAAAATGATAAGGGTTATAAATAACCAAAAAAATATCAAACACCCATTTTAGGGACATATTCTGATATTATATCTTATATTATTGATATTAGACCATTATTGTATCCTTGTGACATGAAAAAAACATGATTTAAATGATTTATTTCGAAACATTACATGTGTGCTACTCACCTAACTTAGAAAAGGCCTCCTCATATACTCTATTTTTTAACACCATAAAACCAATTTGGTTCATCAAATACCTGACTAAATAACTTCCCAAATTACCTCCCATAAAACTATATTCCTTTTTAGGGAATGTAATCAACTGAGAAATACACTTACTGAAAACACAAGGAGGATACCCAAAGAAGAGTTAAGGTTCATCAATGAGAATTTTTGTATTATTTCTTCCTACACATGCTTATATATTTATTATAAAAAAATATATAATAAAATAATTATCTTAATAATAATAATATTTTTTATATGTTTTGGGATGACCTCTAACAATTAACAATTCCATCAAATGGGTTATGAAATCATCATTTGTGTGTACAAAGGACTACTACCTCACGAACCAATACTATTTTTTTCTTTTACCACCTCAGAGGGATGGTTATATTGATGGATTAAATGATTACATATTATATTTATGATTTTATCATATTATGTAATTTTTATATCCTGAATACATTCTTATATTTCAATTTGTGGGAATCAGATAATGTTTTCCATGTGTACGGAGAACTACCCCTCGTGATGTGGTGCGATTCATTCATAGTTTTCAAGAAATGTATTATTGATGGGTTTAATAAATATATGTGAATTATATTTATTTAAAAGGATTATTTAATTTTAATATATATTATATAACTTTAATTCTTTCAATCTGAAAATAAAATGGGGAAAAAATAACGGGTATGTAAGGCCTACGGTTTCCATGAATGGTGAATTTCACTTTGTATCAATAAATTTTATGAATTTGCACAAATAAATATATAATGAATATATATTATATTTATATAATGGTTAAAAAATATATATTTTGAAACCATTATTTAATAGATAAGATCAAAATTGATAAGTCCAATCATACTTGAAAAACAAAATAGTTATTTCTCGAAGCACGACTTTAACATTAAATTATTAATAAACAGGTAGTAAATCATCATAAGAAAATAATATGTGGGATGAAATATTTGATTTTATTTCATTAATAGATGTATAATAAACTTATATTTATTATATGGTCATTTTAAACTAGTACAACCACAGTCATGGCTCAATGTATAACATATTTGGTCAGTGTTTTATTTCTAGGAGACATGAAAGTTAACCTATCATTTTCCTTGTGTGGTGTTTATAATCCCCCTATGACATATCATTAATATTATTATATTAATTATATTTATTTTAACATTTAATTTTATTCATTATTTTGTCTTATGAATAAAAAATCACCAAAGTTGTAAGGTTTTTTTTCCTAATTTGACTTCTTTGAGACACATGTAATGTTATGAACCAATATTCTTCCATGAAGAAAATATAAATTACCCCGGACTTGTAATATCATGAATTTATTTATCCTTATTATATTTTATGTTTAATTTTATGTTATTTATTCATGGGTTGTATCATTAAAATTTACTAATCTTTTAAATATTTCATTTTAAAATCTCAATATTTATCAGGATAGTTTATGATTATGTTTTTGATAATAAAATCAAACAATATATATCAAAAGAAACACATTAATTCTATTCTAAATTGGAAATTCATGATAATTTCTTGTAATATTACAATTTTGTAAATCTTTTATACTTAAAATAATTGGGAATTATTTTTAATAACTTCTAATGTTATTTCTTTCGTCTTTCATAAATAAATTTTATTCAAAATACATGTTTTATAAATATGATTTTAATTTTTTTTTTATTTTATGATTATCATTAAAATAAAATTTATCAATTTTTTTTATAAAAATGATTTTAAATAGAACTTTAGGATATTTTTCATGTATTGATCATTTTTATTTTCGTGAAAAACTGAAATGAATCATTCTTTTAACATGTACGAAATGAATAAAACTTTCCATAATAATTATAATATTTTAATTTAAGATTTATTTATAAAATTTCATGTTTTAAAAAAATTATTTTCAATATTTTTAATGGTTTAAATTTTTTTATAGAGCGAATGATATTTTCATCAAGAAATGTTTTAAATGATCGATGATAATAATTTAAATTCCAATATGACATCCATGTTGTTACCCATTCTTTACTATAGATTTGATCTAAGTGTGAATTTTTGATTCTTTCTCTGAATATTTTTTAATAATGGAATGATGTTTATGAATCCCATTTCTCACCCATTGTCTATACAATCAAAAAATTATTTTGAAACCTGATTTTATTTTCACAGGTTATGCTATGATGAAATAAATAAATGATTATAAAACCTCTATCACTTCTAGAGGTTATGATAATAATTTTTTTTATAAAACCCATTCATTTCATGGGTTATAATATGTTTACTATTTTTTGGTCTTATGGGATACAAAAATATTGTATTCATTGTGAGGTTGGTGGGACTTATATCTCTTTCCAATGAATGGAGTAATGATTTATATATCATGAGATAGACATGAATGGTGTTGGGATTGGACCATGTTCATTATATAAATTTATTGTCTATAATGGTATTGGGAGTAAATATGGGAATATATTATTGTTTGGGGAGATAACCCATTCCACTATGATATAATTTTAGGAAAAACATGACTAATATGAAAATTATTTTCTATGGTGATGGGTATACCACATATACTTGTATTATGCCAATGTTATTCTCTCACATCTCATGATGTTTGATTACAATATCATTCATGTATTATAAAAATACAATATTTATTCCATGACTCAATATTATGATCATTTAAAATAACTATGTGGTTTTAAAATGTTATTCTCATTTCTCATTCTCTTATGTTTATGTTATTCTTATGTATCTTTATTTTTTACCCTTACTGATCATCTAATGTCTCCCATTTGTATGTTTCACTTCACCAAGATATGTATAAATTAATTATATAATATAATTCCATGAGGGATTTTTGTTTTAAATATCATAGTGGGATATTATGTAGTATAACTAATGAATATTTTTTTTTGTGATTCTAATTTTCCAAAGACTGTAAACTATTACATTCCTTTAGCTTGTGTTTCTATAATTTAATAAATATTCATAAAAGTATGTAACATATATATATATATATATATGATAAGTATGGGTCCCTATATTTATGATATTATGTGATATATATGGAATATAAATGTATCTTTAAAGGTTAATAATTACTTACACTTCATTAATTTTAATCTTTGAATGATGGAAGCAACTTTTATGCGTAAGTACAACCTACTATCTCTAGGAATGGTGAATTTATTCATTCAAACTACATCATTTATGAATGAATATAAATATTTATGTAATGAAAAAATATGATATTAATTTCACATTTAAAATTTTGTAGATGATCATGTGATGATAAATGTACAAGAAGTAGAACTACTGATCCAAAAAGCTCACAAAGAAGAATAATAGTTTACACCCCTAAATACCCGTTTTTTAAAGGAATTAATAATAAATGGTTTTTGGAATGGTATAATGGGATCATATATGATATTATAATTATATTTATGATACTATAATCTATTAATAAAAAACCTATATTTATAATACATGAGTTTCTAATTTGTATAAAGGATTGAGAGATTCAAGTGGTAAATGATTTTTAGTCTCTCTTTTATTTCTAGGAGACATGAAAATTCACCACTCATTTCTTATATGTGGTCTGTATACTACCCATTTTAATTGTTATATCATTAATATCATTATTTTTATGAAATTTAATGACCAATTTTATGTTTTTCTTCATCTAGGATTAATATGGAAAATACTACTAAAGTGGTAAGGGATTTTCATCTCACCATTATTTTCAATTGAGACAGATGCCATATTCACCACATATTTCATTGTTTTATTATAAATAGTTCACATTCACGAATTTTATTATGACTATATTTCAAAATATGTGGATTACATACCAATTTTGGATATCTCTTTCATTGGTATTAGGTTTTAAATGTTACTAAATGTTTAATCATTTTATATTACAATCACATAATTTGTTGGGATTATTTAGAAATATGTCTCTAATGTTGAAATCTTATGATCTAACAATGAATAAATTGAATTAATTTTATTTTACTATGTTTATAAATGAAATTTCAAATTAATATTACAATTTTTCAATATTTAGGTACTTAAAATAAGGAAGATATTATTTTTTAGAAAACATGACATTATTTTTCAGTATGTTCAAAAACCTTTTTTTTTGAAAATCCATGTTTTCTAAAAATGTTATTATAAATATTAATATTATATATTAAAAAATATTTTCTAATTTATGAATTTTAACAAAAATGAATGGAAAAATTATTTCATTTTCCAATCAATTCTTATTGGTATTTTTCAAAAACTGTGAAAATAATATTAATTTTAAATTGTATATAATTTAATGATTTTTCCACTATCAAGAGCTCAATGTTTTTTAAATTTTCCACTATTTGTTTTCAAAGATAAATTTAATGAAATGAATTTTCAATTTTCTTTAAAATTTTTTCTTTCTAAAACATTTTTTTCAAAGGAATCTCATTTTCCTTAATAAAGTTTACCAGTGATAATTAAAAATCATTATCCATATAAGATAATTTCCATTGATGTAACATATTTTTTAATGGGGATATAAACGAAGGATACCATTATTCTACTTTCACATACTTATTTATCTGGAAATTATATTTATGATTCTCATTTCAATTCGCTGGGTTATAGCATGATAATATTCCTATAAAACCCACCTATTTTTTAGCGGGTTATGCTATGATGAAATGATTATGAAGTATATATCATTATGTAGTTTATGATATAATAAATATTTTTGAAACCCATTTAATCTCATGGGTTATGGTATGATGAATGTTTTATGTTCATGTTCCACAAATAGAAATGATTTTGATTATGTTATAGGTGGGACCTATATATCCCACAAACGCATTGGGTAAATATAAATAGCGAACTGTTAAATATTTTAATAGTGAATATAATAACATGTTAAGAGGGTTATCCATGAAACTGATTAAATGTTCATTTTTTTACAAAAAACCTAATTACATATTTATAATTTTATGTTTGAAATTGATTATATGTTCAAAATTTAATGCTTGATCCTAATTACATGTTCAATTTTATTTTGTTGAATTCTCATTCATGTCCACGATATTATGAATGGATCTATTTCTATGTACATAATTTTATTTGAGAGAGATATTTCAATATAATAACTTAGTGTGTGAAAATTTCTCTACTCATATATGTTCAGAATGTTAGGAGATAATGTGTTTTAAAAAAAATCTATATATTATGATAATTTTATGCTCGCATGGATTATGTTTTTTATATCCACAATATTCATGTCCAATGGACATCCAATATTTATACCAGGGCTCAATATTATTATCATTGATATTCAGGGTATGGGTTTCAAATTTAATTCTCATGATAACATATAATTATGATCATGTTATGCTTTTGTATCTCCCTTTTTTACATGTACTCGATATCTAATATCACCCTCTCTCATGCTTCCCTTACCTAGGTTCTGGAGAATGTTTTATGTTGGGTATATTTGTAAAGTATACCAAAAGGGAAATAATATGAGAGATGATGATGATCAGTTACAAAATTTGATTTTTTTTACTTATTATCCTTAGATAGTAAACTATAACAGTAATCAGGCATGTTTTCCGGCAATATATAGAATATTAATCTAAAACATAAAATATCTACATATGACAATATTGGAACAATTGTTTTTCTATTAGATGGTCAGTTTATTTAACACTTTAAAACTAGGATTATAAAATAATATTGTTTTCCATTAGGATATTTCTAAGGAAATTTCTATTGATTTTTCTATGTATTAGTCTACGAATGAGTTGAATTATAGTAAAATGTCATATAATTTTGGTAAATGATAGAGAATGTTGATTCCATGAAATTAAATCCGATTTGGGTATTACATGTTGATATGGATATGGAACAAAGGTACCTCGGTTCAATGTCTCAGAATAGTGGGCATTGAGTAGGACTCGAACATCACCAGGTGTAGGAAAATGAGACTTCTTACTCACATGCAATGAAAATACCATGAAACATTATTTGAAAATTCACAAACTCTTGAGGAACCATCCTGAAAGATTTAAATAGATGATATCTATGAATTACCTAAGATAAATCTAATATGTAATGGTTTAAAAATAATTTGACATGATTTTGGGATCCTATAACGAAATATTTAGGATTATGAAATTATCCATTTTTATTATTTTTTTCACGCTGTATTTTTTCATTTTAATGAATGGATTAAACTGTAAAGAATCATTTTAACATTTAATGTGATGTTAAATTTGGTGAAAATGGGACACAAAATTTTTTCTAACAAGGGAAAAAGGTTAATGTTATAATTACTAATTATCAATAATTATAAATGATTGACAACTAGAACATCAGTGAGATTCACAACACATCAAAAATGATGAACACATAAGGTATTATTGAATTTTGAATGTCATAAATGTGGATACTAGTGAAATTATGAAAATAGGTTTCCTATATGGAAATATCATGAAGTTAATTATTATGATTTTACATTTAATTTCTATTTTATACGTGGATAGGGGACTATAAATGGACTATAAAAGGAAATTAGTGTTAAGAGATAAGATGAAGAAGTATACATAATATTTTGAGAAGAATGTAGACTGATTAAAGTGATTATATAACAAAATTCATGAATTGTGTTATATAAATCATGAAATATTTAAATATTTATTATTATATATTTTTCATTATGGATATGTAATAAAATGTTAAATATAATTAATGGACTAACAATGTTATACAATAGAAATGCAATATTTTATATAGAACACATGATTAAGGGAAGATAACCATTTCCTCTTCGGTGGTTGCATAATGGTGAAGGATAGAGGTATAACTATACCGTTCTTTGGGAGGAATAAGGTTTTAATCCTAGGAGTCTGATTTCTGGGAGAACCTCTCCTCAGGATCCACTTTCCTTGGCGGGTCACTCATTTTCTGACATGGTGAGAAAAATGAGGCGTGACCCACCTGTGTTGATGGATTTATTTGTCAAACCATCACCACTCAGGTCTTCATCCACTAGGATGCTCTGCCATCTCGACTGGAAAAGGCTTCTTCCCAGCCAGGGCTCTCTTCAGAGTGGTCCTCTCATAGGGAGGGGGGGGGGGTTTACTAGTGTGGTGGGTTTTAAAAGGCTACACCTGGAAAATTCGTTTTTCTAAGAAAATAAAGATAACAATTAATATATTACTAAGCTTTGGAAAATATTTTTTTTATTTTCGATAAATATTTGATTGATATAGTGAATGTAAATTGGATACTATTGATGAACTCATGACTAATAAAGTATTTTCTTGAAAATTTATTGATGTTATCATTTATGGAGTAGACCACATTATTTTATATATATAATATGATTAATAATTTTTTTAATCAAGGAATGGGGATGAATGTATGTTTTAATCATGTGTTTAAGGAAATTTTGGTTATTACCAAGAATTAAAAAAATATTTGTCCATGATATTCATGTATGATTCATGTCACTATTAGGAGTATCTTCAGAATATTTGGAAGATTAATCATTAATTTGGAAAATTTAGGGACATTATTTATAAATTTTAAATTTTGGAAGTTTTATAAGGTTAAGCATTTATGTAATTGATTAATTTTAACATTATATGTGGTTTTTGAGATTAATCTATTACTTCATCATATGTATATTTATCTATTTTAGATAATTATATTTAACCATTTTTAATGAGAGATAGAGGGAATAACTACTGATTATTTTATAAAATTTATTTAGATCTTTGAAAATGAAGAAAAATTCATCCATTAGATTATGAGATAAAGTGTAAATGTAGTAAGGAATAAATAAATGATGATATTTTTCCTATGAAAAAAAGATATCCTGAATGTACATTTTCATATATTCTCAGTCTAGGTGGAAAAGTATTTTCATAATAATAAGAAAAGTATCATTAAATAAAATGTTTCCATGCTATTGTTATTTTAGATTATATAAATGAGTTTTGTAAAACCTCTTTGGTTTAAGGATTTGTAATCATTAACCATTTCTATATCACCCACATTATTGTGATCAGTGATCTTTATCACTCTCTAAAATTATTTATTCTTTTCTTCCATATTAATTTCTTCACTTCCCATCTATGTTCTTCCATATTGAATCCCAAAATGTGTTATTGAATACGGATTTAACACATCCCTTAGTATTTTCAAGAGGAAGATATATTAACCCATTTTAAAATGTGTGTTTCAATAAAGAAATTTCAAAATGTTAATCTATTGTTGACTAATACATATTTTGATAGAGAAATCCATTTTAACTGGGAAATATTGTAACATCGTGAGATTTTGTGGATCATTTTTTCAATTTACTTTAATCATTACCATATTGTGAACTTAATAAAACATTTATTTTAGATTAATTACATGAAAGAATAATTTTATCATTTCATTATATGGGACAATATTTTTAAATTTTATGATAAAAAATTCTATGTTTATATTGTGTCACACAAAAAACTGAGTTTATCTTTTGTTAAACCAATCATCGAGTATAATAAAAATGTGTTATATTTTTGAAATATTATTATATCGTAGTTATCACCAAACATTAAAATGGATGGTACATATATTATTAAATAAATTATGAATATATATTATATATACATGCATATAAATTGAGTTATTTGGTGGCCAATTAATTAGACACGAAAATAAAATCTATTTAGATATAATGAAAATAATTTTTTGAGAAACCATTTTTATACATAATTTTTATCCAATATAAATTGAAAAAATCACATTGGTCTAATTATATTATATATATATATATACTATATATTCAATAAGAATTTGAAATTTCATATTATGTTTTTTCTATAGTAGAGAAAAGAAAAAAACAATTTTACATTTTAAAACAATTTGTTTCTAAATTTTTTTTAACTTTTTGTGCACATGAATTAAATATATTTGTTTAAAAATTTGAAAAACATAATTTGAAAAAAAAATTATATTTTCAATTCATCTTGTAATGATTTTCTTAAGGTGTATTTTTTTATTTTTTTAAAAAGAATAATTTTTTTGTTGAATAGTGAAAAACACTAAATTTTAATTGAAAACATCATTTTTGTTTAAATTATTTATTTAGATAAATTATTATTAAAGTTTTATTAAAATTAAAATTAGTATAATTATATATATATTAATACAATTTAGGTCATGGAAATAAATTCCATCATGATTTTTTATATGAAAACATTTTTAACTTTTGAACATTTTCTCTTTGAAAACCCTCTTTCTTATCGCATTACTCAGATTAATTTTAAATTAATATTTTCCAATTCTAGGATTATAATATAGAAAATGGTTTAAATTGTTATAATAATAAAAATATATATTATCTATTAAATAAAACATAAAATTTGATAAAATGATTTCTGAAAATAGTGAAAATTAATTACTATGTTTATGGTAAAAACGCTTTTAAATAGGGGTTAAAGTAAGAATATAAGAGTTGAAATGACTATAAATTTATAAAATGACTATTTTATAGCCAAATTTAAATATTATAATTATAAATTTATAATATATTTTCATTTTGGAGATCTTTTCTTAAGAATTAAATTTTTATATTATATTCTTTTTTGAAATTTCAATATATTTTCCATGTGGGTACCCTTCCCCCACTTTTTAATGGCCACTACCATACTCCCTTATTACAAAAATCATGATATATATTTTATTAAAATCCATCCAAAATAAATCCCAAAAATCCTTACACATGATATTGATCTTTTGGTACCCCATAGTACTTACATTGGGGTCCTTTATATGAGATCCATGAGAGGTTCTTTTCCGAGAAGGTTATTTTTTCAATAAGATCCTTCATTATCTTTATTATTTTTTCAACATTTAATAATAAGTTAAAACTTCCAATACAATATACCAAGTAATTAATATATTTTTATATGTGACTATGTTAATGTAAAAACCTATATCCATCTCTACTCCCAACATATGGGAAACGAAACCATGGATAATGTGTTTGGCCGACTACAGACTCACGAACGAACATAATTTGTTTTCCATTACCAACTCTCATAGTTGGTTATAATTATTTATTTGGTGTATTAATATTATTTATTTAATATAATTTTACATATTGAAATATAATATCAAATATTCCTTTTTTACATTCTATACCATTGGGGATACGCTAATGCCACTCATGTGTACAATGGACTACCGCATCACGAAACGATGTGATTCGTTCTCACTAACGATTTACATGGAATATAAAAAATAAAATTTTAGTAGAAATATTATATCTCTATTAAATTATTATGGTTCTATATTGTTTTAAACATATTTACTCATGTTTCATTCAATTAATCAATTTTTTTAAGCAACATTCATGAGTACATACAACCTACAATCTACATGAATGGTATGCTTTATCATTATTTTACTGACATTTTTGATTGAATATAAATATATATAAGGAATATAATGATATTAATGAGACATTTAACCTTATGGAGATGATTTAACAATGATTAAATTTCATGAACCGACACCAATGAACCAAAACTCCAATGAAAATAAGAAAAAATTAATAATTATAAATTGTGATTTTATAAAATAAGTAATAATAAATTGGTGTAACAATGTTATAAGGGGGTCATATATAATATCACAAGTATGTTTATTATATTTTAATTTATTTATAAAAACCTATATTTATTTTATTGGTGGTTCAAATGAGGTTCAGGGAAGTTTATATGCAAGTGGTTTTGGATTTCTTGTCTCTCGATTAATTTTGAGATCCATATGAAAATTCACCACACATTTCTTTTTTTGTGGTCTATATATTGAGAATATTGAATTTTTTTAATTAATATAATCCTTTTAATTATATTTAATTCTTCATATGATTTTATTATTTATTGGGGATTATGATTCAAAATATTAGTACAATGACAAGGGATTTCTCCCTCACTATTATTTTTATCGAGATAAAGGCCATATTCACTGAGAATTTCAATGATTTGGTGTATAAAATTTCTATTAGTGTTTTTTAAGATTATTCCCCAGAATATTATAGGGATTAAATTTCCATTTCATTTTATCTCATTCATGGGTACTATGTTTCATGTATTAGAAAACTGTTAATGATGTGGTGTATAAAAGTTTTATTCGTGTATTTTAGGATTATTCCCTTGAATATTATAGGGATTAAATTTCCATTTCATGTTATCTCATTCATGGGTACTATTTTTCATGTATTACAAAACTGATAATTGTTTTTTGTTACAATCTCATTGTGTGTTGGGATTATTTGTGATGAAATCTCAAATTTTTGAATCATATGATATAATTATTAATAATTCTCATGAATTTAACTCTAGTATGGTTATTCAAGATATTAATAAGTAACAGTTGAAAATTTTAACTCTTTTTTACTTACAATTATTGAAAAATAGTTTCTAATAAAATTTTAACTTATTTCTCACTTCGGTCAAAAACCACAGTTCCTCTAAAACCCTATTTTTAAAAAAAATTCAAACAAGTTTTTAATATCATTTAAATTATTTATTAGATAATAATTTACTCATGTTTTTATTTTTTTTAAAAAAATTGAAAGTAATATTCACGTATTTTTTTAAACAATACCCATTTAGTTGTCTATAAGTTTATGTAAGGGAACAACTTGATGTCTTTTATTCAATAAGTGAACATGAATCTATTTTTACATTTTTTTATTGTTATAATTTGATGAGTACATGTAACTTCTATGTTGTATTCTAATTTTATTCCATCATCACTCATTTTATTTCATTCCCTTATGATTAAAGTCATAAGATTGTCTAATAATTATTATATGACCCAATAATATGATCATTCATATCGAGGGTTTATTTTTCAAATACAATACTCAATTTATCATACCCCTTTATTCATGTTATTCTTACATATCTCCATTGATTACCATTACATAGTCTTATGAGAACACCCTTTTTTATGTTTCCTTTCCTTAAGTTGTTAACAAATATTTTATGTAGGGTATGTTGGTAAAAACTAAAAAGGGTAAGATCATTATGGGAGTCATTGAAGATAATTCAGCATGATTGATGATTGTGTTCCCATTCTCCAAATGCAATAAAATATTTCAGAACCCAAGTATGTTTTTTTCATTGTATATAATATTCATATTAGAAGATCTAATATTCATGTATGATATACCTAGGTAGCTATATTTTTCATCTAGTGGTGTCAAAGGGTTTGACAAAAGATCCTGGGGTGCATGAAATTCTCCACCAGTGAACTTGAGTATATGATAATTTCAATGATGAAAATTAGTATAAAATCATCCATGAAATTATAAAACAATATATTAATGAGTCTCATGATAAAATTGGTGTGTATGTAATATAGAATGAGATACATATGATTTAAATGTTCCCTTCTTATAACCTCTAATAATTCACCCGGAAATCCATTTCATTCACCCTCAGTTAATGATATCCCTTCCATGTATTGACCTTATAATACTATCATATATCCTTAATTTGGTCAATTCGATCAATAATTATCAAAGGACAGTAATGATTCAATATCATTATATGATTTGGTATCCTATAATATATAAAACACCCCAAACAACTGTCCTCATTCTGGGAGAAACAAAATTGGATCACTCAACAATGATATTCTAATCCCAGTGAAGGCTTTTGTTATCAAATTATTAATATGGTTAATCAAATTACACAGCTCAATGTGTTCCATCCGATAAGAATCCATGAAAATAATTCGACCACCCTAATTAAACTCTATTATAAACATGAAATCATTTAAGGTGGGTATAATCACAACCTCCTACGTGAAATCATATAGAAAATTCACAATAACTCTGGAGGTTCCACAAGATGGTCTCTTATTATATCTACCAAATACTTTTTCATCAAGTAAAAAATGGTACCCCTCATTTATTTCTATTCAGGAAACCCCGCTCACTAGAGAAAATCACACACCATCCTTTAAAATTGGTAAATAAAAATACACACCACCACTAATGAACCATATTTTCAATGAAAGACTAACAATTCATTCCATGAATGAAATAATATTATTCTATATACAATATATTGAAATATCTCTATGATTGGTACTGCACCATCTTCAATAATCTTCCCCAAACACCTGAATTAATATATCATTTCACCTAACGGACAAAAATAACATCTATGTTTAATTTTTCCTCTCCACATCTAGTCCCAATGCTGAAAATAAGGTGGTCATAGAAGTTCCTCCCAATACTGTGATTGAGACCCACCAACTAGAAGGAAGTCTGGAAAACTCCTATAAAGGTACTTAAATATAATACCCAACTTTTGAATGCTCATACCCCCTTACCAATGGGAGTGAAAAACCCACATATACACTATGTTTACCATCATTATTAAGAAATAATATCAAAACTCCCACTGGATGTAGTAAAATTTAACATCATTCTACTCACATTCTCTGATGTTTAATACCCAAATATAATACAATTCATCGTGTAACAATAAAAATACAAGGGAAATATAGTACATGGAATGGGCTTATATTAATAAGAAACTTCTCTCTAACACTTCCATACCACAATCAATCTTTATACTAGATACTATTATGTTATTCTTCATCAATATCTAATACTAAAAGGAACATAATTTATACATGCACCACATATCTTATAGATCATGATTGACCATCCTACGATCAACCTGGTTGGACTAATTAGCATATAATAACTGAATCCACATGAAGGTAGTGATTAAATTGAATATAAATAAAAAAAGTAGAGATAACTGTGTTTTTTATAAATTGATTTATTTAGATTCATTAAATTAATTAATTTATTCATTTTGATAACAATTCCATTAAAAATATAACTAACAAAATAATGATGCAAGTACCATTCCAATTTATCTTCCCACTAAGAAAAATCGCCATTTTTAGAACATTTCATGTGATTTTGGTCCTTATACAGAACATTTGGATCCCTAAAAACATGTTTTCTATTTGGGTTCAAATTTTTATCACATTATATGATTTAATAACATTGTCCCCTTTCTAACACATATAGGACTCACCGGAACCAAACTCTAAACATTACTACATTAGTTAAGGAAATAAGTTGATACCACTCAATCATTACATTAAATTATTGGAAAAACCTCAAAGGATTTAAATAAAGATGAGAGTGACCCATGGTTCCCTCCTCTAATAAACCATATATTGGTGATTGCATCGAGGGTATGTTAAAACAATATAGAAGGAATTATCCTTAATAACTATTGTTGGAATACGTGAAAACAACCAACCAATACCCATGAATGGTAAAAAAAATATCATCATATAAATATCCCATGTTAAATAATTTAATATATAAACGAACACCTCTAAAATAAAATAATGCCTAATGAAAAAAATGACAACAACTCCAAGAAATATTCTAGACTCTGAGTGAGTACTATAAAACTCAATCAACAAATCCAATCCTCAATCCTTGATTTTATATATATATATATATATATTGGTTAGAAAAATATATATAATCAACATTATTATACCCATCTCTCTTTTTTAAAATGTTAAAAACATACTTCTTCTTCGATGAAAAAACAATAGAACTATCTAGATCCCATATAGGTCAATAAAAGTTTCCCCAATCACAGCAAGGATGACACACCCGTTAAGACATCAACATAAAAAATTATAATATATGAATAATATATTTATTATATAAAAAATATACTATATGATCTTACCTTATATATCAATAAGAAGAAATCGCTTTCCCTCAACTCTTTTACATCAACCAATGATGAATCCAATGATATGTCATGTATTACAATGACATCCTAATATCATTACATGTAACACCAACCACACATAACTTATCTTAAGAAATAGGGTAACATAAATCCACTTGAAATCAACCTCATAACCACATCATATTAAATAAGACCCTAACAACATATCTCATCATCCACCACCATTTTCACCAGTAGATACATATCGATAGAGAACATATAAGAGGGGTAGTCATTTTTCCATATCCTCATATACCTGAATGTTTGGGAAGACACAATATAGGTTCAATTAGTGTTTATTTTTTCTATATAAATAAGTTGTGGTGAATAAGAAAAACATGAAAGAATAGAGTTATATAATAGTCTCAAAATAATCCCACCCCAATGGTTTCATATATAGTTTTCACATGATAGTGAAAATATTGTTACTGTTAGGAGACTACCAATATTGATCCAACATGTTCTTCAACATTTGAAAAAAAATTAGAATCACACAATGGAAAATAATCGAAGTTTAATTTCCCATTACCTTAATTTAATAATTCACTCATTATGATTTATCGATTTAATTATTAAGATAAATTCACACTAATGAATTCAGTATCCATTACCACATAATTATTCAAGTTGATATAAAATAATTTCTATTGAAACAATTCCAAAGAACCACCATTCCATGTTTCCATATAACAACAAAGTCTAGCTAGCCACAAATAACCATTCTCACCAAGACACACATAACCACGCGAACAAATATTCACATAGCCAAGGCCACCAAAATACTCAAATCCATGATACAAGAACAAAACTACATGGAATAATTCTATAATAAGAATTATGTGTGACATGAGAACAATAATATACCAAAAAATGATTAACTATATGTGAGTCACACAACCCCATTTCAATTTAATTTTTTTAGTTTATTTGTTTCATTATTATAATTAATTTCATTCACCCAATAGAAAAAAATCAAGATAATATCACTCTTGTAGATAAAAATTTATAGAATTCTAATCCCCCACCTAAAAAAAATTCATGATTTATTCAAAAATGACAAGTAAAGTGAGGATAAATTTTAGAGTGATAGCCATATAAGGGATCCCTGTATCAATATGAACCATGATTTTGTCTAATCAAAATCAATTCCCAATAAAACCCCATCTCAAATCATCACATCCCTTGAGAAACCATTGATGAAACAAGAATGTATAAGGAGAGAAATGTAATTCCACACATAAAATAAAAAAAACAAAATAACATAATCCAAAAGTGAATGAAAAGTCACATAAATATCCTAGAAATAGAAAAATACATGAAATTAATGGATTTTTCAGCCCATCAAACATACATAGTGTAGATATTCTAAAAAATAAGGAACTCAATCAAAATATTCCGTAAGGGACTTGAAACCATGAAAATAAATTTCATGAAATTAATATTTTAAGTAAAAATTAGCCAAAATCTCTATCATCAACCATCACACCCAGAACTAATATATTAAAAAAATTCATGACGTACAATCTCAAAAGACAAAAACTATACCCAAATTATAAATGATTATTCACATATTAGGCTACTGATTCAAAATATGAATCTTCTATTACATATTCAACCCCAAGTCCTCCTATCCCTTCCTTAGACTCATTAAAAAGTTTCAAACCCTAAAAAATAATAATGTAGTTTTTTGGGATGGTTTAGGAAATTACCTAGAAACATAGCTCAAAACATTTCAGTCATATCATTTTTAATTTAATTTTGTATAATGAAAAATATTCAATGTTTTTTTCTATCAAATAAATATATCTAAGAAATTATTAAAATCTAACACATAATAATTATTTAAACATTTTTATATAATGTTTTTTATTTTTTGATCATAAAAAATTTGATGATTATTGGACACATAAAATTATCTTTCAAAAAACTCTATTTTTTTATGTCTTTTAATGGTAAGATAACCCATATTTATTTAACTCATGATTATATATTAATTGATTTCCTCATTTAAATTATTTTTTTTAATATTATATTTTTATTTTATTTATTTTTTAAATCTTTTTATTTTTTTTCTGGGAGAATTTTCCAATAGTGTTATTTTTTAAATTTTAAAAATCAAAATTATGAACATCCAATTTTATGATGATATAATTTTAGATAATGTTTATGCAATTAAAATTCTGGTTTCTATGTGTTAAAAATATAATTAGACATTAAAAATTTTATTTTTATAAATAAAAAATGATGCACATAAAAAAGTGATTGATTGTTACATAAAACATGTGAAAAACATATCAAATAGATAATGGTTATAAAATGACAATATGATCATTATTTAATGACCATATGATTCTTATGAAAATTATATATAATACTCACGCTGATGATTTTTGTGATTAAGATCATGTTTACCCAATATGTTCCTTGAAAACATGACTCTTATATATGATCACGTTTATAGATGTTTTTACCTATAATTATAGCAGTTATAAACTACACTAATGTTATGAAGAAAGATTCTTATAGTATTAACAACCTTTGTGAATTAAACCTTTAGATATTTTTTGAGAGTTCTATGTTAGATTAATTTATTACCATTTTTATTTTATAAAAAAATCTGTATATATTTATTTTCATTAGAGTTTGAGTTGGTTAGATAAGGAATACGATAATTGTTTGGAATATCTTACTCCAAGAATGTCTACTAACAAAAATGGATGAATAACAGTTATATTTGATTAAGGATAACCTTAACTCAAAACATCATCCTTCATGGAAGGATTATAGGATATATAGATTACTCTTTGCATTAAAGGGAGACATGAAAAAAATAAAAATAAATATTAATAGTTATACATTGTGTTTTTAAAATAATCTATGCCTTTAATGCTGTAAAATTATTCTTTATATAGATTCACTTATCTCTATTTTTCATGATGAAAAAGTAATTCTATTTCACCTTCAATAAATAATCTATTATATTTAGTGAAAATATCATGGGGATACACTTTTATTTCATACTCACTATTTGGATGTTATGTATCATTTTTGAATTTATTCTAGTAACATTGTGACATTCTAGGGTTTATGTTATTTATTTTCCATTATCCATTGTATGTATAAACTACTTATCCTATGTGTGAATGAAAACTCCCAATGATTATTACAATAGAGGGAACCATTAAAATTACAAGACATGATTTTTTTATTTAACATGTATTATCATAGTTAATCATCTTTCAAGATTCATATCTGAAGGACCTTCAGAAAAAATAAAAAATCCTTGCATAGATTTTTTATATTGGATTAGTGGTTGTCATTGTGTCAAAAAATAACTATAAAAATACTTATAAAATACAATCCTTTATTTATTGTTTTTCATTTCATATAAATTTGAAATATATTAGGAAACGTTCAACCAAATTTTCACATGGATGTATTTATTTTAGTTAATGTTTAATTCACTCAATTTGCACCCAAGTTGAGTTTTTTCAACACATTAGGGACACCAGTTTGAATCAATTTAGTGAATTCTATGTTCATAAATATCATTTTAATCTATACAATACTCTATAATATTTTATTATAGATGAAATGAAGTATAAAATTTCTATAGTTAGGGATACCTACTTCACTGGAGAGAATTTTGATTGCTCTAATGTATGGATGGACATATGTTTGAAAAATCAGCGTTGAACGGTCTATACGATGGTTTTTAAGAAATATAAAATTTATTTTAGAGAATTAGAGTTTTGGGGTTTTTATGAAATGTTTTTGTATAATGTGAACTATAAAGCAGTCAATTTTATCGTCCAAGGTTATATGAAAAATGCGTTTAATAGGGTTTCCCAATGTACTACATTCCAAGAGATATTGGAGTCCACATCTATAAAATATTGAATAACTGAAAATGTTAGATATTTGATGTTCAACAATTTAAAAAATTAATGTTATATAATATCAGGATGATTGTTTAGGAGGGTATCACTCAAATGAATAAGAGGCTTCCACAAATTTATACTAATATTTCTACTCCTTGAGAAGACATTTTTGTACAAGATCATTCTTTTAATGTCTATATAGTTATAAAATCAATGTGGAATGTGATATAATATATTTTTTAGTTTATTCTTGTAAAGTTTTTTAAATTTTATATTTTTTGGGCCAATTATGACATATTATGATGGAATGTAGGTTGACACTAATGATAAGAAGTTGATAAAAATGGAAAATGATTCATTGATAGAATAAACAAAAATGGTTGAGAATAATTTCAACCATGTATTTTTATCTAACTCATTTTATAAATAAAATTATATCAATATAGTTTATACTGATTTATGTTCCTATATAGAAATTAATTTTATCATGTTTTATAATAATAGATATTGATTCAAAAAATCTTTTATTATAATGATGTTCAATGAAACTGAAAATAAAGTATGATATGTGTTATGAATCGAAAATATTGAGTCTTATCAAGACTAATTGATCACAAATTATTGAAAAGAAAAAGTGTGAGAATAATTTTAAAGGAAAATAAATAACAACATTATGGGAAATAAGATTACAAAACTTACATAGATAAATTTTTAATAATCAAGTGAAAAAATAATTATGAATCCAAAGATAATCTTTCAAATCATAATTCCAAGTCGATCATCCAGGAAAGAATCTATGTTGTAAAATGATTATTTTTTTATAGAAATGAATTATATTCGAAATTTGAGAAACTTTCTTATGAATAATTTATTGAATATTATTCAATGATGGTAGAATAATTTGAATCACTTTATAAGAGTAATAAGTCAGTTAAAAAATATTATGATTATATTTTAGGTAAAAATATACCATATATTAATAGATTTTATAAATAAAATTTAATTTTAATTTTTTTTAAATTGATATGTTGATGATGACACTATTTTATAACTACTATTTAAAATATAATATTTATAGTATGATATATATATGAGTTATTTAGGGTAGTATTCTTGGAATAAAACCTTAGGAAAGAGTATCCCTGTTAAATAGAAACATATTATTGGTAGTAAGGGTGAAAGACCTAAGTAATACAGAAATTATTTTGTTCCTTGTTATAAAAAAAGATGTTTGTCTAATGTCCAAACCTTCAACTATTCATAAATAGAAATTATAATAATATTTAAATACCTAAAAACACTCAATTTATTGTAATAAGTAATTCATATATTACTAAAAATATTCTTATGTTCAAACCTATAATTTTATATAGTT
This sequence comes from Viscum album, assembly GCA_963277665.1. Lineage (NCBI taxonomy): Eukaryota > Viridiplantae > Streptophyta > Magnoliopsida > Santalales > Viscaceae > Viscum > Viscum album. The sequence continues at coordinate 1,309,470,093 of OY728153.1, read as the reverse complement.
CTAGAAAGACAAGGGTAACTAGATTTTTGGTTTCTATAATTTCTTTATCCATGTGTATTTTGTAACAAAAACCACTATTGTTTTTGATATTTTTATTAGAAAAAATGAACATGGATATCTATGAAAATATTTATATGGATAATGGGTTTTCAATGAATATGGTAGGACACATTTTAGACTTCCAATCATTATAATGATTTTTGAAGAAAATATCTCTTTTGAGGAAAATACCAAACGAAAAAACATTTGGGTTGGTTCAGTTTGAGATCTAGATTGATTTTATATCAATAAGATTATTTATATTGAAAGATTAAATCCTATCCAGATAAGTATCTCTTAACATTTTGATAAATGGTTTTCAATTGGTTTTTTAGACAATTAGTTTTCTATTTGTAATGTTAAGGTAGTGAATTAAAACCCACCTCTAATTGAAAAATGAATAAAAATTAGACCTTAATTATTTTTTTATATATAATGAAAACTATTTGTATTCTAAAATTAAAAAATTTTAATTTGAAATAGAAGAATTCAATATTTCATTACTTCTTCATTATGGAAATTAATGTAGAAGAATATAATTTTAGATTTTACTCAATATAAATTAAATAAAAATAAATAATCTCATGGATTACACATGCGCAGAAATCACAAGAAATATTTTAAATTAATAATATTTGTTTCTATATCTATTACCATATACCATAAAACATGTATATTTTTGGATCCTCAAGGAAAAAAGGCCTTGATGAATTTTTTTTGTATTGGTTGTGGATTATTCTATTTATAAATGGGTTTAAATTTAGAAACATGATAGTGAATACTGTTCTTCCTATATCCATTTTTATATGCTGGTTTAAAATAAGAAATTTATCAATATTATTTCATTAATAATTTACGATGAGTTAGTGTTTTAGAATCATGAGATAATTTTTTTTTACAAAACATGGAACATAATAAAAAAATTATTTCCCTAGAAAATTATAAAATAATGGGGTCATTGGAATGATTAATAGTAAAATGCATAACATTTCCATGAATATGTTATGCGAGTATAGAATTACTATTTACTTTTGGGATGATGTTTTTTTAAATACTTATTATTCATAAAAGCTGTTCTAATAAGGCCCATTAAGAAGAAAAACCCATATGAATTATCCAACCACAAAAAACCAAAGGTACATCTACTCAATGTTTTTAGATAAAATGTTTTCATATTTTAAAATATTTATAATCATTATATGTTTATTAAAAAGGATTATTAAGGAAATTTATAAGGTTACTCTCTTAATTACCAAGAATATAATTTTTTTTAAAATATAATAGATATTTGATGAATAATCTCATGACATATTGGATGAAAGTGAATCTATTGGTTACAAAACAATAAATAATTATGATCTAAATATATCTATGTATATCATTAAAAATGAACTAAATTTTGGTTTTAAAAAGATAGTTTATTTGAAACTTCAATATGAAAAATCTAGTCTTGAACTGTTGTAAACAATGAACCAATGACATCGATGCCTACACAACCTATAAATTTGAAAGAAATCACCTATAGAATGTTATTGGAACCCAATATGAATAAATAAGTAATGATAGATGTATATAGAACATTTTTTATTTGTATAATTTTTTATCTTATATTAATCCAAATATTATTGATAAATCCAAAAATTGGACGTGTTGGGTGTTAGCTATTCAACAAAAGTTAACACAATTTAACATGAAAAAAGGTTTAATAATTAACAAAATGACCCTCAAATAATCCAATAGTAGGAAGTAAATGACATTTTTGGAATAAATAAGATTGGAATTGAATAATTATTATATAGATATCTAAATTTAGGGTAGATAATATGATTATACCTATACAATTATGTATAAGGAAACCTTTTCTAGGGTTTTTAGCATAGAGTTAATTAGATTATATTTTTGGGAATATTTTATTAATGTTATATTATTAAAAATGGATGTAAAATCATATTTCATAGATGAATTATTAATAAAGTAATTTTTTAAGCAACACATGGATTTTTGAAAATGCAAATTTTCAATATTCTATTTTTATAACTACTAAATTAAAATATGGTCATAAAATAGAACCAAGGTACTTGTATGGATGATTACTCTCTTTCATTTTACAAAATAGTATTATTATAGATTTAGAATACACTATTGTTTTTACGAAAATTTCATATTCAGATTCTTTTTAGTTAACATCTATGTGTTTGATGTTATTTCAATCCTAATAAAAATAAAAGTAATTTTTTTTCAAAACACATGAAATGGAAGTTAAAATGAGCATTATTTGTGAATTAAATTTTATTAATGGTTTTCTAATATTTCATAAATACTTGGTAAATTTTGTGAATCAATGTAAATACATGATTTCCTTTTGAATAATATTTAACCTAAAAGTACTGGGGTTTATGCAACTCAAATTAGTTTCATAATGAAACTTATTTTGGAAAATGGAGGGAAACTAGTGGAAAATAAGTTTTATTGATGAATAATTTAATGATTCTAATATCTGTCCACATGTAAACAATACATCATTATTATGGTATGTTTGTTTTCTAGATTTTTGGAAAATTGTAAAGTGTCTTACTTGAAATATAAAAAATGGATGTTATGATATTAGAAAAAATCTATTTCATAATATTTTATTTTCATAAAAAGTGTTATCTTGATTTTATTTCATATTTAGTTTTTTTATTTTGGTGGGTTTAGATTAGATAGTAAGAGAATATCTAAAACATAATATTTCAAATGAAAATAACTTTTTTTTACTGGTCATGTCGGAAGAAACAATATATTTCGTTATAATCTACAAAATAAGAATACATAGTATATACATGTTTTTATTATCTATTTTTTGGATATGATATAAAATTATGAATTTTTATTCAGTTTCAACCATGTACTATTCAAATATGAGAACATAAGTTATATTAATAATTATAAAAATATAATAATACAACATCGAATGAAAAATATTGATTTGAGGCATCATTTCCCTTGAAATAATTCAAAAATGTGTGATATGTCTTAAAAATTCATTACTATTGAAATTCAGTTAGTAGAAATATTTATAATTACTTTTTTGGATAAAATTTTGATTTTATTAAAATTAAATTATGATTAATTTATTTTCGGTTAAATTACATTTATATTTTATTTATTTTACTATTTTTTCTACTTATGTGTCTTGTGTGTGAATTTTATAGTATTTACTATTAATGGGATTCCCAATTTTTTATTTATTAATCATTTTTATCATGTCATTATAAGTGGAGCATAGTACTATAGTTATGGAGAACCATATGATTTGGCTCAAAACAATTCATATTCTCAATTTAAAAACCATCAAAAATTTATTTCTATATGTCTTATAGACACACAAATACACACAAAAACACAAAAACACACACTCCATCTCTCTATCTCCTTGTCCATATATTGAATTCAAAAACTACACCCCCCTAATATCCAAACCTTCAAATGTATGTGATAAAGTAAAATAAAATAATAGAGAAGGATGATTCCTCAGATAACTCAAATAGTGAAATACATTGAGTTTTGAACATATTGTAATACCATGTAATGTTGTTGAAATTGTTTGGTGGATTCATACATATATATTCATGAATAACATTTTAAGGGATGATATACATGATTATTATAGAATATAGTACATGTTTTTTAATTTAATAAGTTTATTTTATGAGAATTATCAATTCAAGTCTATGAAATATAAGGATTTGGTAAACTAAAACGTTAATAAAAATGGAATTTAAATTTATACTTTGGATTTAGCTAAAATATTTCACTGTTGTAATGATGTTATGTTTATTTTTAGTTTATAATGAGAGGGAAATCACCTATTTAGTTCAGAAGATATGATGTTCCATTGAATTTAGAACTCACATAGTCCAGAATATTTAATGGGGTGATTTCAAATATGAAAAACATATTATTCAATATTATTCAATTTGGGATAACACATAGGGAATGTTATTTTTAAATGTTAATTTTTTATTCAATGAAATAATTTATTTTTTTCTATAATAATAGAAAATTTACATAATGAGGTACCTGTAAAGGTATATTTATCATTTCCATCAGTGGGGAATGTTTCTCCAAATATATCCTTATGGATGTATTCTATCCATTTTTATCTATAAATACAATACTGATATAGTTGATTCAGATTATATTAAATTCAATATCTCTATAAGAAAATCATGATTTTTTTTAATTTAGAATGATTATTTGAGAATTATTCTATTGATTATAAAGATAGATAAAGAACAAAATAATGAGATTGAGAACCCTATGGATAATCATGGAGGAATCTAGGGAGATAATATGAAATTAGTACTCTTAATTAGGGTAGGTATCGTATAGGAGACATTATAAATATACCTACCATTCCAATTTTTCATGTAATGGATAGTGATAGACCATCCCTAGAAAAATTTAATGTAATATCTTCCCTACTATATTAACATGCTCATAAGAAATATATAATTACTAATGATGTTAGTAAAGGAGGTAAAGATCATGTTCCATAAATTAAATACTTTACATATATTTGTTTAATAAAGATGAGGATCCTGCACTAGAAAAGGGAGATGTATATTTTTAGTGGTTTGAAGATGAAGTATATAATGCTAAAATAAATATTAACATTGAGGAACAACTTACTGATATTGTAAATCTAAAGGTTTGGTTAATAAGGATTGGGAAATTGTAGAATTTAGTTTATTGGTTGATGTTCTTAAACGGATCTATTAATGAGAATATTCCAGTTGATGATATAAAAATGGATATTGAATCTTATCAGAAGTGTAGAGTACTACACTGGATTCCACTTAGTGGTTCCTTGAGACAGTAGGAAATATTTATCAAGCATGCCTCCCCAAATGTTAGAGGCTACAAGCTAACAGCGAGGGCCTAGGGTGTAACTATGGGGAGACTATCCCCTCATATATATGAGTGATCACATTAGAAAAAAAATATATAATAAATTATGGAAACAAAAAAAAGATAAATAATAATAATAAAAATAAATCCACAAAAATAAAATAAAAAACTAATCGTAGCTAAATAAATACTAGATACAAAATAGGATGATGGTATATAGTTTGTATAAACAATATATTAGTATGGGAAATATAGGATTCAATTATATTCCACATGATAATAAAATATTCAAAAAGTAAAAACATCTATAACTAGAGTCTCAAGCACATGATTAGTCCTACACTTCCATACTCAAGTCTAATGTAGTAAATTAAACATCAAAATATTTACACATCCCTTTATTTGTACCAGCAATCACGGTGTATGCTTCCTTACCAAGGACATCCCAAGTAGGGTGTGAGATACAGTCTTAGTATGCCACCAACAATGTAGTGTAAATCGATCCATTTCATGTAATAAAATAATTAAAAGTGTGAAATAAAAATAAAAATAAAAAATAAATAATTAATTAAATAATTATCACTTTGGACAGAGATCCTAAATGGATACCCAAACAATTCAAACTTCTTGAGCATAAACCAGGCGTCAAAACGAAGATACTTGTAAAAGTAATATTTTATATACATGGGGAATCATGAATTTCATAACAAGTGTTTATTGATCACAATTTTATGATTTTTCATGGGTTTCATGTCCCTATAATTTTAATCATGAAATCTCTTAATTTAATAAGAATTAATTAAAAACAAGAAAACAAAGAAATCCATAAATTCTTATAGTTTCTTCTTAATCCCATCCAAGGAGATCCAAAAAATAATCTGAAGGGTCTCTATAGGAGCATCCAATATAACTGATACTACTGAGTCTATTTGAGGTGACAGATAACAGTGTCCCTTATACCACTCATGGCATAGTAAACTCTGAATTGATATCATGTAACTCGTATAAATGGTTAGATATCACCCGAGGCATGGAATAACCGTATTCTAAATGACCCTATCTATAGTTTCTCCCCTAGGGAACCACTGTCACCCATGAGTATAAGTAATCAACCCAGTGATCTCTCCTAAGGAAATCCAAAGGATCACTCCTGACACATCAAGTATAACCAGACCATACATGACTAGTCCATCCACATAATCCTTATGTCGGGACCCATGTTATCTCCTAGCCTACAAGTAGATTAATCATTAAATTTTAAATCACATTTCATAAAATAGAATGTTTATATTACATGATAAAAAAGCTATAAATAATATACAATTATGACCAATCAACTATGGAATACGATGTAAGAATATAAATACAAGGCATTTTGTGAAAGAAGGGGAAAAGGGAAAAAAGAACCAATCATAATGAATAAGCATGTGTTATAAGAAATAAGATGTAGGGATCCAGGAAGCTTTAAATAATAATAATTATTTTAACAAGGAATATGGAATATGAATTTAAATAATTTTCATAAAAAAATAATCATGAGTAAAATATTATGAATATAAGAATTATGCTAGTCGTGGAAACTCAAGGGATACCATATTATCTCAATTCAATTTATAGATTTATGGAATTCATCAATGGTGAATCTCACCCACACATGTTTGTTTTCAAACCAAGTTATAGGAAAAGAAGTCCTTAAAGTGGGAACACTCAAATTTATGTCTTATAATAAGAAGAACAGCCTATAGATGGGGTTTCTATAGACTATGGTAAAAACACATGAGAAATAAATTATATTAATTTATTTATCATATTTTAGGTTTTTTAGGAATGGTCTGCTCTATGGAACCAAAAAACACCCATTTAAAAGTGACTAAACAAGAGGGGGAAGACCTTGAACAGGTAACTTGATGTAGTATCACTTCACTCATCCATTGTCGATTCTTAGATCAGGTTTGAATGAAAGAAATTAAGGAAATAATCCAAAACCTTGAAAATTGTGAAAAATAAGTCACACCTAAAAAGTGGAGTAGAGGATTGAATCATTGAGAATAATAAGGGAGGGGATAAGAAAACATACAAAGAGATTTCTAATGGATTCGACAGTTATAGATTTTGATGCTGGGAGAAAGAGATAGAAAAAACTATAGAGTGGGTAGGAGAAAAATCATGTTGTTTATCGAGGAGTAAAATTAAGGTGAGAAGGAATTTAGGGATTTAAAATATTTTAACAGTAAAATTATAAAAAATCGCATAGACTCCGGGGCACGGTTTGGCTACCCATTCGGCCAAACGATGCACCAAGATCAGCTCGAAGGGTCACCCCACATGGGATATGTGCACAGTTTGGATAACTGTTCACTATCCATGTAGAATTCCTCTATCCCATAGGGTATCCAATCATGCAGGATCATGTTCCATGGGTTTTCTGGTTGTAGAAAAACCATGTGTCCCATAACACCCCAATGTCTCAAGATTCTTAGTTAGAGAAAAAATTTGGGCTGAGCAGAATGGTTTCAACTAACCATGCATTCCAGTTCATCTTCACAATATTTGGGGCTCCATGAATTGAACTAGCCATTGACACTCCAAAAACCTCGATTACCCTTTTAGAGAATCTTATCCCAAAAAACAAAAATAGAACTAAAAAATAATTTTCAAAACCTGTGAGAAAATATGGGATGTTACAACCTACCCTCCATGAAGGATGCATCTTCCTCCTTCTAAATATCCCCAGGGCCAAAAAATGGAGTTAGGTCATGATTATATTGTCAAAACTTTGATATGTGGAAGAAATCAAAGATGATGTGATACCTCTGGGGTATTTGCAACCGATAGGCTTGTGTCCTGACTCTCTCCACTATCACAAAAGTCTCAACAAAACGATGTGATAACATGCACTATATGTGAACTCCAATATGACCCAATCTAGGTAGTAGATAGAGAAATACCCAATGTAGCACCTTAAACACCAGAGGTCTACGATGATGATCGATATAATACTTCTTCCTATAATGAGTTGTATCTACATAATTTGGAATTATAATTAATTGTTATAGAGTCTCATGAATATGTTGAGGTCCCAGAATAGCTTCATGAACTAGCTTTAGTAAGAAGGGAGCTTAATTGAATATCATACCATAAAAGGACTCATATTGAGCCATCTGAATCATTTCATTAAATTCAGTGTAATCGTAAAACTAAAATAAATGTATATTATATTTATATGAACCTGAGAAACCAATGATACATGACTTATGCATTTCCTCTAACACTTGTATCATCTACTCAAACATCACATCAAACTAAGGGTGATACGATATACTCAAGATCACATATCAAACCATCTCACTAAGAAACCCTTTCAATATTTGAGATATATAATTAGTGTCTTGCATGAAATAATAGAATGGGGAACCTAGTGAAGGTGCACTATCTCACATATATATAGCCTCCCATGCTCATTAACTATGATGGTTTTCCAAATAGGTAGTAAGTTTAAAACTTTGGTCAACCTGTTGAAGATCACCCATACTACCTCATTGCCATTAGGTGAACTGAAAAATCCCATCAAAAAATCCATAATGATGATGTTAAATTTATACTCAGAAATGGGGAGGGGTTATAGAGTACTAGTTGGATGCTGGTGCCCTGGGTTCACATATTGATTGGTAGATTACCAAGTGATAAATATTTTAATATTTTTCTTCAAACATAGTGACTATTAATGATGATGTAATTATATATTCATATTGGTAATCCCTTGATGAACAACCTAAACAGAAATATGTGATTCCATCATCATCACTTCCCATATATCAAAAGAAAACAAGAAATTCCCATAGAAGAGTGGGGTTTCAATTTAATTAAATACCAAACTAGGATGCGAGTTCTCTCCAATGACACTCTCCCTCAAAAAGAGGCCCTTAGAAACATATAACTACCTCATATAGTGTAGAGACCCAAAGAATGATGTACATGTACATTACATTACTTTTGCGGAATACTTAGTACATTACAAAAACACACACACAAGGACCGTAATAGTTTAGTGTCTTTGGAAACTCAGAATATAATCTTCTAATCGTGGTGAAAGATCTTGAACACCTCCTATAAATATCTTCCTTTTTTTACCTAAAACCTTTATTTATATCCTAGGGAAAAGAAAACATAAAAGGGTGAGCTCAAATGCTCAGTAAGGGTAAACAAAAGAAATATCAATCACATCATATTCATCAGAACATAACATTTTGGAAATCTTAACCTGCAAAAGAGAGCATAATTTCATAACATGGGATAAATCTTAGTAGTGAAATGAATATCCAATAATCATAACATAAAACATGAAACTTTTTGGAATACACACATAATCATAGAGAATCATTTCTTGTTAGTCAAGACTCATTTCCAAGACTATCTTAGTGGACAAAGTCCCTTTCTGAACCAAGTCACCCTCGTTTCAGTCCTGTTTCACTGAACCAGTATAACCTACCATTCCAGCCATGTCTATCTCATGAGATATAATTTCTTTACCCAATGCATTGGAGGGAGATATAGGTCCCACCCATCTCATAATGATACCATTCTTATGTGTGCCACAAAATCATAAATCATACATCATTGCATAACCCATGTAATAAAAATGGAAATCTTAAACATCATGACATCATAAAACAATTCATATAAGATAAAGGAATTCATAAAAATATTTCCATCACAACATAATCAAATCAATGTAATAATAGGGTTAAAAACAGAACCCTTTATTATCTTAGATGGAAAATAATTTTGATAAAACACTTGAACTCCATTCTTGAGGAAAATATCTTTTCTACTTCAAAAACATTTTTCCTTTCTTAACATGTCATAAGATTTTAACTAAAAGAAGATTATTAAAAATAAACTTGAAAACTTGTAAAGTCAGATTCTTGGAAATATTTTTTCAAGAATCCATTCATGCCGTATAAGTTAAAAAAAAATTCTTCGTACTTTTGTCAGAAAAGTCAAAAAGTACCTCGTATGAAAAACGACAAAAGATTCCTTTCATATCATTTACTAAAAACACACCGAAGGGTAAAATTGGATTTAAACAATTGTAGGTGGATGGAAGTAATATTACATATTGAGGAAACATGTATGTGGATGATAAAATACAACCTAATAAATACCAAAGTATAAATAATCTCGGATAAAAATGAGATTGTGATATTTTCACTTACCATAGGTCCGATTTGCTTCGTAAGTGTCTGAACCTCCTGTATAATGATTTAAATAATGTAATTGACTTATTACAGAATCATATTCACTGTTATCATATTATATATGGTTCACTTATGACCTTATATTACCCGTTCTTTTGTAAATTCATGTTAAAGTAGCGTTTTGGGTAAAATCATCTCATTTGTCGTTCGTGTTTTAACTGGTAATTATTCATATGATTACTTAGATAATGATTACTTAATTACAGAATATAAAACATGATTTATATATAATATATATTCAGAATATATATATATATAATAGATCAGTAAATGGAAAGAAATACACCGTTCATGGAGACGGTAGACCGTTCGTACGCATGAACGCTGTTTTAGTTTCCTTATTGAGTTGAATGGAATTAAGTAGATGACATACGTATATATACACATAAATCCAGTAGCTTTATAATGTCGTATATTTCATTATTATTTCTTATATATACTTTATAATCATTCTTAAATGGTTAACATGGAGAATGAATCTCATCGCGTTGTGGTAGTCCGTACGTACGCACGAGCGATGATATCATTTCCATAATTATTGAATTGAATTGGAGTGGATGATACAGTATATCAGAATCATTATTATGTTATAATAACTATGTATAGTTATTCTTTACACCATAATAACCATCCATGTAAGGTGTTGGTGGAAAAGCAGATTACACCACAGCGTGGAGACAGTATTCCGTACGTACGCACGCGTGGTGATTTCATTTTCCGTCGGATGGATAGATGGTGAAATAGGGTTGTTTCATAATTATAATAACATATCAGTATATGAGTGATACTGATGTTATTACTACATAATGAAACAACCTTAGAAGAAGAAGTGGAATAAGAGATAAAGGTCAAATAATTGGTAACGGAAATTCCCTCTTCTTTGAAGCGCCTCTTTGTGACCTCCTCTTAGGGTACCAAAATTGGTCTTTGAGGAAGACCAGAACCTCTAGGATGTTGCTAGGGAAGTGGAGAAGAGAATTTGGCAGAGGTTGTCCGAGCATGAAGGCTCAAAGTTGTGTGACGAAGAGAGGGAGGAGGTGCCTTTTTATAAGGGAGGAGAGGGGTACCTTTGGAATAACTAAAACTATTATTTTATTATAAAGTCAAATTCGGTTTTAAATAGCTCCAAATTGATTTATTTAAAAGCTAAAGTGGGGATGGGTCTAAATCCTCTCATCCAATAGAATTTAGACAAGTTTAGGTTCCTATTTTAACCTTATCATTTATATTTAACATTAAGTTAAATAATTTTACTTTTTCCGTGTCTTCTTTTGTTCTTACACTATAAGGTTAATAAACTTACTATAACAAGCCAAACTAACCCCAAGTTGTTAATTATTAATATATATAACCTTATCTAAGTCATTTGGCCGAACCTTAGATTTTTAGGAATAAAATAACAATTAATAATATAATATTTTAAAAAAAAACTATTTTATGTCAATTTTGACACTATTTAGTAATTGTTTTTTTTGTGAAAATCATAACAGAATGATAACTTCGAAAAAAGTTAATTAAATCAATACTAACATGTCATATTAACCTATAAAATTAGTGTAATTCATAAAAAGTCTCAAATTATATTTATTTGGGTATTTATAACATCAATTATGTCAATATTTCATTAATAAGATAATTTCTGCATCATCGTTGTGTCATAATTAAATTATTTAATGTCTAAAAATTAAAAATAAAATACCATTATGTAGGAAATATTTTTAGCTTTATAATGAATATTTATAGTCGAATTTATATTATGTATAATCCCATATTAAAAATGATTTAGTTTTTAAACTTTGATTTTAACTATTTTAAACCTTCTTTAAATAAATTAATAATAAATGTCATAATCTAATCCACGTGGGCCTAAATGGTCATATTTTATTCCTAAGTTTGTTTTTGGTCGAATTACACTTGTACAATAGAATTAGGACATGTGTTAGGGTAATAATAATATCATTTCTACCCTTAATTACTCTATTTACTTTTAACCTTGGTAAAAAAAAGTAAAAAGTTACTATTCACCAAAAAATTATTTTCATCTCATTGAACCACATTTTACTTACTGACATCAACCGTGTCTCTCAGATTTTTGAAATTCCACTCACAGAAGTAGTAAAATTAAGTTTTATGAACAATTCAGTTTTTTTAACTACCACTTAGTGGTTTCACTATTCATCAAAAATTGAAAGATTTCAGAAAAATACCAAAAATTAGGCCTAAGCTATATTTGATATTATGAACTCAAAAATGATGTATATTTTACCAAATTCAAAACATATCAGTTACATTAACTAATTTAAAAATTAATTACCGTCGTCAAAACAAATAGCATGTTTTTAAGAGATAATAACTATCAAAAGATTGACAGTTGTTTATAACTGGTTTAAATGTGAAATTACATAGAATGACCAACATTGTATTAAATTGTAAAAATATATTCTAAATATACATTAAAACCACTCAAATTAATAATTTATCACTATTAATTATTTCGATTAAAAAAGTTGTTTTTAATCAAAATTTAGTAATTTTCATTATTCATCAGAAAATGAAAGTTATCCGAAAAGTACCAAACTTTCACCCTAAGTTAATTTTGATATTCCGAATCCAAAAATGAATTCCATTTTGAAAAAAAGAAATTATAAAATTTCAAAAAGTGGTTATTACTATTCATAATGGCTATTTTTAAAAATATTTTAATAGTATATCGTTGTTTAGTGAAACTCGGTATTGCGTACTACACACGCAATCGGGGAATGTCGTGATTGCGTGTAATGCAAGGAAAGTCAAGGATGCGTGTTGTGCAAGCTGCTTTTGGTGTAGAGTACAAGAAATTAATGAAATTAAAAAGAATATTTTTCATAAAATCTCAGGGTGTTTCATATAGACCCTCTCTAGAAGAGAGGATTACAATTCTAGAGCCCCTAAATTTGGTTTCCCATGTTTTGTCTGAACCTCCAGGTGAATCATAGAAAATAGTGCCATCAATTACCACTCATTGCTGGCCCCCTTCATGTATTATGTCAGAGTCCTCCGTCTGAAAGAATCAGCTACAAAAATAAAATTTAAAGGTCAGTAAACAAGATCAAATTCAAATGATTGTATTTATTACACTCACTTTCACTTCCTCAAGTTCATGTATTGCTATGTGAACATATTTTTGTGACTTTTTGGATCCATGTAAATGAATAATCACGCATCAAAAAATTATTTACCCCAACAACATAGAGCTTGAACTACATATCATTACTTAAGGTCATGTGTAGGGTAATTCCACTCATGGGGTGTATACTGTTGGGACCAATAAGCTACAACCTGATCACCATGCATAAGAAATCCTCCAATCCCAATCCTTGAAGCATCCTTGTAGAATGTGTAGCCACTTCTTCACTAAATAGGAATAACGATTAGTGTTTATGTAAGTCATCTCTTTAACTTTTGAAAATATGGCTCACAAGATTCGGTCCCATAGAATTTAACCCCATCCTTGGTTATTCCCTTATGTTTCAATTTTAGGCATGAGAAATTATATATGAAATTTAAATAATATCCAAATATCCCTAAGAATATATGTATATTCAACAATTCTTGGTCTACTCCTTGGAAACCATAGAACCCACCTTCCCTAGGTAAACTGATACTTGTTCCTCAGAAATGATATAACCCATGAAGTGAACTTTACCGATACAAAAGTAGAATTTACTGATACTCATGTATAGATGTAGCTCTCTCAGTGTATTCAATAAGAACTAAATATGGTTTTAATGGTTGTGTCAGGTGTGTGAATACACTAATATTTTTTATGTGAAGACTAACTCAAAGGAATCAAAAAGTGGATGGAAAACCAATTCCTCTGAGCCATAAGGACATCTGGTGTGTTTGTTAGGCTGAACGACATAACCAAATACTTGTACATGCCTTACATCATTCAAAACACTCTATATGGTTTCTATTATTTTTTCACTCATAACTAATGGTAGCCTGAACTCAGATTAATCATAGATAAATTTGTTTCTCCCTAGAGTTGGTTGGTGAGGCCACCTAAATGAGGAAGTTAATACTAATTCCTCACCATAAGTTGGATAAATTAGTGGTAATCCATGAAATTAACTTCTGTTCCATCCATCTTCTCAGTGAAATGAATAGGTGAATCCCATAGATATGTGTTGGATTAAAAAAAACCTTCACCTCTAGATCTTGAAGAGGGTTCTTGTATTCCTAGAGGTCTTTAGGTGTCATCATAGATGTTTTAATGGATTTTAGTTCAGAACACTAAAGATTATTGATATTGAATAGAAACTATATCATAAGTGGTAAGATAATTATTTTTTTGGAAGGTATCCATGAAATGATCCAAAAAAGAAGTTAATTTGAATAACTGTATCCCCTAATAACTCATTCGTAGACTCATCAACTTGGTTGTTACTTCACAGAGACCAGTACCTGTAGGTCCTTCTTGACATGGAATGATTTCCCATTCACCCTTATGAATATATAATATTCCCTTGGATGATGCGAAGGATACCCACCAATGATAGAAATACACTTGGGCATGCTAAAGTACAAGCCAATAAATTCCGAGAATGACATTGAAGTTGATCATCTCGATGAAGAATAAGATCCATATTGAAATGTACTTGACTATCTAAAGGGATACTCCTAGAACTAGCATATTCCCTCTAATCTAACCCCTAGTGGTATGTTGAGAGATTTTATTCCATATAATTACCCAATTAAAAGTACCAGACATTCCAAAACTACAGAAGATATAAAATAGTGTGATGCAGCTATATCAAACAAGGAAGATAAAAAAGTGGAGGCCACAAGAATAGTAAATAGTATAGTATATTTCCTAGTACTGTACAACTTGGGAATATTTTACACTTCAGATATATTCCTTGAACTAAGTCGATGATATTATATCTAACTAGCCTATGTAGGTCTAGTCAACTAACACTAAATATCTACTATCTTACTACCTCGATCACCAAAACAATGACCTCATGCATATTTTTTAGTAGAAGACCAAATACTTGTATAACATGGAGTCATAGATCCAGTTTCTGATTGAGGTGTCAGTACGGATCTCCCCTCACTAGATGCTAGAGGAAAAGACCAGACGAATTGATGAAGGTGCCCCATTCTTCTATAAACATGACACTCAATGATATTTAGTTTCTGTCACAAGGATGGTACTTCTCCCATGAACATGCGCATAATTAACCTTCCTACTTTAAGATAAACTATCTCCCCCCTCAGAATTGAGCTTCTATGTATCACACTATCAGCTTCTCTATGCTTCTTTTCTATAATAAGGGACTGATTCACAATATCTATAATAGAATCCACCAATAATATGTTCATAAATGGGAACAAAACATACACAATATTTTCCCAATTTATTTTTGTTGTTTTCCACTAATCAATATTTTGAAGGGGAACGAAAAGTGGGAGCTCAGTGAAGTGAGAAGAATAATCATTCATAGTAATAATGCCCTACTAGAGATGCATGAACTCCATGGAATGGTCTATACTTAGGGTTTGTGGATGTAAATGGATTTATAAGGATGAACTAATGTTTCTACCGATCATACCCCTATAACACTCTACCTGAGAGATTATTTTCCACCAATGCTTAGCGAAATCACCTATCATGTATGTGGTGATATTGAACCTATTATTAGGAGGGATATCAAGATGTTAAAAGATTGAAAAAATGGATTCTAATGATGAATTTTTCCTATGTTCTTCTATACCCAGAGAAAGTTGGAGAGTGATAATACTGAAAGTCCTGAGACAACATCACTATTTTAGGGGAAGGCTCTAGTGAATCCTAAATGGACTGTATGTACCAATGATAGTTGTGAAAAACAGATCATTGATTCCCATTGGAAGATCAGTTGCATGAGTCTCATGGGGAACTACAAGAGGTAAAATAGGGGGCTTAAGGCCCACAACTTCCATAATATGCTTGTTTCAAATATATTTTCATAAAAAATGTGGATGTTACGATGATATAACTTTATAATTTTCAAACACAATCCTTTTATTGGATTTAAAATTGACATGAAATGTTGTTAATGAAATCGGTTATGAAATGGGAAGGTACAAGGCCTCAATATAACATTAAATAACCCTCAGCTTACTCATAGAGATAGGTCTAGGTGATAATATATAGTGACAAAATTATCTCAAGGGATATAACCTACTTTCTACTTTTATGGTTGGGTCAAGGTCAAGGTACCACATTTCTAACATAAGTTGTACTTTTAATTTTAAAGGTTGTTTTCATTTTAAATAATTTATGAATTTAAATCCCTTTAAAATGTTTAATAAGATTGATAACCATTTACAATTTATAAGGGCCCATACAGCTTATAAATTGAGATTAAGCATCCACATAATCATAACAATGAAATTTTATAGCTCGTGATACCAATCGTCCATGGCTCAATGTTATGTAAAAGACTAATTAAGGATTATACATTAATCAATGCAGGAAATTACTGTTAGGTTATAGAAGGGACTTTATGTGTCAGTTATATTTTACTTATACCAATAAGGAGTTTCAATACCATTTCATATATATATAAATTCATGGAAATACAATAAGCACATGCACTAAAGTAAGTGCATGAAGAAAGTAGATACGGAAAGGAATAAATCATGAAATTTTAGACATATGGTTCCTAGTGTGATACATGTTTTTATATGACCACATTTGCTCCATTCTGGTTAATACATCCCATAGTAAAAAAAATCTATACTAATAATAACACAAAACAAGTGTGTCACCCAATGGTAAAATCCATGTAACTATAATAGCGAAACCAATAATATCATTTACCAAACACATGAAATTCCAGTTTCACATATACATGGGTTTAGGGAAATCCTAGGAACCAGATCCTTAACAAATTCTATTGTTCCTAGTCTATTTTCTAACACAAATAGTATAGAAAAATGGGAAAATATGTATTTGATATAACTTGTTAGTGTCCCATAGAAAATTCCACATAGTGGTTCCCCAAGATGGTGTCTATAATACATGAAGAACACCTCATTGAATTTCAGAGGTTTCTAAAAAGAAGTGGGGGCCTAGGGTGTTGTCTGTGGTGAATAATATAACCTCATAGAATTGGGGGAGAGCAGAATAAACAATAGATACTATATAGAATAAGCATAAATAATATGCATTAATTAATAAAAATAAATTTAGAATGATAAACAAACTAGTGGATTATAAATAAATATTACATAAAAAATACGATGATGGTGTGTCATGTGTCTATACAAAATGTATGTATGGGGAATAGTGGATAAAAGCATTTACCACCTACTAATATATTTATAAAAATGTTAAAAAATAACTACTACTAGAAATGTGATCAATAGATGAGTTCCCTTCTCCCATACTCTATCCTAGTTTTGTAAATCAAACATCATAAGCTGATCACTTCCCTTTATACATACATACAATCATAATGTATGATTGTATACCGAGGGAGGGCTATCAAAGGTGTGAGATACAATATTAGTAGGCCACCACCAACAGTATCTAAATCAACCCATTCTATGAAATAAATAAATATACAATGCACCATAATAATAAATGATGAAAGGAATTAAAAAAATAATAAATTATCACTTCGGTATGGGCTCTTAAATAGACACATGACCGATTATACCTACTTCAAACTAAATTGAACATCTAAATAAATGTACCTTTATAAGTAATTATTTATATAAATTGGGTATCATGAATTACATAACACTTTTGGGATGATCCCAAGATTGTTATTTGGATTGGCGGTCACATCCCTATAATTCTAACCAAGGAATATAATAATTTAATAAAATGGAATGACACAATATCTAAGCAATAAATCTATCCATTCCAGTAGTGAAATATCAAGAAAATCTATAAAAATCCTAAAAAATATTAAGGGATGCTATAGGATACTCTGATATATCCAATACAGATTACTCCATCTGATGTGACCCGTAACATTGTTCCTCATATAAATCCTGTCATGGTAAATACTAATTTTGTACAATTTATCTCATGTAGGGGATAAGGTTTCAAATAAGTAATTTCATGTATATCTCTTGAACGAGTCTTCTTATAGTTTCTCCCCATGGGAACCAGTTTCACCCATGAGTATAAGTATTGTTTTTGAAGATCTAATCTAAGGAAAGAAAAAATATCACTCCCAGCATGTTAAGTGGAATAAAGCCAAGCACAATGAGTAATTCCAAATAATACTTATGTAGAGACCCATTCTATATCTCTTAATTAAGAAAATAAATCACATAATTTTCAATCACATGTAATTAATAAGCACTTCTATATCACATGCTAAACAATCTGGAAAAGGCATAAAATTTAGGAAAATCAACTATAACACTATATGTATAGAAATAAATACACGGAATCCAGTGTAAGTATATAAAAAGATACAAGGAACTCTGATTAAGTAATAAACATGAGGTATAACCAATAAGGTGTAAGGATATATGAAATGAGATATAATATTATGCATATTTACATTATATAAGGCATAATAATTTAAATAACTATCACAAGAAAATAATAATGATAAATAGTTTATGAACAGAACCATATTCTTGGAGGTGAAACTCAAGGCCTACCACATTATATCCATTAAATTAACAGGTTTAAAGCATTTATCAAAGCGTCAAATCTATAACACATCGTGGTTAATAACCCAAGGCATGAGAAAATTGCCTGTTAATGTGGGACCACCAAATGGTGTGGTTTCTAACAAATAAAACTCCCAAATCATGGATTTATCTCAAGACTAAGGTAAACAAAACATGAGAAACAAGTTAAATTAATTTATTTATCATATTTTTTCTCTCATTGAAAGGGTCTGTTGCACAACACAATGGAACTCTAATTTAAATGAAATGAAACAAGTTGTAAAGACTAAGACCACCATCCTTGATGTAGTAGCACTCCACTCAATTGTTTTTGATGTTTGAATCGAGCTATAACTAAAGAAATTGAATAAAGTTTCCAACACCATGAAAATAGGAATAATTGGTCACACCTATATGGAGAAAAATACGATGGATGAAAGGAGAAAGGGAATGGAGATGGTAATAAATTTTACCAAGAGATTTCCAATGGATCCAACAGTAAGTAATTTAAACGAGAGACATAAGAGATAGAAAAAACAAAAGGATAGGGGGGAGTAATCTCACATGGCTGCTAGAGGAGTAATAAAAATGGGAAGAAGGAATTTCTGATTTGTAAACATTTTGAGTGTTAAATTTGAAAATTAGCCACCCCGATAGGGGCGTAAGGTTTGGCCACATGGTTTTACAACAATTTGAAAACCATATTAGTTGTTTTAATCAAAATGGAGCCTCGCATGGGATATGTTCATGGTTTGTATATCCATGAACAAGTCAGGTGGAATAACTCTTTCATAGGGGCATGAAACCATCTATGACTGTGTTCTTGGGGTCACATAGTTTCATAGGAAATTTGCACCCCCAACACCCCTCTATGTTAAGTTTCATGGTTTCTTATAACCTTGTGGTATAGTCTACCCTCCCAAAAAAAATTTTGAAATGAGATTCGAACAAGGACCATAATACCTCAAAACCCACACGAGTGATTTAATAAACACTATTAATGCAAAAAAGTGAATTAAAATCCAAAAATAATAGACATTAGCATTGAGAAAGGATGGAAAATTACAAGGATACCAATATGGAATATGATAGACATATAAAATAAGTTCTTTTGTATTCTGATGTTTTATATAATGAAAATAATATGATAAGAAGGGAAAATCATGTTCTATATGAGGATATTTACTCTTTTTTTATAAATGAAATTGGTAATCAGACTCTTCCTATATCTTTTTACAAGGGAGAATCTCATTCTATATTTGAAGCGGTAGTTTAATTTTTTGATGTATTTAATAAATCGTAAAATTTGAATAGTGACATTGGTGATATCATGTATGAACTAAAGGAAAATCAAGGGAAGTAAAAGGGATTGACAAAGTATTTAGTTTTGAATTATGATTTTGACATTCTTAGATGTCATTTGAGGTTATAATATGCATATTTATTATATAATGGATGAACTAAAAAAATTGAACAAAAACAATTAGCCATGTTTTATTAGAGTATATGATATTTATAAATGGTGTTTAGATTTAATTTTTATGACATGAGAGTAGAGATGATGTCAAATAATTTTTTTTATTTTATTAATAAAATTTTATCAGCGTTGTTTGGGTGCATTATGAAATTTATTATTTCTAGAATTTTATAACAGTTTAGTTACATGTTTTATGTTTTCTTTTAAGTGTAAATGATTTTAAAAAAGGAATATAAATATGATTCATTAGACATGAACTAGGTGGATAATAGCATTTGAACCCATCTTTTTGTTATGATATTACATGAAACCTTTCAAGATATTTTAATGGACAAGGGTTCTAAGATTAAGGATTCTTAGATATATATGAAAAGAGGACTTAGTGGGATTGATTTAACTCTATTTTATCTTTTTGTCTTTCTTCGGTAAATTTTTAATACATTAAAAAAGTAGCCAGATGAATTAGTTCATGTTATTCAGAACATTGTAGATGGATTTGGGTGTTTTTAAAAAACAAAGAATCAAAATTTCATAATTTCACATTATCTAAGGATATATTTTTTAAAATTATTCATCAGTTTTACACATAAGAATATTAATATAATGATTTGTTAGTTATAGAACAATATAGAATTTGGAAGGGGATTTCTGTTTACAAATTCTAGCCTTATGACTCTCTTTATGATATTTCCTCTACTATAAAAATCATTTCAAAAGAAGCTCTACATGTTTTCATTTTATTATATTATTTTTTCCTCAAATTAGTCTTAAAATTATTACATTGAATGATAGAATAAATTAATATTAAATATAATGAAGATATTGTTGTTATAGAAATAAGTACATCATAAATTTAAATATTTAAAAAGGAATACATAGTTTTACCTGACTTTAACAAAGAAGAGATTTTAAAGAGATTTTACAAGATCATTAGAGCTATGATTTAAATAAGGGGTGGAAAACCAATCATAGATGTGCCCCCTAAAACATCCATATATTATAAAATATTGGAAAATACCTTTGATCCTCCCAACAAATACACTAATCCACAATGGTTTTCTACTAATATTACTGAAGATAAAGGTATTCTATACCTTTTTGTACCACATAAAAAACTAGACTTGATTATGGAATAACTACCATGATTTCAAAGGATAAACTCAATAAAACAATTTATGTTTTTTTTTCAATGGAGACATAGAGGAGTTTATATAAGAATGTTCTTGGGGACTCCTATTCTATGAAAAACTTGGTTTACCCTAACCCTAGATGCATTATGTCCAAACATACTTACCATGGTTTCAAACCTTCATTTGTTTACCCCACTACTATTAATCCTTATCCTGACCCATTTTTCGGACCAAAATACATAAATTAATGATTGATCTCATTATATTTTTCAATTTTTCATTTTTCTCTTCCACTCTTTTTTTCTCAATGTAATTCAATTTTTATTCACTAAATAAAAAGAATGGACATTATTTATGTTCATATTATGTGTCATAAAATATTTATTATATTTCTCTGATTACTTGATTTCTTTCTTCTATTAATCGGTTTAAACAATTCAATTATATAAATAATAAATTTTTCCATAAATATATTCATATCATTTAATTTTGTCAATGTTATAAACTAAATTTGCTACCCTCACTATTTTTTAATTTCTTAATTTATCATAAATTTTTTATGGAAATTAGGGAAAAAATAAAAGAAATGAAATTATTACATAAATATTTTAGTATTAAGTATAATATTAATTTCTATTCTATATATTAAATTTTTTAGTAAATATTACATGTTTCATGGTTTTCATTTTGAAATTTATTATTTTATAATGTTTCTCAATATCTTGAGGTCATTATTTTTATATGTCTATATTTATTCCTTGAAAAAAATTTCATGTGTTTTGTTTTTTACACAAGAGATAATCATCATTTCTACAACACTATTTGATTTCTATATGTTATAATATTTTAAATAAACATTGGGTTGAAAAGCATGTTTCACAAACAACATCAAACTAAAACGAGTCAAAACATATTAAATAAATAATATTAACAACATACAATAATAATAAACATTCTATCATATACAAAGAAAATAACCAGTTAAATATTCTTACATTTAGAGGATAAATAATTAATTTTATTTAGTATCAATTTTTTTTTTAATATAATTATTTTTGAATTATTATGTATTTTATTCTACTAAATTATATTTATTAGTATTAAAATATAATATTGTGAAAATTTTAATTTTAATTTTATGAAAAGAAATTCAAATTTGAATTCATTATACAAAAATTATATATAGTGAATTTTTAAGATTCTTTTAAATTGATTTTATTAGAGAATTTTAAAAACAAAACAATTGTTAACAAAAAAATCACTTTATGACCTTGTCATAATATTAAAATGACCACAATGTTGATGAATGTTTTCATATAGACATGATATTGGTTTAAGGATTGAAATAAAAAAATTTAAAATGCTACTTAAAATTTGGAAAACTATGTTTCAAATGCCTAAACCTAGGTTATTTTTTTCTAATAAAAGAATAACATTTATCCACTTCATTAATTAAATATTTACAAGGTTAAATTATATTTTGGATATATTTTAATGTCACATAAGTATTGTTACTTACTAAAAATTAATAAATTTCATTAAGATCAGTTCTATGCATGATTTTAGTGTTAATTCATTTTTATACATAAAATGGGTGTTTTATAGAAACTAAGTTTTTTTTCATACTAATATTAAAATTAATTTTTACCACTTATTGAAATTGAACCATATAAAGTGGATTCCATATTATTAATCGTTAGAGTCACATTAAAAAAATTTGTTTTCTGTATTTTTAATATAAAATAACTTTAACATTAATTAGAAATTATACAAACAAAGGATAAGTTAAAGCACCGACCATTATACAATGAATTAAAAAACCATAACTGGATTAGGGGGAACATAAATTAGGAAATGGTTATGCCCTCATGTATAAAAACCTGATATTTATTTCAAATTAATAACTTTTTTTACACAATATTACACATAATTAAACCCATAACATTTAGAAATCTGTTGTCTTTAATAATTAAGTAAATTATATATCAATTTTTAAACTGGGAAAACATCATCTTTATTAAGAACTTCCTTAACATGATTTCAGTTAAAACTGCATGGGGTAACCCAAGGACATATATAAGACTTGAGTGAGCTATAAATTTCAATAAGGGTATAAACATGGCATAAAATTATGAATCTAATACATGTATCTTAATATAAAAATCAATCTATAATAAAATGAATTATAATCATAAACATGAATTATAAGTGTCGATATAGAATAATAATCATAATGGAATCTTGGGAAATATGGAAACAACTTAAAATGATACATCATAGACATATGTCATGTATAACATCCAATACATAATGATAGAAAAATTACACTAATGTAATTAGGTTCACTTATTTTCCCAACATTACATCTCATGAAATAAAACTTTACACAATGTATTGGTGATCTATATAATTCTGGAATGAACTGTGACTTCCACTTCTTCTAATGATTAAGTATACCCCCAAAATCATACAACTTGGATTAATTCATCATTATATATTTATACCTGAATAAAAAGTGTATAATAAATTAATATATTTCCCTAGTACAAGAATAATAAGTGTTCATAGGTGGACACCCTTGATATGAAATGCGTATAGAATTCACTACATAATTTTATTAGCAAGGAAAATGAATATGAAATTTATGTGTCATAATAGCACCACTTAAGATGTCATTAAATTAGTTGATGAGAGATAAATGTATCCCTTATAAATTAGACATAAAAATGATTTTAATACAGATAAGGAAATATAAATTCCAAATTTATTTATTGGAAATAGATGCCTTAGTATAATAAACATGAATGAATAAATGAAATTGAGAATTGCTTACTTGAGTGTGTGACTCAAAATTCTTGAGGGGTTCTTCTTGAGAGCTTAAGGGAAATATGGGAAGACTCTATAGAGGGTATGGAATAGTAAGGACAAAATACATGTAATTTTAGTGAAGAGAAATGGGAGCTTGAATGGGTTTATAAAGGAAATAAGTGGGAAATTTTTTACAATTTCTTAAACATAGGTTTTTGACTCTATATAATAAGAAACCAAAACTACTAACCTTACCATGGGTTTCCCCCATCGATTCTACATAATAGGAATGGAATAAATTATTTTATATAGAAAAGGGTGGAGGATAATAAAGTAATTCCACATATTATGTAGATGTTAGTCAAACTCGTAATTAAATGATTTCAAACCATAAAATATATTAATGGTTTTTCAGGATTCACAAAGTCAGTAGAATATTAATAAAATACACATAAAATAATATATTTAAGGAAAAAGATATATTTGGTTTTGTGTATAAATTATTATATCTATAACATCACTTTTGGGTCATTTATATTTCATAATACAAATAGTATATTTATAGAGTATTTAATTTTTACCCAAGAATTCAACCATCTAAGGAAATTATGAATATTTAACTTTGGATAATTTTAATATTCTAATTGAAAAACTAATATTTATTTTAGGTAAATAATTTTATAAATATATTTATCATAAAATTAAACATTAGGAATTGATATTTATTGAGAAATAATGGGTTTTTGAAAATAATTTTTTTTGAACCCTTATAATAATTACATTCGACTTCATTAAAATTATATTATTCTTTATATTTTAAAAAAAATATTTAATAATAAATTTTTATTAGAAAATTATTTATTTAAAAAATTAATTAATTCATCATAATAAATTCATTAATTAAATTTGAATGTTACCTAAAATAATATTTGTGTTTTATTGTATAAAAATAAAATAATTTATAAAGTAATAATAATAGGATGAAAATATATTCAATATTCTATGAATAATAATGTACATAATCCTATTTCTAGAGTACTATAAGATATCTCTTTAATACAACGACAAAAAAAATAGTTAAGTGTGGGAAGATAAGGATTTCATGAGGATGTTTAATGTTCATGGTTTGGGATGTGATATCGATGTGATTGAAATTATCTCATAAAATAATTCACATATGCTTATGTTATTGGATATAAACTTGGTCTTGGTCAATGGAAAATACCGTAGATGCTATCTCCCGTGGTTGATTTGTTAAATGGGAATCAGGGGGTACACGCCCACTAGTTGAGGGCATAAATTCCTTTATCCATCTGAATTGTATTTGTTTAAACCCTATATTTATATTAATCGTGTGATCACTATTCAAAAAATATATTTTCAAAGATAACGATACTTAATTATATTTTAAATATGATAGCATTTAATAAACCAAATATGTTCTTGTGTTTTCTATAATAATAGTATTTAATAATACATATAATTAAATCAAATGGAGAATTTTATTTATAATAGTTTATGTTCTTACAATCTTCCCCCATTTGGAAATTTTTCCATCATAATTTTATTTATCACACTAAAATAGACGGGGTAACTCTTTTTTGTCACCTCCTCAGGTGCCAATGTTGGTTCTTCAAACTTCAGGTTTCCCTCAATACTTTGACAATGTGAATTGTTTTATTTCTTAGAACATTATCTCTAGGATCTATGACCCTCACCGGATTCTCTTCATATGAGAAATCATTATACAATGGTACCACCTATAGATTGTGTCCATATGAAGGGCGAGTATTTACTTTCTCAAGAGGTATTCATGGAATACATCATTTACATTAGATAGGATATGTGGGAGTACTGGTTGATAGTCCATCGCTCTAATAAAATCAATGATCTCAATGGAATAGATGTATCATGGACGAAGAATTACCTTATTCGAAAATATCAGGACATTCTTCCATAGAGTTATGTAGAGGAATACCATGTCTCCAACATCAAACTCTAGGCCCCATCCACAAATTTCAACATATCTATTCAGTTTAATATAGGATAACTTGATGTTCTGCTAAATGGTCATAACCTATTTCACAATTTCGTAAATAATTTCAGGACAAAATAGTTTGCATTCCCCAACATCATCCCACCACGAAGGTGTTCCAAACCTCTTCCTATAAAGGGATTCATTGGGAGATATTTGGTTGATCGAGTGAAAAATGCTTCTCTATGAAAATTTAACCAGAGGAAGATATTGATCCCATATTCATTTGAAGTCAATTGAACAAGCTATTAACATGTCATCAATTTTCTGGATATTCAACCCAGATTGTAAATTGGTTTGAGGGTGATAATCCATGATTAAGTTCAACACTGTATTTAGAGAATGTTGGAGACTCTTCTAGAAAATATAGCTAAATATTTGAGCATGATCAAATATAATCAATAGTTGTGTTCCATTATGTGAGAAAACATCTCTAATATATTCCCTTGCTTGTTGATAGAGTGATAAATCATATTTATCCACAATGAAGTGTGTAGTATTTTCAACATGATCTACCAAAAACCATATATAATTATTCATTCTATATGTTTCTGGAATACCCGGGAAAAAGTCCATATATATTTTTCTATTTTCAATATAGGTATGGGTAATTGTTGTATTAAACACATGGAATTTTTCATTTCATCTTTAACTTTATAACACACAAGAAATCTTGGTTTATATTTTGATGTATTATTCTTCATATTGTCCCACCAATAGTTCTCTTGGTTATCTCGATACATTATGGTGATTCCTCGATGGATGGAGAAGGTTTATTTATGTTAATCATCCAATAGTTTCTTCTTTAATGTAGTTTTAATTTTACACATCATATTGAACAAAATCTTGAAACTCCTTCTTCATTAAAATTGTTCTATGAGGACTTCACATTAATTATAATTTTCACTTTATTCAAAATTACAAAATCAACTCTTTGAGAACCCTTTATCATTTCAGAATGAGATTGTTGAGGAATAATTTATGAAAGGATTTATGATTTTCCTTCAATTATAATTCCCATGTCTATACATTTAATATCTAAGAAGATCATATCATTCCCAATTCTCATCAGTGATAGAATTTTTGGGTCCTCTCTACTTGATGTGTCTGCCAAATTATTCTATTTCCCAGGATTGTGGTTCTAACATCCCACCCCATCTCATTTTTTTGGGAGGGTGGAGGAATTATAGTTGGAATTAACTGACATTACCAAGGTGCCAAAGACTAGAAATAATATCGAAGGTCTTAGAGAATAAATTGGGGAACACTTTTCCCTAAAGAAAAATCCAACCAACCAAACAATCCACAACTCTATGATGCATGTCAACAGACCAACCAAACTCATACATTTTCAAAGACAACCAACTAATCCAAAATGATCCCACTTGCCCAATACTACAAATCCAAAGTTAGAGTACCAAGCGGAATACAAGAAAAAGACTCCAAAAGAACTAGGAAAACATCCATATCTCCACACCATGCTCCATGCTCCATGCTCCATGTACCACAACACCATCGAATATTCATGATTAACTTCTAGAAAAATTAGAATCCTTAATCTTAGATGTGTCCCAAAATACAAAATCTGCAAAATCACCCATGTTCCAAATAAAGGGGTGAGTACTTATAATCAGTAAGTTTTCCCCGAATGAATTCCCTTCACACGACACTAGGAATGAAACATTAGCACATTTATACAAATTAGTTTATATAAAACATTAAATTATTCATCATTTACCACAAGAAAATCATACCCTTACCATGCCATGTAAAACATTGGAAGGCCACAACCATGACATAAGCCATATAACCATCACAAATTATCAAAAAAAAATTCCGTCTTTGAAAATAAACACACACAAAAGCAACCATTACAGTGAGAATTCCACCCATCCCACTCACCCCATTCTCAACCAGCGGTGCTTCTCGACCACTATTCAAAATGGTTGTTCTTCTGACCACTGTACATCACCTTTTATAGTGAGACTTCCCACCCACTTCCCCCATAACCAGCACAATCCATAACACTTAATCAACCAATAAGCACAAAGCACGAAGGCCACATAATAAGAAAATAAACATTTTCAACACATGTGATTTCACTTCAAAAAATTACCCATTTATTGAAAAAAAAATATAAACAACTTTTCATGCCCAACCACATTTCAATATACAAAAAATTTATTGAATACCATCTTTTAAAAAACATTTTTTCATAATCATCCGCTAAATGATTTTAAAATGAACATTTTAAAATCACAGAACAAATCCCATTTCACAACAATAACCCATTTTCCCCAAAATACCCCAAACCATCACCAAATGGATGTACAAAAAGATTATAACATCATTATCCCGATCAATTTCATGAAAAAAATTAATTTTAACCAGAAACCACTAGTTCTAACCAAGTGATGTTGAGAAAGAATCCACCTTCCTTTAGGGTTCCGACCAAATTCACCAACAAGCAAACACACCCAAAATCTATAGAAAGCACCACCGAAACTACTCTACATATACTTTAACAACATCAAAAATACTAATAATAAACACCAAAATAAACACCAAAACTAGATATACATGTAACATTTTTAGATCTTGAAAATTGAGAGAGTGGGGAGAGAAGACCTTGAGAAAAGCAAAGAGAAACCAAGAGGATCCACTTACCTGGGAAAAAACACCTTCAAACCTCCTGGAAACCCCTTGTATTTGCTTCCATAATTTATGGGAGAGCCCCTAAAACCACTGAGAACCGAAAATACTGAGTTAGGCTTGAGTGAGAGAATGTTTTGAGTGAAATAAGTCAAACCTGAAAAAACCTGTATTTAAAAACCCTCTTTTTAAGTGGCCACACGGTTTGTCTGAACGGTTTGGAAAACTATGCATTAATCGTGTGAATTCTACTATATCTAGAGGAGGGGAATGCACAGATTCCTCACATAGTTTCTAAACCATGAATAGGCCTTGAAAATTCTGTTTTCTCCCCCAACACGGATTCCTAGAGAACCAGCACGGTTTTCCCTAACCATGGTCAAACCATAAGCCATTTCAAAATCCTCTTAATATATTCAAAACCATTATAAACTCTCCCAAACTCTTCCAATATCATCCAAAGAAGCTAAAATACAGAAAACGTCATGAAAAAGTTTACATACCTCAAAATTGGGGTTATACATTCTCCCCACCATGGGATTTTCCGTCCTCAAAATGTAGGGAACCATTGCATTGCTGAAAGAGCTCAGACCATTGCTTATCGATATCTTTATCCCTCTTCCATGTATCCTATTGAATCTCACCATGCTATCACAAAACATGAACTAAACCAATTATTTAACCATGAAAGACTTTCTCTTCCTATACCCAATCCTCATTGGCACATGTACCAAGGAAGCATCCGATTCTAGCACAAACCCAACAAATCACATAGTCAGGATCCAGCTGATACTTTTTCAAATGCAACACATGAATCACATTGTGCATCACATTAAACCATGTGAAAAAATAAAAATGACAATCCAACTCTCTAATATGCTCATGTATGTCAAAAGTCCCAATATACATCATGGATAACATACAATGCTTCCCAAACTGATGAAGTCCCAACATAAGAGAGATTCTAAAAAACAGATGATCACCCACCTCAAACAACACCTGTCATCGATGTTGGTTTGTATATGATTTATGACAACTTTGAACTGTCTCCATCTGCTTTATGATCAACTTTATCTTCTCTATAGTATCTTGGAAAAGGCTCAATCCGAACAACGATGTTTCACCCATTTCCACCCAAAATAGTGGAGAATGACAAAGACACCCATACAAGTCCTCAAACAGAGCCATATGAATCGAAGCCTGATAATTTTTATTATAGGACAACTCCACCAATGTTAAGTGCTCCTCCCATGAACCAACAACATCCATCACACAAGTCCTTATCATATAAAACACCAAACCGATTGACGATTTGTTTGTGTATTATATGCCGTGATCACAGTCAAATGTGTCCGAAAAGTCTTGCTACAAGGATTTAAAAAAATGAGATGTGAACCTTAGATATATATGTGATATAATTGAAATTGGAACACCATGGGAGTACTGTCATAAAATCCATTGCTATCGGCTTCCATTTCCACATTGAGATAGGTAAAGGCTACAATATGCCTAGTGGTCGCGGATGCTCTGCCTTGAATTGCGAACAAGTCAACCGTCTTGATAGAAACCCTAACACATCCCTTCTCATACCTACCCACCAAAACTACGAATTCAACACATTATAAATTTTATAAACTCCATGATATATATACCACCTAGAATGATGATAAGCACTAAGAATTTCATCCCAAAAAGCCAGTGGTACCACCATCCAATTCCAAAAATACAAGACTGAATTACTATTCAGTTCGTAGTACTCAATGGTCTCCCCACCATTGAGTTTCGACCTCATCACCATACATTTATAATTTGATCCCTGTGCCTCTTTAAGAAAACCAGAAAAGTCAAGAACCAACAAAACTGGATAAAAGACCACTCTATCACCCTGGTCCTTGTAATGTCCCAGTTTTGGAAGCCACCCATAGGTGCCCTGTACCCGATTGGTCACATGACCTCAAGCCCATTTCCCCAAACACCAGAGGCTACCACTTAGAAGTGAGGGCCTTGGGTGTGATAGTGGGGAAACTATTCCCTCACTGGTAGAGAACACATCAGAAGTACACAAATACATAAAACAATGGAATTAGTAAATACCAAACAACAGTAACAGTGGAAGACTGATAAAGGAAACAACTAGAGCATATATATATATATATATATAAATGATGCATGATACATATATGTCTAGGAAAATAGCCAAAAAAGTCAAAATTCTAGAATACAACAGTTCTAAACCAAAGTGAAAAAGAAAGTAGATAAACTCCTCATTATCGAGGGCCACGACTTGGTCCCATACCTTCCAGCTCCACAACAATCAAGAACCTGAAGTTGAACGGACCTTACCCTTATCTATACCTACAATAATATAATCTATTTGGGCCCAAAACCATGACCTAAATAGGGTGTGAGACAAAATCCTAGTATGAAACCAATCGAAGATCTATTACTAACAGTCAGGGAATATACGGTAGGTAAAAGTATAGAAAAGTAGTAAATGGGAAAGTACTCAGCATCGAACAATCAACAGTTTCAAGCATATTTTTTAAAAACAAGTAAGTAGAACAAATAGGTAACCCTCTGGGTAGTTCTCACAGCCTAACCCCTATGGTTCAACCAATAAGTACTAACAACCGTTTGGGAGGCACACACAGTCTCACCCTCAGGTTCAGCTAAAGAATAGAGTCTTTGGATAAGCACTCACCGTCAATTCCCCTTATAGTCTCGTATCGTACTAAAGGTTCTTTGGGGAAGCAATCAACGTCTCATTACTCCGGTGGCCCGCATCAAGAAACTACAGACACTCTGAGGAAGCACTCAATGTCAATTCCCCATATGGCCTTGCATTGTATTATAAAGACACTCTGGAGAAGCCCTTACATCTATTCTCTCTATGGTCTATTAAAATAGGATCCCACATCCCCGTGTAAAGTCATCAAGTATCATGTCACGTAACCGTAAATGTAACCTTAAGAACTACTTGGATATCATTCTACAATATCTCAGCATGAAAGAACAACAGTCACACCATCCTACAATACTAGTAATGTGAAAACAATAGTAGTCAAAAGGCAACTAGACCTAATAGTCTAGGCATGCACAAACATGCATGGAAAATACTTCCAAAGAAAAAAAATTATCCCAAAACACAATCAAAATCCTCTACTCTAGCATACAAGTAAATAAAGAAATCAATAGGCTTAAAATGGTAAACACACAATACCCTACTCAAGGGTATTGTTGGAATTTTCAAAAAATACTCAAATAATTTCTACAGAAGGCACAAACCACCTACCTTGATGTTAGGAGATCGATAGACTTGAACCATGGGATTTAATTGCCTTATAATGTTGAAGATCTACAAAAACATCTAAAATGTTCAACCCACGATAACTTAGAAAAGAGTAGGAATTGTGAAACGAGGTTCCAGCAGAAGATAGAACTCACTGATGTGATTCCAATGCAATCTAAGGAGTTTGATTCGAAGGAAAGACGATCGCTCGAGGGTTCGTCAAAGATCCACGACCGTTAGGGAGCTATCAACTGAATGAGACCTAAAAGGAGACGTTTATGGCGATTAGATGCGACCCCTGTGCGTTTAATGAAAAAAAAGTACACAGCCTATAATTTTGGAGTAAACAAAATGCACTCGCCTTTTCTGTACACCGCTTTAGGCGGCCTCCAAGTCACCCCTACATGGCCATGTGTGTGGCCATGACATGACCAGCACACGACCTCCAGCGGCATCGTAGTACATGGAGTGTACTTATAAAGTACACGATGTGTACTTTGGAAATTTCTAGATTTTCCTCCTTTCCTCTAAAATGACCAGAAAAGGAAAAACATACTTGAAAAGAAGATCCAGATTTTTACAAACTTCCCATTTGAGGAAATTCGTCCTTGTATTTTTCTAGCACAACATAGAAGAAGAAACCCCGAATAACTCCGGCCAAAATGATAATAAATCGGCCTCCCTCTCCCAAGTCTCGTCCTGTACTCGCCTGTGCTTCTATAGCACCCGTACCAGAGGAACAGACCGTCCACGGAGAACCTTTTTACTATGATCAACAATCCAGATCAGATGCTGCTCGAATGATGCATCCACATCAAGGTCAACCTCATTGGGTTGAAGGATATGATACAGTTCTGAAAAGTAAAGTCAAAGCATAGAAACTCGAAAAACATTGTGCATAGCCCGATACCTTTGAGGTAACTACAACCGATAGGCAACCCCTCCAACTCTCTCCAACACCTCAAATGGTCTGATGTACCTCAGTGAAAGCTTACCAAATCTCCTAATCCTAATGTGCCCCAACCACAGTGTAACACGCTAGAAAACGTGATCCCGACCTCGAACTCTAGAGGTCATCTCCTCTAATCAGTATAAGACTTCTGGCGGGACTATGTAGTAGACAACCTCTTTCGAATCAACTCTATATGCTATGTGGTCTCCTGAATAAGACGAGGTCCCAACAAAGTTGTCTCTCCTACCTCCATCCAGCATAAGGGTGATCGGCATGGCGTACCGTACAAAGCCTCATATTGTGTTATCGAAATAGTTTCCTGAAATCTATTATTATAGGAAAACTCCTAAAGAGGTATATGCTTCTCCCTAGAACCTCCAAAGTCTATAATGAAAGCTCGGAGCATGTCCTCAAGCACCTGAATCATACACTCAGACTAGCCATCTGTCTGAGGATGGTAGGCTGTACTCAGAAACATTTTTGTACCCAAAGCGTTATGTAGCCCCTTCCAGGCCTGAGAAGTAAAACATGCATCCCTATCTGAAACGATGGAGTGTGAAACTCCATGAAGATGTAAAATATCATGGATTTACAATCATCCCACCTCGTCAACACTGAAGGTGTCCTTGATCGGCAAGAAGTGTGAAACCATCATGAGTCTGTTAATGAAAACCCAAAATGTGTCGTTCCCTCGAGGAGACCTCGACAACTCCATCACAAAATCCATCGTGACGTCATTAAAATTCCACTTGGGAATGGGTTACTGCTATAAAAACCTTATTTGCTGTTGATGCTCCGCTTTCACCTGCTGACAGGTGACACTAGGTTGTACTTCGCAAACAGAGGAATGAAAATACCGCATTAGCTCATTTCGTATGTCTGCTAGCAACCATAAACAACATTGGAAATGCAAGATATCATCCTCTCCTATGGTCCACCCAGGAATAGGGTCCTCTCATTACACACTCTCCAGTTGGACTAGGCCTTCAGAATATGATAGCTGCCTCATTCAAACTCTGTCAAGAAGCATAGAGGTAACAACTATAGAAGAAAGAAACATTTTCCCCTGTCTATCATGCACCTCCAGATGCATCTCAATGAACAGAGCCATAAGATTCCACTCAATTCTAGCCTTGTGACTTTTCTGTATCTGATTCCTCATGATCAAAGCATCAACCACTACGTTGCCTTTCCCGACATATAAGAAAGCTCAAAATTCGAAGGGCTGAAGGTACTCAACCCACCTTTTCTGTCTCAAATTCAGATCATTCTGAGTGAAGATGTACTTGAGACTCTTGGGGTCGGTGAAAACCACAAAATTCTCACCCAGAAGTTAATTTCACCAACAACGTAAGGAATGGACAATAGCTGCTAACTCCAGATCATGCGTCAGGTAATTTTTCTCACATAGCCTCAACTGCTAAGACCCCTAGGCAACGACTCCATCTCCCTACTTAAGCACTACTTGTAGAAGGATACCTGAAGCATCACAATAGACCATGTACCTCTTTCCTTGCTCTAGCAAGACAAGTATCGGTGCCGAAGTACATATCCCTTTCAGCTCCTAAGAGGCTAACTCACAAGAATCTGACCATAAGAACTTCACACCCTTCTTGGTCAGACCTGTTAGTGGTGCTACTAAGCTTAAAAAGTCATTTATGAAGGGTCTATAGTATCTAGCCAGCCCTAGAAATCTCCACAACTCAAAGATGTTCTTCGGTTACTCCTAGGAAACAACTGCTTTCACTTTATCTGGGTCTAATTACACCTGAATCTCTAAGATAACAAGACCCAAAAATTTAATCTGGTCCATCCAAAAGTGGCATTTTGAGAGCTTAACATATAACGGATGCTCTCTCAGTGTACTCATAACGATCTCAAGATGTGTGGCATGGTTGTGTCTAGTGTGAGAGTACAATATGATATATTCCATGAAGACCACCACGAAAGAGTCCAAGTATGGATGGAACATTTGATTCATCAGTGCCATGAAAACTGCAGGCACGTTGGTGAGGCCTAACGGCATAACCATATACTTGTGTAGACCATACCTACTCTAGAAAGCTGTAAGAGGTATATCAGATGGTCTAATGCGCAACTGATGATAACCAGACCTTAAATTGATCTTCGAGAACAGCGAGGCTCCTCGAAGCTGATTAAGGAGATCATAAATTGTAGCCAAGGGAATTCAGTTCTTGACCATCCACTAGTTCAACATCTGATAATCCACACAAATCCTAAGGGTGTCGTCTGCAATCTTCACAAACAGGAGAGGAGATCCCCAAGGAGAAGTACTCGGTTAGATGAAACCCTTTTCTATAACTCCTCCAACTGCTTATTGATCTCATGCAACTTAGGTGTAGCTATCCTATAAGGAGGAATGGACACCGGTACCACTCCTAGAACGAGATCAATAGAAAATTCTACCTCACGCTCCAGAGGAAAATTTGAAAAGTCTTTTAGAAAGGCATCCCTAAAAACATCCACCACTAGAGGAAAGTCTAACTACAATGTCCCTTGTTCATCCAGATATAGACTAGGAATCTGAGCTGTAACTCCACCAAGCCCATGATGCTCGGGTCCTGGTCTACTTGCCTGGAAATCCCACTTGCCTCAATGAAGAAAAGATCCACCCTATGGTGATATGAAACTCATCATGCGGCAATAACAGTCGACGACTTCCTAGAAGGGAACTAGCCACTCCATTCCGAGAATTAAATTATAGCCTATCATCTCTAGGAAATAGAGATCCCATAGAAAGTGACACCCACCAATCTCTAGAGGACACTCCTTGCACTGTCGTACACTAGCCGTTCTAGTCCCCAATGGAGTATCTAGTGTCAATGTATCGGTAGAGGAAAAGATGCAGAGCCCAAGGATCTCCACAATAGAAATAGAGGTAAAGCTATGGGAATCCCCTATATTGAAAAGAGAATTAGATATAAATGAGGCTACTAAGATCGTACCTCCATCTGTAGAGGGTCCAGGATCATGCTCCTACTGGGTCTGCTCCTCTACAAAAGCATGACCTGTACCATGGCCCCGTGACCTTGCATGACTAATCTGAGCTGATCCACTCTTCTATCACTGAAATACGTGTCACTGACCACCACGACCACAACCTCTACCTCATCCTGAATGGCTAGAAGAGCTCCAGTTCCCAGACTTGTGAGAAACTAGCAGTGCTGCACTAAAACACAAAGTCATAGAAGAACCTATGAAACTAACTTTCGGTGATAAGATCTGACAGAAATGATGAAGGTTACCCATCTTTCCGCAAGATCGGCACTCCAATGGGTCTCTCTGGAACTGTGTCCTCTTATGTCTAGCCCTTCCACACTAGTATCATACCAGTTGTCTACCATAAGAAGTGTCTCGCCTCCTCAAATCACCACGCGAAGAATCCCTATGGTGCTTCCTACTATCAGTAAGATGGATTCGAACTCAAGATATTGAGCCTCCCTGGCTCAAAACTCTGGAATCCCTCAGACTGTACCGTGATCAATGCCAGGTTGATGATAGAAGCGATGGAAGTCAACCTGAAGATATTCATCTATGAGCGGATCTCCCGTCTAGGACCATCCTTAAACTTACTTGCCAAGAACACACCATCTCCACCCTAGAGGGGTGTGAAACACTGAAGCTCAGTGAAATGAGTGGAATAATCCATGATAGAAAAAGTACCCTGCTCTAGGATCATGATCTCCCGGGCTCGGTCGGCCCTCAGGGTCTCTGGATAGAAGTAGTCATATAAGATGCGATGGATGTAACACCCCAAGATTTTATGAAAAATAATCCTTTTAATATCATTAATGTCTTGTGTTGTACGCTACACCAAAAGGAGCTTGCACAACACGCATCATTTACTTGCCTTACATTACACGCAATCACGACTTTCCTCGATATCATGTGTAGTACGCAATACCGAGTTTTCACTAAACAATGATATGCTATTAAAATATTATTAAAACTAGCCGTTATGAATAGTAATAACCACCTTTTAAAATTTTAGAAATTTTATCTCTCAAAATGGACTTCATTTTTGGATTCGGAGTATCGAATTTAGCCTAAGGTGAAATTTTGGAACTTTTCGGATAACTTTCATATTCTGATGAATAGTGAAAATTACTAAATTTTAATTAAAAACAACTTTTTTAATCGATATAATTAATAGTGATAAATTATTAATTTGAGTGGTTTTAAAGAATATTTAGAATATATTTTTAAAATTTAATACAATGTTGGTCATTGGATGTAATTTCACATTTAAACCAGTTATAAACAAGTTTCAATCATTTGATAGTTATTATCTCTTAAAAACACGCTATTTGTTTTGACGACGGGAATTAATTTTTAAATTAGTTAATGTAACTAATATGTTTTGAATTTTGTAAAATAGACATCATTTTTGAATTCATAATATCAAATATAGCTTAGGATTAATTTTTGGTTTTTTTTTGGAAACTTTCATTTTTTGATGAATAGTGAAACCACTAAGTGGTAGTTAAAGAAAAACTGAATTTTTCATAAAACAATAATTTTACCGCTTCAGTGAGTGGAATTTCGAAAATATGAGAGAAATTGTTAATATCAAGGACTAAAATGTGGTTCAATGAGATGAAAATAATTTTTCGTGAATAGTAACTTTTTACTTTTTTTTACCATGGTTAAAAGTAAATAGGGTAATTAAGGGTAAAAGTGTTATTATTATTACCCTAACATATGTCCTAATTATATTGGATAAGTTTAATTCGACCAAAAAGAACCTTAGGAATAAAATATGACCATTTAGGCCCAGTTGGATTTGATTTGGACATTTATTATCAATTTATTTAAAGAAGGGTTAAAATAGTTAAAATCAAAGTTTAATAACTAAATCATTTTTAATATAGGGTTACAAAAAGATAAATTCGACTATAAATAGTCAATAAAAAGATAAAAAGATTTACAACATAATGGTATTTTATTTGTAATTTTTTGACTTAAAATAATTTAATTTATTTATGATACAATGATGATGCAGTAATTATCCTATTAATGAAATATTGACATAATTGATGTTATAAATAGCCAAATAAATTTAATTTGAGACTTTTTATGAATTACAATAATTTTCTATGTTAATATGACATGTTATTATTGATTTAATTAACTTTTTTAGAACTAATAATTCTGTTATGATTTTCACAAAAATCAATTACCAAATAGTGTCAAAATTGACATAAAATAGTTTTTAAAACAAATATTATATTATTAATTGTTATTATATTCCTAAAAATCTACGGATCGGCCAAGATACTTATATCATGATAGTTGTATCATTAATGGACCACTTGGGGGTCTCTTGGATATATATGGTAAGTTTATTAACTATATAATATAAAAATACAAAGTGACATGGTAAATGTCAATCTAATTAACTAAGAGTTATAACTAAAAGATAAGGTTATTATAATGACCTATACTTGTCTAAATTCTATTGTATGAGGTTATTTCGACCCATACCTAACTTATCTTTGAAATAAATCAATTTGGAGCTATTTAAAACCGAATTTGGCTTTATAATATAATAATATTTTTTGTTATTCCAAAGGTACCCCTCTCCTCCCTTATAAAAGGGCACCTCTTCCCCTCTCCTCCCTTATAAAAGGGCACCTCTTCCCCTCTTCCTCACACCACTTCGAGCCTTCCAGATTGGCCAACACCTACCAAATTCTCTTCTCCACTTACCTAGAAACATCCTAGAGGTCCTGGTCTTCTTCAAAGACCAATTTTAGTGCCCTAAGAAGAGGACTCAAAGAGGCGCTTCAAAGAAGAGGTAATGTCCGTTACCGATTC
Source organism: Viscum album (assembly GCA_963277665.1). Classification (NCBI taxonomy): domain Eukaryota; kingdom Viridiplantae; phylum Streptophyta; class Magnoliopsida; order Santalales; family Viscaceae; genus Viscum; species Viscum album. Next base: position 1,309,431,055 of record OY728153.1, on the reverse strand, counting down.
TTTTAACTTTATTTCTTCTTCCACTTAGTCTTCTTAGGTTGTTTCATTATGAAGTAATAACATCAGTATCACTAATATACTGATATGTTATTATAATTATGAAACAACCCTATTTCACCATCTATCCATCTTACGGAAAACGAAATCACCGCGCGTGCGTACGTACGGAATACCATCTCCACGTCGTGGTGTAATCTATTTTCCACCACCACCTTACATGGATGGGTATAATGGTGTAAATAATAACTATATATGATTATTTTAAAGTGATATTGATTCTGAAATAGTATACATACACTCCAATATAGTCCCACGATCATGAGAATGATATCATCGATTGTGCTTACAAACGGACTACCGTCTCCACAACGCGATGAGATTCATTCTCCACCTTAACCATTCATGAATGATTATAAATTATATATAATAAGTAATCATGAAATATATGACATAATAATGATACTGTATTTATGTGTATATATATGTATGTCATCTACTTAATTCCATTCAACTCAATAAGGAAACGAAAGTAGCATTCATGCGTACGTACGACCTACCGTCTCCATGACCTGTGTATTTCGTTCCATTTGCTGATGTATTATATATATGTATATTCTGAATATATATTATATATAAATCATTTTTTATATTCTAGAATTATGTAATCACTATCTAAGTAATCATATGAATAATTACAAGTCAAAACACGGACAACAAATGAAACGATTTTACCCAAAACACGTTTTAACATGGAATTTACAAAAGAACGGGTAATATAAAGTCATAAGTAAACCATATATGATATAATAACAATGAATATGATTCTATAATAAGTCAATGACATTATTTAAATCATTATACAGGAGGTTCGAATACGTACGAAGCATACCGGACCTAAGGTAAGGGATAATTTTGCAAATCTCATTTTTATCTGAGATTGCTTATTCATAAGTATTTACTGGGGTTATTTATATCATCCATGTCTATGTTTTATAAAAGCGTTTTCATGTATGTTTAAAGTCCTTTTTACCAATTTTTGACTTTTACTACATGGTATGTAAGGAATCTTTCTTTTGTTTACGTTACGAGGTACTTTTTTGACTTTTCCGACAAAAGTACGAGAAGAATGTTTTTTTAAACTTATACTACATGAATGGATTTTTACGGTTTTATAAAGCCTTATTTTTATGAAGACTCCTCAATAATATTTCATGACTATTTTATAAATAATCATTTTCTTTTAAAATTGCATGACATTTTGTAAAAATATAATTATTTTGAAGATGAATGGATATTTTCCTCAAGAATTCATTTCAAGTATTTTATCAAAACCATTTTCCATCTAAGATGACATTATTTCATATGTGTATGTTTCAAGTATAATGTATATATGATTTACATGGTTGCACTTTTCTTATGATGAAATGATATCTGTTTGTTTTATATGGATTATGTTATGATGGAATGATGTTTATGAAACCCATTTTATTCTTTGAGTTATGATGAATGTTTTAAGTTTATTTTGTGGCACAAGTAAGAATGATTTCATTATGAGATGGGTGGGAACTATATCTCCCTCCAATTCGTTGGGTAAAGATTTATATCTCATGAGATAGACATGTCAGGAATGGTAAGTTAATCCGGTTCAGTATTACAGGACTGGAACGAGGAGTGAACTCGATTCAGAAAGGGACTTTGTCCACTAAGATGGTCTTGGAAGTAATTCCTTGGCTACTATGGAAATCATTACATGTGATTAATGGATGCCATAATTACATGTTGTATTCCCATGCTATATTATCATGATTGATGTCCCCTTATGATATATGCCTTACGTACTTCCAAGATTCATGCCTTTGCTCAAGATTTTGATGTTTAGATTTTATGTTCAAGTTTTTGCATTCAAATGTTTATGGATTGTTTTATGTTCTCTATGTTTACCCTTACTGGGCATTTGAGATCACCCCTTTGATGTTTTCTTTTCCCCAGGATATAAAGAATGGTTTTAGGTAAGGGATGATCTTTATTGGGAGATGTTGAAGATCTTTCACCACGATTAGAAGATTTTATTCCGAGTTTTCAAAGACACTAAAATATTACGATCTTTGTGTGTATATTTTTCTTATGTATTAAGTATTCCGCAAAAGTAATGTAATGTTCATGTACGTGAAGCTTCGGGTCTCTACAGTTGGTATCAGAGGAAAGGTTTAGTCAACCTTTGGCAACTCGGATGCGAGAACATTAGTGAGATCCCTAGAGATATTTCTAAGGTAAGTCTAGGGATGTCCCTAAGGTTAAGTATAAGTATAGGTTATAGACCTATAATTATGGTAACGATATTAGAATTAAACCTAAGATGTTAGATATTGAAGGTACTCATCCTTTATTGTTTTGTTTTCCCTAGCATGATTTTTGTCTCTCACACTATTCTTTTTGGGTTTTATACGATGGCTGGGACCCGAAGGAACCGTGTTGATCAATGTAATGGACAATGTAATGATTGTCCTCCTGAACAAAAAAATGTTATGGGAGATGGAGTGCAAAATCTTATTGCTATACTTACAAAATCTATGAATCACTCTGGACTTCCAAATGAGCAGAGAAGGGAACAATATTCTATTGAGTCCTTTATGTGGCAACGTCCACCTTCTTTCAGTGGGTCTTCTGATCCACTTGTTGCTGAACAATGGATCAGTACTACTGAAAAGATATTTTCAGTTCTTCAATGTTCTGAACATGAGAAAGTCATCTTAGCAGTGTATCGTTTGGAAGCTGCTGCTGATCTATGGTGGAATCTTATCCAGAATACGAGGCCAAGAGATGAAATTGAGTCCATGGAATGGGACGAGTTCAAGAACTTATTTTTCAATAAGTACTTCCCTATTATTCTTCATACAAAGATAGAGAAGGAGTTTGTTGAACTAAAGCAAAAGGATGATGAATCTGTTGGTATATACGAAGCGAATTTTACAAGGTGCACAAGGTATGCATCTGGCTTTATCATCCAACTTGAAAGTAAAGTTGATCGATTCTTCAGTGGCTTGAAACCAAATCTTTGAAGGGAATTAGCTATAAGAGACTTCAGTAGCTATGAAGAAATTGTGTGTTGTGCTATTAAGGTATAAATGGAAGTTGGTGTTACTTATCCATCTCATCGTTTTGATAAGAAATGAAAGATGGTGTTCAAGGAGAAATCTCAGAATAATGGTGAAAGGAAGATGAATGTTTCCTTATGCTCAAAGTGTGGAAAGAAGCATGGTGGAGATTGTATTAAAGGGACTACAAAATGTTTTAAGTATCGAAAAGAAGCTCATCGAGCAGCTGAGTGTCGAAGTAATGGAAAAAGGGTTTCTAATGATGTGAATAAATAAAGCACTGCAGAGAACACACCACCGACACTTCAATGCTTCAAGTGCAAGGAAATGGGGCATTATTCTAATAAATTCCCTAATCCAAGGGTTAGTGATGATCGACATGACCAACCACTTAAGGAAAAGGACAAAGGAAAGTCAAATGCGATCACTATTGGCAATGTTGAATATGACAACGATGTGGTGGAATGATTAAGTGTTTATGTAATGGAATTCCAAAATAATGTTGTATATAGTATCGTGGAATATTGGAATATTTATGTATTGGTCTATTGTGGTTTTCAATGGTACCGGTAACCATGGAAAGTGATTGAGATATTTTTGGAAAAAATATGATATGCGCATAATGAAGGGAAAACGAGAAAATGAAATGTTTGACTGTATTCATGAGCTCATGATTGATATAAGGACTATCTGATATCATGGTTTGAGTATATAGAATTTTAGAGATTTTGGTATGTGGAAAGAGTTAACTTTTAATAGCACTCATGCTTTCAATAAGGTTCAATGGGTATTCATTTGTTTCAAGAGAATACATGATTAAGGCCTTCTAATTTTTGGAATGTGACCAACAAGACATATCTCATGATATATGGGGATCAACAGTAGTATTAACAAGACAGTTGTATGAACTATTTGGTAATCATTTTCATTATAATATGAGATTAGAAAGTATTATTTTGGATAATCCTAAATATTGGAATAGATTATGTTAGACATAAGTTAGTATTGTTTAAGGATAGAAGTTTTTCTGATATTATTTATGGGAAGTTATAGTAATGTAGTTTCAGAAAAAGGAAAACCTCCAGGACGGGCGACAACCCATCGCGTCGGACAAGGCTGTGGGAATCGAACCCACAACCGAAGTTTGACTGGCCTTTATCGCCTACCACTGGCCTACATGAAGTCCCTGTTTAGTAGAAAATATCTTTATTATATTAAGAAATATGATTTATGAAGTATAAGTCCATTTTAGGAACTATATATGATTATTCACACTATAGATGGACTTATGTATTTTTTGATAACTTTTCTAACCTTTTGTTTGAGACAGATGGAATGACCCATCATTCTTACACATGATCTGCTAACACATCATGAATGACAAAGTCAACTTCATTTCTTTAAAATATGAAGTGGAAATTGTCCAAATAATGACCAACGGTGAGACTATACCAAAATAACGAAAGTATTTATTCTAATTCCAATTTCATCAACTTTAGGGAAATGATCTTGAAAACCAAAAATGTTGTCCTAATGCTCTTATATCTGATGAATCAGATGGTACCTTAGATCATCAAAAATTTATGGCTTTGTGATTGATGGATTTTCCATAGCCATGTGCTCTACCACTCTCCATCAGAACATGATGGTTAGATTTCTCTTCCATATCCATATTTCACCTATGTGGAAACCCAGTGATTAGTTTTGTGGTAACCGTTACGTTTCATACATTTGTTTTTTAAAGATTGGTTTTGGTATTCCTTTTTACTATGTGGGTTTTTATTAAAGAAACTTTCTAATAGTAAACCATTTATAACCCTGACGAATTTCGAGGGAGAAATTAATTTTAAGGGGGGTAGAATGTAACACCCCGAGATTTTATGAAAAATATTCTTTTTAATTTTATCAATGTCTTGTGTTGTACGCTACACCAAAAGGAGATTGCAAAACATGCATAATTGAATTTCCTTGCATTACATGCAATCACGACCATCCTCGATAGCGTGTGTAGTACACAATACTGAGTTTTCACTAAACAAAGATATGCTATTAAAATATTATTAAAACTGGCCGTTATGAATAGTAATAACTCCCTTTTAAAATTTTAGAAATTTTATCTCTCAAAATGGACTTCATTTTTGGATTTGGAGTATCAAATTTATCATAAGGTGAAATTTTGGTACTTTTCGGATAACTTTCATATTCTGATGAATAGTGAAAATTACTAAATTTTAATTAAAAGCAACTTTTTTAATCGATATAATTAATAGTGATAAATTATTAATTTGAGTGGTTTTAAATTATATTTAGAATATATTTTTACAATTCAATACAATTTTGGTCATTGAATGTAATTTCACATTTAAACCAGTTATAAACAAGTTTCAATCTTTTGATAGTTATTATCTCTTAAAAACACGCTATTTGTTTTGACGATGGGAATTAATTTTTAAATTAGTTAATGTAAATGATATGTTTTGAATTTGATAAAATATAAATCATTTTTGAATTCATAATATCAAATATAGCTTACGCCTAATTTTTGGTATTTTTCTGGAAACATTCATTTTTTTGATGAATAGTGAAACCACTAAGTGGTAGTTAAAAAAAAACTGAATTTTTCCTAAAACTTAATTTTACCACTTCTATGAGTGGAATTTCGAAAATCTGAGAGACACGGTTAATATCAAGGACTAAAATGTGGTTCAATGAGATGAAAATAATTTTTCATGAATAGTAACGTTTTACTTTTTTTTACCATGGTTAAAAGTAAATAGGGTAATTAAGGGTAAAAGTGTTATTATTATTACCCTAACACATGTAGTAATTCTATTGGTTAAGTGTAATTCGACCAAAAACAACCTTAAGAATAAAAAAAGACCATTTAGGCCCACTTGGATTAGATTAGGACATTTATTATCAATTTATTTAAAGAAGGGTTAAAATAGTTAAAATCAATGTTTAATAACTAAATCATTTTTAATATAGGGCTGTACAAAAGATAAATTCGACTATAAATATTAATTATAATGCTAAAACTATTTCCAACATAATGGTATTTTATTTGTAATTTTTAGACTTAAAATAAGTTAATTTATTTATGTTACAATGATGATGCAGTAATTATCCTGTTAATAAAATATTGACATAATTGATGTTATAAATACCCAATTAAATGTAATTTGAGACTTTTTATGAATTACAATAATTTTCTATGTTAATATGACATGTTATTATTGATTTAATTAATTTTTCTAGAATTAATAATTCTGTTATGATTTTCACAAAAACCAATTACCAAATAGTGTCAAAATTGACATAAAATAGTTTTTAAAACATATATTATATTATTAATTGTTATTATATTCCTAAAAATAGAAGGATCGGCCAAGATACTTATATCATGATAGGTGCATCATTAATGGACCACTTTGGGGTCGCTTGGATGTATATGGTATGTTTATTAACTATATAATATAAAAATACAAAGTGACATGGTAAATGTCAATCTAATTAACTAAGAGTTAAAACTAAAAGATAAGGTTATTATAATGATCTAAACTTGTATAAATTCTATTGGATGAGAGTATTTCGACCCATACCCACCTTATCTTCGAAATAAATCAATTTTGAGCTATTTAAAACCGAATTTGGCTTTATAATAAAATAATATTTTTTGTTATTCCAAAGGTGCCCCTCTCCTCCCTTATAAAAGGGAACCACATCCCCCTCTTCCTCACACCACATTTAGCCTTCAAGCTCGGAAACCCCTGCCAAATACTCTTCTCCACTTCCCTAGAAACATCCTAGAGGTCCTGGTCTTCTTCAAAGACCAATTTCAGTGCCCTAAGAAGAGGACTCAAAGAGGCGCTTCAAAGAAGAGGTAATGTCCGTTACCAATTCTTTTAACTTCATTTCTTCTTCCACTTATTCTTATTAGGTTGTTTAATTATGATGTAATAACATCAGTATCACTCATATACTTATATGTTATTATAAGAATGAAATAACCCTATTTCACCATCTATCCATCCTACAGAAAACAAAATCACCGCGTGTGCGTACGTACGGAATACCGTCTCCACGCCATGGTGTAATCTATTTCCCACCACCACCTTACTTGGATGGGTATAATGGTGTAAATAATAACTATATATGATTATTTTAAAGTGATATTGATTCTGAAATAGTATACATACACTCCAATACAGTCCCACGATCATGAGAACGATATCATCGCTCGTGCGTACGTACGGACTACCGTCTCCACGACGCGATGAGATTCATTCTCCACATTAACCATTCATGAATGATTATAAAGTATATATAATAAGTAATCATGAAATATATGACATAATAATGATACTGGATTTATGTGTATATATATGTATGTTATCTACTTAATTCCATTCAACTCAATAAGGAAACGAAAACAGCGTTAATGCGTACGTACAACCTACCGTATCAATGAACGGTGTATTTCTTTCCATTTAATGATTTATTATATATATGTATATTCGGAATATATATTATATATAAATCATTTTTTATATTCTGGAATTAATTAATCATGATATAAGTAATGATATGAATAATTACAAGTCAAAACACGGACAACAAATGAAAGGATTTTACCCAAAAGACTCTTTAACATGGAATTTACAAAAGAACGGGTAATATAAAGTCATAAGTAAACCATATATGATATAATAACAATGAATTAGATTCTGTAAAAATTCAATGAAATTATTTAAATCATTATACAGGAGGTTCACATACGTACGAAGTATACCAAACCTAAGGTAAGGGATAATTTTTCAAATCTCATTTTTATCTGAGATTGCTTATTCGTAAGTATTTACTATGGTTATTTATATCATCCATGTCCATGGTTTATAAAAGTGTTTTCATGTATTTTGAAAGTCCTTTTTACCCATTTTTGAATTTTACTACATGGTATGTAATGAATCTTTCTTTTGTTTACGTTACGAGGTACTTTTTTGACTTTTCTGACAAAAGTACGAGAAGAATGTTTTTTTTAACTTATACGGCACGAATAGATTTTTACAGTTTTATAAAGCCTTATTTTTATGAAGCCTCCTCCATAATATTTCATTACTATTTTCAACAAAATCCCTTTCTTTTAAAATTGCATGACATTTTGTAAAAAGAGAATGATTTTGAAGTTGAAAGGATATTTTCCTCAAGAATTCATTTCAAGTGTTTTATCAAAACCATTTTCCATATAAGATGACATTATTTTATATGTGTATGTTTCAAGTATAATGTCTATATGATTTACATGGTTTCACTTTTCTTATGATGAAATGATATCCATTTGTTTTATATGGATTATGTTATGATGGAATGATGTTTATGAAACCCATTTTATTCTTTGGGTTATGATGAATGTTTTAAGTTTATTTTGTGGCACAAGTAAGAATGATTTCATTATGAGATGGGTGGGACCTATATATCCCTCCAATGAATTGGGTAAATATTTATATCTCATGAGATAGACATGGCTGGAATGGTAAGTTAATCCGCTTCAGTATTACAGGACTGGAACGAGGAGTGAACTCGATTCAGAAAGGGACTTTGTCCACTAAGATGGTCTTGGCTATAATGCCTTGGCTACTATGGAAGTCATTACATGTTCTTAATGGATTCCTCAATTACATGTTTTATTCCCATTCTATTTTATCATGATTGATGTTCCCTTATGATACAAGCCTTACGTACTTCCAAGATTCATTTATTTGCTCAAGATTTTGATGTTTAGATTTTATGTTCAAGTTTTTCCATTCAAATGTCTATGGATTATTTTATGTTCTCTATGTTTACCTTTACTGGGCATTTGAGCTCACCCATTTGATGTTTTATTTTCCCCAGGATATAAAGAAAGGTTTTAGGTAAGGGAAGATCTTTATTGAAAGATTTTAAAGATCTTTCACCATGATTAGAAGATTTTATTTCGAGTTTCCAAAGACACTAAACTATTACAATCCTTGTGTGTCTGTTTTTCTTATGTATTAAGTATTCTGCAAAAGTAATGTAATGTTCATGTATGTCAAGCTTCGGGTCTCTACAATGGAACTCCTCCCAAGCCATAACCTGATGATGAACCGCCTGTGATATCACGTCCCAACACCTCTTGGTATAGTCCCGTAGCGTATAGGTAGTGAGCTTGACCCTCATCTCTGGAGGCATCTCCAGATGCTTGAAGATCATCAGCATGGCTCCTAGCCATGACACTGCAGCCCGTGGTCCTCCTTCCCCTGAGAAGGTTGGAGGATGCGGTTGTTGAAAAACTCATGAAAAGACTGCCATAGACGTGTTAGGATCCAGAGCTCCCTGGAAGGTCTACATTATCCCCATAAATCCCTCTCTTAACTGAGCATCATCTTATGTGTCAGGTATAACGGCCAGTGCCAAGACTGGCATGATAGCAGGATCTGCTGGAAGTCTCTGATCAGCCATATCTAGTGTCTGATCACCACCTGGCAACTGGCGTACAACCGAATGATGTCTCAGTGCCATGACTCTACAAGGTCAAATTCACACCTTATATAAACATTATCAAGGAATGAAAACTTGGAGTGTAAAAAGGGAAAAACAGAAAGGATTCAAAAAATTACAAAACAAGACTACATGACGTGTATATAGACTACATATCATGTTTCAATAAGTCATTTACATGGGAGTGTACTTTTTCCAAAACTGGCCATGTAACACCCTACACACACGGCGTGTTATCCTAACACATAGCGTGTACCTGAATCCTATTCCCCTACCCGAATAATTCTACACAGTTAAGGCACACGGATCTCATAAGACAAAACTACACGGTGTGTTAAAGGTAGACATGGCGTGTACTCAACAAGCTTCACCTGGCCTGCGTTGTTAGTGACACTGTCTGTGTACCCAGGTCACACAACATGGCGTGTTCCAGAAGGACACGACGTGTAATAAGAAGTCCCATCAGACCATGTGGTTTACTACATGGATGGCTACATTACTGACACTACACAGCGTGTTCTAGGTGGAAAAAACATGTTTGAGAAAGGATGGCACCGACCCGGGTTGTTCATGAAATGGCTAGGTACCTAGGTTAGACTACATGGCGTGTTCATGGTGCACATGACGTTTATAAAAAGTGAATCCACCGACCGTTTTGTTAACTACATGACCTGACTCCTAGGATTACACTACACGGTGTGCACAACTGGTACATGGTGTGCTCCCCAATGTTTTCCCTATCCCGTGTCTCTAACCACATGACCTATGACACGGTTAGATAATACACGACATGTATAGAAGGCACACAACGTGTACTTAAGAAAAAATACTTCTTTCTGAATAGAAGAACACACAGCGTGTAGTCAAAAAGACATGGCATGTATTCTAGGTTTTTTCTGAACAATAAGACTAAGAAACTACTATGGAGCCTAGAAAATACTAAAAAGAACACTAAAAGAACCAAATTCTGATTTGTGAGGGCCCATACTCCCCGAAAATCAAAATTTGGCATCTTTAACAAGTTACAAACAAGGTAAACAAGCCAATGATCCACCAAATTCTGGTCCATGAGGGCCCATAACACCTCAAGAATGAAAATATGTCATTCATTCAGGTAAAACCTTACAAAATCAATGCTCTAAAAAAAGAATATATTTTTTATCAAGTCATATATCACAACAGCATGAATATTATACACAACATCTATCAAAACAACATGCAATTGCTAATGCATCCTAGATGGAATGGAAGGAATGCATGGCATGTGATTTCTAACAAGTTCCTATATGATTCATGAGATGGAATACCCTCATCTCACTGGGTTGTGACAGAAATAGAACCGCAATAACAACAATAATAACAACACAAATAATGTGAATTACCCAACAGTGAAATCAAATCAACAGTAAAATTTTCAAACTAGTAAAATTGAAATAAATGCGGCAGTACAACATTTCCCTATACACGGGTTAGCTACTCTTGGGCACAACTTATTACCAAGTACCTATTCCATCCTATCCATGGCTGAAGGATCCAAATAGTAAGTCAAGATAAAAGATATCCTTTGATACCACCTGGTAACATCCCAGTTCCAGAAGCCACCCAGAGGCGCCACGTACCTAGTTGGTCACATGACCTCAAGCGTATTTCCCCGAACGGCAGAGGCTGCCTACTAGAAGTGGGGGCCTTGGATGTGATAGTGGGGAAACTATGACCTCATTGGTAGAGTACATAGTGGAAGTACACAAATACATAAAACAACAGAAGTAGTAAATAACAAACAACTGTAACATCAGAAGACTAATAAAGAAACAACTAGAGAACATATATATATATATATATATAAATGATGCATGATACATATATGTATAGGAAAACAGCCAAACAAGTCACAATTATAGAATACAATATTTCTAAACCAATGTGAAAAGGAAAGCAGATAAACTCCTCAACATCGTAAGCCATGTCTAGGTGCCATGCTGTCCAGATCCACAACAATTAAGAACCTGAAGTCGAAGGGCGCTTGACCTTATCTATACATGCACAAATATAATCTGTTTGGGCCCAAAAGCCTGACCCAAATAGGGAGTGAGACAAAATACAAGATGGCAACCACCCGAAGATCTGTGTCTAGCAGTCAGTGAATATATGGTAGGTAAAAGTACAAGAAAGTAGTAAACAGGAAAGAACTCAGCAGTGAACAATCCATAGATTATAGCATATACTTTACAAACATGTAAGTAGAACAAAAAGGTAACCCTCTCTGTAGTTCTCACAGCCTAACCAAAATGGTTCAACGAAAAAGTACTAGCAACCCTATAGGAGGCACACACAGTCTCACCCTTCTGGTTTAGCTAAAGAATAATCTATCTTGAGAAGCATTCATCATCAATTCCCCTCAATTGTCTCATATCTTACTAAAGGCGCTCTGGGGAAGAACTAAACATCTCATTCCCCCAGTGGCCCACGTCAAGGAACTACAGACACTCTGAGCAAGTACTCAACGTCAATTCCACATGTGGTCTCACATCGTATTATAAAGGCACTCTAGAGAAGACCTTACGTCCATTCTCCCTATGGTCTACTACACTAGGTTCCCACAGCCCTGGGTAATGTCATCCAGTATTGCGTCGCGTAATGGTCAAAGTGACCTCATGAACTAATGTTCTAGAATTTTACAACATCTCGGCATGAAAGAACAACAGTCACACCATCCTACGATACTAGAAATTGGAAAAAAACAGCAGTCAAAAGGAAACTAGACCCAACGGTCCAGACATGCAAGAAAATGAATGGGAAACACTTCCAAAGCCTATCAATTAGACTAAAACACAATCAGAATCCTCTACTATAGCATACGAGGAAAGAAAGACATAAATAGGGCTAAAATGGTAAACACACAATACCCCGTTCAAGGGTATTGCTGGAAGTTGCACAATATAATCAAAGAATTTCGACAGAATGGCACAAACCACCAACCGTGATGTTAAGAGATCGATATACTTTAAACAAAGGGATTGAATCGCCATAGAATGTCTAAGATCTTCAAAAACGTGTAAAACATTCAACCCATGATAACTTGGAAAAGGGAAGTAATCATGAAACGAGATTCCAGTAGAAGATAGAACTCACCGATGCTATTCCAATGAAATCGACAGAGTTTAATTCAGAGGATAGACGATCTCTCACGGATTCATTGAACATCTATAGCTGTTTGGGAGATCTCATCCAAACAAGACCTAAAGGGAGACGTTTTTGGTGATTAGACGCAACACCAGTGCGTTTAATGAAAAAAATAAAGTACATGACATATAATTTTAGAGTACACGGTGTATACTCGCATTTTCCGTACTCCTCTTTAGGCGGCCTCTAAGTCACCCCTATATGGCCGTGTGTGTGGCCATAATATGGCCAGCACACAGCCTCTAGCGACATCACAGTACATGGCGTGTATATTGAAAATATCTATATTTTCCAATTTTCATAAAAAACGACCAGAAAAAGAAAAACATACCTGAAAAGAAGATCTAGGTTCTTACAGTCCTCACATTCCAACTGCATGTAGGCTTTGACTGACATCAACTACCACTGATCTGATACCTGCCTCACCACATAAAAATATGATTTCATACATAATGAAACTAAAACTAAATTTCCATTACCTATTTTTCACATTAAGTCTAAATCAAATATCTTGAGATATTCCATCCATCTCTTTTTCATTAGGTTCAATTCTAATTGTGAAAAGATATGATTTAAGCTCTTATGATCAGTAAACACTGCAAATTTCTCACCGAAGAGATAATGACACCACATTTTCAAAGTATGAACCACTACCACCAACTCCAAATCGTATTTTTGTTTGTTATTCTCCTGAAACCTCAACTATTATGAGCCATACACAACCAAATGAACCCCCTGCAAGAGAAGAACCCCAAACCCTGATCCCAATGCGTCACAATACACCACGTACCCTTTCCCTAGTTCTTGAAAAATCAAGATTGGTGCTGATGTAAGGTGACCCATTATCTATTTAAGGCATTTTGGCACTGCTGATCCCATTGAAATGAGATATATTTCATTATCAATTTTTTCATTGATGAAGTCAATTGTGATAAATCATAAAAAAACATCGATAATACCCAGATAGACCCAGGAATCTCCGTATCTTAAAGAAATTATTTGGAGGTTTCCAAGAGATAACCACCTCAATATTTTCTGGATCAACTAAAACAGACTTCTTATAAATAACATGGCCAAGGTAATGAACCACTTGTTTCTAAAAGTCACACTTTGACAATTTGGAATAAAACTGATGATCCCTCAAGACCCCCAACACTATCCCCAAGTGTTTCTCATGATCCACACTCAACCTTGAATACACCAGTATATCATTAACAAATACCACCAATAACGAATCTTGATATCTACGAAATATACAATTCATCAATTCCATAAACACTACTAGTGCATTTTTTAGATGAAAGGGCATGACCACATACTTGTAGTGGCCATATCTACTTCTGAAGTTTGTTTCCAGAATATCCTCCTTCCTCAACCACAATTGATGTTTTTTGACCTCACGTGAATCCTAGAGAACCATTGGGCTCCCCTCAACTGGTCTAAAAAATCATTAATGCATGGATGTAGATACTAGTTCTTCATAATAACCTGATTATGTCTATGATAATCAACACCCAACTGCAAGGTTCTACATTCCTTTTTTACAAAAAAAAACTACCGAATCCCATGGAGACCTGCTTGGATGGATGAACCCTTGGTTTTATAACTCTTCCAACTACACCTTTAATTCCCACATTTCTGTTGGTTCAATTTGGTTGGACGGAAGTAAGATAGGACTGGTCCCCATAATGTGACCAATCATAATCTTCACTTCTCTCATGGGTGGAAACCTTAAGAATTCTTGGGGTAATACTTCCATATACTTATCCGCAACTACCAAATGAACAATCTACTCAACATCGTCCCCTGATGCCAATGGAAAGACCTCTAACAGATATGAGATCGTGCAAATAGTTGGTTCTGAGAAATCTATTACACCCAATATTGCACTCTTCTCCACTCTAAATAGATGTCTAACACCATCCTCTATCACAAAACTAATCATTCACTCATAGCAATCAATGAGGTACATAAACATTGACAACTAATCCATTCCTAGGATTATATCATAGGAAGCCATCTCATGATCTAATAAATCTCACATCAATTCGATACCATCCACAACTAAACAAAAACCTCAACATAGGAAGGATCGACAATATCATTGGCCCATAGGCATTTGTAGTTTAAAAACATAAGGCATTATTTTCGTTTGTAAACCCATCTAATTAATGATGCAAGAAGCAAGACAAGAATGTGAATCACCCATATCAAATAAATTATGCATCAATATTGAATTTAACAGAATCATACCTCACACAGTGGATGGTCCTAACTGATCTTCCATCACTACCCAATCATCTCAAAACAACTAATTACTTTCCACACTCTGCTTCTTATTACCCTTATGAGGTGACATGGTATTCTGAGAATCACCAGGAACCACTTTACTCTCCTGGTGAGGGGTATGCTACTTCCATCGGCCCGTCGAGGCATAAGACCACTGCAACCCCTGAGGAGTGTCACTGAAACTCGACCATCGAGCATTCTGATAACAATAGTACATATTCCCCATATTCTTACAATTATGACATGTATGAGGTTTTGTCATACAATCCCTCTTGATGTGGCTCATAGAACCACACTAAAAACATCCTGGCTTGCTCTGAGGATTCAGAGGAATATTTAAGGATCCTTCTATTGGATTCTGAGCTATGCTCCCAGCCTAGAAATAAGTGTCCTCCTCTTCTTGAACCCAATGTTTTATTTCCCACTATTACCCATGGGTACCAACATACTTCCCCAGCCCGTAGCCCACACAAGATCCCGCTTAACCACCATATCCGAGCTCACCAATTCTCTATAATCATCTATAAAAGACACTACAATCTAGGAACAAATTTCTTGGTTTAACCCAGTTTCAAAAATTCAGGCTTTCAATGATGTACTACCCTACACCTCAGTTTAAAACTGCACTATGTTCATAAAGTTAGACTCATATTCCATCACCACCTTGTTCTCTTAATTCAAACTGAATGAATCCATTTTATGAGGAATCCTAAATGTATGAGGGTAGAATTTATTATTAAACAATTCATCAAACACCTCCCATGTCACACATTGGTATGTCCTATGATGGACCGCCATATCCCACCATTAGAGGGGAAGATCTTTTATTATATCTATGTCTAACTTCACATTCAACTCTTCCGGTGTTCCCATGAAGTCAAATATCCTATTAATTCTGTTCTTCCACACTTCATCCCTTTCTAGCTCCAAATCACCTGTAAGAATGGGTGGAATATGCCTTGGAAAATGAACCTCATGATCCACATTCCATGGTTCATCCAGTTTATTCCCACTTTCCACACGTTGGGAATCTTGAACTATACTCTCCATTATCTTCTAGTTCACATAGGGCTCAGGTGCAACCACATTTTCAATAGCTTCCTCTAGTTGGTCTCTATGATGCCTACCCGGTGTCATTTCTACCAATACAAAAAAACATAATTTTAACTCCATTTATAAGGAAGGTTATTCAATTTTAAAATTCAATACATTGAAACTTTCAAAACTAGGATTTACACATGTTCAAATTTCCCATGTTTCCCAATTTTAAAAAATCCACAATGTTTTTAAAATCAATCCATTTTCAAAATACCACAAATTTTAATGTTTCAAATCCTTTATTTTTGAAACCCTATTCAGATGTTCAAAATCCTCACATTCATATCACCCATAAATCATTATGCCCTAATGAAATATGTATCCTAGTGGGAATACATTTCTACCATGCATGTCATGCTCATCTCATTATATACATTAACAATTATGATATTTCCAATGCCTATAAGTGCCTTCAAACACTAATGTTCCCAACTCCCTGGTAACTTGAATTTCAGAATGATTAGGTTAGATACATCCTTTTATGCTCTAAATTCCATGTTCTGAAAATCATATACTTTGATACCATCTAGACTTAAGGAATAGACTATGATGGAATGTCAACACCATGACCAATAATCAATGACAAAGGACCAAACAACTGTTCTCAATTGAAATTCTAGGACTGAACAAACTAATACCACTTGTAACCTACCTTCTCATCTCATTTTATCGAGAGGGAGAATGAATGATAACTCACCTTAATCAACATTCCTATGGTGAAAAAGGCTGGAAATAAATTCCAAGGGGTTCAAGAATAAATTAGGGAATGATTTTTCCTTAAGAAAAATCCAACCATCCAAATAATCCTCAACTATATGATGCATGTCAAAAAACCAACCAAACTTGTACATTTCCAAAGACAACCAACAAATCCATAACAATTCCATATGCCCAAAACAGAAAATCCAAAGTTAGAGTACCAAGAGGAAGACCACAAAAGGCTCCAAGAGAACTATGACACCATCAATAGCTCCACACCATGATCCATGCTCAAATAACCACGAAATATTCCAAGATTCATGCCAAAACGGTAGCAAAATGAGAAGCATTACTCTAATCTATGTCTTGAAATATGAAATCTGCAAAAGCACGGAAGTGCCAAAGTAGGGAGTGAGTACTGACACTCTTTATGGTTTTCCAAAATGACTTCCCTACACACACTTCTAGGAAAGAACAGTTATCCCATTTATATAATGCAGATTAAATAAAACATTAAATATAAAAACATTTAACACAATGCAAACATACCCTTACTAAGAAATGTAAGAAAAGGGCATTCCACAACCATGCTATACTCCATATCCCCATCACGCATTAGCACAACAAATTCCATGTTTAAAAAGAAACACACAACAAAACAACCATTACAGTAGGGATTCTGCCTATCCCATTCACCCCATTCCCAACCAGTGATGCTTCCCGACCACTATCCATAATGGTGGTTCTTTTGACCAATATCCATTACCTTTTATAGTGAGACTTCCCTCCCACTCCACCACAAACAACACAATCCATAACAATTATTCTGTAAAGACCCGTAAATTTCAAGGAAATGTTTTTCTAAATTTTCTTTGGAATTTTATAAGAACGTAGTTTCTGACGGCACGTGATTCTGAGGCCCGGTTTGCCCAGAATCATTTTCCGAAGATTGGCTCAGGTAAGTTCAGTGAACAAATGAGCGGGTTTTTCTAACTTTTAAACCAGTGCTTGGAATCGAATTCTGAGGGCACCGATGGAATCGCAGCGCCGATATTTGCATAGAAACGCCTCTTCCGGAGTTGCGTTTTCTCTTGTGTGGTTTTTAATTTTTGGGGTTAAGTGAAGAAAATAAAATAATGTGGTGCGGCAACTTTATTTTATTTCACTTAAAGTCACTTACCACTTTAAGTTGCTTAATCTATGTTGAAGGGGGTAGGGTGGAACCCAAAATATCCTACCCTCTAGGTAGGATATATGTGAGGTGGGGCCTGCATGAGCCCCACCATTTCTTTTCCCCTAAGTAACGCACCCGCGAAAACTCCTCTTTAATGAAGTCAACAGGAGTGTTTTCTAAAACTCTTAAACGCTCCTATTAAATGGACAGTTAAGTTGTTACCATTAATTCACCAAATTAATGGTTTGTTTCTTAACCTGTTTTTTTCAACTGCTGGCATATTAATAAAATAAGACCAACGCATGTCTTCTTGAGGATTGCTTGTTTAGAGGATTTGGAGAAATCTCTGAAGCTAGAAGATATTCATCCTTCTTCGCGAAGAAGGCGAAGAACGTCGGCCTTCGACGAATGGTGACGAAGAACGCCGACGATTCTCCTTCCGTGACACTTCTTCCGCGACGATTCTTTCCCCGCGTCAAATCTTAGATCAATTGCTCGAGGTAGGATATTTCAAATATTTTAAATTTTTTTGTGGATTTTATCTTTGACATGGATTTAATTCGTGAAATTAAATTTGTGTGTTTTCTTTACCCCTCGGAGATCGTCGACGCGACACCGTATACTGCGACGACACGACACCCTTCCGTGATGCGAATATCCTCTTCTTCTGCGATGGTAAATCCCACGAAGAACGCACGTTCGACGACTACGATGAGGTTGGGGTTGTTTCCTTTTAAATCTTTGTGATTTATATTCCAGTTGTTAATTATGATTGTTGTGAGACTTTAAAAACCGCTAACGCGGTGGGTGCCGACCAACGAACAAGTCCGAACCCACCGCCCTTTTTGTTGTTATGTGCGGATTGGTGGGTGATGAAAAACGGGGCCACAAGTTAATTTTGAAGGCTTTGTAGTGAAGAACGAGTCCCGGGGGGAGCACTGGCAAAGACCGCGCGCAAATCGGACCACCAGAGCGCGTCCGGTGGTCCGCAGAACCCCCCGCCGGCGCCCGGCGCGCCGGTGGGAAGACCCGCCGCGGATGAAGCCGTGACGGCGCTGGCCGGTCCCGTGGCCACGCGGGACCGCAGAGGAGGGACGCGGCTTAAGTCGTGTCCGGGTGTCACGGAGCAGCCCCACACGGGGGGCCGCAGCTACCTTGCGTAGCGCCTGGCCAGCGCCAGCGCGCCGGCTCAGCCGCCCGGCCGGACCGCCCGGCCGGGTCAGGTCGACCAAGTTCGGGCCGACCTAGGGGGGTTGGGCCGGGTCGGTCCAGGCCCAGACCCCCCATTTTCGGGCCTTTTCGGACTTTTGCCCGTATCTTGAGTTACGAGCCTCCGATCGACACGCCGTCAGCGGTGATGCGATCATTGGATCGAGACGGTCGTTTTGATAAATACACTCAAGATTTTGGAATACTTTGTGTTCGGCCGGGTTGGTTCGTACATGAAACCAACCGGGCCCTCGGAGCAGAAACGCTCATAACTTGAGTTCTGGACGTCCGATTGACGTGCCGTCAACTAGGTTGGATTCCTCTAAGTGAAACAGATCTTTTGTCTTAATCCGCCCGAGGTTTGGATGTAGGTGGAGTATGGTCAGGCTGGTTTTGACTTAAAAACCAACCGGGCCCCTGGGACGAAAAGGCCAATAACTCTCAGACCAGGCGTCTGATTGACGTGCCATCTGCGACGTTGAGTTCCTGTTGACGATACAGAACTTTTTGATACATCAACTCTGAACTATCTGTCTGTTGATGTATCATCCTCTCACCTTGTGGAGAAGACCCTCCCGAACGAGCTTGTTGTGTGCGGGAACCCTAGAGCTGGCTGCGACTGCTACTGCGACGACAACGACTGTGCAGAGATCCTCAGTGGATTCGACGGTGACGACTACAACACTCAGCGTTCCTTTGTGGGTCAGTTCTACCGATCCTGTGTGGGTCCGATCCTGTGTGGGTCAGCGCTCAGCGGTCCTGTGTGGGCCAGCGCCTACAGATCCTTTGTTGGTCCGATCCTATGTGGGTCTTTGTGGGGGTTAGTTACCTATCGATCCTGTGTGGGTCAGATCCTTTGTGGGTCCTTACGGGGGTTAGTTACCTATCTATCATGTGTGGGTCAGATCCATTGTGGGTCATTACGAGGGTTAGTACCTATCAATCCTTTTTGGGTCCGACGGCTTAGATGATTCAGTCGAAATATTTTTTGATCGTCTCTATCGTCATACGAAGAAGTATACCTGTGTGAGCTGAATCCTGGTTTGCTTTCCTCTGTGGATTGTGTCGTGCTATCCTGTGTGGGTATACGTTTTTCTTTCCTGTACGGACTGGGTTGTTCTTGGGTTCGGATGTTGGAGCAGAACGAGAATTGATGACTTAGGTATACGTATGGGCATATACCTAAGCCGTGTCGGATGTTACTTCGTGATTGTATCTCTCCTTTGTGGTTTATCCTTTGTGGATTCTGGGAGACCGTCGGGGTCTCGGGGTACCTACTGAGTAGCTTATACTCACCCCTGCACAGGCTATGCCCGCACTACGTTGTGTTGGTTGCAGATGACGGACATCGCTGATTTTGGTTGAGGCTTATGTAGCAGGACTATACCTGGAGGTGGACCACTGGGCGGGACGTACTCGGAGCGGTCGGCTGGACCCGAGGAGCAGTGGAGGCTATCTATACCCACCTTTCAGGTGAGATTTCTAGTGGACAGCTCGACGTTGCGGCTTTACTTTTCAGTTGTTGTTTCCCCCTTCCAGTTGTACTTTACTTTCAGTTTGGTTTTGTATACTGACCCACTTACTTTTCCGCACATACTCTTGTACCAGTTTTTACTTAGTGTTTACTTCTGCATGCTTGCTCTGTGGTGTTGTGGTTTACTTTACAAATGCAATGCCTTCCCTTTTTTCGGGATTTACGCCTTGGTGCTAGTCGCCAGCCCCTGGCATATGGAAGGCGGGATTGGGGTAGTCACGGTACGGGCCCAAAGGATGGGTCGTGACAAATTGTTATCAGAGGAGTTTAGTCCTACCGCGGAC
Organism: Viscum album; assembly: GCA_963277665.1. Classification (NCBI taxonomy): domain Eukaryota; kingdom Viridiplantae; phylum Streptophyta; class Magnoliopsida; order Santalales; family Viscaceae; genus Viscum; species Viscum album. The sequence goes on along the minus strand of OY728153.1, from coordinate 1,309,409,971 downwards.
TCTGATCTTTTCTATGTCAAGCAATAGTGTTAAGAGTATTGAGTGTGGTTATTAGTACAGGGAGCCCAGTGTTGGTGCAGCGACCGACATATCCGTACACCAAGACCCTGACTTCTGATTTCCGACTTAATGCACGAAAACATTGATTTCATGTGTGTTACAAGTTATCTTTGTGATTAATTTATGTTAGCTCACCAGGTATACTGTTCTGACTGTGGTGCACCTGTTTCTTTTCAGGATGGCCCCACGACGGCAACCAGCTAGGGTTCCGAGAGTTGAGTGTGACGACAGCCCGCCGAGCGACGAGGAATCGGTACAGGGCCCTTTGACAGGAGACCCACCGGCGGTACCTATACCCACCGAGCCACCGATGCTACCAGCCCTAGCCGCTGACGATGCACGTCGCCTTAGTGCACTGCATGAGTTCCAATGCCAGTGACCGCCCAGTTTCCGTGGGGAGACGGACCCCCAAGCAGCCGAGGACTGGCTGGAGGCAGTTCTACGAGTTTTCCGGTTAGTGAGGACACCAGCAGACCTCATGGTGATCCTCGCAGCGAGCCTACTACACCCGGCATCGGGCCGATTGTGGAGCATGATGCTCCAAGTCCATGATGAGGCATATCTTCTCTAAACGGACTTTGAGAGCCTCTTCCGCTCAGAGTGCGTCCCAGCCACCCTCTGTGCGGTGTACATCTAAGAGCTTCATCAGCTGCGGTAGGGCAGCTTGACGGTCACCCAGTACTCGGCGAGATTTACCGATATCTCGCGCTACTCGACAGACATGGTACATGACCCCGTCTTCTTGGCCTGGACCTTTGAGTAGGGATTGAGACATGAGATCAGGGCATCGCTGATCTCCCTCATCATTACGACTCAGGTAGGAGTACTGGAGCAAGACCTTTTGATCGAGAGCTTCCTTGCAGAGCCTTCTTCAGTAGTGAGACCAACCGCAGGGCGGCAAGTAGCAGAGTGTTCCGCAGCAGGCATCCGACAGATGACCCAGGGGTCCAGGTATACTAGACCCTCACGTAGAAGACCTCAGGACACTAGCTAAGCAGTGTGGGGCACACAGCGTGGATCCAGTCTTTCGAGAGGCAGGAAGTGCTACACATGCAGTGGGCAGGGCCACATGGCTCGTGACTGCCTGACCCACCGTGCCGAGGAGCGGTAGACGGTTGAGGGGCCACCTGGGCAGAGGAAGAGGGTCAACCGTGGCAGTCCGCAGGGAGGAGGTGGATGAGGTAGAGGAGCTGGCCGAGTAGCAGGTGGTGGGAGACACTTTGAAGCTCTACCACCACCACCACCAGGAGGTCCACCCCGGCCACAGGGAGCTGGAGGACAGAGAAAGGCACAGTTCCAGGCAGCGGAGGCTTATGACCACGGCGCACCCGAGATGATTCGAGGTATTATCTGTGTCTATTCCACCCTTGCTGCAGTTCTTATAGACACATTATCAAGTCACTCTTTCATAGACGCTTCCCTTTTTCGGAGCTCGGAGATTCCGACAGAGCCGTTGGCTCCATCCTTACGGCTAGAGACTCCTACGGGAGCAGACTCGATGATTACGCACTGGTGCCGACAGTTTGAGATTACCCTAGGAGGTGAGAGCTTCGGCTGAGATCTTCTTGTAGTGGTGTTGAGGCCTTACGACATGATCTTAGGCATGGATTGGTTATCTATAGTCCATGCACAGATTGACTGTATTAGGCGCAAGGTGCGATGTGTACGCACCGGCTGGAGCAGGTTCACCTTCCCCGGCAAGAAGGGAGCCTTTGTAGCATAGGATGGACTCTCACAGAGGAGAGGACATCCCATCACTCATCAGTTGGTTTGCCTCATCCTAGGAGTAGTTGACGTGCGAAGTCCTAGTTTTCCTGCAGTGGTGGATCAGTACGCGGACGTCTTTCCCGACGACGTTCCAGGGCTACCTCCTCGCAGAGAGGTAGACTTTTATATTGACTTGTACCCTGGGACAACCCCGATATCGACTCCAGCATATCGGATGGCCCCCGATGAGCTTCGAGAGCTACGGGTACAGTTGGAGGACTTGTAGGGCAAGGGATTCATCCGACCTAGTGTTTCACCCTCGGCTTCCCTGATATTGTTCGTCAAGAAGGCAGACAGAAGCTTGGGACTTTTTGTTGACTATCGTCGCCTGAAACAGGTGACGGTGAGGAACAAGTATCCGCTACCGAGGATTGATGACCTCTTCGATCAGCTCAAGGGAGCATGGTGGTTCTCTAAGATATACCTCAGGTCAGGCTATCATCAGCTCAGAGTTCGAGACGAGGACGTGCAGAAGAAGGAATTCAGATGTCGGTATGGCCACTATGAGTTCTTGGTTATGCCATTCGGTGTAACCAATGCTCCAGCAGTGTTCATGGATCTCATTAACATGATCTTTCAGTCATACCTCGATCTTTTTGTCGTAGTGTTCATCGACAACATTTTGATATACTCGACGACTGAGGAGGAGCACGCATGCCACTTGCGGGTTGTGCTAAACACACTCCGAGAGCACTAGCATAATGGTAAGCTCTCGAAGTTTCAGTTCTTGATGCATGAGGTCCACTTCTTGGGACACGTCATCTCTTAGGCGGGAGTTGTAGTGGATGCTGCGAAGATCGAGGCAGTGCTAGCTTGGGAGCCACCCAGGAGTGTGACGGAGGTGCGGAGTTTCTTGGGACTAGATGGATACTATCAGAGATTTGTTCCAGACTTCTACAGAGTTGCGGCACCACTCTCAGCTTTTACGAAGAAGGGGAAACCCTTTTTGCGGTCAGACAGATGTCAGCAGAGCTTCCAGGAACTGAGACAGAGATTGACCAGCGCACCTATCTTGAGGTTTCCTAAGGAGGGAGTAGGGTATGTAGTCTACTATGATGCATCAGGGACCGGAATCGGATGTGCCCTGATGCAGGATCGGGCAGTGATCACATATGGATCACGTCAGTTGAGGCCTCATGAGCAGAACTACGCTACCCATGACCTGGAGTTGGCAGCAGTGGTCTTCGCTCTGAAGACATGGCGACACTATCTGATGGGCGAGTTCTTTACAGTCTTTTATGACCATCAGAGTCTTAGGTACATCTTCTCTCAGAAGGACCTAAACGAGAGACAACGACGGTGGATTGAGTTCCTCCAGGACTATGACTTTGAGATAGTCTATCCTCGTGGGAAGGGGAACATAGTAGCCGATGCTCTCAGCAGGAGGACCGGCATTCAGCTGCTTGAGGAGGCGACAGAACAGCTAGCCGCTTTGAAGATATCCTTCGTGGATAGAGATGGAGCATCCTTCCTTCAGTCACTCACAGTCACTCATCCACTACTGCAGCGGGTCAGAGAGGCATAGCGTGGGGACACTGACTGTGAGAAGCGGCGTGCACAGATATCCTCAGGTCAGGCACATGATGGTTTCTCCTTTGGAGTAGAGCATGACGTCCTTTTCAGAGGACGTACCATGGTACCAGTTGCTTTACGGGAGGAGGTGCTGAGAGAGTTTCACACTTCTCCTTTGGTGGTACATCCTGGAGTGGCGAAGATGTACCAGGACCTCAGACGACACCACTGGTGGCCGGGCATGAAGAAGGATGTGGCAGAGTTCATTTCACGATGCCTCACCTACCAGTAGGTGAAGGCAGAGCATCAGGTACCAGCAGGCTTGGTACAACCCTTGGAGGTCCCGAAGTGGAAGTGGAAGGGATATCTATGGACTTCGTGACTGGACTTCCACGCACTTCCAGAGGTCACGACTCCATTTGGGTGATTGTCGAACGACTCACCAAGTCGGCACACTTCTTACCCATCAGAGAGCAGGGCTCAGTGGAGAGCATGGTACGTCTTTACGTTTAGTAGATTGTGTGGCTTCATGGTGTACCATCATCTATCATCTCCGATCGAGATGCTCGCTTTACTTCACAGCTTTGGAAGGGGTTGCAGGAGGCGTTTGGGACGCAGCTACGTCTGAGCACCGCCTTTCACCCTCAGACGGATGGTCAGACGGAGAGGACCATTCATAATCTCGAGGACATGCTCCGCGCATGTGTCCTTGACTTTGGTCGCAGCTGGGAGGACCACCTACCCTTGGTGGCGTTCGCGTACAACGGCAACTACCACTCCACCATCGGGATGGCACCATACGAGGCATTGTACGACCAGCCTTGCAGATCTCCTTTGTGCTGGAAAGACCCTGGGGAGTCAGCACTTGTTGGACAAGAGATGGTCCGGGACACGACGAAGAAGGTCCAGGTCATCCAGGAGTGGATGAGGACAGCTCAGAGCCGACAGAAGTCTTACGTTGACAGGAGGCGGAGGCCACTAGAGTTCGAGGATAGTGACCACATTTTCTAGCGTGTCTCACCTCGATGTGGTTTGCTGAGATTTGGCCGAGGTGGGAAGTTTTTTCCATGCTTCATAGGACCATTTCAGGTCCTTAGCAGGATTGGATAGGTGGATTATCGCCTGGCTCTACCACCTCAGTTGCACCGGGTGCATGACATCTTCCACGTATCTCAGCTGAGGAGATACGTGCATGACCCGATGCACATCATTGACCATGGGGAGCTGGAAATTGATGATGGGGAGACTTTTGCGGAGGTCCCGGTGGAGATCGAGGATCGACAAGGGCGGGTCCTACGTGGATGGTCGATTCCTCTTGTGCGCATCATATGGCAGCACGGGAACCTCCAGGAGAGCACTTGGGAGCGGGAAGCTCAGATGCATGCTCAATACCTGCATTTGTTTCCCTAGTTTGTGATGTATCTTTACGGGGACGTAAATCCCTGAGGTGGGAGTGATGTAAAGACCCGTAAATTTCAAGGAAATTTTTTTCTTAATTTTAATTAGAATTTTACAAGAACGCAGTTTCTGACGGCACGTGATTCCAAAGCCCGGTGTGCCCGGAATCATTTTCTGAAGTTTGGCTCGGGTACGTTCAGTGAAAGAACGAGCGGGTTTTTATATCTTTTCAGCCGGTTCTTGGAATCGAATTCTGAGGGCACCGATAGAATCGCACCACCGATATTTTCTTAGAAATGCCACTTCCGAAGTTGCGTTTGCTCGGGTGTGGTTTTTAATTTTTGGGGTTAAGTGAAGAAAATAAAATAAAGTGGTGCGACAACTTTATTTTATTTCACTTAAAGACACTTAAATACACTTTAATCTGCTTAATCTAAGTTGAAGCGGGTAGGGTGGAACCCAAAATATCCTACCCTCTAGGTAGGATATTTGTGAGGTGGGGCCCACACGAGCCCCACCGTTTCTTTTCCCCTAAGTAACACAACCGCGAAAACTCCTCTTTAACGAAGTCAACTGGAGCGTTTTCTAAAACTCTTAAACGCTCCTATTAAATGGACAGTTAAGTCGTTACCATTAATTGACCAAATTAATGGTTTATTTCATAACCTATTTTTTTCAACTGTTGGCATATTAATAAAATAATACCAACAGATGTCTTCTTGAGGATTGCTTGTTTAGAGGACTTGGATAAATCTCTGAAGCTAGAAGATCTTCATCCTTCTTCGCGATGAATGCGAAGAACACGAAGAACATGAAGAACACCGGCCTTTGATGAAAGGTGATGAAGAATGCCGACGATTCACCTTCCATGACGCTTCTTCCGCGACGATTCTTTCCCTGCGTCAAATCTTCGATCAACTGCTCGAGGTAGGATATTTTAAATCTTATAAATTCCTTTGTGGATTTTATCCTTGGCATGGATATAATTCGTGAAATTAAATCCGTGTCTTTTCTTTACCCCTCGGAGATCGTCGACGCGGCGCCGTATACCGCGACGACCTGACGCCCTTCCACGACGCGACGATCCTCTTCTTCCGCAACATTCAATCCCTTGAAGAACTCACGTTCGACGACTACGACGAGGTATGAGTTGTTTCTTTTTAAATATTTTTGATTTATATCCCAGTTGTTAATTATGATTGTTATGAGACTTTAAAAACCGCTAAAGCGGTGGGTGCGGACCAACGAACAAGTCCGAACCCACCACCCTTTTTGTTGTTATGCGCGGATTGGCAGGTGACGACAAACAGGGTTTCAAGTTAATTTTGAAGGCTTTCCAGTGATGAATGAGTCCCGGGGGGAGCACTGGCAAAGACCGCACACAAATCGGACCAACGGAGCGCATCCGGTGGTCCGCAGAACCCCCCGCCAGTGCGCCGCCGGGAAGACCCGCCGCGAATGAAGCCACAAAGGTACTGGCCGGTCCCGCGGCTGTGCGGGACCGTAGAGGAGGGACACGGCTTAAGCCGCGTCTAGGTGTCATGGAGTGGCCCCCGAGCGGGGGGCCGCGTCTGCCTTGCACAGCGCCGGGCCAGTGCCAGCGCGCCGGCCGAGCCGCCCGGCCGGACCACCGGGTCGGGCCGCGCCGGCTGGGTCGGACCCAGTCCCGGGTCGGGTCGACCTGGTTCGGGCCATCCTAGGGGGGTTGGGCCGGGTCGGTCCGGGCCCAGACCCCCCGTTTTCGGACCTTTTCGGACTTTTGCCCATATCTTGAGCTACGGGCCTCCGATCGACGCTCCTTCAGCGGTGATGCGATCCTTGGATTGAGACGGTATTTTCAGTACATTACACTCAAGGTTTCGGAATACTTTGGGTTCGGCCGGATTGGTTCGTACACGAAACCAACCGGGCCCTCGGAGCGGAAACACTCATAACTTGAGTTCCGGACGTCTGATTGACGTGCCGTCGATTTGGTTGGATTCCTATAAGTGAGATGGATATTTTTACTTACTACGCATGAGGTTTGGACGTAGGTGGAGTATGGTCGGGCTGGTTTTGATTTAAAAACCAACCGGGCCCTTGGGACGAAAAAGCTAATAACTCTCAGACCGGGCGTCCGATTGACGCGCCGTCTGCGACGTTGAGTTCCTGTTGACGATACGAAGATTTTGGATACAACAAATCTGGGCTATGTGTCAGTTGATGTATTAGACTCTCGGCTCGTGGAGCGAACCCTCCCGAGTGAGCTTTCTATGTGCTGGAACCCTAGAGCTAGCTGCGACTGCTACTGCGACGACGACGACTGTGCAGAGATCCTCAGTGGATTTGATGACAACGACTACATCACTCAGCGATCCTTTGTGGGTCAGTGCTACCGATCCTGTGTGGGTCTGATCCTGTGTGGGGCAGCGCTCAGCTGTCCTGTGTGGGCCAGTGCCTACAGATCCTGTGTGGATCTTTGCGGGGGTTAGTTACCTATCGATCCTGTGTGGTTAAGATCCTTTGTGGGTCATTGCGGGGGTTAGTTTCCTATCGATCCTGTGTGGGTTATATCCTTTGTGGGTCATTTCGGGGGTTAGTACCTATCGTTACTTTGTGGTTCTAATGGATTAAATGATTCAGTGGCAATATCTGATCATCTCTATCATCATACGAAGAAGTATACTTGTGTGAGCTGAATCCTGTTTTGCTTTCCTCTGTGGATTGTGTTGTGTTGTCCTGTGTGGGTATACGTTTTTCTTTCATGTGTGGACTGGGTTGTGCTTGGGTTCGGATGTTGGAGCCAAACGAGAATTGATGACTTAGGTATACGTATTGGCATATACCTAAGTCATGTCGGATGTTACTTCGTGATTGTATCTTTCCTTTGTGGTTTATCCTTTGTGGATTCTGGGAGACCTTCAGGGGTCTCAGGGTCCCTACTGAGTAGCTTATACTCAACCCTGCACGGGCAATGCCCGTACTACGTTGTGTTGGTTGTAGACAACGGACAACACTGATCATGGTTGTGGCTTGCGTAGCAGGACAGTACCTGGAGGTGGACCACTGGGCGGGACGTACTCGGAACGGTCGGCTGGACCCGAGGAGCAGTAGAGGCTATCTGTACCCACCCTTTAGGTAGGATTTACAGTGGATAGCTTGACGTTGCGGCTTTACTTTTTAGTTGTTATTTCCCGTTTCCAGTTGTACATTACTTTCAGTTTGGGTTTGTATACTGTCCCACTTACTTCTCCGCACATACTGTTGTACCAGTTTTTACTTAGTGTTTACTTCTGCCTACTTGCTCTGTGGTGTTGTTGTTTACTTTACAAAGGCAATTCCTTCCCTTTTTTTCGATATTTACACCATGATGCTAGTCGCCAGCCCCTGGCCTATTGAAGGTGGGCATAGGGTAGTCACAGCATGGGCCCCGAGGATGGGTCTTGAAATAATCAACCAATAAGCACAAATCACCAAGGTCTCACAATATGCAAATAACCATTTCCAACACATGCCAATTTACTTCAATAAATTACCATTTATTAAAAACACCCTTTAACCAACTTTTCATGCCCAAACATATTTTAATATAAAAAATAATTATTGAAAAACATCTTCCAAAAAATAGATTTTCTAAATCAGCTACTAACAATTTTAAAATCAACAGTTTAAAATCACACAACAAAGCCCCTTTAGTAATAATAACCCATTTTCCCCAAAATCCCCCAAATCATCACCAACTGGATTTCCAAAAAAATTCTAACGTCATTTTGAATATTAATTTCATGAAAAAAATTAATTTTAACAATAAACCACTAGTTCTAACCAAGTGGAATCAAGAAATAATCCACCTATATATATGGTTATAGTGAAATTGACCCACAAAAAACCATTACCCAAATCCAGAGAACGCACCATCAAAACTGCTCTAGATCCCCTTCCGTGTAATACCTAAGCCTTAAAAACCACAACCATGGCAACCCCAAAACTAGATCTACATGAAACAAATGTATATCTAGAAAACAGAGAGAGATAGGGAATAAAAGACTTGGAGAAAACGTAAGAGAAACCAAGAGGAGAGACATACTCGAGAGAAACTACCTTTTAACCACCTTGAAACCCATTGGATTTGCTTCCAAAACATGTGGGAGAGCCCCTAAAACCCTTGAGAACCTAAAATATCGAGTGAGGTTTGAGTGGGAGATAGTTTAGAGTGAAATAGTTCAAGCGAGAGTGAACCCGTATTTTAAAACCCTCTTTTGAAGTGGTCGCACGGTTAGTCCGCATGGTTTGGTAAACCGTGCGCACACCACTGTCTCAAGAGGAGGGGTCCACATGGTTACCTTGCATGGTTTTTCAAACAGTGTTCAGGCTGTGAAAATCCTACTATCTAGTGCTACACGGTTTCGTGGAGAACCTACACGGTTTTACCTAACCGTGCTAAAACTGTGTTCCCTTAAAAAATCCTCCAAATTTATTCAAATACATTTGAAACACTCCAAACCTATTCCAAACTCATCCCAAGAAATTTAAACCCATAAAAAGGCATAAAAAAGGATACTTACCTTAAACTGGGGGTGATACAATAGTGAATTGAGAAGTCATAGGACATGATTAGTTCTAACCATCTTTATTGGCACTTATTTATCTCGTTCTGTGTGAAAATATACTTGAGGAATTTTTGAACCGTATATATTTCACAATTATCTCTAAAGAGGTAATATTGATATATTTTCAAAGATAATATAACTATATCCAACTCCAAATAATGTGTTGGTTTGTTCTGTTTATGAAATTTCAAACCTTTTGATGCATAGGCTATGAGTTTTTCATTATGCATTAACACACATACCCATACCTTCTTCAAAGCATAACTGAATACCAATAAAATATATCCACTAGTTGTTAGAATAAGATTAGGAGCATTGATAATCCTTTTTTAACCTCCTTGAATATATATTCACATTCATCGTTCCAATAAAACCTGACTCCCTTCAGAGTTATCTTGGTTAGTGAGTTTCAGAATCATTAGAAAATTATCACAAATTAATGATAATACCCATCTAATCTAAGGAACATATAAAACTCAGTCATAGATGTCAACCTCATCCATCCTTTAATTTATTCTTTCTTTTATGGTTCTATATATATCCCATTGTTTGTGATGATATTCCACACGAATGTGAATTCCTTCAACCAGAACTCACATTTCATTTACATTTCATAAATGCAGTCCTTCATAAGTTATTTTTCCTGGTTATAATATTATTCTCCTGCTCCTACTTGGTTGTGGTGAATAATATAGTATCATCTATAAAGAACACCAAAAATTCAATGACCTAAAATGTAATAAATAAAATTTCACTTGGAATTTAATTAAATGTCCTATTATGGATATAAAAAACACATCCTATTATTTAGTTTTTTATGTATGATAATATTTGAATTACTATTACGAATTATTTTTATTGGTAACATATTCATTGAAAAATGATCACCAGATTACTTTAAATATATGTTTTTAACAAATCCATTAGACATAGGAATGGATTTGTTGACCACAACTAGTATGATTATACCTTGTGAATCTGATTTTCAGTGATTCTAAGGTATATATAATCACTTTGTTTTTTCCTGGACTAATCCAATGATGATATCAAGAATATTAAGAATTGGAGATACCATTTCTTAAAGAATTTTAATCTCATTGAGATCACGACCCAAACCAAGTACACCGAAACACCCACTAAAAGTCTCACAGTCATGCACCTTACTCTTATGTATTTTTCTGGTTTATTATAGGGATATGTTTCGAGACCCTATAAATATGTGTATGTACATTATTTTTTTTGATAATAAGGTATGCAAATAAATTCTATTATTTTTACAATATAAATGATTTTTATTTTGATGTAATAAAATAAAAATAGTATTTTTTGTTATATTAAAATTCAACTATGAAATTTATTTGATGAATTAATTTTATTTTGAATGTAGGAATTTTTTTCATAAAATATTAATATTGAATAATTTTTATTAATTATAAATTATCATATAATATTTATGTAATCAAATTTAATTTTTATAAGGGTTCAAAAACCATTATGGTCAAAAAACCCATCATTACTTAATAAATAACGATTTTAATTGAAAATATAAAATTAAAATATATAGAAAAATATTCGGCCAAAATTACAATTTTATTCGGAATAATAAAATCAAAATTACATGATGCAGATTCTTCATAATTTTCTGAGATGGTCAAAATTTTTGGCAAGAATTAGATACCGTATAAATATAAATTGGGTTTTTTACATCGTAATGACCCAAATGTGACGTAATACATAAAATAAAAGGTTTAAATGACCAAATATATTTTTTGTCTTTAAATTAATTATATTTCAATATTATTTGATTAATTTTATAAATCCATTATGAATCCTCTAATAGCATGAATATTTTTTTTCCTGTTTTATCACTTTTTCTTTAAGAGTATGAATCAACTCCACATAATCTAAGGGAATTGTTTTATTTTGTTCTGACCATTACCTTATAAATAAATGTGAACCCATCATAATTTTTTACAAACATTGAAAAACAATGTTAGGTTTTTTGGTTTTGTTTATTTTTTTTATATAGAGTCCAAAACCTATGTTTGACTAATGATAAAGAAATCCCCACTCTTTTCCTATAAAATCCCAACCATGCTGCAATTTCCCTTCATAAAAATTATTTTGTAAAATTCTTAATCTTCCATATCCTCCCAATATTCCTTAAATGGCTCCCCCAATCTCTCATGAAACACCTCCAAAGCATTTGGATTAACACATTCAAGTAAGGGATCCTCACATTCTATTCTTTATTGAAGTTTGTTTATTATATGATGCATTATATTTCCAATTCCTAATGTTGGGAACTGTATTTTCATGAACATATTAATACCAATTTGAATAAAAAATTATTAGAGACCCTTTTACTCTCATCAACCCATTTTTTTAGTTTTTGAATGATGTTGTTATGCCGATGAAATTTCCCCACAATTTTCCACACCAAAACAACTGTGTAATGAATACCATACCTATTTCATATTATGGGTGTTTACCTTTATATGCTAATACATATCTTACATGGTACATACATTTATGTATTCCATATTCTGTGTTCATGGAATAAAATATGATGGCGAATTAATCCTTTATGTATGATCTACGAGGAACACATATGCATGAGAATGAAATGAAAGTGATAGATGTGCCCAGAATTATATAGTGATCTAGTACATGGAATAATTTTTAGTCTTTTGAGATATCATTCTAGGATAGAAATAAAAACTTATTGCTTTTTGTTACTTTTTACATCATGATGTCTTGGCAGTTATCCTTGACATGTTCTTATGATGATGTGTTTTAAGAAGTTACTGAATTTCCCATTCTAGAACTATCAATCAATATCAATCCCTGATATTATTGTTCCATTTATTCCCCATTTACATAAATAACCTCTATCATTTATAAATTGTTTTTTAACATACCGAATTCCAAAAAACAACATACTAATCATTCTTCTAGGTTTTATTATGTGTAATATATTCTAATAAATCCCGAATTAAGACTCAATCAAGAGAAGGGTTGTTATAGTTGGTATCAATGGAAAAGTTTAGTTAATATTGAGATTTTGATTTGAAATCTATAAAAAATTCCTTAGTGACATGACTATGTATAAGAACACATCCCCAAATTTTGTTTGTATATAGTATGTTTTTTTCAAGATAATACGTCATTGTCGAGCTAGTAGAACTGGACATGGTTCTAGAATTTTTTTTCACAGTGGTAACAACTCTCACAAGGTGTACATGGACAAACTCAGTATAACCAGGTACCCAAAAATAGCCCTTACAGTGCACCTTGTTTGACCCCCATGGGGGATATTATATTTAATTTAAAAATATTATTACAAACCATTATTAAGGGAAAAAAATATTTATAAGTGTATATAATGGTAAATAGATCATGGGTATCACAAATTGAAACGTATAATTTCTTATGCTAAGAAAATACATGTAACGTATAAGTTATCACTTTAATGTCATTATATTTTAGTTTATGTGTTTTATAGTTTTAATATAATCATCCATAATTTTATAGTTATTCTAGACAACGACCAGAAATATGAGGAATCAGGTAAAGAATCAGCATGATTGGTAATGTGATGAATGCCCCAACGAGATGCCCAACCTAATGGGAGAAGAAATAACAGGAATTCAAATTATACACTCTTAGCTAAATATATTTTTGAATATATACCTTAATTATGAGGAGAAACACCCCCCCAAAGAATAAACAATCTACAATTGAGTACTTTATGCAAAAAGCCCTCTGAATTTCAACGGATCATCTGTTCCCTTATTCATGGAACAATAGATCAACTCTATTGATAAGATCATCTCCATCATTCATTGTTATAAATAGTGAAACATCTAATGGATGTTTATTGTATATGTGGAGAGGATGATTAGAGGTGAAAATTAATCAAGAGAACAAATCTTTAGGAATATATCAATGTGATGGGGCTGTAGGAATTATGAAATTTGTTTTTAGATAAAAATTTTCCTCACAATATCTTATATAAAATGTAAAGGTATATTATTTCCATCAAGAAAAAATTTAACAAATCTACGGAATCATATAAGGAAAACAACAAAATAATTGAATGATACAAGTCTAAATTTTTTATTAACACCAAATTCCTGATTTATTTCTTCTATAGTGGGATTAAACCTATGCTATGAAAATACAAGGAGATTGAAGTCATTTATAGCTTTGAGGAATTTTTATGATGTGCCCTCTATATCAAGATACAAATCGGTGAACTGCAATTGTTAAAGGGGATATAAATAACAAAGTGGATTTTAAATTTGGAGGTCCGATGGATAAATTTAATGATTCTAATAAATTTCATCATCCCACATATCGAAGTTGCGAAAAGAAGAATCCTAAAAATTGACTATGTGGGAAAACAATGATTTATGTAAAGGAAAGAAGGAAACCTTGCAATATATTATCAATAGGAGAAACCCACTAATGAGATAGATGGAAGGAATGGTCCATTAAACCCAAAATACATTGGTCATTGATTATGCCCAACGTATCCATGGATCTTTTCAAATCAATTCACTAAGACAATGGTTTTTGGAGACAAACAACAATATCCAAGGCACAAGGGTGAGATTTCTCCATCACAACTGCTGATGTGGATACTTACAATGAAGTGGTGGAAGGTTGACTAGTTGTTAAATAAATAATAGTGAACATACTTTTTGATTTTTTTTTCTACACATTCATTTCTATAATGATGTTTTTTAGAGACTCTCAAACAACAACAAATAAAAATGAATGTAGAGATTTCATTTAAAATAGAAAATGTGGGAATTATTGTATCCCATATATATTACTCCACCCCTGTCAAAATTTACTACCTAAACTTCCAAATGACACTTATCATAACCCCCTTAGTGTATTTTGATTCCATTTTGGGTATGAATTGGATTTCCCTATATAGAGAGAATATTTTGTGATAATTAAATCTCTCCCCAATTTGAGAATCGACCTCAGATTCTGTACAAGTGAATAGAGGAGGAAAAACATTATTTTCCACCAAATTCTCCAATAGGGATAGTATTTCCCAATAAAACTGTGTATATAGCTCAAATGATTTTGTCTAAAGAAAAAACCAACCTTGATTAAATTCTTATTGTGGGGGAATACATTGACATGTTTCCAGAGGAATTGCATGGTCTTCCTCCTAGTTGAGAGGTTGAATATTCAATGGATCCTACACATTGGGTTTTACTATTATCCATGAATCTGTATAGAATTAATTTTGTGTAACATGAGGAGATGAATAATGAACTACAGGAGAATCTAGATAAAGGGTTTATATGCCCATGTTTTTCATTTTGGAGTGCACTAATCCTCTCCATCAATAAGATGTATGGGTGAATACAACTTTCCATTTAATATCATGATCTAAACAAGATAATGATAAAGAACAAGTGTTGTATTCCATAGATTTATAACTTGTTAGATCAGCTATTTGATCCATAGTGCTTATGTAAGGGGGTTATATGGTTGAGATTTTATCAGGTTAATGTGATTAATGAGGGGATCCCCGAGACTACTTTTCATACAAGGTTAGGGAAATATGAGTTTATAGTAATACATTTCTAACTCACTAATTGTATAGAAACCTTTGTAGACTTGAAGAATATAGTATTTTTATATTAACTTGATAAATTTATTTTTGTATTTATTAATGATATTCAAATATTTTCCAAAACCATGGAGGGGTATGAGTGTAATCTGAGCATTATACTAAAGTCCTTACAAAAGGAGAAGCATTATACCCAGTACAAATAATGTGTGTTTTGGTCAAGGGAAGTCTATTTCATGGGGAATATCATCACATGAATTGGGATATCTATGGCCCCTTAAACAAAATAAAAAATTTAATTATAGATGAGGCCAACACATCTGATCGATATTAGTAGTTTACTTGAATTATGTTGGTACTGTCATCGATTTATGAGAAAAATATCATAATTGTTAAACCCTCATACCATGTTACATTGAATGGTTTCATGTTTTGATGGAATGATAATTGTGAATGGAATTTTAAGTAACTAAAAACTATTATGAGAACTATAATTGTGGTCCCAATACCCACAGGTGGAGAGCATCATTTGGTGTTAAACTATGCTTCGAAGAAGGGATTGGTCTTTGAGTTATTGCAGAATAAAAATATCTTATCCTATGTATAAAGGAAGTTGAAATTTCAGAAACAAAACAACCCAACGTATGATCTAGAGTTTCATACTGTGATCCTATCTTAGAAAATATGGAGAAAATATCTCTTTGGGTAGAAGTGCGAAATGAATATTGATCACAAAATACATAGGTATATATTCACACAAAAAGAGATGAATATGCACCAATGAATAATGTTAGAACTCATGAAGGACTATGACTAATCAATTCAATTACATAATGGGAAATACAATAATGTGAAATAATGTATATGTAGGGAGGATCCATCACATCAATTATTGATGAGAATTTATACCAATTAGATCTTTATATACTTGAAAAACATGGATAGGGGAATCATAAAGAAAGGAACATCCTTAATCCATTCACATATTGTTGTTCAACCATCTCTTATAGAGTGGTTAAAAGATGCTAAAAAATATGGTGTGGGAATTCATAAGAATGTTTGATCTATAAGTAATGTTAAATACTTATATTTCAAAGATAATGAAGAAGGAATTTTCAGATTTGGGCTAGGACTATGTGTATCATCAAACCATGAGTTAATTATGAAATTATTCGATTATGCACATCATTCTCATTTTTCCTTTCACCCTGGAAGAAAAAAAGTTGTATTGAGATCTATTAGAGCACTAATTTCTGGAAAATATGAATAATTAGATCACTGAATATACATCAATATTTTTTTTTCAGTAAGAGAATGTTTTAAGGAATAAGTATAAGGGGATTATGCAAGTATCACCCTAACAGACATTGAAATGGAAAATACACCAATATGGACTTTGTCACCATACATTCAATGAAATCAAGGTTAAATAATGACATATGGGTTTTTATGGATCATCTTACCATGATATCTCACATTAATAATAATTATATAGGTCCTCTCAATAGGTCAACTTGAATGGATGTAATTAAATCAGGTGGTAAGGATGTATGGAGTACCACTCTTGATTTTATTGGTTGGAGATCCAAGATTCACCTATATGTTATTGAAAGTTATACAACATGATCTAAAAATTTATATGAACTTCATTATGTACATTCAATATCAATCATATATCCAATATGGGTGGATTATTCACACAATAGATGACAAGTTACTAGCTTGTTCTATGGACTTTAAAGGATGATGAGACAAACATATACCTCTTTTCAAGTAATCATACAACAATATTTTCTACTCAATAATTATAATGGATCCCTATGATTACCATTGTGGTAATAGTTTCATAACAACTATTTTTTGGGATGAAGAAGGGGAACATAAAATACTATGTCATTAAATTGTCAATGGAATAGTGTAAAAGGATAAGATTGTTCAACATCAGATCAAGGATGATCTGATTTGATAGAAGATATATGTAGACAATAATAAATGTTATATTGAGATTGATGTTGGGAAAATGTAATTCCTCTCTATATCTCTACAGATGAAATTCTAGAAATTTGGGAAGAAGGGAATGATTAGTCCAAGTTACTTCAACCCCTTTCAGATCCTGGATTACCTCAGAGTGGTGGCCTATATAGTAGATATCCCACATAACCTATCACAAGTGTGTGATATATTCCATGTCTAACTTTTGATAAAGTACATACTATACCCATCAAATGTACTAAATCTCTAGGTGGTAATGTTGTAGAATGATCCTTCTAATCAGAACAAGCTGGTGAAGATCATAGATCATAGAGAAAAGGTTCAACAAAATAAGAAAAATCACTATTTCAAAGTTTTCTAAAGAAACCAAAAGTTTGAATAAGTGAAGTGGGAATCAAGGGAAGAGACGAAAAATATTTAACCTCATGAATTTTATTATAGTACATGAAAATTTCAAGGATTAAATTTCTTAATGGTGGAAGATGACAACTACCTAAACTTTTATTAATATATCTCCACATTCAATTTAAATAAATTTATAATTATAGATATATAATACATTTTATAATCATTGATTTTATTATGTCTTATCATACTTAAATTAATGTTTGTAATCCTTACAATTGATAATGTATCTGTAGAATAGTTATCACTTGATTACTATAAATAGCAGGTTTTAAGAAATCCAATAATAAAGAAAAAGGAAGTTATAACCCCAACCAGTAGGATCATACCCTATGAATCCCATTTATCTGATCATATAAGGGAGATAATATCACTGGGGTTTCCCTTCACCAATACTATGTCTAGATCAATCAAATTATTCATAACTGAAACCATTTATTGGATAAGTTGAAGATCATCGAGATCACGACCTAAAATAAGTATGTCGAACCACCCCATGAAAGTCTCACAAACATAAACCTTACTCATAGAATTGTTGTTGTGGATATGAGTCAATTCCATAGAAATATGAGTATTTACATTATTTTGTAGAGAATAATGATTACAATTTCATCATATTACTATAAATTTATACGTGTTTTTATTTTGATATAATAAAAAAATGAATTTTTGGGTAATATTCAAATTCAATTAATGATTTTTTACATGAATTAAGGAATTTTTTAAAATAAAAGATATTTTAATAAGATATCATTATTAAATAATTTTAATCAACATATGTTATCATATAATTTTAATTAAGTCAAAAGTAATTTTTATAGTGGTTCAAAAACTCCTATTATAAAAAAACCTGCATTTCTAATTAAATATTGATTTTATTTTGAAATTAAACATTTATATATTTATAAATTTTTATTATGAAATAAAAATTTTACTTGTAATCATAAATTCGAAGATATCTGATGGTTAATTTTTCATAATTTTTGAAGACAATCATGTTTTTGGGTAAATAGTAAGTACTGAATAAATACACCCTATATATTAAGACTTTGTAATGGCCCAAAAGTGAAGTAATAAATTCTATAAAAGGAATGAAAGACCAAATATTTGTTTTATATTTTAAATAATGTGATTTTTATTTTATTTTAATAATTTTATAAACCCATTATGTATCATCCAATACCATTAATATGTTTTAAGTTTTTAAAATCATTTCTTTAAGATTATGACTCCCCTCCACATAATCAAGGGAATTATTTTTTTAATTTAGGAAATTTACATTATAAAATAAATAAATTCACTCCCATTTATAAGAATCCATGAGGAAAACCATGGTATGGTTTGTGGTTTTGGATAGTTTATGATATAGATTCCAAGACCTATGGTTGAGAAATGATAATAAAATCCAAACTATTTTTATATATAAACCCACCCATGATGAAATTTATCTTCACTAAAAATCCTTTTATCTAATACATATTATTCCTTCTAGTCCATATATTACATCCAAGGATCCTCCAATCTCTCAATACTTCTTCTCTAGAATTTTGAGTTTCAAGCTCAAGTAGGGGATCCTCACCTTATATTTAATATTCTATGTTCTTTATTAAATTATCAATTATATTTTCTGTTAATAATAATGGGGTATGTATTTTTTTGTACCTATTATATCTAATATTAGAACCAAATTTTTAGATACCCATTTCACTCTAATAAACCATCCTTTTGAATTTATATGTGACACCATTATTCAGAAGAAATTTCACCACTATTTTTCCAAGCTAAAAACATTATGCAATTAATACCATACTCATTTCCTACAATGGGTTTTCACCTTTATACATGTATACATCTCTTACTGGGTTCTTACATTTCTATATTCAACACACATTTTTCATGTGAGAATATATTATTATGACTGAATCCATGTTGTTTGATCTATGTGGCACAAATAAGCATGAGAATGAAATGAATGTGACGAGTTTGCCCAGAAATATATAGCCCTCCAATTAATAGGGAAATGATTAGTCACCTGGGAGAACATGTTGGGATATTGAGTGAACCCGATTCATTTTTGGGACTCTTTGCAACATGATTTATTGGAATTTATCCTTAACTTATGTTTTTTATGTAGCATTATTTGATATTGCCACATTTTCTGTGTGATGTTTATCATGATATATCACGACTTATTATTCATTCTCCTTTTATTACCCATATTTATGCCTATCGTATAACATTTATTACTGTAATCTTGTTATTTCAGGATTATTCCCTTATAGGGATTTATAGATCACCCATTTGTTATATATGTCCCCAGGTTATCCCATGTAGTTTTAAGAGTGATCATGTTAGGGAATATTTCATTGAATATGATGTTTTTTAGTTTTGAATTGTTATTTAATGTTCTTATATACCGAATATACTAGAATTATTGATCATATAAGTTCTATTGTATTTAAATATTATGTAATAAATCATGAATTAAATTGTAATCAGTAAATTGGTTATTATAAAAAAAATTTGTGAAGGTAAAGACACTATTCATCAAGTCCATGAATATTTATATAGCATTAGTGAGTCTAAATGGAATAAATTGTAACTCATAGCTACCAAAACATTTATAAAAAGATTATATGGGTATATGATCCTTATTAAACCTAAATTGATAATATCCTAACCAAGATCTACTATAGTGAAGTATTGTGATCCACGTGGCTGGTCAAAGAAGTCATACATACATGGTAGTGGATACTTGTTCATTATCATGATCTTTTTAAGCTCATGATAATCAATAAAAATGTTCATTGAACTATCCTTAGTCTTTAATAAGAGGACTGGTTCTACCTATCGTGACATACTTGGTTTTATAAAGCCTTTATCTAGATTATACTATAGTTTTTTTCTAGGTCCTCAAGTTATAAAATAAAAATTATATATAGAGTCTTGGATAATGGTAATGCCTCAGCTATAAGATCTATAGAACATTCATCCTCTTGGATAAGAGGAAGTCTAGAAAATTCCATTGGAAACACATCAGAATATTCCCTCACAATTGGTATGTCTTCATGTATATAGTTTCCTTATAAGAAATAATTTTAGCTTGATATGCTTGCTCGTAGGTAAATAATATCAATGCTTGAGATGTTGGTAATAAAGAAAATTCATACTCCCCCTTGCACTGGTATAGAATCAGGGGTTAATTCACAATACAGAGAAATATGTGTTTCTCATTGAAATTGATGTTGGTTATATGTAACGAAATCCAATAAATACATAGAATTTGATAAAATTACAACTAAAAGAGTAAGAAAAGGTTTGTTGGGATGTTCATCTGATATATTTTGATACTAGAGACGTTATATACTTGGTTTGAAATAATTTTTTCATTTTACATTTCCACCAACATCACTAAATCCATTATTTGCAGTATAGTTTGAATAATTATACTAAACATTCTTCTTAGGAATGAATTCTTATGTCCATAAAAAAAATATGTTCACTACTCTTGAATTAATAACTATTGTACCTTTCACCACTTGATTGTTGGGATCAACCTTAGTGGTGGAGATGGGAAAATATTTCCCTCGCTACCTTGGTGGTTGTTGGTTGTCTCTAAAAATACTTTTCAAATAGAATTGGTTTGTAAAGTGAATTATTTCCTTGTATTTGAAGTAATAAATAATAGAATCTTGTTTGGCCAAATAATTCCACTCTTCCAATGCATTAGTGGGTTTATACTGTAATCAATTTTTAGTTAGGTGTCCTTTCTCTCCACACCTAAATCATTTCTTCTCCCCCATTAGGAAATTTATGGGGTTCTTTATACCATACCTTTGACAAGTGGGATATTTAAATTTCAGGGACCTATTATATCTCATCTTCAGAACTCCAGAAATAAACTCCAATTTCTACTTCTTATCCCCATTATACTCATGATATTTATTCTCTCTATTTCAACAATGTGGGCACAAGAGACAATTTCTACAAAGAAATTTATGTCTTAGATCTCGATGTAATATCATATAATTTGTTTTATCCCACCAAAGAAATGGAAAACCATTCATTCGGGAGGTAAAACCAAAGATGAAGGCATATCATGCTAGTCCTTATTTGTTTTCCATTTACACCCCTATAGATTCATTGTCACATTTTCTTGAGGGTAGGGAAAACCTTTTTTATTTTAATTCAGAGAGTGTGAGAAAATGTTTTGTCAATTTATTTTTCAAGAATCTCTTAAACCCCATTGCTTCAATAGCATCCTCAGGCTTCCTATTCTTGATCAATGACCCCCACTAATCAAATTCTCCTTCCATATGATAAAAATATAGTAGAACCATATCTTGGTCAAATGTTTTATGTATACAAAAGAACTTATCCACAATGTCGATTCATTTTTTTCATTAATGTTTTGAATGATCCATTCAAATATATAGGCCTTTGTCAGATAAAGGACACAATTACATCATGTTCATTTTTAGGGGGATTTTAGTGCCCTACCTGATCAAGGATTATATTAATAACTTGAGTCTGTTGAGAGAGTATTGTCACAAAGTTTATGATTCCTACTCCAATTGGGTTGGGTATATTCTTGGGGCAGTCGGCACATTTCCTTTCATATTTATTGTTTAAACGATTACTATAATTTTCTGTCATTAGATAGAATAAAGTGATAATTAAGGATGAGTATTTTTAAACTATTAAACACATATGCAATAATTCAATGTCATTAAAGAGATAAATATAAATTAATTTTATTTCCATAACATATTAATTTATATGCTTCAATATAAGTTATTCATGAAATATTTTCTATCATATACTATCATGGTTATTTTTTCCCATAATAATGGTTCTTGAGATTATGAATTTACCAAATTAGATCACCTGAGTGTATCAAAAATGGTGTGAATGAATCCCCATTGGAATTCCCCAGTTCCCATTCGAATCTTGATCAACAATGTATTTTCTTATATTACCCTTATGTACATCTGTACCGGAGCCACATCTACTTGTATTATCAAGAAAATTCATTATTTACAAGATAAACAACATACTCTATACTTCGAAATTTTTTGGGATGTTTTCTTTTTCATAGATTTATCCTCAAATATTTAATTAATTTTTTCTTCTCCTAATCCCAAAAATAAAAATCATTTCCTTTGATACCAAATATAACAACCTTACTATTTATTTCTTTTTAATACATTATTCATTACATAATATTAATCATAAAAAACAAAAAGATAGATAATTCTAGTTTATTTTTGAATTAGGTACATTAAATAACAATTTTAAAATAGGAAAAAATAATATTTATTAATAAAATCATTATTATTCTTACAATTTAAACTACATGAGATAACCCAAGGACATATATAAGAAAAAAGTGACCTATAATGACCAGTAAGAGAATAAAATAGAATGAATTAAAAAAATTAAAACTTTTCAGACAATAGGATTATAAATGGGGATTAAAATTAATGAAAATAAAAAACAATAATGATAATACATGATATAACATGATAATCACTAAGGAAACATGGAAAATGTGACAATAAATTATAATACTGCATCATAAACACAGATCAAGTATAAATTATAAGAAATAATGATAGAGAAAGTTCCAAAAAGGAAGTAGGTTCACTACCTATCTAAACATGATATCTCATGAGAGTAAACATTTCCCAATTCATTGTAGCGCTATATAATTTTGGGCTCACATATAACTTCTATTTCATTATCATGATTTTATTTCCACATATATCAAACCACATTGATTCATTCATCAGTATATTCTATTCCCTAATAATGGTGTCTATAATACAAACATGTATATCCCATATAAAATATGTATATGAATATAAAGGTGAACACCCTTGTTAAGAAATGGGTGCAGTATTTACTATACAATAGTTTTGGAACATAAAATCTTTGTGACGATTTGGTAGCATAATGAAATAACATAAAAATTAATATATTGGATGAATGGTAGTGAAATGGGTATCTCATAATTTTAACCCAAAATGGTAAGTACAGGTTATATAGAGTGAAAAATCCAAACATTATAAATTGTTAAAATAAGGAATTAGATAATAAATAAACTTGAATGAAGAAGAGAAGGCGAGGATCACTTACTTTATTGTGTGACTTCAAATGATTCAGAGGAGTTTCTTGAGAGAATATGGTCACATTGGGGAGGCCCTATTGAGTCGTGGGAAGATTATTTAATAGATATATTGATTTTGAGTGAAGATAAATGATAGCATCGGTTGGTTTATATAGTAAATGAGTGAGTAATTTGTTTTATCAATTCACAAAATTATATTTTAGAATCTATATAATAAAATAAACAAAACCACAAACCATACCATGGTTATTTTCTATTTTTTATTATTTTTGGGAGTGGTGTTCATTATTTTATAAAGACATGGTCCATATAATATAAAATAATACAATTGATTATGTGAAAGTGAGTCATACTCTTAAAGAAATGATTTTAAAACCCTAAAAAATAGTAATTGTTTTGCAGGATTCACAAAGGATTTATGCAATTATTAAAGTAAAAATAAGATCACATTAATTTAATGGTAAAACATATATTTTGTTCTAAATACGCTTTATGGTATTTATTAGATCACTTTTTGGTTCATTATTATTTTATAATACATAATTTATATTTATATGATATTTAATTTATAAAAAAATCTACTACCTCTGAAAATTATGAAAATAACACCATTGTATAATTTCAACATTTTGATTCCCAAAGTAAAATTTATTTTATCTTGATAATTTTATAAATATGTTTATTTTGGATTTTAAGTAAAGAAATCATTTTTTTGAGAAATGTTGTGTTTTCTGACAATAACAGTTTTTGAACCCGTATAAAAATTACAGTTGACTTCATAAAAATCATTCAATCATTTATATTTAATAAAAATCATTTAATAATAATATTTTATTAAAATAATATATATTTAAAAAATCCATTAATTCATCAAAATAAATTCATTAAATGAATTTGAGTTTTTTCCAAAATAGTATTTGCGTTTCATTGAATCTAAATAAAATAATTTATAAAGTAAAGAATAATAAGATGAAAATATATTAATTATTATATATAAAATAATTCATAAAATAATATTTTTAGGATCATAATACACATCCCTTTAATAAAAAAATTATATAAGATTAAGTTGTGTGATGATGAGCCTTTCATGGTGTGTTACAACATACATTGTTTTGGTTGTGATCTCAGTGGACTAGAACTTCTCCCATAAAAAATTTCAGTCATGCATAATTTGTTGGATGATTGCATGGGAAGAGTCAAGGGAAATTCCTAGAGATTTTATCTCCCTTTAAAGCTCTAAAAAATGGCTTTCATAAGGTACAATATTACAGGTGTATTCCATTACTTCCTTTTTTATGCCAATTGGATTTGTTAAAACCCTATATTTATACTAATTATTTGATCTATGTGGAAAGTCTATATTATCAATTGTAATTATAATAAATAGTGTCTTAAATATGATAGTATATATCAAAAAAATTAGTGAATGAATTTTCAATAACCATATTACAAAATTATAAATTTAATTAAATCATAATGAGAATTTCATTATTAATAGTTCGGGTTGTTTTATTATGAGTCCCTTCAGTATGGTCCCCAAGGATGTCTTTCATCATATGATCATGATCCACTAAGACCAAGGGATGACTACAAAACAAGGTCACTAAGATATAGAATTTAATTACATTCCACACACTATTCCATAAAATAAAATCCTTTACCATGAAGAAATAAAAACAATAATAAATCACCATAATTTAACAGGGTGAAATGGTCGAAGAGAGTAGAGAGGAACTAAGGAATACTAAGAACATACACCACAAAACTATGTTATCATGAACATGCCTATGATAATGCATAAACTAAAACACTAATAATAGGAATACAACTTGATAAGTCACCAAAATAATTCTATATCACCATGGAAACCATCATGCAGGAACAGTGTATGGTTATTTGAAGTATAATAAGACAAAAGTATAAAAGAGGATCAAAGAAGGATAGTACGAAACTAGGAAAAGAAATAAATGAAAACCACAAAATGATAAAAAAATATCAGAGTATGGATGTCATAAATTTGAATCATAGATATCCTCATAGAAGAACCTTTGAAGGAGGGTGAGTGGAAGTGTAGTATTTTTGAAAAGGGATTTATATGTGGAATAATGGGATCAATAATATGAAATTATATATAATGCTAACATGTAATACTAGGTAAGAAAAATAAATATAAAACAAAAATAAAACCTAGGGTATGAGAAATAGGTGAAAGGGAAAATATGACAAGGATAAAAATACTTTCAATTGGATGAGGATACACAAAAAGGGATGTTTCTATAGAGAGATCACTAGAAATAATGCTAATGATGTCAGTCTAGCTTCCATGAATTCCACATTGGAGTGAAGATTGATATAGTAGAGATAACTATTAATCTGAAACATACATGATTGGATGAACCAAAACTAGACATAAAAACATCAAACACGAATCACATGTAGGTTTATAGATGGTAAGAATAAGGTGGCTGGAATCTATAGATGAATGGATGTGGGCGGGTGGTTCATTTCCCACCTAAGTAGACTTCCATAGACAAGGGTAAGGGCTACCAAAGTGGAGATAAATTTTTAGGGAGTGATATAGCAATCAAATTACCATATTCAAATTAGTTAATATGTCTTATTTTACAAATATTCAGAAATATTATTCCCCATGGAAATGTCTTCCTCCTTGGTATATGTTAAAAGGAATAAAGAGGGGGTTAAAATATAAGATGGGGATTTAAATATCACTAAAGGTTATAAACATATGATTTAATTATTGGATTTGAGACATCATTTATTCTACCATTTAAAATTTATTCTCATTTATTAACTATACCTTGATAAATACATTTGAATTATTTTAATGTCAAGAGTGTTCTCCAGAGTGCCACTGCCCTTACTTATAAATAGATCCTTTCACTCCCACACTTATACAAACAAATTTAGAAAATTACATCAAAAAATATCAAAGAAAAAGGCTTTTTAAAAAACTTTTAAATTATCTTTACTTTTTTAAATGACCAAATGACCAACCTTTGTGGGCTGAAGGAGATATCCAAGGAGGATACACAAGGAATGGGGAATCATCTTAACGAAGTTCATTCAATTTCTATTATTATTAAATATCCTTGAAATAATTAATATTATTATCAATTTAATAAAATATATATAGTTATATTTATAAGATATTGTTATTTGTATGGAACTACAATCACATACCCCTTTCCATCCATTAGTGATTGAAAACACCGCACTTATGTATGTTTGGACCACCACATCCAAGAATGGCGTGTAACATTCTTCATTACCACCTCACATGGGTGGTTATAAAGACATATTAAATCAATAAATATGATACCTATGATATAATTTAAATCTTGTATATATTATTAATTATATTTATCTAATTATATACTTCTATTGATGAATGAAGATGTTGCTAAGGTGTACATGCAGACTACAACCTCATGGAACGAGGTATCACATTTTTCATTAATTCCTAAAAATGATTGTTTTAAAAGTGTATTTAATGTATTTATATGATATTTATAAAAGTATTTTATTTATATAGTGGCTATTTTAAAATTTTTATTCAATCAAGTAATCTATTATTTTTATGGAATCCAAATTTATAAATAAACGTGTTTTTACGTTCTACATAAAAATATTCACCATCAGTTGTATTAAGTAAAAATTAAGTCCATTCATATATAAAAACAATTATTCATAAAAAAATTAATGTATTAGGGATGAATAAAATATTCCTATGGTTAATTGAATAGATCAACTGAATCATTATATGAAAAGAAAAATGAAAATATAACAATAAATATTGTTTTATAATCAATATTTTTATGTGAGTAATAATAAATTATAACCTGATATTTTTTAGTATGATAGATGTAATTATGGTTCTCTTATAAATTTATAATGAACCTATAATTATTATATAGTTATTTTTGAGCATTCCCAATTATATTGGAATTCATGGTCTGTGTTTCACATCCCAAACATCATTCTTTGAGATATGTTTTAAATTTAGAATCTATTTTCATTATATGGTGTTTATGCTCAATCATTGAAATATTATATCAATATCCACTATTTCGTCATGTAAATTAATGGCCAATGTTATATTATCTATTTCATTATTTTTTGATTGACGTGATATAAATTTTATAAGGATTCATGGTCTCTGTTTTGTTTTTTCTACACATGTTTCATGAAGTGAATAATTATTCGTTTTGTGTGATGTGAAAAAACCCCCAGAAAAAACTTTTAATTAATATTTAATTAAATTTATGAGCTTTATTGAACCATATCATTTTCAAACATTCAATATATTTTTATTTTAATGATAAAAATCCACAAGTGTTTAATTTATAATATACCTTTTTATAGGGATTCTCTATATTTAATTTGGAATTTAGGGGAATGTATATCCATTATCTCTTAAAATATATATTTCCATCTAATATGGTAAATTATAAGTGTTTATATTATTTATAATTTTTCTCTCTTTATAGTAGTAAAAAACACTAAGGAATGTTTAAATGAAATGTTGGCATTATTTTACCTTTTTATATGGAATCCTTATATTCTATATCCTTATTAATAATTTTGTTTTAGGAATTTATTTTTCTATAATAATGTAAATTAATATAGTAAATTTATATTAACATTGGATTTAATTTAAAAAATTTAGGAGGAATCTTATAATCATTTTATAAAAAATTCATTTTTACCTTCATTACCACAACCTAAAAATAATATATTTTTGATATTTTACCAGTGTGTATATTTTTATAGGTGTATAACAATTATTTATTATTTTGATTCCTTTATATGTTTTTATTATTTTATAAATTAATATCTGTTCCCATTATTCGATGAATTTTTCAATTGAAATGTGCATTATATTATTCGTTGTTTTCAATTATTTCATTCCACTTTGGTATGTTGTTATATTCCACACCACATTTCTATAATTAAGAATAACATTTTTTCAATATTCAAATATTGCAAAGTATTTTAAGGTTAATTTTTTAAATTTTTTCTTAAAATATCATTAAATAATTTTAGATGTGATTTATAACTTTTTCATCATGGTTATAAAAGATATATGGTAATTTATTTTAAAAGTTTCACTTCCATTTTCCTCTCTATCTCCCAAAAGCCATTATTTTACTCCAAAACTATCATTTATGTGGAATTCATGGTGTACCTCATGTAATGGGTTTTTATTATAATTTTTTATTCGGAGTTTATATAATGACTTAGTCATATAATCATTACTCTATATGATGTAAATAACCTGTCGTAGATAAATATGATTTGAGGGTGTTTAATAAAAAATATAGTATTTTGTTGATTATTGGACACTATGGTACATATAATATGTACTATAAAAATACATATTCCGCATATTTGTATCAATATAAATATATATTTTTATTTAATGAAAATTTATGTATTTTTCCATATAAGGGACGAAGTAGACAAATTTATTTTATGGGTGGGGAAATAAATTCTATATCCCCTTGATGAATTGTGAAGTTCTCATGAGAAAACCCATAATAACTATATATTGTTGAATACCATCCTATAAAATTAAAATATATAGTCTAATATGACTTTATGGTTTGTAATGTTTCTTGGTAAATAGGCCTTAATTATATGTAATTTGTATTTTATAAGAGTCATTGAATATTAGATTAAGATATTCAATATTTTCCACTCCATCAACATAAGTTTCATTATTTATTTCCATGTGAGTATATAAATTTTTATACTATACATGGATATATTTAATAGAAAATGTTTTAATTATATATCAATGTCATTGATTATTTAGTCTTCTATATTACCCTAATATTTTCCCTTTGTAACATCTTTTAAACTCAAACCTTACTGAACATTTATGTTTATTATTATTATGTTTCCATTTTATAGGTTATCAAGAAGAGTAATACATATGATATACCATGAAGGGTATCACATATAGAGATGGTTTTATGTATAGTAAAATAATTAATACAGAATCATGAATTTTGGGTATAATAGAAAAAAATTCTATTATTTGAGAATCAAATGATATTTTTGTATTGTGTATCTAACTATATAAAGGTCTAATCTATAAATGATCTTTTGTGTGTGAGTGTATTTATAATTTCTTTTGTTGTTTTAATTATAAATTGTTAAAATTATGTCTCTATTTTCTTTATCCAAGGTTGTATGTAAGTATTATGTTTTTATGACCATGTATAGGGTATAGGTCTGGGGATTCTCACTTACAAACATCAATATTGATACATAAAAAAGTCATGATGATGTTCATTCCAATTTCAGAAAATTTATTCATTCTTTTGAAAACAGAATCATGTTTATAAAAAATAGATAATTTATTAACACTAAATAGATGATGGCCACACAGACCAAACTATGGTGACAAAATGACTCTCTGATTATTATTAAAGGATCATATGATTCTTACATAAGGTATAGATCATATATATGAGGTTGATTCTTATATATAAGGGCATGTTTATGCAATATTATCTTTACAAACTAATGAGTATACTGATGATCCTAATTATAAATGATGATCCACATGAAGATGATCCTAACATACATGATCATGTTTACACATATTGATTATTATGATACTGAGGACCCTTATGAAGAAAATACATTATTATTTTTTATTTATCAGGTACGTGAAAGGAATTTATTAGAAATTATATTTTATTTAAAAAATACTTCTTTATTTGCATCAATATTTAGATTTGTAAAATAAGGAATGAAATAATTGATTAATCTAGTTGTTACCCAGAATTTACACTTGCACAAATTTTCAAATCTATTATGGATAAAGATAAGGATCATGCCAACTTATAATATTCTCCTTATTAAAAAGTTTTGAAGATATATATTAAAATAATTCACATTATGGGAGATACACAGAATATTGAAACATAAAATTTAACAAGTAGTGTATTTGTTCATAATATACTCTAACTATTTCAAAGGGTATATATTCTTCCTTTTTTTCATTCAAGATGAATCTATTTTTTATGAAGAAGAAGAACCTCTATTATAAATTCAATAAATACTTAACATCAATTGAAGAAAAATTATTGAATATTCAACTTGAATAAAAACATATTCTCTATAATTCCTTCATCATTTTCTAGTTTCTACCATCAAGACTGATCTATTATAGAGTTTCCATAATTTTTATTCTCTTACCTATTTTTATTAGACACTCCTTGTCAGTAGTGTGAATGAATTAAATAGATAAGTCTTTTATGAGAGGTTCGTTAAAAAATTGTCTCGGTGGATAAAATGTAACTTTTTGTAACAAGTGGTATCTTTTTCACTCCATCATCGAAGTCCTCAGGAAAATGGAATTCTTAGTAACAATCAAAAAAATGCCATGATTGTTTTTAATGACTACTATTTATAGTCATTTAATAAAAACTATGTTCGATAGCTTACTCACCATGAATCATATTAATAAAATAAATATAGATCTTTCTTATGTCCACTTATAATTGGTAGGTATAAATAGTAATAACAGATTTATGAATATATATATATATATAATAATGGTTACATTAAATACCGAATCTATTAGTGAAGCTAAAATATAAAATTAACAATTTTAATTTTTCTAACATATTTTCAAGCACAATATATTTTTTATCCATAATGTATTAAAATTTTTTTATTAGTAATATGTTTGATATGCGATGATGAATAGAAACAAATCCATAGAAAATATTTTGGTATAAAAAATAACATTTCAATATATTTTAATGTTTTTATTTAGATTTTTTTTTGAATTTTATGATTATAATTCAACAATTAAACTTTAATTTTGGAAATATCAGGTAAATATTTTTTTAGGATTATTTTTTTAATTTTTTCTAATATATTGATTTTTAGTGGATTAGAGAAAAATATAGTTTTTCGAAATAACATGTATCTATAGAAATTATAATTATATTTTTATGAATTGGAAATTAGTGAAATAATATTCCAAAAAAATATATATTTTCAAGGTGAATAGAAAATTTAAAAAATGTTTGTTTTAATTTATAAACCCATAATTCACATTGTTGATTTTATGTTATATAGTTAATAAAATTGTAAAATCAGTATTTTGAAATTTATTTGTATGAATTTCAAAATGTGTATCATACTAAATGTATTTTGAAATTGGAATCATTATTTCTAAATTATATAATAATTCAACATTATTATTTATCATAGTGGAAAACTAACCGTGGTAAATAATATTTACTATTGTGGAAACGAAAAATGGTAAAATAGAGTGACCTATGAGATAAATGTAAAATTATTAAAGGTATGTTTAAATTGACTGTTTGAGGAAAAATAGATCGTATATATTCTAAAATTTATAATTTATTAAGTTGGGTTCCATTTTCTAATATAGTGACTTCCCATTAGTGAAATGTTTTTGTTATTTAAAAAAATAACAATTGATTTTACTTTAAAAGGAGAACACATATTATCACACCCCCTCACAACAAATCCCACTTAGTTCTATGAAAATTGTATTGTATCATCACAGGAACAAAAATTTCAACCTTTAGGTTATTTTTTTCTTATTTAAATTACTTCTCTAAAATTAATGACCCCATTCATAAATGGAATAAATTTTTTTTGGGAATTATTAGTTTATAATCCTATATCCAATTTTACATTACATTATATACATTTATTTATTCTAAAATCTATTTTCACTATTTAAAAATTATGAAATCAATATTTTTTTTATTTAATGTTATTATAAATGTGGTACATTAATTAACCACTTTTCAATTTACATTAGTTGTAATAAACTATTGATTTTATCTGTGTGTAGACAACTACCACTACGTATATACCAATTACATTTTTCACTATAACCATCATGGATGGTTGTAATTACTATTTTATAAGTATATAAGGTATATATAGTTAATCTATATAATTCATATAGATTATTAATATATATAATTAATATTGTTCTTTAGGTATAAAAAAATTAATTTTAATTATAA
Organism: Viscum album; assembly: GCA_963277665.1. Lineage (NCBI taxonomy): Eukaryota > Viridiplantae > Streptophyta > Magnoliopsida > Santalales > Viscaceae > Viscum > Viscum album. The sequence continues at coordinate 1,309,377,466 of OY728153.1, read as the reverse complement.
GGTAATATATAAATATTGGTAACTATCCCAAAAGCTGTTCAATAACTTTTAGATCTTGAAAGAAATGAATTAAAACACCAACAAAATGTGATATAACATTATAATTAATTATAAAACATCACCCACATAACATTAATGGTATATATATGATTATATTTGCGATAAAAAGGAATATATACACCATATTTAAATCCCTAATTTAAAAAAGTTTGGATTATTAACACATGGAGTTTAAAAGAGATTATAAAAATCTATTATTTTAGAAGAATTTTAATTAATCACTATTATAAATTGAAATCTACATTAATATTTTTTGGAAAATTTTAATTAATATATTTTACTTTTTGACATTGGTTTTTGAAAAACATATGTTGAAATCAAGGGTATATGTAAGAGACTTGGACACACAAACTCATTTTTTTTATTTATAAAACATCTTATTCAACATCAATCCTATAAGAATTAGAATCTTGAATGATTTTTTCTATTTTTTTCAGGGGAATTTTTTTATCCAATTATATGCTCATGAAAGGGTTTGAATTATTTTTCTTAAAATTTTATCAGAATTATTGAAAATGGACTTGTAACTATGTCTTTACAATGATGCATAAAAAATGTTTTCAAAAATCATTTTTCATGATTAACATTCCATTATCTTGAAACAATATATCTCTAATTGATTAATGTTTATGTTTCAAAAAATATTTTATTTTTTCTGTGATTATATTGGGCCGTAATTATTTTGATATTAATCAATTAATTCATTATTTATTTTTATACAATTTGGATGTTTTATGAAATACATTTTTAATTTCAATTATTTATTTATGAGAAGCAAATGATTCTCAATTGGTATTTTTTTAAAACCATTTTTATTTCTATTAGTTCTTCATGAAATATAAATGAATTAAATTTTCATATTTTACAAAATATATTTTTATTAGTATTTATTCATGAAGAGAAGATTGTTTTCTTCCATTTATTGTGTTTTAGAACCCAAATATAATTTCTTGGGTTCATTAAGAAAAGTGAATGAATTTAATTTTTGATGTTATATGAAACCGATTCTTTTTCCATGTGTTATTTATTATTTTATAATTATATTATTTTTATATAAAACATGAAGGAATGGATAAAAGATGGTTGGGGTCCTATATCTCCCACTAAATCCATAGTTAAAAGTTAATGTCCCTTGAGAAATATATTCACAAGTATAGTTTTGTTTATCATAAACATGGGAACTGATTGTGGGGGTCATGAATGTAATGGCCCTTGTACTAATTCATGTTATTTATTTAAAAGATCTTCTGAATTCATATGTTATACTATTTTGTTATAGTTTGTGCAATTTTTTCCCTATTCAAATATTTGTGATAGAGTTAAAGGATATTATTAATCATGATGTTATGGACTCGTAATTCAAGTTTTATGTTAAATAGTTGAAATACATATTATAGTTCTTATGTATCCATGTTGTTATTTGGTGGATTTATGTTCTTCTTCCTTGTACTTTTAATCCTAATTACGCTTTATGGTAGTCAGTCATGGTGTTATGATATTTCTATTATACTACTTTTTTTCGTATAATGTTGAACTCACCCATGATTAAATGTTTTTTCACTCCTTTATAAGTGTCTAATCTCACTTATTATTTATATTTTCATTGCCCTTTTAGGAGGATAATTCATACTAATAATATATCTTAATGGCATTCTAGTATGGTTCCTCTAAAGAGTGACGACCATGATTTTTGAAAAACTAACTAATTGTGTAGCTATCCATCAAAGACATTGAACCTATCCATATATGGGATATTATCAACTATTTAGTGTAATGGTTTTATAATATAATGTTTTTAAAATGGTGGAATTTTTTTCATTGAACCAATCCATGGGTTTTTAAGACGGTTTGAATTATTATGTATAATTATTTTAGTCTCTTGTTTAATTAAAGATTTAAAAACATAGTAAAACCCCTATATATGAATCTATGTATAATATGACATCCTAAAATATTAATACAATGTTGATTAGGTGGGTTTCATAGAAATACCTCATTTTCTTGATATCAGCATGTAGATACAACTGGGGTACAAATGCACCATAGTGTAACCACTCTAGAAATGGTTAATGGGGTATTTACTAGATCCTAACCTTGATATCTTATGAGTGGGACTAATAATATATATAATGAAAGATAATCCATATTTATATGTTTTTCGATTATATTCCCTTTAGGTGCCACAATGAAGGATTGCTATCTCTTTTACATTTAGACATTTGGTTGAGAAATAGAAGATGACCCAAATTAATATATCCTTTTTTAAAATAATACTATTATAGGTTGAATACAATATGACCCATCAACCTCTCAAATTTAGGGAACAATTAAAGGATTTTATATTCAATACTATTATGGTCAAACTTGAAAATGAAGTGATGCATGGTGTGATTAACCTATATTCTTTATTTGTAAGTACATTATTCAATTCTAATTTATTAAATTCATTCTTGCCACACATGTTTCTTGTGAATGATGAGTTGTAACACCCCGAATCTAGTTACCAAGAGTTGGTGCATTATTACATAACATTGGCATGATCACGAGAAAGATAAAGTCTCGAAAGAATGATTAGTTTAGTAGCCTTGGAATAACTAGATAAATCCATAAATTTTTACATTACATCATAAAAAAACATCTTGTCTTCATATCCCCTCATACTATCCCTGCAGTTCATTCATAAATTACTTCTTCATAATCCTGGGAAAAATAAAACATTGAAAGGGGTGAGCTCAGATGCTCAGTAAGGATAACATTATAGCAGAAGCTTTCATAAATAAGCATACACACTTAAGGCAGTTTATAACTAAAACAAAAGCCTTTTAAACTTGAACTTCAGCATAAAATGGCAATGATAAAATAAAATAATGCCATTTACTTACTCACATGGATATTCTACTAGTCGAACAATCCCATGCATTATCAATAACCACTTTCATAATGATGAAATGCGTAATTCCAGACTATCATAACCACATAGCCAAGGCCTCGTGCCAAGACTACAAATAAGATTTTGCCAAGGCCTTGTGCCAAGACACTAATTTGTATCATGAGACCTACCGATGCATCGAGGAGCTATAGCGGGCTCCACCCGTCACATATTAAGTCCAATGCATTCCTCATATGAACAGGTTTAAACATAACATAAACATTCGTATTAAAACTAGCATACGAAATGTCAATACTTTTACCACAAACCATGAATGGTATAAATTAGCACATCCACAGTCAAACATAACTCATTCGATACAATATAGAAGATTGTATTGTATCACATTAACCTCAATCAAGAATAATGAAGGATGTTGACATAGATGAAAATAATCATCAAAACTATTTGAGAGAAATATCCCACTTTTCTTGAAATTATTTAAAAGTCACACTATTTGTCAAGAAGCCATTTAAAAATAGATTTTTCAATCAAAGTTTCCCATACCACTTTGAAACTTTTTTTTAAAGGATTTTTAATTTATAAACATTAATGTCCATATAAATAAATCCTTAAAACCATTTTTTAAAACATGGACATTAATGAGAAAGATTTAGATGAATAAGTCTTTAAAACATTTAAAAATGGTATTTTAGTTAGAGATTCTAACCAAAATAGAGACACTAGAATACAAATAATTGAGGTAATAAAAACATTGTAATATCATGAGAATAAAGGGATTCATGATATACTATTTCAAAGTACATTTTATACACCACATAAAAGTGATTTGGTGTATATCATCAAAGAAGTCTCAATGGAATGTAAATTGAGATGAAATCTCTCATAAAGGCTGTATCCTTAGGTTAAGGATAAATCAATGACATAATTATGTGTGAAAAATATAAATACACTAAATATGATTGGATATTCAGTGTAAAACAATCAAAGGACATTCACCCATATTCTTTTAAAAACAACACCAACGAATTGGATGTTTAACTCAACAAATGGAGAATGAGTTAAAATTACTCTTATCAAATTCATATCAATGACTTGAGAATTATCAATGAAGTTATTATGTGTATCAAAAGTATATCCATAAGAAGGGGAGTGGAAATTATGACATAATCAACTGAATAGTGATTCGACACATAATCTTGGGGTAATATAATCAATGAAATATGCGTAAAGCCAAATGAGTGGAAATTGAAATCTCAAATTCCCTTATCGATTAGGTAACTTACGAAACATACACCCATTAAAGAAGGATCATACCATGAAGATGTAAATACACATAAATTAAAGTATGTTTCACAATGAATACAATCATGGGCAGTACACATACACCACATGCAATAACTAAGTGGTGAACAATGGAATTCTCACGAAATTAAGAGTGAGTTAAGAAACTCCTTACCACGTTAATCAATTGAGTCGTATGGCCAAAAGTTAATAACCACCAAATGATTTACAGAATAACATTAATATAAAGAGAATCATTATAATATATATCAAATGGAATCACACAATACACTACTTTCAATAAATTAGTGGCGAACAAATGGAAATCTCACGGAATTGAAAGTGAGATAAGAAAATCCCTTACCACGTTAATCAACTGAGTCGTATGGACAAAAGTTAATAACCACCAAATGATTTCCAGAATAAAATGAATATAAAGAGAATCAAGATAATATATATCAAATGGCAGTACACAATACACCACTTTCAATAATTTAGTGGCGAACAATGGAAATCTCACGGAATTGAAAGTGAGATAAGAAAATCCCTTACTTTGTACTTTTTCCTTGGTTGACGGTAGGTTTACCTCCTGTATAATGGTGAAATAATTGTTATTGAATTATAAAAGAATCATTTACTTTAATATGGTATCATGTATGATCTTTTAACATTGATTTGTTAATAATATCTTAGAATTATCGTCATTTCGGGTGTTAACGGGTTCATTTTACTTTATATTCTTTGTTATGTGAGCCATATTCGTTATTAATGGGATGTATATTATTCATATCCAGAATGATATAAAGTCCTTAGATACTATTTTTAAATCATTAAATTATAATTATACTTGAATGGATATGATGGAGAATGAATCTCATCGCGTTCGTGGAGACGGTAGTCCGTACATACGCACGAGCGACAATATCATTCTTTTGATATTAAAATAATATATAATTGGATGTTATATAATATATACTGAATCATTATCATGTTATATTTATTATTTACATGAGTTACACATCATTATTATACACATCCAAATAATAATATATTGAATAACAATTACACCACGACGTGGAGACGGTAAGCCGTACGTACGCACGTATGGTGACATGTTATTCAAAGGATGGATAGAATACTGAATATGGTTGTAACATATTTATAATAAAATCACAGTATATATGATACTGGAGTTATTATTTTATAATGGTAATAACAAAGAAAGAGGAAGTGGAAGAAGAAAGGAACTTGAAAAGGGGTGGTGAAAACATTACCTCTTCTTCGGGTTTTTCCTTTTGATTTGATCAAAAGGGCTCCATAGATTGGCTTTCTGATCAAACTAAGGCCTCTAGGTTGTAGTGAGGGAAGTTGAGATAGTATTTGGTCAGGGTTTGGCCGAACCAAAGGGCTTTGAAGGTGTGAAAAAATGAGAAGGAGGAGTTCCCTTTTATAAGAGGGGTGAGGGGCACCTTTGGAAAAGCTAGAAATATTAATTTATAATAAATTCATATTCGGTTTATAATGGCTCAAAAGTTTATTATTTAAATGTTAAGGTGGGGATGGGTCGAAAAAAACTCAACCAATATAAATTAGACAGGTTTGGGTCATTATATTAACCTTATCATTAAGTATTAACTCTTAGTTAATTAGTTTCACTTTTACAACGTCTCTTTGTATTTTTATATTATATGGTTAATAAACTTACTATATACATCCCAGAGACCCCCAAGTGGTCCGTTAATGATGAACATATCATGATATAAGTCTCTTGGCAGAAAATTATATTTTTAGGAATTTAATATCAATTAATAATATAATATTTGTTTTAAGAACTCTTTTATGTCAATTTTGACACTATTCAATAGTTGATTTTTGTGAAACTCATAACAGATTGATTACTTCGAAAAAAGTCAATTAAATCAATCCTAATATGTCATATTATCCTAGAAAATTATTTTAATTCCTTAAAAGTTTCATATTATATTTATTTGGGTATTTATAATATCAATTATTCTAATTTTTCACTATTAATGTAATTAATTCATCATCATTGTGTCATAAATAAATTATATTATTTAATGTCTAAAAATTATAAATAAAATATCATTATGTAGGATATACTTTTATCTTTCTAATGAATATTTATAATCTAAAATAAAACATATATAACCCTCTGTAACAATTGTTTTGTTAAAAGATATATTCTTGTGTCATTTTTGTATTTATTTTAACTTAATTAAAATAAAGTGTCATTATCACTTACAAGTGGATCCATGGGGTCCCAAAATCGACCCAAAGATGCCCATGGTCGACCATGTATCCACCAGTTGGGTTAAGACACGTTTTAGAGTAATTTAGTATTATTATAATATAATTTTTTAACCCTTGTTTACCGGATTTACCCTTTAACCATGGTAAATAAAATATTTACCGGAGTAATTATCCAAAATGTTTAAAAATAAAAGTTACCTTTTTAAACAATTCGAAAATCCTGATTAGAAATATGGAATCCATTTTTCCATATTCAAAACACATAAGTGGCAGAAATTAATTTAAAATTAGTTCCCGTTGTTAAAACAGAAAGCGTGTTTTTTAGAGATAATAACTATCAAAAGATTGTCACTTGTTTATGTCTGGTTTAAATGTGAAATTTTGTTCAATGACCCACATTGTATTACATGGTAAAAATATATTCTAAATATACTTTAAAACCACTCAAATTCATAATTTATCACTAATAATTATTTTGATTAAAAAAGTTGTTTTTAATTAAAATTTAGTAATTTTCACTATTCATCAAAATATGAAAGTTATCCGAAAAGTACGAAAATTTCACCCTAGGCTAATTTCAATATTCCGAATCCAAAAATGAAGTCCATTTTGAGAGATAGAATTTATAAAATTTCAAAAAGTAGGTATTACTATTCATAACGACTAGTTTGATTGGTTATGGTGTGTTAAAATCTCGAAGTTGCGTACAATGCACGTCATTGCATTATTCGAAAGGAAACATACCGAGGAAGCTTGGGGTTTTACATTCTCCCCTCCTTCAATAAATTGCATCCTCGCAATTTTTAAAATTTTTCTTGGGAATATAATGGAAATTCCCACATCGGAAAAAGAGTCAATAAAACTATCACTTTAAAAGAAAGAAAGAGAGGTATAAGGGTAATCCAAGATAACCCATACTAGGATTCCATGTAAGAAAACATGGATATGGATGATAAAATAAGTGTCAAGTTCTGATGGAGAGGGATAGAAATCATGATCAGGAGAATGTTAAAAATAGGAAAACCACAAACTTGTGTTGTGACAAACGACCATTAGTCTCCTAGTAGGAAAGTAAACGGACAACATGTTTTTTAAGTTACATTACATAAGGACGAGGAATTCATTTATGATATTGACTAAGAACATTATGAGATATACTTAAATTTTAAGTAGAGTTTCATTCTTTATTAAATTTCCACCACTAACTCAATTTTTTTTAAATTATGAGTATTCAAGAAAACTTGATCACACTAGAAGAGCTAGAATAAACTTCTATAGAATCACATGATCCATGCAGGATAAACTATATATTTACATTGTCTCTGAAGATTAATCAAAACCAAAATGGTTAGTGAATGATCTAATGATCCCCCAAAAGGATATTCCTTGAGATAAATATGCACTAATCTTAATTTCTAAAATTAAACCAACAATACCCCAAAGTTAAATAGATACCATTCAATAATCAATTGTCCTTAAAATCCTCTAATATAATCCAAACTAATATTGAAACCCAAAACATAGAAGAATTTGATTATGTAGTCTCCCATGTTACATTGTATCTCCAAATGACATCAAATACTCTTAAAGTCACATACTTAAAAGTAATTAGCATCATCACATATTCTCTGTTATAGGTTAATCATTTCCATAAATAACCCAAATCACTATAAATAAACAATAAAAACGCAGATAAAAATCCACCATTACTCTACAGATGAAACCCCATTGTATTCTATTTTCCTTGGGCATATAGTGTTCCCAACAAAGCAAACATCTTCCAAAATAACATTTATCACTTAATCACCAAATCATTTTCCTATACCAAGGGTATTCATTGGATAATACATAAGAACCCAAATCATCTTATTATTGATCAATAAAATCATTTAACAAAAAAAATAGTCATACTAACAAGGTACTTCACGTAGTCCAGTGGTAGGCGATAAATCCCAATCGCACTTTGGTTGTGGGTTCGATTCCCACAGCTTTCTCTGACGCGACGGGTTGTCACACGGTCTACGTGTTGTCCTTTTTCAAAAACTATATTTTATAATATTACCAAAATGAGATAAATTCCTCAAAATAACATAATTTAACCACAAATGTTATATCATACATTGCATTTTCATCCCAAATTATAACAACTTATAATTTTCTCAAACCCCAATGATCATATTAAACCAAATGGTTATTTATACATATATCCACAAGAGAAGAGACAATTCTTCCTCAAATATCATTCTCACATGGAAAACTGTGGGGTTACAAATACAAGAGAAAATTATTCCAATGTAAACCCATCAACAAGGAGTGCTAATACTTTTTATGTTTTTCTCCAACCATTTATTTCCACATATCTTCTTCTTTGACCAAGAAAATATCCTATAGAATAGGACATTCAATCGGGTAATGGCCAGGTCCCCTACATTTATGGAAAATGACTGTAAATGGACTCCTGGGACCATTTTTATCTTCTTCCATAGTACTCTTCATTTTTCTTCGGCAACTATTCACTTTATGTCCTTCCTTCCCGCACGTAAAACATTTCGTTGTCCCATTGAGACACTTTCCTGGGTGTCTCTTTCCACATTTCCTGCATGATGAAAATTGAGGGTACTTTTCTCCATGGTCTCCATTGCTGGAGATCTTATCATTTATCACCTTTCTCTTCCTTGTTGAGTCTGGGAGTTGGTTAATATATATGTTGTTGATCATATTTTTGGAAAACTGATTTAGCATAAAGACGATATCTTTTATGCCTGTCAACATTCCATTTTGTTGCTCATTGCCACCACCATTCCCACCTTGTACATCATTCTCAAAGTCACTATGACTTCCTTGGAATCCAGCCATTGACTAAAACCAAAAAGCATTCTGTGAGTAATAGTAGTCGTAAAATCATTTAGAGATTAAAATGTCACCATATTCTCAATTTGAAACATATTAGGATTAACCATGGTCATTTACTCTCATCTTATATATATATTACTTAAATCAGTTTGTAAAGAAAATGAAAATTATCCTAAGCATATCCCCCGGGAGTGTCGTTACCAAGAGTGCAGCAAGGCCCGTTGTCGTGCACCAGTTCCCGTTCGAGTCTAGCTCAAAGCAGTGTTTTCAGGTTTTACCCCTAGGTACATCTGTGCCAGAGCCGCCTCTACCTGCTCGTATCCAGACAGGGATGTATTGTTCGGAAAACTCACAAAATCTCTTCAATACCAAAATTCTTGGAAGTTCTTTTATACTAATCCTCAATGTTCGTCTTAGGTCTACATGCTCTAATCAGAGTTTATCTAAATCTAGCTTCCAAGGTTTGTACTAAACTTCCTCTGATACCAACTGTAACACCCCGACCCTAGTTATCTAGAGTCGGTGCATTATTACATAACATTGGCATGATCACGAGAAAGATCAAGTCTCGAAAGACCGATTAGTTTAGTAGGCTTGGAATAACTAGATACATCCATAAATTTTTACATTACATCATAAAAAAAACATCTTGTCTTCATATCCCCTCATACTATCCCTGCAGGTCATTCATAAATTACTTCTTCATAATCCTGGGAAAAATAAAACATTGAAAGGGGTGAGCTCAGATGCTCAGTAAGGATAACATTATAGCAGAAGCTTTCATAAATAAGCATACACACTTAAGGTAGTTTATAACTAAAACAAAAGCCTTTTAAACTTGAACTTCAGCATAAAATGGCCAAGATAAAATAAAATAATGCCTTTTACTTACTCACATGGATATTCTACTAGTCGAACAATCCCATGCATTATCAATAACCACTTTCATAATGATGGAATGCATAATGCCATACTATCACAACCACATAGCCAAGGCCTCGTGCCAAGACTACAAATAAGATTTTTCCAAGGCCTTGTGCCAAGACACTAATTTGTCTCATGAGACCTACCGATGCATCGAGGAGCTATAGCGGGCTCCACCCGTCACATATTAAGTTCAATTCATTCCTCATATGAACAGGTTTAAACATAACATAAACATTCGTATTAAAACTAGCATACGAAATGTCAATAGTTTTACCACAAACAATGAATGGTATAAATTAGCACATCCACAGTCAAACATAACTCATTTGATACAATATGGAAGATTTTATTGTATCACATTAACCTCAATCAAGAATAATGAAGGATGTTGACATAGATGAAAATAATCATCAAAACTATTTGAGAGAAATATCCCCCCTTTTCTTGAAATTATTTAAAAGTCACACTATTTGTCAAGAAGCCATTAAAAAATAGATTTTTGAATCAAAGTGTCCCATACCACTTTGAAACTTTTTTTTAAAGGAGTTTTAATTTATAAAGTTTAATGTCCATATAAATAAATCCTTAAAACCATTTTTTAAAACATGGACATTAATGAGAGAGTTTTAGATGAATAAGTCTTTAAAACATTTAAAAATGGTATTTTAGTTAGAGATTCTAACCAAAAGAGAGACACTAGAATACGAATAATTGAGGTAATAAAAACTTTGTAATATCATGAGAATATAGGGATTCATGATATACTATGTCAAAGTACATTTTATACACCACATAAAAGTGATTTGGTGTATATCATCAAAGAAGTCTCAATGGAATGTAAATTGAGATGAAATCTCTCATAAAAGATGTATCCTTATGTTAAGGATAAATCAACGACATAATTATGTGTGAAAAATATAAATACACTCAATATTATTGGATATTCAGTGTAAAACAATCAAAGTACATTCACACATATTCTTTTAAAAACAACACCAACGAATTGGATGTTTAACTCAACAAATGGAGAAGGAGTTAAAATTACTCTTATCAAATTCATATTAATGACTTGAGAATTATCAATGAAGTTATTATGTGTATCAAAAGTATATCCATAGGAAGGGGAGTGGATATTATGACATAATCAACTGAATAGTGATTCCACACATAATCTTGGGGTAATATAATCAATGAAATATGCGTAAAGCCAAATGAGTGGAAATTGAAATCTCAAATTCCCTTATCGATTAGGTAACTTACGAAACATACACCCATGAAAGAAGGATCATACCATGAAGATTTAAATACCCATAAATTAATGTATGTTTCACAATGAATACAATCATGGGCAGTACACATACACCACATGTAATAATTAAGTGGTGAACAATGGAATTCTCACGAAATTAAGAGTGAGTTAAGAAACTCCTTGCCACGTTAATCAATTGAGTCGTATGGCCAAAAGTTAATAACCACAAAATGATTTATAGAATAACATGAATATAAAGAGAATCATTATAATATATATCAAATGGAATCACACAATACACCACTTTCAATAATTTAGTGGCGAAAAAATGGAAATCTCACGGAATTGAAAGTGAGATAAGAAAATCCCTTACCACGTTAATCAACTGAGTCGTATGTACAAAAGTTAATAACCACCTAATTATTTCCAGAATAAAATGAATATAAAGAGAATAAATATAATATATATCAAATGGCAGTACACAATACACCACTTTCAATAATTTAGTGGCGAATAATGGAAATCTCACGGAATTGAATGTGAGATAAGAAAATCCCTTACTTTGTACTTTTTCCTTGGTCGACGGTAGATTTACCTCCTGTATAATGGTGAAATAATTGTTATTGAATTATACAAGAATCATTTACTTTAATATGATATCATATATGATCTTTTAACATTTATTTGTTAATAATATCATAGAATTATCACATTTCGGGTGTTAACGGGTTCATTTTACTTTATATTCTTTGTCATGTGAGACATATTCATTATTAATGGGATGTATATTATTCATATACAGAATGATATCAAGTCCTTAGATACTATTTTTAAATCATCAAATTATAATTATACTTGAATGGATATGATGGAGAATGAATCTCATCGCGTTCGTGGAGACGGTAGTCCGTACATACGCACGAGCGACAATATCATTCTTTTGATATTAAAATAATATATAATTTGATGTTATATCATATATACAGAATAATTATCATGTTATATTTATTATTTACATGATTTACACATCATTATTATACCCATCCAAATAATAATATATTGAATAACAATTACACCAAGACGTGGAGACGGTAAGCCGTACGTACGCACGTATGGTGACATGTTATTCAAAGGATGGATAGAATACTGAATATGGTTGTACCATATTTATAATAAAATCACAGTATATATATGATACTGGAGTTATTATTTTATAATGGTAATAACAAAGAAAGAGGAAGTGGAAGAAGAAAGGAACTTGAAAAGGGGTGGTGAAAACATTACCTCTTCTTCGGGTTCTTCCTTTTGATTTGATCAAAAGGTCTCCTTAGGTTGGCTTTCTGATCAAACTAAGGCCTCTAGGTTGTATTTAGGGAAGTTGAGATAGTATTTGGGCAGGTTTTGGCCGAACCAAAGGGCTTTTAAGGTGTGAATAAATGAGAAGGAGGAGTGCCCTTTTATAAGAGGGGTGAGGGGCACCTTTGGAAAAGCTAGAAATATTAATTTATAATAAACTCATATTCGGTTTATAATGGCTCCAAAGTTTATTATTTAAATTTTAAGGTGGGTAGGGGTCTAAAACAACTCAACCAATAGAATTTAGACAGGTTTGGTTCATTATATTAACCTTATCTTTAAGTATTAACTCTTAGTTAATTAGTTTCACTTTTACAATGTCTCTTTGTATTTTTATATTATATGGTTAATAAAATTACTATATACATACAAGCGACCCCCAAGTGGTCCATTAATGATGAACCTATCATGATATAAGTCTCTTGGCCGAACCTTAGATTTTTAGGAATTTAATATCAATTAATAATATAATGTTTTTTTAAGAAGTCTTTTTTGTCAATTTGGACACTATTCAATAGTTTATTTTTGTGAAACTCATAACAGATTGATTACTTCTAAAAAAGTAAATTATATCAATCCTAATTTGTCATATTATCCTAGAAAATTATTTTAATTCCTTAAAAGTTTCATATTATATTTATTTGGGTATTTATAATATCAATTATTGTAATTTTTCACTATTAAAGTAATTAATTCATCATCATTGTGTCATTAATAAATTATATTATTTAATGTCTAAAAATTATTAATAAAATATAATTATGTATGAAATCTTTTTATATTTCTAAGGAATATTTATAATCTAAAATAAAACATATATAACCCTCTGTAACAATTGTTTTGTTAAAAGATATACGCTTGTGTCATTTTTGTATATATTTTAACTTAATTAAAATAAAGTGTCATTATCACTTACAAGTGGATCCATGGGGTCCCAAAATCGACCCAAAGATTCCCATGGTCGACCATGTATCAAAATATTTGGTTGAGACACGTTTTAGAGTAATTTAGTATTATTATAATATAATTTTGTAACCCTTGTTTACCGGATTTACCCTTTAACCATGGTAAATAAAATATTTACCGGAGTAATTATCCAAAATGGTTAAAAATAAAAGTTACCTATTTACACAATTTGAACATCCTGATTCGAAATATGGAATCCATTTTTCCAAATTCAAAACACAGAAGTGGCAGAAATTAATTTAAAATTAATTCCCGTGGTTAAAATAGAAAGCATGTTTTTTAGAGATAATAACTATCAAAAGATTGTCACTTTTATATGTCTGGTTTAAATGTGAAATTTTGTTCAATGAACCACATTGTATTACATGGTAAAAATATATTCTAAATATACTTTAAAACCACTCAAATTCATAATTTATCACAATTAATTATTTTGATTAAAATAGTTGTTTTTAATTAAAATTTAGTAATTTTCACTATTCATCAGAATATGAATGTTATCCGAAAAGTACCAAAATTTCACCCTAGGCTAATTTAAATATTCCGAATCCAAAAATGAAATCCATTTTGAGAGATATAATTTATAAAAGTTCCAAAAGTAGGTATTACTATTCATAACGGCTAGTTTGATTGGTTATGGTGTGTTAAAATCTCGAAGTTGCGTACAATGCACATCATTGCATTATTCGAAAGGAAACATACCGAGGAAGCTTGGGGTGTTACATGAGTACCCACTATAGGCGATGAATGAAAAACTATTTATAAATTAGAAGGTGTCCTAATGATAACTTCTAAGACAACACAATATTCTCTAATTGATATTTTTTGTAGGATACTTCCTTCAAATATAATTTCCCTTCCATTAGTTGAATTTGAAATATTATTAGGAATTGATTGAACTTCCATGAATAAAAAGAATATATATTTCTAAGAGAAGGATATCTCACTATTTATCCCAATTTATCATATTCAAAAGTATCAACGTATTGATTTCCTCTTTTTAGTTGAAAAATATAGAATGTAGGTTCTAATACACAAAAATGAGAGACTATTGACTCAAATGATCTAGTAAGAAGTAAACTATGGTTATACTATTATTTTATTAGAGAATTTTAATGTATTTCCAGAAAAATTTCTATTGTTTCATTATGGATATCACTGTTCAATTTTTTTAAGAAGAATTATGATTCAATGTGACTTTTTACTGCAAATATTGAGTTGAACATGATGAAAATTATGAGTTAATATCCTTTACCTAATATTAAATACCTATTTGATCAAATTAGAGTAGTGTAGTACTTCTTAATGATTGTCCTTTGATCTAGATATGCATAGTTAATTTTCAAAAGGGAGGATTTTTAAAAAATACCATTATGAATGAGGTATAGACACTGTATGTTTATTGTGATGGAATTTTCATTGACTATTTCTAATTCTACATTTATGGATTTAGTGAATAGAGTCCTTAAAGGATACTTGGATCAATAACTAGCTTCTATTATAGATTATATTATTTTATACTAAAATTGGAAATAAGATAAATATTATTATTTTATAGTTGTTTTGAAAACATTAATAAAGTTTATGTTGTTAGCCAAATTTAGAAATAGTGAATTATGTTCATAAAAGGTGTCATTCAATGGTCATGAAATCACAAGAAAATAATATCTATAGGCCAAATAAATAGAATTTATTAAAAAATTTAGAGTCAAATTAAATTAACTGATATCTTTATTATAGTGTTATATGTATTCTATTAATGATTAGTGGAGAATTTATCCGAAATATGAAATTTAAAAACCATGTTAACATAGAAGGGTGTAAAGAACCTTTGGGTGGATGAATGTAAAGAATGATTTATTTAATTCAAGAATATATTAGTCATAAATCATGTAATTTTATGAAACTATATTTGGGAAGGGTTTTCACTATTGGAAATCATGCTTTTCACAACACTTGTATTCCAATGGTTCTTTTGAACCGTTGGTAAAGATCTGTAAAAAATTGATTTTCCTTAACGGTTTGATGAAACTGTTGGGAAAGATGGGTAAAAAATGAGTTTTTCCAATGGTTTGATGAAACCTTTGGGAAATATGGGAAAAAATGAGTTTTCCCAACAATTTCATCAAACCATTCCGGATGATGGAGTTTTCCCAACAGTTTTTAAAAACCATTGGGAAAAAGATTCCCCAAATTCACCAAAGCCAGGAAGCCCCCTCCCCACAATTCCAGAAGCATTGAGCAACTCTCTCATAAGCGATTCTGACTCGCAAAAGTCCTTGAGAAGCCCCATCACAGGTGGACCTCTTCCATCGGATCAGCTGCAAGGTTAGACTCCTTCCACCTTTTCTCAAGTATATCCTTCCACCTCTTCTCAAGGATATCGTTTTATTCTCAAGGATATCGTTATTCCCAATTTCTAGGGTTTTTGAAAAACATTATGATTCCCTACTCCATGAATTGTGTGCTCAAATCACTACATCAGTGTACACGTTGTCAAATTCATGTTTTCATTACACATATACATTTATAAGGGAATGGTGTCTCTTTATTGTGTTCTAATTTTAAAGATTCCTAGTTTTTTTATTTTAAATATTACAGCTTCATGTATATGAACTCATAAGAATTTTTTCGTCAAATTTATTTATATTATTTCATGAAAATCATTCCTTTCATTAAGATAATGTCAAACATGAAGATCTTGTTCATCTTAATTTTTGTACACAAAGTGTATTACATAACAAGTATGTATCATGTTTCTTTCAAAATTTATATATATATAAAATGACAGACTTTTCACTTATCCTTTGCACAATAGAACATATGGAGTATCTTCATGAACTTTGGAAAAATAGTATGTGGTCCCTAATTATTCTTCACAGAATAAATAAGAAATACTTAACTATACAATCCAATATTCTTTATGAATAAAATATCTACAAAGGGAACTCTCGGTGGGACCCCTCCTTTTCCAATGTAGTACTTCTTCCTTCTTCGTGAATGAAATTCATAGAATATAAAATTTTCAATATTAATGAATATTTGTTTTCCTAATATAACCATTAATCATTCTACCTTCAACATCGTACACGAGTTATTCAATCACCTTTTTAAAACACAATGGAAATTTTCACTGATTTGGGGTTCCTCAAAATGATTGGGAAAATCAGAAAAACACATGTATTGAATCGTGTTTCTCATATGGTTTCATGGATACAAGTTCATCTCGAAAATCATGACAGTGTGGTTGAAATATCATGATGACCATGGGATTATTATTGTTCACACAAAGGAAGTTGTTTTCTACAACTCTGTGTTTTTTTTTCACTTTTGATTTGTCTGAAAGGGGACCTTTGTGGTCATTAATCACGGTTGTGGGTGGTCATTTATGTTATAAGATATTTTTACTTCATTTTACTTGATATATCCAATATTATTATTGATTTATGTTGAATTTGATTATCTTTGACAAGTGATGTTGTTTAATAAGTTTTTATTAATGGTTGTAATAATGACGATATGGTATAAGGGTTCACATGGTGTGTATAAGGGTTCACATGGTGTGTATAACGGTTGACATGGTGTCTAAGTGGGGTGACGGTAGGGCTTTCTAGGTAGGGGGGTAAGGTTGTCCAGGTGGGGTGGGGGGGGGTGGGTTTTCCATGTGGGGTGGGGGTAGGGAAGTCCAAGTGGGGTGGGGAGGGTTTGCAGGTGGATGAATCTCATAACTATAAACTCTCTATAAATTCTGGAAGTATGAAAATGTACAGGGACATTCGTGATCATTTTTTGGGGGGATAACATAAAAAGTGATTGATGGTTTTAGTCCTTTTTTATTTGGAGTTTATTTTGAAGATGATGTTTCTTAATAATACCTATAATAGGAATTTATTTTAGTTTCTAATTCGGCTGAGACTCCCCCACCATGCACAGTGTATGCAACCTCTACCCTTATTTAATCATTCTGTTTACACAGCCAATGAAACCTCTACCCTCATTTAATCAGTGAACTCAAGTCATTAATTCAATCCTTCATTCTCACTATCATGTAAGAAATTGAATGATGTAAACCCATCCTCACATGATTTCTAACCTTAGATAATGTCCAAAAAATGGAATACTAGCTTTTGAATCAATCAGTTAACCAGGATCATATATTCCATTTCCTCCATGATGGCTGTAGTAATATAACTTTAGGTTCAATTAAATATGGTTCTCATTTTACGTTGTATATCATGGGTCCTTCTTGGACAATACTCACTTTTATAAGGGTGGGGTGCTTTTCACTAGCCATGCTGGCATGTGTATACATCCATAAAAATGTTAGATAAGTCACAAGTTTAATTCTGTAATGTTGTTATCATTGACATACTTTATTATTAATCTAAAATTTAAAAATAAATATTTCTATCGTTACTTAATGAAATTAAATATTTTTACAATCCATAAACAACCTATTAGTGTAGAGGCCTATAATTTATCCACCTATGGGGAGCACCTGACTTGGGGAAGTAATTGGGTAATAAATGGTATGGTCATAGAGGTGCCAATAATGAGTTATTAAACATGAGTGAATGATTTGGGATGCCTATAACACATAATGGGACTTGTGGCATGTGCCTCTTGTAGACCTAATGAAAATGAATATAAATAAATTTTAATTTAATTTATGAGTACTTGGTCTTTACATTATTTTAATAGTTCACTAGATATATTAGAAAATTCTTCCATTATCATTTACTTAAATGTATTTTCTATTAAAGTTCAATCCTATTGAATTGTTTATGAAAAAATGACATATATAAATTCTTTTTACAGAATGGATAGAAGTTGGATGTATAAAACCGATCATATCTTTAGCGATTTTCAAAACAATTTGGAGAGATTTATAGATTTTTCATTTCACAATGCTTCCAATAGTGGTCGCATAAACTACCCATGTTCCAATTGTGTTGGTAGACATTAGTTAAGCTGTGCAGAAGCCAGCTACCACATAACAAAAAATGGATTTCAAGCAAACTAATTTGTGTGGTATCACAATGGGGAGAAAATTATATCTCAAATTGGGGATGATCGAAATGAAAGGATTGGAAGGGAGAATTTGTTAGTTGATCAGTTTCTATTTATTCTTCATCATAAAAAAAGGATTTCAACTCAAGAAGAATTCAAAATTGAGGAAAACTAATGCATCTAGTGAAAATGATGATATTTATAGGTTGAAAAAATTTAATGATGCTACCACGACTCCAATATATCGACAATGCAATAAAATGAAAAAGTTGGAATTTTTAATCCGATTATTTCATGGGAAAACTATATATTGGATTTATAATATAGAAATCGATTACATTCTTAGCCTCTTGAAGGAGTTACTTCCAGATGAAGTAGATATTCCCTCAAACCAATATATGACATTGAAGTTAGTAGAGGAACATGGATTTTCAAGAAACAAAATTCTTGTATTCCTGAAAGATTGGAGTTTATTCTAGGAGGAAACCACTGAACGAAATGATTGTATAAAATGTGGCACATCTCGTTGGAAATCAAAATCTGATGGAACACCATCCTGTGTTCCACAGAAAGTAATGTGGCACTTTCCATTGATCCCCAGACTCCATGAATCTTTTTATGTCTGATTACATATCAATAAAATTTAGTTGACATGATAACGATAGAAAGAAGACTATTGATGAGTTGTTTCATCCTGCAGATGGATTTTCATGGCAGATATTTGATGCTCAAAATCCTAATTTTATAGCCAACGTGTCTAATGTGAGGCTGGGTCTTTCATGCGACGGTTTTAGTCTGTTTGGGAAGATGCTTACGTCGCAGAACACATGGACCATTTGTATACACATTTATAATCTTCCCCCATGGTTGTGTATGAAATTTTTTTTCACATTCATGAGTATACTCATATCTGGTCCTTCGGATCTCGACATTGATATTGATGTATACATGCAAACTTTAATAAAAGAGTTGAAACTTCTTTGGGATGTGGGTATGTGTACATACGATGCATTTTCAAAAGATATATTTCAGATGTGTGATGCGCTTATGTAGACGATCTATGATTTTTCGGCTTATGCAATGATGTCTGGATGCAGCACGAAGGAAAAATTGTCTTGCCCAGTTTATATGAAGAATAAACGATCCAGAAGACTGAAACATCATTGTAGTTTCAGTTTCATGGGACATCGACGAT
Source organism: Viscum album (assembly GCA_963277665.1). Taxonomy (NCBI): domain Eukaryota; kingdom Viridiplantae; phylum Streptophyta; class Magnoliopsida; order Santalales; family Viscaceae; genus Viscum; species Viscum album. Next base: position 1,309,357,405 of record OY728153.1, on the reverse strand, counting down.
TGTTTCAAAATTATCCTCCATATAGAATGAATCATCGAAGACTTGATCATACCATTGAGAATGATGATCCACCTCAATGTTTTTCTGGAACTGATATGCTTAATGAATTGAAATATTTCATTTTTTTATTCGAAAAGGGTCAACTGAAATCTGGAAAGAGATATAATGATTCCACTGAAACCTATTACAATTGGAGGAAGTGGAGTTTCTGTTTTTATTTTCCTTATTGGTCAACCAATTTTTTATGTCATTGCTTAGACGTAATTCATATTGAAAAGAATATATGTTAAATGTTGCTTTCAGTTCTTCTAAATGTTAAGGGGAAGACAAAAGATGATTTACGATCTTGGCGTGACTTGGTAGATTTGGGAATCAGACCATAATTTCATCCTGTGCGTATCAGTGAAAATAAATGGAAACTTCCATGTGCTTCTTATGTGATGATACCTACAGAAAAAAACAATTTCTGGAAGTATTAGAGAGGATTAGGGTTCTGGATGGCTATTCAAGCAACATAACTAAACGGGTCAATAGAATAAAGTTGAAGCTAAAATCTTTGAAGACTCATGATTATCACGTTATACTACATGAGTTGATTCCAATAGCAATCCTTCAACATTTTTACAACAATGTAAGGGTGACTGTTATTCAGTTGTGCCTTTTGTTTTTAGAACTTTGTGCTAAGAAGTTGTCCAAGTCTTTATTGCAAAAGATTTTGACAGATGCCCCATTAATTTTTTGTGAGTTGGAGAAAATATTTCCTCTATCATTTTTTACATGCTTGTTGCATCTGCCTATCCATATTCCCACTGAAATAATTCTTTGAGGACATATTTTTTTCATTGGATGTATCCAACTGAAAGAAATATGTACACATTAAAGTCTTATATCTGAAACAGGAATCATCCCAAAGGTTCTATCATGAACGGTTACTTGGATCAAGAATGTATGGATTTCTTCTCAATTTATTTGATTGATCTTACTACAAGACTACAAATACCCACGAGAAATGAAGAATAATAGTATGAGAAAATTAAACCCAATTTTCCATCACTTCCTCAAAGAAGAGGAATTCCTGGATCATATACATTGAAGACATTAATCCAGGAAGAGCGGGAGATGGCACATTGCATAGTTTTATTAAACTGTGATTTGTACAATAACTCTATCAAGTAATTAAATTGAATATGTATATCTAACATATATATCTATTATACTATTCATATTCATAATCTACAGGGTACATAAAACAATGAAAAATAGGAAGCATCATTCTTTATCTTTGAGAAGGATAGATAATTTATATAGAAATGAGTTTTCTACTTGGTTAAAATTGAAGGTAAACATATTACTATTTAAAATAATTATATCAATATTTAATTAAGTTTAATAGTCATTTATATTGCAGGTATTGAGTTTTTTTGCTGACTCTGTCTCTGAGGAAAGAAGAGCTTTGGCTTTTGGTCCTAATACCGTGGTTTGTGACCCTAAATCAATTGTTATCAATGGGTAAAAATTCTTTGTCGCTGAATGAGCAAAGAACATGAGAACACAACATGATGGTGTTATGGTTAATGACACTGTATATTTTTATTGCAGTGCATCATATAGTAGACCGTGATTTGAAAATGTGGGTTATTATGGAGTCATTGAAAAAATAATAATATTGGATTGTTACTCTCCTGGATGAGTCACAATGATGAAATTCCATTGGTTTGATTCAATGATGAGACATGGCACATTTATCCTTGATTTTGGATTTTGAGTAATTAATATGAATCACACTCTTGCTACCGAATAACCATATGTGTTGTCATCAATGGATAAACAACTTTTTTTATGTCAAAGACCAACTTCGACCTGAATTTGGTGTCATAGTTGATGTAATTCCAAGTAATATTTTTTATGATGGTGATGATGGAATTGACACTATCCCTAGTGCCATTGGAACCAATCCATTTATTTCTTTTGATGACTCCAATAGCTCAATTTCCAGAGTATATTGTGAACATAAAGATGTGGTTGAAAATATATAGAATCATTCAGCCATGTTCATAATTATTTTGGTTTACCTCAAGCTGGTTTGTTAAGGTTGGTAATATTCAAATTGATTTAATATTTATCACCAATATGTTTTAGATGACTTGACCATTATGTGAATTTTCAATGTTTATTGGTTGCAGTTTTATTTGAATTTCATTTTCTAATTTGGAATTGAATTGTATTCAAACCTAGTCAAACAATATTTCTAACTTGGTGAACATTACAACTTGTATGATTTATTAAATAAATTCATTCTCTTGTAAAACAATTGATAGCTAAATTACAAATTAATCACCTTATTCCCTCATATATTTAATTTTTGGTGTTACACATTAGTTTTTTTCTAAATAATTACATATTTGTTTTCAAAAGCTGTAAATGGAGCCAATTGAATAGAGAAGAAGGAAAAAAATGATGGAGAACAATCATCGAATGGTGGATATGGACGTTGCACCATTAGTGCCTATAGAGAGTACTTTATTTCAAATAAATATTTTTAAAGAATATATAATGTTATGTGATTAATTTTTTTGTAAATATTTTTGTTGGATCCACCTATACGTCGACTGTTATTTGATGACGAGCCTAGTACTGGTCCTAGTACTCATGCTGGTGGTACGAGGAGGGTTCGTACCAGAGGTGGATGAGCAGATTCATGTACCCAACTAGACCCTGCACCTCCCATTGACATGTCATCCTTTCCACATTCTGATCCCGGTGTGTTGTTAGGGACACACGAGATATTTAGGTCTCCCATGTTTTCTCCACCTTTTGCATCTTCTTGCCCATCTTTTTCATATCCCATAATGATTCCCAGTCCCCAGTTAGAATCCAGCCATACAACTGTCCCATCATCTTTTCCTTCTAATTCTTTCTCTCCGTTCTTCTATATTCCATCGTCTTAGACTCCTATTCCACCACAAGGTGTTCCATCAGTTTCTGTGGATCCAGCGGTGCTCAGTGATTAGACTGGCGCAAGTATATTTTTAGAACCCTAAAAATTTTTATAGAAATATTTATTTTCATTATAACATGTTGTGATAAAATATTTGTTTTTATTTAATGACAGATACATCTACTAATAGGAGGCGGGGGTGGGGGTGTACATGCATGCGTGTGGTGTGGAACCACCGCACACAAGTTATGGTGGATTACAATAAAGACAACCAAATGGTTGAGAAAACATGCTAGCAATGTCAGCGTTTTTTGACGACACTTTCCAAATACTCCGACATCATTCCCGTCAGCCCACTATTGTGGAGAAATTTTGCACATGAGGTCAAGGATAAAGCATGGGCAGCGATATGGGTAATAAATATGTTGTATTTAATTCCAGGAATTATTTTTGTATTTATATGAATTAATATTTTGATGTCAGCTTCGATTTAATTTTCCCGATGGTGAGGGTGCACGACCGGAATGTCTAAAGGATTTAGGAAATATTTGGAGAGCCTACAACCATGAGTGGTATATAGGATGGCATTCTCTAGTTGACACTAAGTTAGAGGTGGTACCAGTCGTGGATGATTTTCCTATAGAGAAGTATCGTCAGATGATTACTCATTGGACGACTTCCCAGTTTAAGGTATTAATTACATTTGAAGTATTTAAATAATAACATTCATATTTTTTATTAATATTATCCTTTGAATTATCTAATTTTATTTAAGAATCATATGAAAAAAATAAAAAAAACATTAATGCAAAAAAATTCCTCCACACACTAGGATGTACTACGATGTCTGATCCTGAGGGGAAGCAAGTATGACAATTGTTTATAAGTGTTCTTTATGACTTAAAGTTTCCTTTGTTTCCTAAATTATTTAATAATTTGCTAAAGTTTTCATATAACATTAGTTTTCAATGACATTGCAGAGGAAAATACCGAAAATTGATGGACTTGTGCCTCCAGCAAACCTGTTTTGCTCGAGTAGAGGGGAAAAGGATGGAAGTGTCATAAACGAAAAACCTCAGTAGCAGATTGTAAGTTTTAATATGTTGATTTTATATTTTAATATCATATTTTTTAACTTAATGATATATTTATATTTGTAACAGGCTGCTTTAGAGCCCGTCGATGCCTAAGAACCAGATAATTTTGGGCCAACTCAACACTTAAATCAGGTGTTGGGAGAGGAGCATCATGGCAGAGTACACTGCCGAGATAGGATAGCCCCGAAGAGGTATTTTCCCTCCTCAGGTACGAGTTTTAGTGCAACTGAGCTGCAGTATGTTAGCGCACAGGCAGAACAGGAAGACAAAATGTCCATAGAGACTGCAGAACAGTCTTCTAGGGAAAATAGTGCATTTATGAAATTCATTTAAGTTCTATATCCAACACTTCCACTAGAGGCTAGCCTAGATTTTGATGAATATATGTCTTAAATACGTTCTATATATTGTGAACCAGTTGGCAATTATAGTGGTGTTCAAGACGATGTCCAGCCTAACGATGATGATGGTGAGGATTCTTGTAACACCCCGAGCTTCCATGATACGTTTCTAATTCAATAATGCAATAGCTTGCGTTGTACGCAACTTCGAGTTCTAAAACACCGCGACTAATCAAAGTAGCCGTTATGAATTGTAATAACCACTTTTTAAAATTATAGAAATTTTATATTTCAAAATGGACTTCATTTTTGGATTCGGAATATCGAAATTAGCCTATGTTGAATTTTTAGTATTTTTCTGAGAACTTCTAATTTTTTATGAATAGTGAAAAATACTTAAAAAAAACTTTTTTAATCAAAATAATTTATAGTGATAAATTATACTATTTAGTGGTTTTAAAGTATAATTATAATATATTTTTACCATTTTATCCAATGGTGGTCATTATAATTAATTTAACATTGAAATTGGACATAAACAATTGCCAATCTTTTGATATAAATTGTTTCTTAAAAAACACGCTATTTGTTGTGACAGCGGGAATTAATTATAAAATCAATTAATGAAACTTATATGTTTGGAATTTTATAAAATAGACATCATTTTTGAATTCGGAATATCAATTATAGCTTAGGGTGAAATTTTGGCATTGTTCTGAAAAACTTCAATTTTTGATGAATAGTGAAACCACTAAGTGGTAGTTAAATAACTGATTTTTCGTTTAAATGAAATATTAACACTTCTGTGATTTGATTTTCAAAAATCCGACATACATGGTTTTCATTAAGAAGTAAAATGTGGTTCAATGAGATTAAAATAATTTTTTGGTGAATAGTAACTTTTATGTTCTTAATCGCGATTAGAGGTAATTAGTGTAGTTTAAGGTAAAAAAAATGTTTTAATAATATGATATGAGCTTGACACTTGTCCTAATCCTATTGGATGAGTCATGGCCGACCAAGAAAACCCATGGGTCAACTTGGGGACCCCATGGATCCACTTTGGTTGGAAAATGACATTAATATATATTTATTTAATGTTAAAATTAAATTGACACAAACATGAGTTGTTTTACTAAAACAGTTTTTAAGTGGGGTTACACAAGTCCAAATTTTGATTATAAATATTCATTAGAAATAAAAAAAGATTTCATACATCATAGTATTTTTTTTATAATTTTTAGACATTAAATAATTTAAATTATTTATGACATCATGATGATGCAGCAATGACCTCATTATTTAACGATTTAAATAAAATGAGAAGATAATGTAAAATCCAAGGCTTACACTTGTCCAAAGCCTATTGGATGAGGAGATTTCGAACACTTATCACCATATCCTAGAATTATACAAGTGTGGGACCTTTAGAATCCGAAAAGCATTGTATAATAGAATAACATTTCATTACTTTCTAAAAGTGCCCCTCCTCTCCTCTTATAAAAGGCCCCCACCTTTACCACCTTATTCACACCTTAAAGCCATTTGGCTCGGCCAACCTCTGCCAAAATAATCTCCCAACATCCCTGCCTTACTCCTAGAAGCCTCACTTTGGGCAGAATTCTTCCCAAGGAATCCTTTGGCTCAAATCAAAAAGAGCTACCCTATTTTTAAGGTAATGTCTTCTCTAATGTTGTTTTGTTTCATTTTGCTTCTCCAACCCCTTAAACTCTTTTCATTCCTTTCTTTTGTAACAACAACAGTATCTACAATATACTAGGATGTTGTTATGATAAGGATTTGGTTTACACTTACACACACATTCGTGTAATGGTTAAAGAACATACTGTTTCTGTGGGTGGCGAAATACTGCCTCACGAAACGATGATTGTTCAAATTCTTTTAACACCTATAATGGTGGCCATTTTGATGACTCTATTTTTATATATGATATATATATTATGTTTATGTTTTCTTTATGCTTCAGTATTTCTCATTTATGGCATACTTTATGATTTCCATTATGGGTAAACGCGATAATTTTATTTTAGGAAGTGCGGACTACCGCCCCCTCAAAGTGATGTGAATCGTTAATGCCATATGTGGGATGTATAAAGGATGGAGTAAATGATATTATATATGATATTATACTGGAACTATATTATACCTTTATATCATTATGATTTCATTCCATTAAATACTAAATAGAAATGAAAGTAGCGTTCATGCGTACGTACGGCTTACCGTCTCCATGAACGGTGCATTTCATTCTTTACCTCTAAATGTTACGTAATATTATAAATGAATGTATATAATGGATATATATGATATATATGAAATATAAATCATGAATATAATTCTGGAGATAATGGATATTCTACCACATAAACAACTTGTAATTATAAGAAGTTTATTGTTGACTCAAGTACCAAAGATCGACAAAACGACCGTTATTAACTTAAATAATTACATAATGTTCATATCATTGTAATAAGTGATATAAAAAGGATAATGAAATTGAAAATGGTTCTTAATAAGGTATATATTAACTCTAGTTTATTATTCATGAGGTTAAAGAATGGTTGAGTCAAGTCAGACACGAGGTAAGGGAATTTCTTAACCCAACTTCCATTCTTTGGGTTAATCTCCTACTTTCAAATTATGTCATGATATTATTGTGTCCTATCTTGTATTTTTTACATTATTTATTTGTAATTATAGTGAATACACATAATATACCTACTTTATAAAAAAATGATCTTTTTAAGGACTTCGTCTCAATCCCCTTTCATTGAGGCATATTTGGTTTTATACACAACTTTCTTTTATACGGTGTATAAACCCCTTTGACTTTTACGGTTATTCAAAAGAAATCTTTTTATACGAAGCTTTTTTCTAAACGACAAAAGGGAATGTTTTTCTTTCCGTACTTATGCGGCGACAACGACTTCTCCACCACCGTGACCATTATTTGAGTTTCACCTTCCTCTACAAGCCATCTTTTTTTTAATGAAAAATAAATACAATGTTTTAACTTTCTTTTATTTTGGTATTGAAAATGGTTTTGAAAGCGTTTTTATTATAACAATGTGTTGTATTGATATCTTGTGATTGAAATGTTGAAATGTTATGTTTCCTTTATGCATGTTTTATGTGATACGATTATGTTATGGTTTATGATATGTTTAAACCTATTCATATGAGGAATGTGTTGGACTTAATAAGTGACGGGTGGAGCCCGCTAGAGCTCCTCGATGCATCGATAGGTCTCATGAGACAACTAGACGTGGAATTGGCCGAGGCCCTTTCCCAATTTGATTTATGGTTTTGGCTGAGGCCTTAATCATTTTAGACATCTTGGCCGAGGCCGTGACAAAATGTTTCAGAATGTCTGGCATTATACATTCCCTCATTATGAAAGTGGTTATTGATATTTCATGTGATTATTCGACTAGTAGAACATCCATGTGAGTAAGTAAATGGCATTATTTAATTTTATTTTTTCCATATTATTCTGAAGTTCAAGTTTAAAAAGGATTTTGTTTTAGTTATACATGGCCTTAAATGTTAATGTTTATTTATGAAAGCTTCCACAATATTGTTATCCTTACTGAGCATCTGAGCTCACCCCTTTCAATGTTTTAATATTTTCCAGGATGTGAAGAAGTATTTTATGAATGACCTGCAGGGATTGTGAGAAGAGGATATGAGTGTGGACTATGGAGACTGTGTTATTGTAGTTTTTCACTTTATGATGTAATGTAACGTTTGCGAATGTATCTAGTGTTTCCAAGGCTACTAAACTAATCGGTCTTTCGAGACTTGATCTTTTGTGATCATGCCAATGTTACGAAGTAATGCACCGACTCTGGGTAGCTGGGGTCGGGGCGTTACAGTTGGTATCAGAGGCATTTTAGTACTAACCTTGGAAGCTAGATTTAGATAAACTCTGATTAGAGCACATAGCCCGAAGATAGACTTTGAGGATTAGTATAGAAGAACTTCCTATAATTTTGGTATTATAGAGATTTTGTGAGTTTTCAGAGATATACATCCCTGTCTGGATACGAGCAGGTAAAGGCGGCTCTGGAACAGACGTACCTAGGGATAAAACCCAAAAATACTGCTTTGAGCTAGACTCGAACGGGAACTGGTCCACGACAACGGGCCTTGCTGCACTTTTGGTTATGACAATCCCGGGGGATATGCTTTGGATAATTCTCATTTTTTTATAAACCACTATGAAGGGTTATGAGTATATACTTCCTCAAAGAAAACATTTTTATGGATTATATCCATAAATAGTTCAATTTATGTTAAGTATCTTACAAGTATGAAATTATGTATTTTGATTCATAAACTAATATAGTTTATGCCATTGTTTAGAAATGGAGCCTAGTGGAAGGAATGGAAATCGTATCAATGCACGCACTCCGTGTAAGGATTGCCCTCCTGCTCAAGATAATTATTGTGGATCTAGAGATACAATTGGTGCTGATCAACTTATTACCATACTGGGACAACTCACTCAGGTTATGAATAATAACCTTACTCGTATGGAGCACCCTGATCCGCAACGTGGAGGACCAATGTTAGACCGCTTCATGAGGCAACAACCACCAACATTTAATGGGGGTACAAATCCATTAGTAGCTGAGAAATGGATAAACTCCTTAGAGAAAATATTCCACGCCTTGGGGAGTAGTGAAAGAAAAAAGGTTATCATGGTAGTTTACCGCCTCACTGGAGATGCTGATCAATGGTGGTCATTGATTCAAAACACAAAGGAATATGATGACATATCGAATATGGAATGGAGGGAGTTCAAAGATCTTTTCTTAGAAAAATACTTTCCTCATGACCATAGAGCAGATATGGAAAGGCAATTTCTGTGTCTGAGGCAGAAGGAGGATGAGAATGTCGCAAAGTATGAGGCTAACTTTACAAGGTTAGCGAGGCATGCTGGAGATTATATACGTAAACCAAGAGGTAATATTGATCGTTTCTATGATGTGTTAAAACCATTTCTCCGTCGAGCTTTAGTATCACAATCGTTCTCGACATATGAAGATATTGTCTCATGTGCAATCAAGACAGAAAAGAATTCTCTAAGTCTTATGACAACAAAGTAAAGCAAGTGAAGAAGAGAACGGTGGAACAAGAGATAGATAAAGGGAAAAAGAGAAACAAGGATTTTCCATTATGTGATAATTGTGGGAAGAATCACCCTGGTACGTGCCTAAAAGGAATGGGAGTTTCTTATAAATGTGGAGAAAAGGGTCACCAAGCTCGTGATTGCAATTGAATGAAAGAGGCTGTCAAAGTTGAATGCTACAATTGTAGGGAAATGGGACATTATGCAAATGAATGTCCTAAGCGTCAGGGAAACTTACCTCTGAAAAGGCCAAGGGATCAAGGAAATCTTATGCTGTTACTACAGTTGAAGGAGAATAACTAATGTGTTAGTGCTTTTGGACTCATGGATTATACTCTGGTTATAAGGATAATGTGATATATATATATATATAATGATTGTACTGCAGTACTTGTTGATTTCATTATGGTTTTAATATGATGAAGGTAATTATATTTTTAGTATGTGACAATAAGAGAAACTTTTCTTTGTTTGGGGAATCTGATAAATTGATTTTGGAATTAAGAGACCTTTTAGAGAAAGTCTGGACAGAGGTATTTTGGATAACTATAAAGGTTGGAGTGGATTAAGTTGATCTTTGGATAGTATTGTTTAAGGTTAAAAAATTTATGAAGATTATTTTTGGAATATTATGATACTATAGTTTTAGGAAAAGGACAACCTGTAGGGTGGGGCATAACCCGTCGCGTCGGACAAAGCTGCAGGAATCGAACCCACAATCATAGTGCGACAGGCCTTTATTTCCTACCACTAGCCTACAAGAAGTCCCTGGTTATTACAAAATAATTTTACTAATCTAAATGGTATGTGTTAACATTTGTAACCTTATACAATTAGGATAAATAGAATATTTTTTAGTTACGTTACCATTTGGAGTAAAAGTTGGGTTTGTGGTAAAAATTTATTAATGAATGAAAGTGTACATAACAAGTATGTACATTCCCTTACGTTCATAGTAAATATCCTAAATAAATTCCTCAACATTATAAAAGTTAACTCAAAACAAAAATGTTGTCGGTTAACTTTTCCTACTGGGGAATCAATGATCGTTTAACCAATCAAAAGTTTGTGATTTTCTTGTAGTTAAACTTTCTCCTAATCCTGTTTTCTATAACTCTCCATCAGACCTTGATGGTTTGTTTCTCCCCCATATCCATATTTTCATAGAATCCTAGAATGGGCTATCTCGGGTGACCTTTGTACTTATCTTGCTTTCTTTTAATGCTATATATTTATTAACCTCATTTCTGATGTGGGTTTTCCACAAAGGTATTTTCTCTTTTCAACCTTTTGTTTTCAAAGAAAAATTTCAAATTGCGAGGACGCAATTTATTGAAGGAGGGGAGAATGTAACACCTCGAGCTTCCATGATACGCTTCTCATTCAATAATGCAATAGCTTGCATTGTACGCAACTTCGAGTTCTAAAACACCGCGACTAATCAAAGTAGCCGTTATGAATAGTAATAACCACTTTTTAAAATTATAGAAATTTTATATTTCAAAATGGACTTCATTTTTGGATTCGGAATATCGAAATTAGCCTATGTTGAATTTTTAGTATTTTTCTGAGAACTTCTAATTTTTTATGAATAGTGAAAAATACTTAAAAAAAACTTTTTTAATCAAAATAATTTATAGTGATAAATTATACTATTTAGTGGTTTTAAAGTATAATTAGAATATATTTTTACCATTTTATCCAATGGTGGTCATTAGAATTAATTTAACATTGATATTGGACATAAATAATTGCCAATCTTTTGATATAAATTGTTTCTTAAAAAACACGCTATTTGTTGTGACAGCGGGAATTAATTATAAAATTAATTAATGCAACTTATATATTTGGAATTTTTTAAAGTAGACATCATTTTTGAATTCGGAATATCAATTATAGCTTAGGGTGAAATTTTGGCATTGTTCTGAAAAACTTCAATTTTTGATGAATAGTGAAACCACTAAGTGGTAGTTAAATAACTATTTTTTCGTTTAAATGAAATATTACCACTTATGTGATTTGATTTTCGAAAATCCGACATACATGGTTTTCATTATGAAGTAAAATGTGGTTCAATGAGATTAAAATAATTTTTTGGTGAATAGTAACTTTTAAGTTCTTAATCGCGATTAGAGGTAATTAGTGCAGTTTAAGGTAAAAACAATGTTTTAATAATATGATATGAGCTTGAAAATTGTCCTACTCCTATTGGATGAGTCATGGACGACCAAGACAACCCATGGGTCAACTTGGGGACCCCATGGAGCCAATTTGGTTGGAAAATGACATTAATATATATTTATTTAATGTTAAAATTAAATTGACACAAACATGAGTAGTTTTACTAAAACAGTTTTTAAGTGGGGTTACACAAGTCCAAATTTTGATTATAAATATTAATTAGAAATATAAACAGATTTACTACATCATAGTATTTTTTTTATAATTTTTAGATATTAAATAAATTAAATTATTTATGACATCAAGATGATGCAGCGATGACCTCATTATTTAACGATTTAAATAAAATGAGAAGATAATGTATAATACAAGGCTTAAACTTGTCCAAAGCCTATTGGATGAGGAGATTTCGAACCCTTATCACCTTATCCTCGAATTATACAAGTGTGGGACCTTTAGAATCCGAAAAGCATTGTATAATAGAATAACATTTCATTACTTTCCAAAAGTGCCCCTCCTCTCCTCTTATAAAAGGCCCCCACCTCTACCACCTTATTCACACCTTCAAGCCATTTGGCTCGGCCAAACTCTGCCCAAATACTCTCCCAACATCCCTCCATTACTCCTAGAAGCCTCACTTTGGTCAGAATGCTTCCCAAGGAAGCCTTTGGCTCAAATCAAAAAGAGCTACCCTATTTTTAAGGTAATGTCTTCTCTAATGTTGTTTTGTTTCATTTTGCTTCTCCAACCACTTAAACTCTTTTCATTCCTTTATTTTGTAACAACACCAGTATCTACAATATACTAGGATGTTGTTATGATAAGGATTTGGTTTACACTTACACAAAAATTCATCTAATGGTTAAAGAACATACTGTTTCTGTGGGTGGCGAAATACTGCCTCACGAAACGATGATTGTTCAAATTCTTTTAACACCTATAATGGTGTCCATTTTGATGACACTATTTTCATATATGATATATATAATATGTTTATGTTTTCCTTATGCTTCTGTATTTTTCATTTATGGAATACTTTATGATTTCCATTATGGGTAAATGCGATAATTTTATTTTAGGAAGTGCGGACTACCGCCCCCTCAAAGTGATGTGAATCGTTAATGCCATATGTGGGATGTATAAAGGATAAAGTAAATGATATTATATATGATAATATAATGGAACTATATTATACCTTTATATCATTATGATTTCATTCCATTAAATACGAAATAGAAATGAAAGTAGCGTTCATGCGTACGTACGGCATACCGTCTCCATGAACGGTGCATTTCATTTCTTACCACTAAATGTTACGTAATATTATAAATGAATGTATATATTGGATATATATGATATATATGACATCTAAATCGTGAATATAATTCTAGAGATAATGGATATTCTACCACATAAACAACTTGTAATTATAAGAAGTTTATTGTTGACTCAAGTACCAAAGATCGACAAAACGACCATTATTAACTTAAATAATTACATAATGTTCATATCATTGTAATAAGTGATATAAAAAGGATAATGAAATTGAAATGGTTCTTAATAAGGTATATATTATCTCTAGTTTATTATTCAGGAGGTTAAAGAACGGTTGAGTCAAGTCAGACACGAGGTAAGGGAATTTCTTAACCCAACTTCCATTCTTTGGGTTAATCTCCTACTTTCAAATTATGTCATGATATTATTGTGTCCTATCTTGTATTTTTACATTATTTAGGTGTAATTATAGTGAATACACATAATAGACCTACTTTATAAAAAAATGATCTTTTTAAGGACTTCGTCTCAATCCACTTTCATTGAGGCATATTTGGTTTTATACACAACTTTCTTTTATACGGTGTATAAAACCCTTTGACTTTTATGGTTATTCAAAAGGAATATTTTTATACGAAGCTTTTTGCTAAACGACAAAAGGGAATGTTTTTCTTTCCGTACTTATGCGGCAACAACGACTTCTCCGCCACCGTGACCATTATTTGAGTTTCAGCTTCCTCTACAAGCCATCTTTTTTTTAATGAAAAATAAATACAAAGTTTTATCTTTATTTTATTTTGGTATTGAAAATGGTTTTGAAAGCATTTTTATTATAACAATGTGTTGTATTGATATCTTGTGATTGAAATGTGGAAATGTTATGTTTCCTTTATGCATGTTTTATGTGATACGATTATGTTATGGTTTATGATATGTTTAAACCTATTCATATGAGGAATTTATTGGACTTAATAAGTGACGGGTGGAGCCCGCTATTGCTCCTCGATGCATCGGTAGGTCTCATGAGACAACTAGACGTGGAATTGGCCGAGGCCCTTTCCCAATTTGATTTATGGTCTTGGCTGAGGCCTTAATCATTTTATACGTCTTGGCCGAGGCCTTGACAAAATGTTTCAGAATGTCTGGCATTATACATTCCCTCATTATGAAAGTGGTTATTGATATTTCATGTGATTATTAGACTAGTAGAATATCCATGTGAGTAAGTAAATGGCATTATTTAATTTTATTTTTGCCATATTATTCTGATGTTCAAGTTTAAAAAGGCTTTTGTTTTAGTTATACATGGCCTTAAATGTTAATGTTTATTTATAAATGCTTCCGCAATATTGTTATCCTTACTGAGCATCTGAGCTCACCCCTTTCAATTTTTTAATATTTTCCAGGATGTGAAGTAGTATTTTATGAATGACCTGCAGGGATTGTGAGAAGAGGATATGAGTGTGGACTATGGATACTGTGTTATTGTAGTTTTTCACTTTATGATGTAATGTAACGTTTGCGAATGTATCTAGTGTTTCCAAGGCTACTAAAATAATCGGTCTTTCGAGACTTGATCTTTTGTGATCATGCCAATGTTACGAAGTAATGCACCGACTCTGGGTAGCTGGGGTCAGGGCATTACAATTCTGATGTGGAAGAGGAGGGAGAGGAGGAGGGTGAGGTGGATGGTGAGGGCAAGGAGGAGGCGAGGGAGAGGAGGAGGGTGAGGGCGTGGAGGAGGGTGCTGAGGAGGGTGAGGATGATGAAGGGGATGATGACGATGGTGATGATTTTGGTGATGATGGTGATGGTGATGTGGGACAAATTGATCAGTTACATTTCTGACTAATATTACTGAGATTTGATGTATAATCTATTCTAGTTGTTTGTTTTATCTAGACCCTTCGTATAGTACTGGAGTTGATTTATTTTTATATATTGTCTGATTTCATGGATGTTGATGTCTTTTAGTGGGTGTGGTGTATCTTGAGCATGTTTATAGAGTTGTGTGTGTTTGGGAACTCCCTAGACAGCCCCCCTACTTCATGGACCCTAGAAAACCCCCCAAAATCCTCCTTGGACCCCAAAAAACCCCAGAAATCCCCCCAGACATCCCCCCACATAGCCCCCCACCATCCTCCTTGGTCCCCAGACAGCCCCCTGGATACCCCCAGACGGCCCCCCAGACAGCCCCCCCACCCTCCTCCCGGGACCCCGGACAGCCCCCCAGACAGCCCCCCCCCGATAGCCCCCGTACCCTTCTCCTTGGACCACAAACAACCCCCTGAAGACCCCCATACATCCCCTCTCACATCCCCCACCCTCCTCCTTGGTCCTCAGATAGCCCCCCCTAACACCCCCCAGACAGCCCCCCAGACAACCCCCAGGACAGACCCCCGGAAAGACCCCCCTCCTCTCTGGACCCCGGACAGCTGCCCAAAAAGCCCCCCAGACAGCCCCTGGATAGCCCCCCACCCTCTTACTTGGACCCTGGACAGCCCCCCAAACACCCCCCAGATAGCCCCCACAAAGCCCCCCCACCCTCTTCCTTGGTCCCCGGACACCCCCCCGGACACCCCCCAGACTGCCCCCCAGACACCCCCGAACACCCCCCGGATTGTGTTGATACTTTAGAAAAATGATCTTTGGGTCCATTTTGACATGTACGAGTCATCCCTACTTCAATACGAGGCATGGTGTGGCCGACACCACTGAAAGTGTCTCAAGTTTATTCGAAATGGATAACATTTTTAGTGAAAATAACAATTAGCATACGGAAAACCAACCAAACACATTCGGATGGTGTTTATAAATTATCAAAATGATCCATTGTCATATGTGACATGTACAATTCAACCCCGCCTCAATATGAGGCTCGATGTTGCTGGAAACACTCAAAGTGTCTTTCTTTTGTTTAAAATGGGCATCATTTTAAGTGAAAACAACAACTGACATACGGAAAACTGACCAAAACCATTTCGAATGTGTTGATGCTTTAGGAAAACATTCCATGAGTCATTTTTGATGTGTACGAGTCAACCTTGTCTCAATCCATGATGCTGTGTGGCTGGCACCACTGAATGTGTCTCTCTTTAGTTTAAAATGGACTTAATGTAAAGTGAAAACAACAACTAACATACGGAAAACAAACCAAACACTTTCAGATTCTGTCGAATATTTAGGAAAACGATCCATGGGTCATATGTGACATGTACGAGTCAAACCTACCTCAATCCAAGTCACAGTGTTGTCGGGATCACTTTATGTGTCTCTATTTTGTTTAAAATGGACAACATTTTAAGTACATACAGAAACTGACCAAACGGATTCTGATTGTATTTATACGTTAGAACAATGATCCATGAGTCATATGTAATGTGTACTAATCAACCCCTCCTCAATCTGAGGTGCGGTGTAACCAGCACCACTCAAAGTGTCTCTCTTTTATTTCAAAAGGACACCATTTTAAGTGAAACCATAAACTGGCATATGGAAAACTGACCAAATGCATTTGGATTGTGCCTAATCTTTAGAAAAATGATATAGGGGTCATTTGAGACGTGTGAAAGTCAACCTCGTCTAAATCCGAGGCACGGTGTGGCCAGTACCACTCTAACTGTGTCTCTTTAGTTTAAAATGGACAAGATTATATGTGAAAAGAACAACTGGCATACGGAAAACAGACCAAACGTATTCAGATTCTGTTGATAATTTATCAAAACGATCCATGGGTCTTATTTGATGTGTAAGATCCAAATAGGGCTCAATCCGAGTTGCGGTGTGGCCACTATCACTCTAAGTGTTTCTCTTTTGTTTAAAATGTACAACATTTTATGTACAGAAGGAAAACCGACCAAACACATTCGGTTTCAATTGAAACTTTTGGAGAACGATCCATGGGTCATATGTGATGTGTATGAGTCAACCTCACCTCAATCCGAGGCATGATGTGTCTGGAACCACTCAAGGTGTCTCTCTTTTGTTTAAAATGGACTTCATTTTAAGTGAAAACAACAACAAGTATATGGAAAACTGACTAAACTGATTCTGATTGTGTTGATACTTCAGCACAACAATCCATGTGTCGTATGTAATGTGTACGATTCAACTCCAGCTCAATATAAGGCACAGTGTGGCTAACACCATTCATAGTGTCTCTCTTTTGTTTAAAATGGAAATAATTTTAAGTGAAAAAAAACAACTGACATATGAAAAGCTGACCAAACTGATTCAAAATGTGTTGATACTGTAAGGCATCGATACATGGGTCATATGTGATGTGTATCAATCAACCCCGCCTCAATCTGAGGTGAGGCACGGTGTCTCCGGGATCACTCTAACTGTCTATCTTTCGTTTAAAATGGAGAACATTTTATGTACATAGGGAAGACTGACCAAACGGATTTAGATTGTGTTGATACTTTAGAACAATGATCCATGTGTCATATGTGACGTGTACAAATCAACCTCGCCTCAATCTGAGCACAGTGTGGCTGGAACCACTCAAAGTGTCTCTCTTTTGTTTCAAAAGGACATCATTTTAAGTGAAAACATCAATTGGCATATAGAAAACTAACCAAACACATTCGTATTGTGTTTATACTTTTGTAAAATGATCCATGGGTAATTTGAGATGTGTAAGAGTCAACCCCGTCTAATTCTGAGGCGCGGTGTGGCCGATACCACTCTAAATGTGTCTCTTTTGTTTAAAATAGACAATATTATAAGTGAAAAGAACAATTGGCATAGGAAAATCAACCAAACGCATTTGGATTCTGTTGATAATTTGTCACAACGATCCATTGGTCATATGTGATGTGTATGTGCCCACCCGGGCTCAATCTGAGTTGCAGTGTGGCCAAGATCACTCTAAGTGTCTCTCTTTTTTTTTAAATGGAAAATATTTTAAGTACATATAGAAAACTGACCAAACACATTCGGTTTACATTGAAACTTTAGGATAATGATCCATGGGTCATATGTGACTTGTACAAGTCATCCACGCCTCAATCCGACATGCGGTGGGGCCGACACCACTCAAAGTGTCTCTATTTTGTTTAAAATGGACTTCATTTTTAGTGAAAACAACAACTAGAATATGAAAAACTGACCAAATGGATTCTTATTGTTTTGATACATTAGCACAATGATCCATGGGTCATATGTGACGTGTATGAGTCAACCCCGCCTCAATTCGTGGCACGGTGTAGCAGACATCAATCATAGTGTCTCTCTTTTGTTTAAAATGGACATCATTTTAAGTGAAAACAACAACAGACATACAA
This sequence comes from Viscum album, assembly GCA_963277665.1. Lineage (NCBI taxonomy): Eukaryota > Viridiplantae > Streptophyta > Magnoliopsida > Santalales > Viscaceae > Viscum > Viscum album. Next base: position 1,309,339,130 of record OY728153.1, on the reverse strand, counting down.
AAAACTAATCAAATGAATTTTAAATGTAATTATGCCTTAGGAAATCAATCCATCGGTAATATGTGACATGTATGAGTCAACCCCGCCTCAATCCGAGGCATGGTGTGGCTGGGATTACTCTAAGTGTCTCCCTTTGGTTTAAAATGGACAACATTTTAAGTACATATGGAAAACTGACCAAACAAATTCTGATTGTGTTTATACGTTAACGAAATGATCCCTGGGTCATATGTGACGTGTACGAATCAACCCTACCTCAATATGAGGCATGGTGTGTCTGGAACCACTCAAAGTGTCTCTCTGTTGTTTCAAAATGACATCATTTTAAGTGAAAACATCAACTGGCATACAGAAAACTAACGAAACGCATTTGGATTGTGTTGAAACTTTAGGACAACGATAAATGAGCTATTTGAGACATTTACAAGTCTCCTCTATCTAAATCCAAGGTACGGTGTGGCTGGTACCACTCTAACCATGTATCTTTTGTTTAAAATGGACAGGATTATAAGTGAAAAGAAAAACTAACATACGAAAAACTGACCAAATGCATTCAGATTATGTTAATAATTTATCAAAATGATCCATGGGTCATATGTGACGCGTATGAGCCAACCCGGGCTCAATCCGAGTTGCGGTGTGGCTGGGATCACTCTAAGAGTCTCTCTTTTGTTTAAAATGGACAACATTTTAATTACATACAGAAATATTAAGAAACACATTCGGTTTCCGTTGAAAATTTTGGAAAATTATCCATGGGTCATATGTGACGCGTATGAGACAACCTCACCTCAATCCGAGGCATGGTGTGTCCAACACTACTCAAAGTGTCTCTCTTTTGTTTAAAATGGACTTCATTTTAAGTGAAAATAACAACTAGCTTACGAAAAGCTGACCAAACGGATTCTGATTGTGTTGATAATTTAGCACAATGATCCATGGGTCATATGTGACATTTACGGGTCAAATCTGCCTCAATCCGAGGTGTGGTGTGGGTGACACAATTCATAGTGTCTCTCTTTTGTTTAAAATGGACATCATTTTAAGTGAAAACAACAACTGATATACGAAAAACTGACCAAACACATTAAAAATATGTTGATGCCTTAGGAAAATGATCCATGGGTCATATGTGAAGTGTACGATTCAACCCCGCCTCAATCCGAGGCACGGTGTGGCCAAGGTCACAATAAGTGTCTCTCTTTTGTAAAAAATGGACAACATTTTATGTACATACGAAAAACTAAACCAACTGATTCTGATTGTGTTGATACTTTATCACAACGATCCATGGGTCATATGTGATGTGTACGAATCAACCCTGCCTCAAAATGAGATGCGGTGTGGCCGGCACTACTCAAAGTGTCTCTCTTTTGTTTTAAAAGGACATTATTTTAAGTGAAAACATCAATTGGAATACGGAAAACTGACCAAACACATTCATATTGTGTTGATACTTTAAGAAAATGGTCCATGGGTCCTTTGAGATGTGTACGAGTCAACCTTGTCTATATCTGAGGCACGGTGTTGCCGGTACCACTCTAACTATGTCTCTTTTGTTTAAAATGGACAGGATTATAAGTGAAAAGAACAACTGGCATATGGAAAACTGACCAAAAGCATTCGGATTCTGTTTATAATTTATCAAAACGATCCATGGGTCATATTTGACGTTTATGAGCTAACCCGTCATCAATCCGAGTTTAGGTGTGGTTAGGATCAATATATGTGTCTCTCTTTTGTTTAAAATGGACAACATTTTAAGTACATATGGAAAACTGATCAAACACATTCGGTTTCTATTGAAACTTTAGGAAAACGACCCATGGGTCATATATGACACGTAGAAGCCAACCCAAGCTCAATCCGAGTTGTGGTGTGGCTGGGATCACTCCAAGTGTCTCTATTTTGTTTAAAATTGACAACATTTTAACTACATATGTAAAACCGACCAAACACATTCGGTTTCCATTGAAACTTTAGGAGAACGATCCATGGGTCATATGTGACGTGTATGAGTCAACCTCACCTCAATCCGGGGAGCGGTGTAACTGACACCCCTCAAAGTGTCTCTCTTTTGTTTAAAATGGTTATCACTTTAAGTGAAAATGATTACATGCATAGAGAAAACTTACCAAATGTATTCTAATTGTGTTGATACTTTAGCACAATGATCCATGGGTTATTTGAGACATGTACGAGTCAACCCCATATAAATCTGAGGCATGGTGTGGCCGATACGATTCATAGTGTATCTCTTTTGTTTAAAATGGACATCATTTTAAGTGAAAACAACAACTAACAAACAAAAAACTGACCAAATTCATTCAAAATGTGTTGATACATTAGGAAAAATATCCATGGGTCATATGTGATCTGTACAAGTCAACCTCACCTCAATCGGAGGCACGGTGTGGCCGAGATCACTCTAAGTGTCTCTCTTTTGTTTAAAATGGACAACATTTTAAGTACATATAGAAAACTGACCAAACAGAATATGATTGTGTTGATAAATTTACAAAACTATACTTGGGTCATATGTGACGTGTAAAAATCAATCCCACCTCCATCTGAGGCACGGTGTGGCCGACACCACTCAAAGTGTCTCTCTTTTGTTTCAAAAGGATATCATTTTAAGTGAAAACATGAACTGACATACGGAAACCCGACCAAAGACATTTGTATTGTGTTGATACTCTAGAAAAATGATCCATGGGTTATTTGAGACATGTACGAGTCAACCCCATCTAAATCTGAGGCATGGTGTGGCTAGTACCACTCTAACTGTGTCTCTTTTGTTTAAAATGTATAGGATTATAAATGAAAAGAACAAATGGTTTACGAAAAATAGACCAAATGCATTCAGAATCTGTTTATACTTTAGTACAATGATCCATGGGTCATATGTGATGTGTACGAGTCAACCGCGCCTCAATCAAAGTTGCGGTGTGGCCAAAACCACCCAAAGTGTCTCTCTTATGTTTGAAATGGACAACATTTTAAGTACATACAGAAAACCAACCAAACGTATTCTGATTGTGTTGATATTTTAGCAGAACTATCTATGGGTAATTTGTGACATGTACGAGTGAACCACGCCTTAATCTGAGGCACGGTGTGGCCGGCACCACTCAAAGTGTCTCTATTTTATTTAAAAGTCACTTTATTTTAATTGAAAACAACAACTGACATACCGAAAACTGACCAAACTCTTTCGGAATATATTGATACTTTAGGAAAACGATCCATGGGTCATTTGTGATGTGTACAAGTTAACCTCACCTCAATACGAGGCACGGTGTGGATGGTATCACTCCATGTGTATGTATTTTTTTAAAATGGACATCATTTCTAGTAAAAACATATGGTGTATGAAAAACCGATCAAATTATGAATTGAATTCCAGATTCCACATATAATTGTCATCTATGTTTTAAATTGAATTATAAATGAATTATTTATGTTTATAATTATGTTATGAATTCTGATTTAATTCTGGATGTGTATAGTTCCAGGATTAATTATATGTTAAATGTGTATGAATTTGTTCTCTATATGTATGTGTTAGTTAGTTACTGCATGTACAATAATTGTATATGTATGTGTTTGTTTATTGCATGTATTATAATTTGAAATGATTGGAAATGAGAGTGAAATTGGAAGGAGGGGGAATGGACTGGCTGCTGTGCAAATTGTAGGCTGCTGTGTAATTTGCACAGCATAGGCTAAGCCAATGGTTTGAAATAGTTGGCATAGAGTTCTGAGTTTTCTTACCAATGGTTCCCTATGAACCATTGGTAAAAATCATTTCCCAATGATTTAGGAACTGTTGGGAAGGATGTTATCTAGATGGTTTTCCCAACAATTCAAGCCAAACCGTTGGAAAAAACTATCCCAATACTTTGGCACAACCATTGGGATAGGTTCATTTTTTCTAACCTATCCCAACGGTTCAGTGTAAAATGTTGGGAAAACCTTTCCCAACGGCTTACTTCCCTATGGTTTGCAGAACCGTTGGTATAAGATATACCAACAGTTTTGCAGGCTTTCCCAATGGGTTCTGAACCTTTGGGAAATCCTGAATTTCCAGCAGTGCTTAAATATTCCATGATACCTAAAATAAAAGTTTTGGATTCTTCAGCATGAAAAATGAAATGGTAGTTTCTTATGAATCATGTAAATTAATAACCCATGAGAACAGTTACCTAATATATTATTTAGAGCTAGTGGTAGTAGTAATATAATTAAGAATTGAGAAATATTATATCTTTGGTGAGATGTGTGATATTCATACTAACAAAAAATTGTTTGAAATATACATCAATCTAGAGGGATATAAATATTTTACAAAAAATATAGATGGAACTCCTCAAAGACTAAGACACAAAATAAATTTCCTCCCAAGGAAGGAAGTCAGGGTGGATAATGCTTAATGTAGAAAATATCAAGATATATTTTCAATGTTTAGGGTTTCAAGATACCTAATAGTCATGGATTATAGAGGGAGAAATATTTAATTCATAAGGGAAGGTGAAAAATCCATTCATTCACAAGTGACTTATCACCAATATATTTATGTAAAGATCAAAATATCCATGGAAGATGATGTAGAGAAACCAAAAATAGTAGTGAATATTCTATATTTCAACATTACTGTTGATGGAATTTTATGGTATGGAATCAATATATATTTTCCATTATAATCACTTATTATATGGGAACTTTTTTTTATAAATACAGTCCATCATTTTATATTATCCAAGGAAGCATGAAGGTGTATAGAGAGATAATGAAAAATATCTAGTGGGATTATAGGAAGAGAGATATTTTATGATTAATATAATAATGATAGGTATGACAGTAGGTTAAGGATAACAAAAAAGTCTAATGTAATGCTTCATAAAATACCTATGATATAATGAAAATGGGAGAATATCACAATGTATTTCATTGTAGGAATCCAAAAAATGTAATAATGTCATAAATTTATTGGTGTTATAGTTGATCACCTTAAAAATGAGTGCATTTTATTTCTATAATTGAATATTTCACTGTCTAACTACTCCCCAAGATATAATTAAGAGGCATGGAAAGGTTAAATAGATTAATATTATCATATGTACTTGATCCAGATCAGATGTTTATGTAATGTCCCAACATGGATTCCACTCAAGCAGTGATCTATGTTGGCTTCTTAAAAGTCCAAAAGTGCACCTCCTCATGTGCCAGAGGATCCTGACTTTTAGCGAGGTCCAAAGGTGTCACAATAGGGAGACTATGAGCTCATATATATGTCATAAATAATGATAAAAATTTATGATTCATGAAAATAAGTAAATATAAAGTGTGTAGAAGAAGTAAAAAAATGAAATAGATATTATTGTAATAATAAATGAACTTTTTGGAAATCCAAAATAGAAATGCCAAAAAAATAACACTAGTCACCCATTAGGAAGACAAGATAGATTCAACAGTAGAAATGAAATAGATATAAAAATTTATGGATCTACTACTAAATTAATGGCAGACCACATACCTTATCTATAGACACTATCAAACTAAATTATCCAGAATAGAAGAATCAAATGCGATGCTCTTCTCAGTCATGAAACATTGGGCCTCAACCCAATCCTCCAAGGAACTTTACTCTAACTAAATATCATAAATAAGGTCTACATGCAATCTTAGGTGAAAATTTAGGGGTGAGAAATAATTTTACTAGGTTTCCCCAATGATTAAAACATAATTAAGATTCTATACATTCATGTAGATGGAATATACTCAGCCTACTCGAGACTAAAATGGCCAATGGTGAACTCCTACCATATGCATTACCTTGCATCACTCCATGAGAATAACCTAAATAAATTTCCTTCCTCAACCTTGGATGAAATTTAAAAAGAATTGAAAAGATCAGTGTATGGACTTCACATTATTAGTATAATAAAGACGATGTCAAGAGAGATCATAAAAATCTCAATCCAAATATATAATAATACTTTACGGAATGTTCAGTAATTCAATTTTCAATCCATGCTCACAAAAAATAGGATACACATTCATTTAACAAACACGCAACACCAAATCTCCTTAAAATGCATGTCTATGTCCATCCACTCATTTCCCATCATGTGGAAGCCAATCATTCATTATGTCACCTCCACCATGGAGGGACACTCAACATATAAAAAAACCCCTATGAGACTGTACCATTGAAAGTGTTGAAACCATCAGTCATTCGTTGTCACAAGTCCGATAACCTATTTATATTTTAAATGGTACCATACACAACCATCATATACATTTATCAACCAATTCATAATCCAATGAGTGATCCCACACAATGCTATGCTGACCATACTACATGGAATGTAAATTTAATAAATCTAGAATCTCCCTTGGATATCCTTTTCAAAAACAAGATCCTCTAATATGTCATGATTTATTCCCTAACCACCCATAACATGGAATCATTTCATTAGTTAGGGTATACACATGGTATGACTAAATTAGAAATAATAGAAACATAGGTCGAAAAGTATATGCACCCAAACATTCCTACCTAGGAAATCTGGTCATGAAAAACAAGTACATAAGGTGCTTATTAAATGATGAAGGCATCAAGATTCCTATATTAAAAAACTCAAGAACCTAAAATTTATTCAGCTCAATATGACCGTAAAACCAACCTCAACTCATAAAATAAAATTGGTATCCTCATGAAATCTTTTATCATAGAATTTTCCATTGAACAAAACTGATGTTGAACAACATGTTTTTGAGTCAAACGAAGTGAATCTAGGTCTCCCACCAATACCTACCAATAATTTATAAAAAATAGGTCACAAGTTGTGACCCCCAAGCCCAAAATATCAAATATTTCTAAAGAACATAAATTTTATCAGCCTTCTAGGATAAAAAATGAAAACATGACCTATACGGTATTGAACACTACTAAGCATCCTCATAAGGAAATTCTCCCTAAAGGTAACGATACCAATGGAGAAGAGACCCTAAATTAATACTCACCGATCAACTATTTATGGTAACACACCTTGAAGGGGTAGTTCACGAAACATTTAATGGTACCCATTGACATCATACCCACAAATATGACTAGTTTAGCATAGGCTGAGAATCAACAACCTACAAGGGATACAATAGAATGACGTCATGCGCTATATTGACCTATAAATATCACTTCACCTCTCATACAGGAGGAATCCGTCATTAACCTAAAAAACACCTCAATGAAATTCAAAACACCCTAGCATAAAAATGAAATATATATACAATAATTATCAATTGACCTTAACTTTTCAATTATAATAGAACACTAACATGCCTATATGATGCGAATCCTACATACCGAATGCGATGCATGAGATACATCTTTCCATTACTGTTCAATATTCAGAAAAAAAAATCACTGGATTATTTACAATGGAAAAGAGCAAGAGATCCATTATAAATCATAACATCCACACAATATGTATGTCACTAAAAGAGAAAATCATTTACAATCTTAAAACCACATATTACAATAGAAACCCCATATCCTGGAAACTATGAATTGTTACTAGAAAAACTGTTTTAGATGCACCAGTATAATGTCTATAAAATGTTTTGACACCTTCATAATACTTATGTTTGCCATATCCCTCATTGTAAGGACCCAGAAAAGAAGATATCTTATAACACTTTGTAATGTCCAAACCCGAATGCCACAAAAATGGTGCTCCGAGCTACTTGGTTACATGGCCTCATGTGTGACTCCCCAAAATCCCAAGGCTTCCAACTAGCTGTGAGGTACTAGGGTGTGAGTGTGGGGAGACTATGTACTCATATAGATGTAATAATATAGTGGAAATATCTTTGTATTATACAGATTTTAAATATAATAAAGTATTGCAAAGGTAAATAAATTGAAATTGAATAGTCTATGATAATAAATAAAAAAGAATAAAACCATGAACAAATATGTTATACTTACAACACTTGTAACCAACCTAATCAACCAAATATAAAGAGAAGTAACGAAGAAACTAAAATACAAATAATTGTCTCTATTATGAACACTGAGAAAGAAAACATTACAGGTCTCCAAACACTGTCAAACTGCACAAGCCTGAACATTAGAAACCAAAAGAGAACCTCTACATGATCATGAAACACTTGGCATTAACCCCTACCACAATGAAAATGTGCTCAACCTAAAGAAGATTAAATATGCTATAGACGCACAATGTGGTGCATGTGAAGGGGTGGGAAAGCTTCTCACTAGGAAACACGAATGATGAACCTATAAATATTCTACTACAAGTTCATGCAGATGAAATATAATCAACCTAGATGAGACTCAAGTGAAACGATATGTAATTCTAATAACATGAAACCACAATCGAACCCTAGGTCAGAAATTTCAGTCAAATGGGAAAATGAAAAATGGAGGTCCATATCTAAATAATAATACATGTACAGTTCCATATATATATATATATGAATATTCATGATTAACTGAATCAAATTACATTAAACTAATAAATTGATGATCCTTGGGAACATAATACTGATAACCTAGATGTCTGATATAAGGGAATAGAGATAGACATCAAGAAACTCAATCAATTTATCATACATTTTTTATCTGGGTCTTTAATCCCAATTTACGTATACCAAATTCAGCCAACGTTGGAAATATCTCTGAGAAAGCCACCTCGCCATGGGGGGATACTCGTCCTACAATTAGGATCATTGGTACTCGCCTCAAAGAACAAAAAAAAGTCTCTAGGGAGATATATTTGGAAAACATGTATGCGGTCAACAATATAGTCACCATGATACTCATTCCATGTAAATCTAGTCCAATTTTTGAGCCCATGGTCCTGGTCTATAGAAGGTCATGAAATTTGTAAATCAATTGAACCCTAACAAGCTAACCAAATGGTGGTCAGTAAGAACACTCCCCAGTGAGATACCATTTCCACCCATAGAATCTCTAGTAGGGACCTTATCATATAGAAGAGAACAATCATTCTTGGTATCCAATGATGCAAGATGTTGTTACCAACATCATGATCATGTAATCGACGAGGGAGAATATAGTCAACCCAATCACTTGGGAGAGAGCAATCACTAATAAGTATAATTGGATTGGGTATAACATAATCATACTCATTAGATATCAAATAGAGGAGATACAAATCATCCTCATCACATATTTTCAAGAGGAGAGTAGAATCATCCACATTACATATAAGTAATAAGATAAAGGAATCATCATCATCACTCAAGAGAGATGAATCATCCATGAGTATCATTACTAATGAGGACATACCATATATGATAATCAAAGGATTAAATACTATAACCAAGGAAGAATCTCTCTAAATCTAGTCAATATAATAATAAATTATATAGGATCCATAGCCAGATCCTAGGTATTACCTCTCGGTAGATATTTAATAAAAAAATAACATATCTCAGAAAATAGATCCCATGAAGAACATATAGGCATCCCAAATGAAATAAACTTTTCCTATATCCAGATCAATAGACACCCATAGAAAGAACCATTAGTAATCATCCCTACATAATTAGTAAACATGTGGAAGTATGATCAAATGACTGAGGGAGGATGGAATCATAAACCTATCATTAATACCACATCTACATGGGATTACCATTTTAATATTTGTTATAAAGTGACACATACTCCCATAACTACCCCAACATGACATAGAGGTCAAGGTCAATAAAAAATTAGAGAACTAACTGGGTCCCTAAAGTTAAAATCAGAGAGGAATCCTATTTAGGATCCTCAAGGTCTACAAATAACTGAAAGAATCCTACATAGGATCTATATGAGGTATATAAAATGGGAAATCCAACACATGATACTCAATTTCTATAAATAAGATTAGTAATAATAATAGGGATCCTCCTAGTGAATGGGTATGGTAGGAATACTACACAGGAACCTCAACAATATGTTAAGATAAGCATCCTCCATGGTATCATCAAAATGGTCAAAATGCAAGGAATCCTATAGGGTAATCCCAAAGTTAATAGAAACGAAATTGAATCCCACAAGGTATCCTTGGTACATGAAGAATATTGATCCACCCAAATGGGTTATTCTAGGTCAAAACATAAATAGTGGAATCCTACAAGGGATCCTTAGAAATAATAATTCTCACAACCTTTTAGGCTAAAATGGAACATCTCCCGATAGAGACATCCTTAATGGAAATATATTAATTCAACATCCAATAGAGGAATATTATAACACATCTCATATTAGGGTCTCAAACTATGTTGTACTGAACAACTAACTGATCATTCCCACTACATGTCTCCCTTAGTATATGACTAAAATAAATTACTATATGATAAACCTATCTATTCATGAAATTCTTGAATCACCTTCATGGAGTCCCAAAAACACATCATGATTCTTACCAGCATGATCTACACAAAAATATACTAATAATGGACTGATCATGGGTCTAATTCAAACCAATGGGCGAAATGATATGAAAAAACCCAAAGTGGGTTCCGAAAAGTGTTGTGCATGACCTTTCTCCCTAAACACAAGAAGAATACCCAAAAATACCATCCTTGGTGTGTACACTGTTCTAAAATGATGAGTAAAATCCCAAGTACATGATTTGTTTCTTACATGAGGCAGCTTCCCATGTCTCTCACATGGCCTGGCTATGTACTTCTACATGGTGTGCGACCCACATAAGTTTTGGCTATGTAATCTATACAACCAGGTGACCATACACAGGAATCCTAGCCATGTACTCAAATACATAGATAAGAATCAATCAATGGTGTGTATACTCCATACATTCCATATAATTAAAAACTTTGTGTTCCTAAAAATAGAGGAACATAGGGAATGTTTTCTCAGAACTACATCCTGTACAGACTATAATTCTTGAACATAAGCCCTTCAAATTTCCCAAAAACAATAGTTTTATCACCAAAAGAAGTATATCAACCCTAAATGGGTCATAATAAAGCATGATAGGGATCTACAACATTGAAATGAAAAATATATTGGGATTTTTGGTGAAACTCAGAAATGACCTAGCTTTGGGCGGAATCCGTTGAAGCTTCCCCTATCTTTGTTGTCCACGATTACCGGATGATGATATGGTTCATCTGGAGATCTACAGTGTTACCATTATTCCATTATATTACAATATATCTCTCCCACTACATATTTTATCTTTATAAGTTTAAGGAGGGAACCATATAAGATATTTTTTGAGAATCTAAGAGGTAGAGGGAATAAAATAAAATAAAAATAAAGAAAATAAGAAAGGAAAAGAAATTTAATAGGTCACCCGGCCTGACCCCATCTCTTAAACTGGATTATTTCTCCACATAAGAAAAACAATACGTTTAAGACTCAATGGAAGAATAAGAATATTAATAAAATGATCTACTCAATTGATATCACTAAATGAACCTACATGAATAATTTAATATTTATTTAATTTAATATTAATTATTAATTATTCCTCTAAAATTTGAATACCTCATATTTCCACCAAAACCTGTTATTTGGGTAAAAATACAACTATTAGACCAAAAATGTGGTCATGAAATTTATTTGAGATCATCTTCGAGGTAAGAGAACCATTTTATCTTTTATAAGATTTTGAAAGAAAAAAAATTAAAATTTTTGGTCACAATTCAATTAAAAAAAACATAGTACCTCATAGATTAATTTATAGTTTTTTCAAATTACTAAAAAATAATTAGAGTTACAATTTTTTTAGCACCTCTTATCATCTTCAGATATATAGTAATTCAGATAGGGTAATTGAAACACTACAGGATATTATAGGATCTTGGTAAATGGATTTATAATGATTTTGGGATGAACACCTCCCATCATTATGTTCTTATATAATAAAAATTCCATTTTAACATTCATACGGTACCATATGAGGATCATTATATGATGCGATACTAAACTCTAAAATTTTGTGGGGAATTCAGATTGAGGAAAGTGATAGGTCCAGATTTTTCATATGATAATATAGAGAAAGACTAAATCCCTCATCAAAAAATGAAATCTATCAAAACTAGTGAAAAGAGTTATGAAAATATTTGATAAAATGATCTCATGAATAATTATGGTTACAAGTTTTTCCATTGAATATCTCTATAGAATTTGGATTTATGATTTGTGAAGAGAGGAATGTTGAGGCTGGAGGATGCGATGAAATAATGGGACCCTCACTTTTTTATTCCATTTATAAACATATATGAAGAAAAATTATTTTTTGGAGGGTAAAATGTGATGACCCATGTTTATCCTCTTTAAGTAAATACTACGTTCAATATCTTTAATAACATATATCACTAAAACAGTACAAATATTACCTCATTTATGGTAACCATGGAATTGAATGTTATAAATTGTGCTAGTACAATTATGAATATATATATATATATATATAACAAATTTCTCTTTAAATAAAAACTCAACTAGTGAAACTATAGAACTTATAATATTACTTTTCCAAAATTGACTTCATTTCATGCATATTATTTTGAAGATATTAATAAAGTACTAATAGTGGTTTATTTAGAAAGTTATATAAAATTTTAATTAGAATATATTATATAAAAAAAATTAATTTTCCAATAAAATTATTTGTTTTAGTATATTATTTTTAATTAAAAATTAAAAAATATTCTTTTTAGGTTGAGAACTTGAAAATGTGGCTTTATTTTTTTGTTTATCATGGAAATGTTCTCTTAGGATAATTTTTCCGATTGTTTTGACATTATCAGTATATATGTATGAATTTTAAATTTATGAAACATTTTTAGGAAAAACTAATTTTTTTGTGAGTTTATAATTTTAAAATTAACACTTTCTATTTATAAATTCTTATATGAAAATTGAAAATTAACGTATTTTTTTTTCAAAAAATTGTTTTTATTTTTTTTTTACATTTAGTATTTTAAAATTAATTTACATCACATTTAAAAAATAATAATTCATATTTGGAATAATTTTGTCCAAAGGTCACAATAATGACTATTTTATTTTTTGTAGAAGTTTAATAATTACTTAGGTAAAATCGAGGTAATGTTGTAAAATCCAAAATGGTAAAAATTGAAAATCCTTTGACATAATGGTCTAAAAAATGAAATAACCACATTTTAAATGAATTATTGCGGTGTTTCTCCACCTTATATATTATTCTCTCTATTATTTCATAATTTTGACCCATTTTCTTTAATAAATACATTCTATTATTGAATTGTTGTGGACATGATAAGAAATGCCAATACTTATGAGTCCTATAACAGACACTCCTCCACTCACATTACCATATATGAAAAATGAATTGTTTAAAAAAATATACACTACCCACTCATGAAAAATCCTATGCACTTTTAGGAGGTTATGGTATTCTCAAAATTACATCACTAAAAGGATCAACCCCATTCCCAAAATAGATAATCCATGTATTAGGTAATAGATTTTTAATAGTTTCTTCATCGTTTCTTTTTTCATTACATGAATATCATCATCATAAAATTTATTTAAACCATATCAAAATGATAAACTGCTTATATTCATTATACTTGTATGTTATTATAATCATGTATCATTTATTTAACACCTTAACCATTTCCATTATGGAAATCAAAAATTTGAATTGTATGTGTGAAGAATTCCGCCACCATGAATAAATATGAATCATTTTTACAAAAATATTCAAGATTGTTTTTTATATTTGATTTATATATTATATAGATAAAAAAATATATTTTTAATATGGTTATTAATGGATTATTGAAAAACAATGATTTTTTAAGATAATATTTTGATATTTGTAATTAATCCAAAAGTAGTTCATTATAATTTTTTCCTTTAGAAGAAAAACTAAAATTCACATATAATTGAATTATATCATGATTTATATTTTTTGAACATAATATTTAGTAATATTTAAGTATTGGAAATGAAGATCCTTGGAATAAAATGGATGATCCAATCCAATTTTATGAACCTAGTATAAGATTGTAAATATTATTAACTATAGATATTAATATGAAAATATATTAATATCTTACAAAAAAATAATTAATATTATTCAAGATTATAAGTGTAAATATAAAAAATTAATTCCCTTAAATAGATAATTAAGATGTTCTTATCTATGAAACATTATTTCAAATCAATATTATAGAAATAAAGGGAAATTTCATGGGATGTGGTTACACAATATACATTATTTATGTTCTAAGTCTCTAATTGAAAATAATTGTTTCATGAAATTACATTTAAATGACCTAATTTCTTTTATTTATATTATAATATAGTTTTTATTATTATTAAATTTTTATGAATGGATTTATTTCTATTTTTCTAAAAAATGGTGTTTTGTAAAGAAAGACTATAACTATGCATTTTACGATAATTAATATAATTTTGTTTCAAAAAAAACATATCATGGATTGGTTTTTATTTATTACAATGATCTATCTCAAATGGTGTTATCCATCATATTTTAAAAAATATTTTCATTTATTATATGTTTATTTTGGGTGATCTAGTTTTTATAGTGAAATAATTTAATTCAGGAAGTTATTTTATATGCATTTGAGTGTTTTATGAAACCCATTTAAATTTATATGGGTTATTAAAGAAAATAGAATGATATATATTTGGGTGTTTTAGGAAACCTAATTTTCATTCAATATTTTCTTTAGGAAAATATAATTATTTATTTTTTTATTTTTTTGGGAATACCATTTTTATTTTGATTGTTTATATATTAAAATTGAATGACTTACATTTTTAAATTTCATGAAACCCATTTTTATTTTCATGTTCTATTTCTAAATAGTTATTAAATTTCATTTGAAAATTTTATGAATCCCATTTTATTGATATTAATACTTTATTGTTTGAAAATTGAATGGGTTTTAAGTAGTGCACATAAGTTTGGATGAATGATATTTGGGGTCTAATTTTGCGCACCAATATAAGGATTAATAGTTTATCTCACATGGGAAAAGTTTTTGAGAGTACATATTAGTTAATCTCTATCATGGGAACTGATATTTTTTGGCTATGAAAATGTTTCTTATACTATTTTATTTTTCATATTTTTAGGATGATCTAAATTCTTACCTTATGCTTTCATGGTGTGTTTTGATAAAGTATTTTTTCTCTTTGCCAATGTTTTTTCCATAATTGATCTTATCCTCCAAGGATTCAGGTTTATGTGAAATTCTTATAATCCATATTATATGTATTATGTATCAATGTTGATATTTTTTGGCTTTATGTTCCCATTTACTGTGCTTTGAAGATATATCTTTTTCTTGGATATTATATATTATTTTATGATATTTCTGTTGTTCTCATTCTTTAATAAATCATATAAACTCATATGTGATGAACTTTAAATTAACTTATTAGAGATAATTTGGACCCACCACTTTTTATGTTTTAATTCGTTTGGTTTTGAGGATTATTATTAATAATGCGAGATCATGAAAATGGTTGTGTATGGTGCCTTTAAGAAGTAATGATCACATGTTTTAAAAAATAATATTATTGTCTAGATAGTCTCTATATACATTGACCATATCAGTCCTTATGATACTAATATTTATGAAATGAAATGTTTTAAATCTTATAAAGGATGTAAAATGAGGGCACTCATATCCTATGACTCTATAGTGTGGGTGGAGTGTATTTGGGGAAATCCATATTTCCCATAACCATTATATAAATTATTGTGTGTTATGTTACATCATTTTATTATTTTTATAATATATTTATTAGAAATAGTTATAGCTATTTTAATAAATGTTTACATATTTATATTTAATTGGTTTATAATTTAAATAATACATTTTACCCGCTCACATGTTATTGGGAAATACATCTTGGAAAAAATACTCTACACATCATGTTTTTTTTAAAAAAAAGGAAAAATTAATTTAAGTATGATATTCAAGATTACCCATAGAAATTTATGTGGAAGATAATTCCTGAGGAAACCCTACCATACATCATGTACCCCATTTAGAACTATTTATTTGTGTTTTAATTCTATAATAAATTTTAACCACATAATTAATTTACATTATATATTATTATGATCCATATAGAAAAATAGTGAATGGGTATGAGTTTAATAGGACATATACCCAACTACATGTTGTATACTATATTAACTTTTTTCTCACACTACATGCATGGGGACTCTGTGTGTATTCATCGTGGAAGTTTTTGTGTTATATTCTATTTATAAAAGGTATTAACTTTGTAATCATAACTAGAACATGTTTCTTACTTACCACTCAATGATTTGTGAGTAATAAATATATGTACAAGACATTGAAATCAAGGATTCATGATTCCCATTAGGTAACTTGTGTGTCATTATCTGACATGCACCTAGGGTACACAATGTGTAACCACATCAAGATATATGGTGGATGTTAGTAAATAAGTGGCATCTAATTAAACATGTCATGTAATGATGTCCACATGATGAGTTAGGAATATTATGGGGTATCCTAGTGTGGAAAAGTAGAAAATAAAAAGTATATTTATTGGTATAAATTGTGTAATCATCATAATGTTTTACGTGAATCATTTGAAACTCTAAGTCGAATCCTTTAGAATTAATAATTTTTTATTGGAGCTATCTTTTTACAGTTAAGGTGGATGATTTTATTATATATAATTTTTTATTAATATTCAAAAAACTGAAATTGAAAATTACTATTATATTCATCATTCAATCAATATATAAAAAATAAATATAATGTAATATGTGGTTGCTTCCATACCACTTCGGCCTCTATGGAACAAAAAATGTTACTGGACCCATGCCCAATAAAAAAATATTACTCAGTTTCTTCAAATGAATCCCATGAACATGATTCAAAAAACATAATAGTATTAAAAGATAGGATATTTTCTCATATAATTTATAATTATTTAATAAAATTAGAATCACATCATATTGGGATTCTTTCTTTGTTGTCTAATTGATTGACCTTTATTGTCTAGATATCGTTATCATGAATGATCCAAAGTTGAAATCCTATTAGATATATCCACATGTTCTCTATTAATCTCATAATATCACAATTGGATCTTTGGATAATAACACAAAGTATCTAATTCATTCTTTTTATTATCCCATGATGACTATAATAATCCTTCAACAATTGAATGTATTTATTATATAGTCATTCATTGAGAGGGACGCGAGTGGTTTTTCTATTCTATTATTGATAGTATTTAAGAGAAAAGTTTTCTAAGGAAGTACATAAATATGTATAGAATTTTCTATAAAAATAATTCTCTGTATAATATAAATTATTATAAGTAGTTATTTATATCATGGTTATAAAATTAGTAATTTCAAAAATTCCATTAGGCAATAAGGAAATCCTTATCAAACCATAAATTTTATAATAAAAATAAAAATAATATTATTTCTATAACATGGGGAAAACATATAATTATAAATATCATTTTTTTAAATAAATAAATATTTTTTTATATTTATATTTTATTAAATAAAATAAAATATTTCATTTAATCATAGACTCCCTCCATAATTCGTACTTGTTATTTATTAATTATAGTACAATAAATAATTATTTAAATAAATAAATTATATCATATTTTTCATTCAGTAAGAATTTAAAATTAAATTTTTTACAGTTATGGAAAAAGGATAATTTAATATTCATAAGACCCAATAGATAAGAATTTATTACATTGAAAATTATAAATAGAGAAATAAATATTATATATTCATTTAGTTTTTTATTATAATGTGAATAAATGTTAATTTAACACTCAACTAAAAGATATTTATTTTAATAACTAGTCATTAGAAATATATGATTTTAAAAACATGATAAATTATTTAACCATTGGACAATAGCAATACTGATTTAATTTTTAAAATTATTTCATAACATAAATAAGAATATGTGTAACATTACTGTGTGAATCTATAGGCTTCTTTCTCAGTGATATTATTAGAAATATCTAGAATTCCAAGATTTATATCTATTAAAATATCAAAAAACAGATAGTGAAATATGTTAATGTGATAGGATACACAATGTCTTACATGCGTTAATTGTATAACATAATCCATTTGTCACAATATCAAATAATTTCGGTTTCATTACTTATTCCATCACCCTATATACTTGATTTATCATTCCATGATATCCTAAAATGATGTTGTTGATATAATTCTATGGCCATAGGTTTATAGACTATTTCATTTAAATAAAATATATAGGGATATCTACTTTGAATAAAATGATTCGATAAATTAATTCTTGATTTATTCATTGATTCTACATATCTTTTGATGCAACCAAAATATAAAACCCTAACACAATGATATTAAATAATTTTTCATCAGTACCTTTATGTGTATGATTCATGAAATAAATTAATAACAATCATTATAAAAAGGAATAACACACATGTATGTTTTTACAAATATCCACTAACACATATAACATGTGGAATTTATACTAGTGTCTTTATTATCATAACATCCCATCTTTTAAATTAATAACTACAACTATCCTGAGAAAATAATCAATGTTTTATAATATTATGAAACTATAAAACAGAATATCATTTAATCCAATATAATAGATGACATCCAGCCAAAAACAAAATGTTCCTGAATATCATCATACCACATAAAGGATCTTATCAATGAGAAGAAAAATTATAACATCCATATGAGAAAAATAATATTAGGTTATTATCACATCAATTATATATAGTATAAGAGTAAAAAAAATGTTTAATATGTTACTAATATTAATTAATTTAAATATATATTTTAATTCAATATAAAAATTGTTTGGTTCAAAAGATTCTACTCCAGCCACATATACCTTTCAAAAAATACCTAACGATTTCCTTCTACTCAAAATATTGAGTCTAATGTAATTAGTGGTTTATAAATTTAATATGTAATAAGGAAATTAATAGAATTATTATACTATTGGGAGAGAAATATTGGATTCAAGATCATTAACCATTTATCCCAATGTGGGAAACACGATTTACTGAAATTTCATGATATGAAAATGATATAAATTTACACCAATACAAATTTGGTTGTCTATCTCTTTAAGATCTAGTTAGACTCTATCATATTATTTAATGATAAATGATTTCATATAAAAAAGGATCAACCAACTAACATTTTCAAGATGTAATAACTATATTTGGAAGGATCACCAGGCATATAGTGAGCCTTATTGATTCTTAGTGGCTCCCTAAACCCAACATTTGAACTATTATAAAAAAAGTGATTATGATATCTTTGTTATTCATATATCCACAAAATATAAAAATAATCATTTTAATAAGAATCATATACGTGTCCCCAATACCAGATGTCAAAAATATATTGATGTGACATTTAATTCATGTATTTTACGATATCAAATTTTATTTAAATTATGTTATTATTTATAAAATTTTCCTTTTCTTTTTTAACCATTATATGTGAATATTTTTAAAAAATATATTAGATTAATGTATTTTAAGTTTATAAACGTTTAGATTTTTGAATAATTAAATGATTTATGATTTAATATAATTTAATATTATTTTTTTATTTCTTTAATTTAAAAATTAATTTTGAGTCATTATTTTGAGAAAACATATCTTATTATGTTTTTTTCTAATTAAATTAAAAATAAATCATTTAAATAATATGAAATAAATTTGTAGTAATAATTATTTTATAAATTTCAAAATTTAATATACAACATTTAATTTGTTTTTTTATCTATGATTGATTTTCTGTGGAAACATAGAAAGTGAACTAAACAACCATAAAGATGGGTAATTGATTGAGTGATTGATTCCATACATTTTAAATTTCAGGCCTATTCTACTCCTAGACCACCATTTTCAACTATGTGGTTTTATTTTCTACCATGAAGTACACCCTTGGTATAACTCTAGTGTCATCCCATTAGGATAAATGTTTTACCATTAAACCATGAGGGGGATATTAATTCTAATATGTGGAAAAAACCTACTTTCATTGTTGTGGATTGTGTATTAGGGGTTTATTAGATTCTGTGAAGGCCTTGCTACTATGCCGGACTTTTTTATGTCATTGTTCCTTCTACAATTAGATCCACTACTTCAATGCCCAATTTTTTATCATTCTATACCCAATATACCACAAGAGATTCACTAGTTTACAACATATATAGATCTTATTATTAAAATTTAATCTTAAAAAAGATTAAATAATGGAGATCTATCTATATATCAATTGACGATACCGATTGATACATTTTGTGAAGTTGATCACTACGGTGGCATAATGTTATTTATATTTCATAAATAGTAAGGAATAAGAAATAAATCTATTATCACTCAATGGATGAGGAGGGTGGTGATTCTTAAAGAATATTTATTATGAATTTATTGTTTGTGTTATATGCTTAATTTGAAAAGAAGAAGATGAAACCCCATCATTCTATATTTTTAAAACAATTAATTGCCTAGTTAAAGAATTCACCAATGATTTTCAATGGATACATTAAATTACTAGCTAGATTTTTTCAGGTTTAATTGATGATGATAATGTCTCAATTGTTCTATTTTTTTGGGAAATAGAATCCAGGTGTACACAATGTGATCAAAGAATTTTTATAATTATGTTATGTTTAATTTATGGGGAGAAGGGTCTATTTTTTATTACGTGGTTGAGTTTTATGAGTAAATTGATGTAAATATAATCCATGGTATAATGTTCTATGGAAGATAGAAAGAATTTAAAAATATTTGATAATAAAAAACTTTTGATTCGAGGTCGAGATGAATAATCTAGATCAAATATTCAAATTTTAAGATGACGATTTTTTCTCACATATGTGTTATGTACAAAATTAGTAATTTTTCTAATAATATATGGTGGTTTTTAATAGTTTTTATAGGATGAATGAAGATAGATTCTTGGGATACATTCATATGTACTGAATAACATTGATGACCTTTTTTACTAAGTGTATTTTCTTGTGCTGGATGAGTATGAAGTAGGAAGAAATATGATTTTATTTTAATAGAGTAGGGTTAGACAAAATCAACTTTGAATTCAAGGTTCTTGTTGTGTCAATGTTGAGATGGAAACATGGGTGTTGAGTTAATCTGATGAAAGGAGAATATTATTGTCCAATTTTTTTGTATAATGGAGTTAATGTATAAATAAAGATCTTTAAAATAAACCAGATCTAAGATAATTATATCCATCCTATGAATGTACATTCCTACTAAACACATTATTTGGTGGAGGATGTTGAAATTTTTGATAGAGTTGATAACCACAGAGCTCGACTGAAAGGCATAACACCTAATGGCTGGAGGAGATATGAGAGAAAAAGATGTTACTAAAATAATCATCTAGAACATCATCACATAATAAATTGAATATGTGGATAAGGAAGTTAAAAATTACTCAATATATATGGGTTTTAATTCATTAATCTTTAACATCACCAAATCCTGATTTTATTTATCTTGTATTGTTTAATTAAAATCAATGTAGCTGTATCGCATGTAATTACCATGTTAATTTTCTTACTTTTGCAAATAAATAAATTAATTATCCATTATATCCTCCCCAGTTGTTTGACACATTATTCTTTAAGATTAAAAATTTCTAATTTATATATTGATTTCATTAATGAATCAACATGTGTGAGTGACATTAGGACATCCTGAAAAAATGTATAAGATTTCAAATAAACATATTTTTTTCAAAGAACTAATTGAATTTTATTTCATAGGTTGAATAGAGTTCATAAAATGAATGTAAAAATGTTTGAAATGTTTTTTTGATTTAATTATTTCAACATCATCATCATATCATTAGGAATTTTCAATAATATTCTTTTTATAATATTTTATAAAAGATATGTATCACTAAAAGAGGCTAGCCCTAAATTATTTATCACTTATTTCTCAACTTATTCATCATTATTGATAAATATTCACATTATTTATTCAATATTTAACTCTCATTATTTAGTATATTTGGTGAACAAAATCATAAATATCAAGTTAACCTATATCCAAATTGATCAACCCTAATCACCACTTTCTTTTATTGAGTATGAGTATATTTGTTTTTTGTTAATTTTATTAGTGGTTCAATGACTGAAATGATCAAAATTTTTGTTCCAGTATTGGGAAATATTAAAAAGTTACTTTGGGTTATGAAAATATAAAAATATTGAACAAAAAATTTAAAAAATATGTAAATAAACTATCATTCACACATGTTGTTTCTTGTGAATCTTTAGAATATATTGTATTAGGAATGTGTCCAGAAAATTTTAATTCTACTTTCTGTAATATAAAATTATAGAGTGTTTAATTTATAATTATACAATGTGCTATTTATTAACATTAACGAATTAATGTACAATAAGAAATAACCTTCATATTTTTGTGATTTTTTCTTTTATGGTAACATAAAATGGAAGTGTATCATATACCATCCGTAACATACTAATCATTATAAAGTAATGTAAGAATTATTTTAAAATTATACTATATAATCATCCAAAATTGGAAATATTTATATTGAAAATAATATCTAAATTTGATGAACTATAATCATCTCATGAATCTATAATTTTAAAAAATAATGAACCATTTATGTTTCATAAACAAATATAAATAGAAGAAAAAATTGGATGTACTAATTTTCAAAATAAATTCATTGAATTTGATAATGACTATTGTGTAGTGAATGATGAAGGCACGATTCTAATGAAAAAGAACCTTACTATGATGAAATTATTATACAAAGGTTACATCAATACCACAAACATGTGTTATGGGTGGAATTTTAAGAGGATAAAGAATTTACATTATCTCTAATAAACTTGATTAATTTAAGTGGCTTGTACCAATGATTATTGTTTTTGGGAAGGAATTGAATATTGAAAATTTAATCATTGTAAACTATTCACCCTATCTTTCCATCATTTTTAAAGTTAGTTTCAATAAGAATTTGGGGATATTTTTCAATAAGAAAATAGTCCTGATATCATTTTTTAGATAATGTTTCTAAAATTTGTAATTATGAAATTTCATGTATTCCATCTATGTAAAAAGAATGTACAATTTATATCCAAAGATGATTTTGTTGAATTGTAATAGTGATTGATGAGTTTTTGTTATGAATTTAGGAATCATTAGATGAAAATAATTACTTTTTCAACCTAGAGTTTTTTGGGAATCAAAAAATATTTCTTCCCTAAATTGAAATTCATTCCGCATCTGTGTAAATAATTTAGAAAATAATAGTTACATGGATGATAAAAATATTTAGTATTATAATTAATCTATACATGTTTATAACACTATTAAAAACACTATTAAAATGTCTATTTGATAGAACTCATCCCATTTCTTTACCATTTCTATAAATTTTGGGTTTTAAAAAGGTTTTTTATGTTTTGAACAAAAAAACACAACTAGGAACGCCTTTTAAATTTCTACCACTTTATGAAATCTTTGAATAGGCCGAATTTTATTTGATACTATATGTTTAATCACATCTTCCTATAATATCTTAGAGTATTTGTTTCTTGTAAGAGAGTTAATGTTGTTTTTCATTATCAGTGAGGGAGTCCCAAATTTAAAACATGATCATAATTATCTTCAAATAACTATGGAATTGAAATTTGGTGATGTCTAGTTTTCTATAAATTGAAATTCATTTGGGTAGTTCTATGATGATGAAGGGTGTTATGAAGGGATTTTTTAGTAGTTGAAAGGGCAGTCTGTTTTTTCTATTTTCTTTATACCAAAAAATTAATATTTTTTATTAAAAAAAAATTCATTATCACATATAGTGGTTCCTCATATAATAACTACATCTCCCTAAGAACTACCATTACCTTCTAGGAGAGTGCTTTTGAGATCTATAAAACCAACATTGAATGGGGGAAACACTTGGTTCAATAAACCTTTTATTTATTTATTTTTTCTTTTTTTAATATAAATCTGGTATATCGTATTTTCATACTAATCCATATCCCTAGTTAATTTTCCATTTTCTTACTCCTTTACACCCTTATAACTAATTATTTGTATCATTTTTAATATTTTTTTTCTAGTGATAATTAATTTTTACTTAATGGATTTTTACATGAGAAAACTAAATTGATCTTGTAGGGTTAGGGGTGGGTACTTTTGATAGATTTACATTGCATAAATAGTTGTAATAGTAGTTTGAGTTATTAAATGTTGAATTAGAACCAATAAGAAGCAGGTGTTTCAAATATTTTCTATATAATCTAGGAGATATATCTTGAGGAAATTGGATAACTCCTCCCTATTTAATTATCCTTTGTTTTTTAACTATGAGATTTTAATTGTGAAAAATAATAAAGATATTTTTTCTCGGATCATAAACATGATATTGTGTATTTTTATTAAATTAACGCAGCAGATTTTACTCATTCTATGACTAAATGATTCTAGATTCTAAATTGACATGTGCACGTATTTTACTATTTTTTTAAATTTTATAGTTTCCTTATTAATTTCTAAAAGTTTTTCTAGTTTTTGGGTTTTAAATTTTGTATCTTGATTATTTAAAAATTTTTATGCATGATAAAATCTAGATTAAATCAACATTGGTCAATTTTTTTTCAAAATTTCCACTGTAATCTTTTAATTACAGTTTACCTTTTTGTTCTCTTTTGAAATTTATTCATGAACACTAATTTAACATGAAATATTTTGGGTATTATTATTTTTTGATAAATTGTCACATAGCAGTAAGAAGGAATAATGTGAATGACCTAGAATTTTTAATTATTTAACTTTTTGGGGAAATGTGATTTTATTACATTCATATTACCCATCAAAACATGATTTGTTTTCTTTATTACACTTATATATCCATTTGACCCAAAACTATTTTTACTTATAACTTACCTTCATTAAATAATGGAGAGATTATTTTAGATTATGTATATTGGATATGTATTTTAGATAATTATCAATGTTTCAATCAAAACTCATTAAAACCCCTTTAAATATTTTCAATTTTGGAGTTTTTAGCAGAACATAGGCATTATTTGTTTGAGTTTTTTTATAAAACTAAATTATCTAATTCCATATAGGGGAGCTTAATCTCAATTACTGTATGTGTTTTTTGTAAATATTTTTTATTAAAAATTTGAGAAAATAAAATTTGTTAATTTATATGAAATGTTTATATAATAATAATAATTGAAAATGAACATTTCAATTTGAATTTAACTCATAATACAAAGAACCAATTGTAACATGGAATGAAAACCCTAATATAAGTTCTACATCATTTCTTTTATTCATTAATTATTATATTCATTAAGGTTTAAAATGATCTATTTATGTTTCGTTAAATGTTATTATCTTTTCTTATCCAGAACGACTTTCAAATTATTATGGATTCTAACTATTTGAGTGTGTTCTCTAGGAATAAAATAAAATTTCAGAATTTCGGTTAGATGTAAATTAATGTCTTTAAAATTATATTAGAAAATTAAAATGTGAATTTTTCTGTAAAATATTATCTAATTTTAAACTAAGGAAATTTAATTCAATATTATATTTAGACTTTATATATGAGAGAACCCATGGCGGATAATCATTTTGAAAATATATTCATTATTGAGTTATAGT
Source organism: Viscum album (assembly GCA_963277665.1). Taxonomy (NCBI): domain Eukaryota; kingdom Viridiplantae; phylum Streptophyta; class Magnoliopsida; order Santalales; family Viscaceae; genus Viscum; species Viscum album. Next base: position 1,309,313,359 of record OY728153.1, on the reverse strand, counting down.
TTTTTAGTTATGATATTTATTTATTCCATTGAATTTTTATTATTTATTTTCTTGAGGATAAGAAACATCATATTTTTGATAAAATTTAATTTAATTTTTAAATTTTTTATTTTTATATCCTACATTTTTAGTTTATATTGTTTTTTATTAATTCAGTGTGAATTTATTTAATTAATTATTATAAGTGGTTAATTTCTATTTATTTATAAAATCAATTAATTTTCATCTAAATTATTGTTGGTTTATATTTTAATATTTAAAATTTTCAAGCACTAAATATAATTTTATAATTTTATTTTTTTAGAAAATTCAATATTTACATTTTTGTCTGGTTCACATAGTATGTTATTTTATTTTTTTGGGTAATTTATTAATCAATAAAATATTCATATTATTGTTTTTTAAATTTTCATTATTTTTTTAATCTTATATTTTTATATATTTGTAATGTTAATTTATAATATTTTTTTATTTTCCATCTGTAATCTATTTATGTGTAAAAATATGGAAAAGTATATAATTGAATCTAAAGTTCCCAAAAAGACTGTGTTTTTTTGTGATTTTATTATTTCTTAACAACTAGTTTTTACATTGAATTCCACCCTTCATACCATTCAAATTTCAAGATTTCTATAGAGTGTTTTTAACTATCCATTGTTTGGGATTATTCATTCTTCTAGGTGGAAACAACATGGTGTCATTGTTTTTGGTTGTGGGTTGGGGATTTACTGAAATATAAATTTTCATATATCAAAACAATTTTTATGGGAAAAGTGAGAAACCAAACAGTTTAATCGTAACAAACATTTAATGAAACTAGAATATTATTTAAGGAATATTTAATTTGAGTATAAGAATTCTAAGTAAATACTTTTCTAGAGATAGATGTTAACTGTCTGCCCAGATCATATATCAAGAGGTATTTAATGTGATTTGACAAAGAGTCTAATGTTTTAATGTATATCTATTTGTTTATCTTCCCTTAATTGATGAATATTATCAGTATACAATATTTCTTGTCAATCAAAGAATATTTCTCATTATTAGGGTCCACGCATATCAATGTTCGCATCATTTTTCTTTCAGAATCCTCTTCTGTGACATTAGTAACCAGAATAAAATCCACAATTTTTTCCCTACATACATGATCAGCTCATGTTTATGGTCCAAAACCATGTATTTTTATCAATATTGTACTTTTTGAGCCCCTTTTAGAGGAACTATCCGATGGGCTATAGTCATTACCTTATAATGGGAACCAAAAACCTCGTGATCATCTTCCATCTCCAGGGATTTTGGCCATTTAGTGGATCTTGTATCCAGGGGTAGGGGAAATAAGAATAATCCATACAAGCCTCCCAATTTCCACTTCATCCCACACACATCCTATTTTTATGAAGCTCTTCACCATGGATATTATCTGCACTCTTTCCCAAGATTTTTATAGAGGGATCATCCCTATATTCACCTTGAAGACCACCCATATATTCATTGGATTCTCAAGTCAGACTACTAAATCTTCGTGGTCTAGCATGCGAAATACCTAACCATCAAAGTGGTTAGCATGATTTATGATGGGAAATTCCCTTCATGGGCTTGGGCAAATTCCTTCATTTTATCCACTTCATGCTCCTTAGGCTCATAGAATCCCCCTATTTATATGTAACTATGTATTAAAAGTACTAAAAGTCTATAGGATGTATCCTTTGGAGTCTTTTTACGTCCCCCTTTATCCAATATAGTCTATATTTTAATATTGATGAAACTTCTAGAACTGATATCCTCTCCATGGGATCCCTGAATAGTTTTTCTATGTGATAAATTAAAAAAATAATCCTTTCAAACCTCTTCAGTGCCCTCGGGCTTCGGAGGAACAGGTGTACAAGACATGAGATCACCCAAGTCCTTCCTCAACCATCTAAAGACATCATCCACCAATGAATATACAATATAAGACTTTCATTGAACCCCATTTTCATTTTATGGGTTATTAAAAATAGAAAACATACTATTCCCTATCGACCCATCACTATAAAAGACTCCAAACCATTAATACTTCTTTCTGAAACATCAACATTCTATTTATCATGGTTCTCAGTCCACTGCCTACATGTAGGAATAGAGTGACCCTATTTCTTACATGAACATTATAAATAAAACATAGATTCAAAACACGTAACCTTCATAGATTAAAAATCATCCCATAATGTTGTCTAAATAACCTCTATAAGAAATCATGAGACATCAACTTCGCAAAAAATATGAGTAGAAAAAGGGTGAAAAATTGAGAAAGTTCTACCGTTGGATCCTAAATCTCTACCAATGAGATTCTCTATCATGTGAATAATCACTTTATTATAAAAAGGTAAATGGAGTTGAGGTAAACTAAAGACAATTTCAAATGGTGTGATTTTACACTTCTAATATAAGTTTTATATCGACCTAAAATGATAAAAACTGAAGCTATTTTAGTTACTAGTGCACTAGACCAAGCCCTACCCAGTCCTACATTTTGTGTAAAATAGATCGTGGTGTTCCTTTTGTTCAGTAGACCTAACATTTCCCAGTCTTTCAATCCCCATGAATGAAAGATAACCTTATCAATGTATCCCACAAAAGGATGGTGCTACATAAACCTCACAATCAAAGTGGGAATCAAAAGAACCAATGCAGCGTAAAACTCTGATTTCAAGATCAATAGTTATGTAAATCCACTATATATATATATATATATGAGAATTTAGTGATAAGAAACATTTGAGTGCATGGTGGGAGACTCGTGGATTTGGGATTCATTCCTCCATTTGAAGGTTGTGGTATCATTCCTTACTCTTTTATGTTTTCATTCATTATACATTGATATCCATCATTTTGTCTCTTAAATTTTCATTTATTTATACTAAATATACCTAATGAGGTTAACTATTTAACCAGATATTATGATAAATCTATGTAAATAGAAGCTAAAAAAATAATTGAAAACCCCCAGTCTATAACTTGATTGGGGATCTCAACTGAGATTGATTTATAAGATGATAAATCAATTATCAATGATTTTATTATATCAGATATATGGTGAATACTGAGTTCCGATTCCATTACCATTTTATTATGGAGGTGGGTTACGAATCATGAAATATATCAATTATAGACATTTTTTGATTTCCTTATCTCAATTAGGGATGAAGATGATGAAACCCTATCATTCAATGTTTTTGATGTTAATTCTCTTCCGATTGATGAATTTCATGAATATTTACAAAGTATAAATTCAATTGTTGGAAAAAAATTTGTGGGGTTAGGTACAATTTGTGGTTATGGGGTATTCATGGTTCAAATATTTTTTTTGCGAGAATGAATCTACTTGTGAACAATATATATGGTGAATGTTTACTATGTTGTTCATAACTGTTCAACAAGATGAATGTTATGTTTTTTGATTAAGACTGAGTTTAATGAGTGAATTTATCATAATGGTATCATAGGATCAAAATTTAATGGAGGGTAGCTAGGTGATATAATAAACCATTCTAAGGAGAAACAAATTTTTATTTTATGTCGAGATGAAAATGAAGGGTCAAGCCAACAAAATTGAAGATGATGTATTTTTATGGAAGATGTTCATGGGAGGTAGTTAATATTTTTTAATGATTTGAGATGATTATTAATAATATATTTCTATAAATGATTTAAATTTGAATATTTACCTATGGTATGAGGTAATGTCGTGCAATGATTCATTTTTGACAAGTATATTTTTCTAGGCTGGCTGAGTACCATGTATGAATAATGAATATATTATCTACATTACGGATGGTTAAACTGAGGATAAATGTTTTTTTGGGATTCTATTGAGATTGAGTTGATAGAGAATAATGCGTGGTAAATTAAACTATTATAAAGAAATAATTATTATAAAATATATTTTATCTATATTCGTTTAGAGTAAACCAAGAGCTGCCACCTAGAGCACTAGATGTGAGGGAAATTTCAAAGATCCTTCAAATGTGAATTATTTCTTAACACATTTTGGGGTGGGGTATTCCAATTTGTTTGAAAATTAAAATAATTATAGATATCAAGTGACAAAAATAACAACATAGAACAAGAGTAAAAATGAGTATAAGATATCATTCAAGAAGAAATATACAAAGAATTAAAATTATTGGAAAATGTTGGTGGAGCTTATGAAGTTGAAATCAACTTGGGAATGAATATTTCTATTGATTTTCCCTATTTATTCTTTGAATCTCAATTGGATTCATCTTATTTATGCCGACGAAATATGAGAACATGCACTATATGTAATTACTTTTTTATTTTATTGACCTTTATTGATAAATCAAATAATGGTCTTTTTTCTTTCAATTAGTTTTGTAACTATTTCTTATTGGGTTTTAAATATCAATTAGTACTTATTTTTAATCGATGTCCCATGTGTTGATGATTGACTTTAGGATTGATATAACAATTTTTTATGGTTTTTAGTTGAATGATTGAGTCATAGAACTAGTTAAATTATCATTCTTAGCTGGAATCAATTCATATTGTGTTTTAAAACTATGTTTACAACTTATATTTATTATATTATTTCATTATAATAATTATTTCATAAAAAATATCAACAATGGTTTCATAATATTTTCTTATAAATGACCCTTCTCAATAAATAGGTTAGACACAATATCTTTATAACCTCATTAACACCCAAATCATTTACCTTGACAATTATAACACTATTTTTACCATTTTAGTATATATTTTCATTATATTAGGTTAGAATAATACATATTCTAATATCTAAATCCTTCCCCATGGATTGAAAATAATAGATACTATCTAGTAGTGAATTTGAGTTTATAAAGTGATTATTTCATGGTTCATTAACTACCATACCAATTAGAAACATTTAATTTAAAAGCCTTCTACTTTTTTTTGAATTCATCTGATATACTTTAGGTTTAGCTAATACAGTGGTTTTTGGGAATGTGATTTATCATTTTATCAGTAAAATATTCACTAAGATGCAATTTTTCCAATTGTATGACCATTACGTCATCTTTGTCCCCAATTGGGTTAGACCAAAATGTGTGTGGACATACACAGATAGTATATATGACATGGTTATCAAATTGGATCATGGTATATATTGTTTTCATCCATGATATTTAATGACAAGTTATGCATTCATCGAACAAGTAACAATATTAATATTTAATTAAAAACTTGTGTATTTTTTATGTTGGATTAATATATTTCATATCCCATAAACCCTTAATTTATTAGAGAAAGGTAATGTATTATATTTCATGGTAAAAAGTTACGGGATTTGTAGACCCTATTAAAATGATATATCTATATTGTGGTGATAATATAATATAACTTTGTATCTTGAGTAACTTTGATGAGATGCTATATGATTCTATTCACTTATATTAATAGATTTGGATATGCATATGTTTTTTGTTCCTATAAAATCACATTTGTACACACTTTATGATTGATTAAATTGGGGTGGACATGGAATCAATGAGCTTCTCTAAATGTATTTAGAGTTTGATCATAAATGGTTCTTGAAAAGTATTCAAATGTTATTTCATACGATTTGTTACATGGGGAAGTAAATGATAACATTATAAAATGTTATTTGGATGATATCCCAAAGCATTATTAGAGATGGTATTAAAACTTATTATATATGATATGATAAATGGTAATTTGAGATACTTTCTTTTAGTATTTAGTGAAAGTGGATAAAATATGGAGATATAACCTATAGATTATACACAGATGATATGTTTTTTTCAGATATCTTTGGGTATTACATAATCATAGATTATGAAAAGAAAAAAGAAACTATGAGTATTTGATACTTCATTGTTTCTTCATATTATCTTTTAAGATTTTCATATATCTTATCATGTGATTTCATTTACTAATTATAGATATCATAGAGTTTGAAATTCTATATCATGTGGCATGATATTGGTCATAGTCCAATAATTTACGAGGAAGCTAAGTTATAAGAGTTATGTTTTGGCAGAGATCTTCAAGCTAAAATACAATTAAGAAACACTCACTCTGATGTAAACATGGTAGTGGATATATTAATGCATTCCTACATGAGATATATTGTTATTAAACATATGAACTATAATGAATGATTAAATGGATATATATTCAAGGAGACAACATTATATTTATATAATGATTATATTCTTTCAATGGTTGGGAAATTATATTTATTTATCATAATTGGGTGAGACTCCATAAACAAATACTATATTTATCATCATAATTTCAATTTGAGGAACTTTCATGTCAAACTGATACTGTAGATACCACTCAAACATTAGGTCATTCAACAAGCCATTGATACACACAAAAGGAAATAATATTTCTATTATTTCATTTTCGTCATCCTCAAGCATAGAAAAATAGAACAACATCAACAATAAGTTTAATTAGTGAATGGTGCATGACATATTTATTCATAGAATGAAATATTTAATTTATTTATGCACGAATTTTTATTTTATTGGATTTCTATTTTTCATTATGTGTTTTAAAATCATTAATATATCACTATAGAACTTATGACTTGCTAGATTAGACCACACATCCACATCACAGAGGCACACATAAGATTCATGTTATTCTTTAATAATATATTTTCATTTTAATGTATAATTCACAAAAATAAATTAAAAAAACAATGCATCATACTCTAATTCAAAATCATTAATTTTCACCTCCTCAGTGGTGATTCAAAAAAGTCACTATAAATCATATAACTAAATGGATGTAAATCCATATAGTTTGTTACATCTAATATCTATTTAAGGATCCCAAAATAAATGTATAAACCATGGTTATAATTTTTCTTTATAAAATAATAACTAATATCTCAATAAATGTGATATTAAATATTAAACATGAATCTCTAGTGAATCTGCATTGATGATTATATCATATTTTTCAAAACATTTTATTGACTTTGGTGAATAGAAGTGATATTTTGGATCTACTACTCTCGATAAAGGGTATTGTTTTCCTATATATTCCCAATCAAAGTCACATCACAAATCTTCATCCATCATATTGGAGATCAATATGATATTGAAGGTGACACCTTTGTATATGGTTTTAGTTATTTATAAACTCTCTATATTATTGATGATTTTTCAATGCATTTTTATAATCAAGAATAAATATATATGTTATAACCTAATGAATTTTGAAAATTATAAAATACTTCCAATTAATATATGGATGGAATGTCCAAGTTAAATTCCCCTATATACCCAAATCCCAATGTAATACCATCCAAAATGGGGAATTTAATCTTGAATCCCATTTAGATATAGTAATACTAGATTACAATGACATCTATTGATTGTTTGATATATATAATAAATAATAAATATTTAAGGTTACCAAATAATGTTTATTGGTTATGATATTTTTTTCTTGAGGCTTGATATCATATTATATTATCAACTGTTATCAATTTTTTTCTTTTTATAAAAAAAATATTAAATTATTTTTACAATAAATTTAATACATGATGAATGTTTTATAAATTAAATAATTGTGTAATTACATTATCTAGTATATATTTATGAACTTATAGTGTAAATTCTTTAAATATTTCTTTACCTATCAACCTCAAAAGAGATGTTCTAACATTCTATTAATAGAGTATGGATACTAAAAAAGAATTCTATGATTCCAGTCATTAATATTCACTATAGTAGGAATAGTCTATTTAATTTAAAATAACTAATATCCATTAACCTCTCTTATTTTATCATTATTATGATCTATATTTTTGAACATATAGATCAATATTTATGAATTTTAATTTTATTTATTCATCACCCGGATGATATAAATTACATGTTTCATTTATTCTAGAATGTTTATATATATTTGATGCTTTTGAAAACCATTTCTGGCATGGGATCTATTCTTATGATGAATTGATAAGTCTAAAGTAAAAAATATAACATCATAATGAATATTTTTTATGCATCATAAGGTCAAACAAACTATAATAGGATCGTTTCTAAATATAAAAGAATATTCCATAATTATTGAGCGAGTTATAAAAGTGGGATACCAAAATGGTATGTGTTATGAAATATTTTATCATTGTGTATCAACATAAAATTTATTATTAATATTTATTTTAAATTAATTTAATTATCAGTTTTTATAAATATTTATACTTCATGATTACATTTCTTAAATGTTCATTTTAATTTTATATTTGATATTAATGTATTTAAATTTTTTATATGATATCAATATTTGTATAAATAAATTTAAAGTGTTAAATTTACCCTTATAAAACTCTTCAATATGTATATAGGTGTTATTTAAATTGAATGAAAAATAAGATTTAGTTTTCATTCAACCCTACAAAGTTTTTTTTATTGTAAGCTTAATAAAAATATTGTTTATGATTTAAATATATTTAGTTTAATATTTAATTGATTTTTTTTCTATTGTTATATTTGGTAAATGGATAATGGTACGTCGAGTTGTAATAGTCACTAATTTGGACGATTATGATTTATTTCTAAAAGTAATTCTAGGATCTAATACAAATTAGACTTTCTATTGTTAGTATTTTGATCCAATATGATTCAAAAAATTACATTAAAGTGTTTTAGATTTTAAATAAATGTGAGGAATTTACATATGTTTTTATATAGTTAACTCTTATTTTTGTGTGTATAAACTAGTCGATTTGTTGCCTTAGCAGTTACAAATTAATATACTTATAGTATATTAATTTTCCTAAGTGAATAAGGATTCTATAAAAAAACATAGAATCATGAACACTTATATGAATTACATGAGAGATAAATATTTCACAACATGTAATATTTATATAGGATATACAGAGGACATATATTAAAATGTAGACACTTACTGAAAAAACATCAAAATAAAAACTGATTAATTACATAAAATGTGATCAAATTAGAAATTATTGATCATCCAATTTTGTATATCATTGAGAACTTGATGCACATAGAACGACATGTATAATTTATTTTGGGTGTCTATGTACCTAATATAATTTGCTATCCATATTATGGTTAATACATGGGTTACACTATGTTTGCTGACCCTAATGATATTTCCAGGCCAAAGAAATAGAATTCAGATAATTAAAATGAATAGTTGGTCAATTAATTTTCATCATATCTATCACGAAATCATATGTGATCTTTTTTTCACCATAGAATAACCTAAAAACATAATATTGAGAGATGTTCATAAGAGACATGTTATAGTTTTAACATAGTGTTAAATATATTTTTATTTTGGTTTGATATGTGTTCTCAAGTGTATGTATTTAAGTAATAATTTTGAAAATTTTATAAAAAAAAGTATCCATAACTTTGATTAAATGGTATGAGAAATAATTTATTCATTATACATTGTAATTATGTTCACTACTATAGAAATTCAAAAGAATATGTGAAGTTGGAAGTAGATATCCATGTGGGGAAATGGGGAAAACCTTATCTATTAAACATAGTAACATGTTATTTATATCTACCTATTCTGAGAATTCATTTTTTTTGATTTTTTTAAACACTTTTTGGTTAAGTGAGAACCAAAAAAGAAAAGCAAGGCGAGGAAGCATGACCAAGGGGATCCACCTTTGAAGACACTATCAAGACTTACCCTATCCAAGACCAGACTCATCAACAAAATACCACAAAAACGCGTACAACAACGACAACAAAAATAACACTCGAAAAGTTCAACATTCACCATGGACACATAAACCATCCAAAGAATCATGGAATCCATATAACCCAACAGAATTGGAGTTATGCGCAAAGGAGCATGACACAATGGAGGAGGGAACCAAGGAAATGAAGAACCATCCAGGTACAGAACCCCTTGACATCTACAGAAGCAAAAAAATAGTCCCAGGACGAACCGTCATCGTCTGTGAAAGTGCTTGCGGGTGTCCTGCACCGCGGATGCCCACAAAATCCCATGGCTATAAACCCGCACACCAAATGAGCTAACCAGACGTCCAAGTAGAAATACAACCATGATAGGAAGATTAGTGGAGTTTATTATATTTTTATCTATATTTGGAATAATTACCTTGAAAAAATTAATGAAAAATATATCCAAATAATTTATTGAGATTGATCATTAAAATATTTTGTCAATGAATCATCTGATAATTTAATTTTTTTTATTAGGGACTATAGTGAATGATTCATTTAGTTTTATGGTTGGAAAGGATAATGTAATATTAGATCATATACATGGTGATGTATGTAGACCAATGTGCTATAATTAAAGTAAAATGTTTATTTACTTTAAAAATTTAATAACTATATTAGTATATATGGTTTTGTGCTTCTCATACTACCCATTTTAAAACCTTTTAAATGATCACGTTGTTTATGAACAATGTGCAACATTAACAAAGAAAATGTATTATGAGTCATAAACCATATAAATTTTTTGGATATGTATATTATAAATTAATAGTAAATTTAACATATTTTTAAATCTTAGGAAAACATTATTCTCTTTTAACACTATAATGAGATTGTCTGTTTGAGATTAAGAACAATATATTGTTAGTTATTTTTTGATAAATAATGTCTATGTGAAAACATCCAATATTACAAGAAGAATATGTTTTGTTAAACATTTCAATCCTAGTTTACTTTATTCCTTAAAAATATTTAAATTTATACCATTTGATAAATCGATTTTAAAAATCTATAAATTTTATTTTTGGGGGATTTTGGATAGTTAAGAGAATATACATTTTTTTCTAGATAATCATAATCCCAAACTTGAATTGTATAAATATTTTTTATACCTATGGAAATTGAGGTGTATTATTTATATAATTATGCTGAACACAATGTTTTTCAGGAAAACTATGATATTTATGATGAAAGGGAATATATTTATTAATGATTCAATTGATGTAAATTATATCCTAGAAAAGTTCATTACAATAAAAAAATTGGTTCTGGATAGTATTGTTAGAGAATTTTATAATGAATTTCATAAACTTATTTAAACTGTCACAACCTATCCCCCAGGCCCGTGCCGTGACTACACTATTCCAGGCTTCCATAAGCCAGGGGCTGGCGACTAGCACCAAAGGCTTAAATCCATAAACTGGGAAGGAATTTCCCTTATAACTATAAACACACACAACAGAGCGCACAAATGAATAAAAAAAACTAAGTAAAACTGTACAACAAGAGAGTGATGAAAATTAAAGGTGTTTGGAAATACAATCCCAAATGTAAAGTATATGTACAACTGAAAGAACAAACAACTGAAAGGTGAAAAGCAACTCCGGGATGGTCCACCACAGATACAACCTGAAGGGTAGGTACAGATAGCCTCCTCAGCACTCTACATATTTCTATATCCTCAGTGTACTGACACGTTGTATGGTCCACCTCTAGGTACCGTCCAGTCGTGGTACTCTCAGCCTCAGTCAGTGCTATTTATCGTTTGCAACCAACACAATGAGGTTCGGGCATAGCCCGTGCAGGGGTGAGTATAACGATACTCAGTAGGGACTCCGACAGCCTCAATGTCTCACAAAATACAAAAAGGATAAATCAAAAATAATAAAATCAACATACAACCAACTTAGGTATATTCCAATACATATACCTAAGTTATCAAGTTATCCATCTCAATCATGAGGTTAACACAAAAGTTAATGACTCAACTCAACCAGGATTTTATTCACATTATCGAAACCACATTTTCTAGAGAAATCTTGATCAATTGAGTACAGTGGACCTTCCGTGATACCAAGGAACTTCCCACTATCCATGGACTACTGAGGTACTCCTCCTATCGAGTACCGTTGGTCTGCTATGTCACCAAGGCGCTCCTCATCGTGGGTCTGCCACATCACCAAGGTGCTACCCCTCGTAGCCTATTTAGGTACTACTCTTGTCATGTACCGTGGTTCTGATGTAACACCAAGGCTCTATCCTTTTTGGGACTTCTTCTACACCATGGTGCTCCCCGCAGGGCTAGAATAGTCACTCTGAGTCAAAACGGTCAGCAATCGTCAGGTCTCATCCAGCTACAGGGTCTCTGCACTCTTCTCACTCCTCACCGGTAGGATCCACTCCACGAGCTACTGGTCGATACTCCAACTATCACGAATTACAATGAAGAGGAATCTGAAAGGTCCTCCACATCATAGGTGTGTCAACACAATAGACGACATGTCACTCAGACGCTCGGTCTGTGAGTTATTAGCCTTTTAGTCCCGAGGGCCCTATTGGATTCGTGCATGATCCAACCTGACCGTATCTAAACTATACCACAAACTCCATTGGGGTATACTCAAAGGGAACGTCATGATCCAAGATTTCTAGCACCGTTGATAGTTCATCAAACAGATGAATGCCTCAAAAGATGTTGATAAAGAAAATAAAGGGGTCGGTAGTGAACCCGGGGGCGTTCCGACCCGGTCGGACCAACCCGATCCAACCCTGTCTGGGCCGACCCGGTTTGGGTCGACCCGATTAGACCTATTGGGATTGTCCCGACCCATTGGGTGGTCCAGCCTATTAGGTTTGGCTGAGCCCGCTGGGCCCAACCCATCAAGCCGCATGGGAGGTTCGGCCCAGACTCGTGGCCGGTTCAGCCCACAGCGCTGCGACGGTGCGGCTCTGCATCTCGGTCCGGATGGCTGAGACCAATTCGGCCAGTGCCGCGAGGGGTACATCTCAGGAGGCACAGGGCGCGTGGGGTGAGCAGGGCGGCGCAGTTCGGGCCGACGCTCGGGAGGCGGTCGAGCATGGCTTCAGGTGGGCTGGCCGTCAGCCGGTAGGTGGACATGCAGGGCGCCAGGTGGGGCGGCGGGCAGCCGTGCATAACGGGCAACACGGCTAGCCGACGACAAGGCCGGACAGCTCGAAGCAGTTTGTGCTGGCATGGTCCGATGGGGTTTCGTCTGTGGTGCACAGAACGGTGTTAGTAGCCAAGAGCTAGGGGCACGGGCAGGCTGGCGGGCGGCCGGGTGGTCGGCGCTGCTCGGGCCGGCGGGCGGTGATGTTCAGCCTAAGGTGGCGGAGCCGATTCGGTTGGAGAACCGCGAGTGTGGTGTGGTTCGCGGAGGTCACAAGTAGCACGACCGTTGCCTTCATCATTCGGTTTCCTCATTTCTTCGCCGCCATGAAATAGATCATCATAAACAAGATCGACAGAGGAAGTACAACCATATTAGTTTGTCCGACACCCTCTGCGATTAGTGTGATAAAAAACAGTTCCTCAAGGTAGGAGAACTATGAACCAAAACTCACCTGTCAAAGGAAACATATCCTCATTCTTCATTTTGAAGGAAATTAAGAACATAATACATAAAAGAAAACAACCCCTACCTTTGATCATTGATCGCAGATGAAGTCGCGGGAAGAAGACAACAAAGATCGTCATTTGTCGCGTCCGCCGCTCACTAAAAATTCCGAGCTCGTGCATCGGCTCATTGATGATGATGCAGAGGTAAGGTCAGTTGAAGACATTCCATGTCGATTGAATTCGAGGAAGAAGTCTAAGAATGTCATCATTCTTCACTCTTTGTTCTTTATTGGAAGATGGGGTTCTTCATTGGAAGCTTTCTCCCAATCTCTCCCCTTCACAAAGCTTCCCCCAAATTGCAAATGCCAAGCCAAAAGTGATATGATTTACCCAATTTACTTTCTGGAAGAATATTCAAATTAGGGAAATTAATTACGTAGGTTGGCATTATAAGGATGGGGCGTTGGGAACATTAATGTTAGATGAGTCAAGAGGCTCTCCCTCATTAATGAGGGATAGTTGAGAGGTTTTCCACTCTTCCCATTAATAGGGGGGTTTAGCCCCATGTGGTCCCCACGTCATAACCACTCATGAGAGGTTATTTTCGGGTGGTCCTGACAACCATAAACTCTCATGGGAGGTTATGGTGTGGTGGTCCCACCTACAAATTCCATGAGGAGGTTTTAACCAACAAATATAAATAAGCCACACACTTTATTTTCATTTAAAAAATTCTCAATAAACCCAAAAACATATCTTCTAATATCGAACCACTGGTGTCGATGTGATAGTCTTGATATGATAATACCTCCACTGCGAGTTCAACGGTGTCCCCAGGTATAAATTCTGAGCAACGGTTCAAAAGGTATAAAAACCCGCTCGTACATTTACTCAACGTACCGAAACAAAAATTTAGAAATTGATTCTGGGCACACTGAGCTTCAGAATCATGCACCGTCAGTTTTCACGAACTACTAATATTCCCTTGTATTTATGAAAAAACTTTCCACGAAATTTTAGGTCTTTGAATTCCCCCCACATCATGGCTTTACATCCCCAAAAGCTACAACTCGAACTAAGGAAAAAATGGGGGTACTAAGCACGCATCTGAGCCTCCCACTCCCATGAGCTCTCCTGAAGGTTCCCGTGCTGCCAGCGGACGTAAAATAGAGGTATCGACCATCCACATAGGTCCCACTCCTGTCGATCCTCAATCTCCACTGGAACCTTTGTGAAAGTCACCCTATTATCGACGTCCATCTCTCTATGGTTGATGATATGAGAAGGGTCGTTCATATATCTCCTCAGTTGAGATACGTGGAAGATGTCATGTACCCAGTGCAACTAAGGTGGAAGAGCCATGTGATAAGCCACCTCATCTACTATGATGAGGACTTGGAAAGGTATGATGAACCTCGGAGATAAATTTCTGTCTTGGAAAAATCTCTGTAGACCTCATCATGGTGAGACCCGTAGAAAGACGTGGTCGCCATTCTCAAACTCTAGAGGTCCCCGTCTCTAGTCAGCATATGACTTCTTCCTACTCTGTGCAGTCTTAATCTGCTTATGGATGATCTATACCATCTCCTTGGTAGCCCATACCATCTCTGGGCACACTAGTGCAGACTCTCTTGGTTCTGTCCAGCATAAGGATAGTCTACAATGTCACCCGTAAAACGCCTCAAAATGTGTCATCCCAATGTTGG
Source organism: Viscum album (assembly GCA_963277665.1). Taxonomy (NCBI): domain Eukaryota; kingdom Viridiplantae; phylum Streptophyta; class Magnoliopsida; order Santalales; family Viscaceae; genus Viscum; species Viscum album. The sequence goes on along the minus strand of OY728153.1, from coordinate 1,309,298,312 downwards.
AGTGCTAGTTGTTGTTGTATGAAAAATCCATTGAAGGTAATTGATCCTCCTAGCTGTTACTATAGTTGAGGACACAAGCATGCAACATGTTCTCGAGGTTCTGAATGGTCCACTCATTCTGACCATCCGTATGAGGATAGAAGGCAGTGCTCAGATGAAGATGCATCCTAAAATCCTCCTGCAACTTCTTCTATAGACAGGACGTAAACCGTGCTTCAAAATCAGAGCCAAAATAAAAACATAATACATGTATCCGCACAATATTCTGCACATAGAGGCATCCCAAGATCACTACTGAACCCTGCTCTCTAATCGATAGGAAGTGGGCTTACTTGGTGAGTCGATCAATGATCACCCAAATCGAGTTGTGACCCATAGATGTACATGGGTGTCCTCTCATGAAGTCTATAGATATCCCATCCCACTTCCACTATAGGACCTCTAAATGCTGAACCAAGCCTGCTGGTACCTGGTGCAATGCCTTCACTTGCTGAAAAGTGAGGAATAGAGAGACAAACTCTACTACTTCCTTCTTCATACCGGGCCACCAGTGCTATCATCGAATGTCCTGGTACATCTTCACCACTCCTGGATGTACCGCTATATGGGATGTGTGTAACTCCATCAACACTTCCTCATGAAGTGAAACTTGCACCATAATACATCCTATGAAGTGGATGATGTGCCCCCACCTTCAAAAAATCCATGAGGTGCCTTCCCTGTGGATATTTGAGAATGCAATGTCTCGTAGTCAGCGTCTCCACACTGTGCCTCCTTGACTCGCTGAAGTAGTAGGGGAGTGAATGTAAGAGACTGTAGAAAGTCTTCTGCATATCTATCCATAGAGGATATCTGTAAAGCATCCAGCTACCATGTCACCTCTCATAGTAGTGGTATACCCGATCTCCTTCTGAGCACATCTACTACAACGTTCCCCTTTCCAGGAGTTGAGACTATTTTGAAGTCATAGTCCTGGAGGAACTCAAGCTATCACCGCTGTTTCAGGTTCATGTTCTGCTGAGAGAAGATATACTTGAGGCTCTTATGATTAGAGTACACGGTAAAATGTTCAGCCATCAGATAGTGTCACCACATCGTCAAGGTGAAGACCACTGCTGCTAACTCAAGGTCATGGGTAGCATAGTTCTACTCATGTTGTCTCAACTGTTAAGAACCATAATGATCACTACTCGCTCCTGCATTAGGATATACTTGAGTCCGGTCCTCGATGCGTCGTAGTAGACTATGTACCCTACACCTTCCTCTGGAAGCCTCAAGATGGGGGCACTAGCTAGCCACTACCTCAGATCCTAAAAGCTCTATTGGAATATCTCCAAAAAAGGGTTTCCCCTTATTGGTCAAGGATGATAGTGGTGCTGCAACTCTAGAGTTTTCTGGAACGAACCTCCGATAGTAACTAGCCAAACCTAGGAAACGCTATACCTTTGTCACACTCTTGGATGGCTCCCAAGCATGTACTGTCTTAATCTTCACTGGATCCACTACAACTCCAGCCTCCGAGATGACGTGTCCCAAAAGGTGAACCTCTTAGATGCAAAACTGGTACTTCGAGAGCATACCATAATGCTAGTTCTGTCGGAGCATGTGTAGCACTACTTGAAAATTGTAAGCATGCTCCTCCTCAGCAGATGAGTATATCAGTATGTCATCGATGAGGACTACAATAAATTGATCGAGTTAGGGCTGGAAAATCCTGCTCATGATTCACATGAACACTGCTGGTGCATTGGTTATGCTGAGAGGCATAACCGTGAACTCATAGTGGCCATACCGACATCCAAAGACTATCTTCTGCACATCCTCATCTCGAACTCTGAGCTGGTGATAGCCTGATCTGAGGTCTATCTTCGAGAACCACCGTGCTTCCTTAAGCTGATCAAGGTGGTTGTCAATCCTCAAGAGTGGGTACTTGTTCTTCATAGTCACCTAGTTAAGGTTATGGTTGTCGACACAAAGCCTCAATCTTCCATCTTCCTTCTTGGTGAACAGAATCAAGGCTACCCTAGGAGAAACACTGGGCCGGATGAATCCATTCTCTTGTAAGTCCTCTAGCTGTACCCGCAACTCGCAAAGCACCGCCGGAGCCATCTGACATGTTGGTGTAGATATCGGTGTCGTCCCAGGGTACAAGTCAATGTAGAAGTCAACTTCTCTATTAGGAGGTAGTCCTAGAACATCGTCAGGGAAAACATCTTTGTACTAGTCCACCACTAAAAGAAAGCTCGTAATCTCCACATCAACTGCTCTGAGGGTAAGGCAGGACAACTGATGAGTGATCGGCTTTGCCCTACTCTAAGTAAGTCTGTCCTGTGCTAAAAAGGCTCCCTTCCCACTGGTGAAGGTAAAGAAGGTCCCATCAATGAGGAAACACCGCAATTTGTACCTAATACAATCAATTTGAGCATGGAATGAAGATAACCTGTCCATACCCAAGATGACGTCGTAAGGCATAGACGCCGCTATTAGGAGAATCCAGCCGAATCTATCGCCTCCTAGAGTAAGATCGCATTGCTGGCACCAGTGCGTAATCATTGAGTCTACTCCCTTAGGAGTCTCTAGCCGTAAGGATCGAGCCAACAGCTCCGTCATAATATCTAAGCTCCGAATGAGGGAAGTGGAAATGAAAGAGTTACTGGAACTTATGTCTATAAGAACTACAACTACGGTTGAATAGACACAGATTATACGTCATATCATCTACGGATCGCCGTGATCGTAGGCCTCAGCTGCCAGGAGCTGAGATCTCCCATGTCCACCTGCTCCTTGTGGTAAGGGTGGACCATCTGGTGGTGGTGGTGGTAACACCTCGTAATGTCGTCCACCACTAGCTGCATGACCAGCTACACTTCCACGTAAGCATGCTCCCTATATACCACCTCGATCAAATCACTATCTCTCCCTGAACGATCCTTCGACCATCAGCTGATCATCCGAATTACGGGTCGGACGGTCACGAGCCATGTCACACTGCCCATCGCATGAGTAACACTGCCCACTCCTGGCATGTTTGTCTCTGCTTCAGGTGCACCGCACAACTGATCCTGAGTCATGCAGTCATCCACCAGAAGTTCTTTTCCTCTTGGACCTTTGCAACATCTGTCTACAGCCAGTTGTAGAAGAATCCACTAAGTTTCGACTGGTGATGGATCTCCCTACTAGAGAATTCTCTTCAAGGAAACTCTCCACTTGGAGGGATCTCTCTAACACCCCTGACTACGTCAGGATGCTGAGTGAGATCACTGAAGCTCTAATCTCTTGACTGAGTCCCTGCTCGAAGGTCTGGGCCTAGAAGAAAGGGTCCCGTGCCATATAAGTAGAGTATCATGAGTGGTCTCTGAACCTCACTGAGTACTGAGAGACATTCATGATGACCTTCTATAGATGAAGTAGATCCTGAATGCGCACTACACGGAGAGTTTTTGGGACAAACTCTGCCCAAAATAGGCTCTCAAAGTCTACCCAGTGAAGCGTTGTCTCATCGGGAACCTGGAGCATCAAGCTCCACCATCTCCTGCTGCTGCCTGTAAACGGCTAGCAGCAAGTATCACTAAGAGGTCTGTTGGTGTCCCTAATAGGAAGAAAACTCTCACCACAGGCTCCAGCCAATCCTCAACCACCTATGGGTCCGTCTCTCCCATGTACCTCGGTGGACTCTAGCACTACAACTCGTGCAACACGCTATAATTGCGTGCATCGTCTTCTTGCTGGGGTGGGGGCATCGGTGGCCCAACATGTAATGGTACCGCATGTGCCTCTACTAGAGAAAGGCCCTGCACTAAGGCCTCATTTCTCGGTGGGCTATCTGCACGTACAACTCTCAGGGATCTAGCTGGTTGTCAGCGAGGAGGCATCCTGAATGAAATAGAAGTGACACTGTCAAATATTATACCTAGTGAGATAACCTAGTTGAGCTGACATAAAGAAAAAATTTGAAAACACACACGTAATCATGATTTTAATGCACTGAGTCAGTAATTAGTAGTCAGGGTCCTAGTGTATAGATATGTTGGCCACCGTACCAATAATGGACTCCCTAAACTGAAAACCACTCTTAGTACCCTTAACATTATTCCTTCACATAAAAGATCAGAGTCTTATGTTATGTGGTAGAACTGACTCCTTTGATACCAATTTGACACGACCCGTCCCCTAGGGCCTGTTCCGTGACTACCCCAAGCCCACCTTCCATAGGCCAGGGGATGGTGACTAGCACCAAATGCCTAAATCCCTAAACTGGGAAGGAATTTTTTATATCCTAAACACACACAATAGTGAACACAACTAAATACAAAATACTAAGTAAAACTGTACAACAAGAGATTGCTGAAAAGTAAAGGGGGCTGGAAATAAAAGCCCAACTATAATGTACAAGTATAACCGAAAAAGAAAAATAGCTAAAAGGTGAAAAGAAACTCTTGGATAGTCCACCACAGATCCTACCTAAAGGGTTGGTACAAATACCATCCTCATCACTCCACATCTTTTGGTCTCTTCCATGTACCGACACGTCGTATAGTCCACCTCTGGGTACCATCCAGTCCTAGTACTCTCTGCCCCAGTCAGCGCTATCCATCGTCTACAACCAACACAATGAGGTGTAGGCATAGCCCGTGTAGAGGTGAGTATAAAAATACTCAGTATGGACCCCGAGACCCTCAAGGTCTCACAAAATCCAAAAAGGATAAACAAAAAATGATGAAATCAACAGATAACTCCACTTAAGTATATGCCTATACATATAACTAAGTTATCAAATAATCCATCTCAATCATGAGGTAAACACAAAAGTTACTGATCAGATCAACCATGATTTTATTCACATTATCGTTACCACGACTACTAGAGAACTCCTGATCAATCGAGTATAGTGGGCCTCCCACGACACTAAGGTGCTTCCTACTAACCTTGGACTGCTGAGGTACTTCTCCTGTCGAGTATGGTGGGTCTGCTGCGTCACCAAGGTGCTCTCCACTGTGGGTCTGCCTCCTCACCAAGGCACCCCCTTGTTCCCTAATGAGGTACTCCTCCTGTCAAGTACTATGGTTCTGTCATGACATCAAGGCGATCCCCACTGAGGGTCTGTCGTGACACCATGACGCTCCCCGCTGGGCTAGTAGAGTCACTACGAGTAAAAATTTTCAGTAGCCATCTGGTCTCTACCTACTACTAGGTCTCCATACTCTGCTCGCTCACCACAAGAAGGATCCAATCCACGAGCTACTGTTTGATACTCTAACTATCACGAAGTAACACAAAGAAGTATCTCAAAGTTCCACCACATCATAGGGGTCTCAACGCAATAATGGGCGTGTCAATCAGATTCCTGGTCTGTGAGTAATTGACCTCTTTGTCTTGGGGGCCCGATTGGATTTGTGCACAATCCATCCTAACTGTATCTCAACTATACCCTAAACTCTAGAGGGGTATACTCAAAGGTACAATCATGCTCCAAAAGTGATATAATTTCCCGAATTTTGTTGTTTCCACAATATTAAAATTGGGGAAATTAATTACGTAGGTTGGGATAATAAGGATGAAATGTTGGAAACATTAAAGTTAGAGGAGTCAAGAGTCTCTACCTCATTAATGAGGGAGAGTTGAGAGGTTTTCCTCTCCTCCCATTAATAGGGGGTTTAGCCTCGTATGGTTCCCACGTCTTAAAATCTTGCAGGAGGTTATGTTCGGGTGGGCCCCACCCCCAAAACCTATCATGGGAGTCATGGTGTGGGGGTACCACCTCCAACTTCCATGAGGAGGTTTTAACCAACAAATAAATATAATCCACACACATTTTTTTTATTTATTTTTTTTCTAAAAACCCAAAAACTATCATTTAATCTCACCCCACTACCATCGAGGTGATAGTCTTCTTAAGACAATACTGGTGCTGCGAGTTCAACGATGTCCTCAAATTTCAATTCCAGCACCGGTTCAAAATTTATAAAAACCAGCTCGTACGTTTACTGAATGCACTCCAACAAAACATCAGAAATTGATTCTGGGCACACCTAGCCTCAGAATCATGCACCGTTAATTTTTGCGAACTTGTATAATATCCACGTATTTAAGAAAAAGTTTTCCACGGAATTTCTGGGTCTTTACATAAACTATATTACAAAAGAACATAAAATATATGGTAGGATATTTTAGGTCCAGTAGATATAAATAATTCATACCCAAAATTTGGAATATGTAATAACAACATAGGATAAAACTATTACCTATAAAGTGATAGCCAACACCTTGTCGATGTCAACTCAACAGATAATTTCAATGTTCTTAAATTTATATTACATATCTCTTAAAACAAAACTAAAATGGATTGTTAACGGTTATATCCTATTTTTAATGTAATAGGAAAAATATAATATCGATAAAATTTTGTGTTTATAAAATCGTTTTTATTTTCTTTTATATTTGATAATTTGAAGTTATAACTGAAAATAAATAAATTTCCCAAGAATTTTATTCAAGGAATAAATTGTCGAACTAAATTAATTTTAAATGATGGGTTTTCTAAATTCATATTGTCATTTACTTATAAATTGAATGGAGTTTTTTAGTTTCAATATTCTATATTAATTAATATCTAATGTGTATTATTTAATCAATATTATCATGTTTCTTACTATTTTCCCACATATACTTGATCACTATTACAGTACATAATGATTGAATTTATACATGTATCAATTGAGTTGGTTGAGGAGATAACATGTTTTCCACATCAAAACTCTATCTTAATATTGGTTCTCCTCTGAGGAGGATGATTTTGTATACCTACAATTAAAAAGATAACATAGATAATTTTCTTTAATTACCCATGACTATTTTTTAAATTTGAATCCTTTTATTTATAGGATGTGTATAATGAAATAGATTCAACTACATATATTAGATCTAGAAGGAGGGAGAAATAGTTGATTCATTATAAAGTTGTCAATATAAATTCCTATTTTATCAAAACAGATTCATGATCCATCTATGATGTGTCATTGAAGGAAATATTCGTTTCTTCTAATGATGTAGGTGGTGAGGCCATAAAACGAATTAGATACAATTTTTTTTATTAATAATTATATTTTAATGAAATATATGGGGGTCATATTTTCAATCAAATAGGAATATGTTAAAAAATAGGTGGATTCATTGAATTCCAAGATCCATATTATATTACAATCTGTGAACATAGAGGTTCCCCTTGGAGGTTTTCAATTAAAGTATTATTTATTCCTTTCTTGAAATATTCTCTCTTTAACCAATATATTTTTAATCTATAAATTGAGCTTATTTTTTATAATTATAAGCTGATTTATTCTAATATATCTCAATGAATCAGGGATACTAAATATAGATATATTATTCACCATAATGAATACATATTGTGATATAGTGGAATGTGTGTACTTATAGTGTCATCCATTAGGATTCATTCTTCATTTTCAAGCCTATTTATATGAATAATTTTATAGAATATCTTTAAAAAATGGAAATCATAGATGTTATGGTAACTATATAATATTTATGTATGAGTTTAATTCATCCTTATCTATGAATCAACTAATCGATTTGGGTTTACCTATTGAAATATTTATATGGTTAAATAATCATATGATAGAGAATTGTGTCTTGAAATGTCTAGATATGTGTCTATATAATCTACTTGGAGTTACTTCCTTTGGATGATTTAATTTTGTGAATATATCATGGTGTTTATCCAATCGTACTGAATAGTGTTTTGTAAAATTTTAATTGTTTAATTGGAAGAAGAGTTTCAGAAACTTCCAATTATGGATAATGAAGGATGGATTTCAATAGGTGGTCTATACTTCATGGAATAATACCACTCTGATTCCTCCCACGTCGCACTAATATAAAAAACTAATGAAAATTTAATAGTATATTCATAAATCAAATAATTATTATTTTTTAGTAAAAACATGATTTTGATGAAATAATTATAGAAACATATTTTTGAGATATGATATTTCCAACAAAATTGATTCTATTGGTTTATGAAGAGATTTTCTGATATTAAACACCTATAAACACTCTCCTATTAAATGAAAATAATAAGGTAAGGGGTATGTTATTATATTTATTGATACAAAAATATGATCTTAATAAATTTCATTTTCATTCCTGTATTTAAAAAATAAAAATCAATGGGAGTCTCAATATTCTACTAAAAATTAGATTGTTGAGTTAGATGTGGATGTGGTATGTGTACTAGTATTAATGACCTTTGAATGGTATCTCACTTTTCCTATCTACAAATCCTACTTGCAAGGACTTGATAAAAATTTATAGTGATTTTAGTAACATTACTATTAATGTTTCAAACCATTATAATTTCTCTAGTACTTATCTTATTATAAATGTATAGACTTATGATGGTGATAAAATCATTTTTGGGTAGTATTCCTATGTATGGTGTCTATTTAACTTCATTCTATATGTCTCCAAATTATATTATAAATTTTGATGTTATGTTTATTGTGGGATATTTATCTAGAGTGTTATAATCCCATTTTCTACGGTGGCTATTAGTCTTGTTCTTATTACTGAGACTAAAAATCCCTATCTATTTTAACACTTCATCATTATTAATATGTGTAAAATATCATATAGAATTATCTCGACTACTATAAATTATATTTTATCTTCTTTTACCCTTATATTACCTCAAATGAATTACATTTTCTCATTAATGGGAGAACCATTCAAGGTGGAATTCAACTGGTTCAGGAAAGGCTATCTGAGTGGGACCATGAAAATAATATAGAGTAATATGATGATCAAAATGTATAGAGAAATCTAAATGAAAATATAAAATAAGGTCTCATAATACTATTAACTTGGTCATTTGTATTCAATTATCATGGAAAAAAATTAATATTTTAATTATTCTAATATCTATTGTTGTTTATATTTCTCATGGGGAGGGATTTTTGTTACAATATGTCTATGAGAGGTCCATAAAAATGTTAACCACTTTCCCCAAAAATATATATCATTTCTCATGATGCACAAAGAAGAAACTTGGATTCAAATATATATCATAGGAGTGAGGGGAAAATTATAGGTTGGTATAATACACAGTCATACTCTAATAAATTATTTATAAATTACCTCTTTATTTTCTGTACCGGAACAAAATATATGGGAAATTTTATGTTCCATATATAAATATATGCATTAAAGGGTTAACCAAACCATTTATTCTGGTAATCTTTTTAATAAATTATTCCCCAAGTTGATTGGGTTATTATAAATATTGTAGTGGATTTCTTGGATGGATTTGCTATTTGAATACCTTAGGGATCCTTTAATTCATGGATGTGTAAGAGTCCCTTATTTTGTATCCATTAATTCTAAATTGGAAGGTTAAATTCAAAATGCAAAGAATACATTAATAACATATTATGATTGAGTAAACTTGATAAAATATTTTTTACCCACTATTTAAATTATATAAATATAGATATTAGTAGTTCTTAAATAAATTATTGACATATAATATATATTGATTTTATATTTTTTATGGATTGTGGCAGTCTCAAAAAATTTCATTGAGCTGGTTAGAAATACTTCTATCCATCTATAAAAGAGGAAATTAATAATTTAATTATCCTTGTGGTAACTATGAAAGTGTTTCAAGAAATGTTATCTTGGGAGATTATATTTGGCTCCTAAATTTGGGGAAAATAGGTTTGATAAAAAAATAGGATTATTTTTATGTGGTTATAGGGAGTAATGGATTATTATGATTAAAGATCTAGAGTTAAAATATATATATATATCCTTACAAAATTGATCATGATCGATGGATTTTGTGTATTGGTGATATTTCATTTTTTAAGTAACATATAGATGATTCTAAATATTATTTCCCATAATGACTTTCTCAAGATATTACAGTAAGGTGGGTTTCATAACCTAACATTCATGGATGATGTGCATGATGTTTTCTATAATTATATAGCCATAGAAGGTATTCTGTCACCGTTAATATATATTTGAGTTTGGATCTCTAGTGTTAATGAATTTTATTCTCACATTAATTTTTAATATACTATCTAGAATAAAAAGTATATAATCAAATGGGGTATCTATATAGAACAAAAGTATACCAATTAAAATGATACTTGTAACTAGTAATATTATAAGATGTGTTTCGTCTAATGATGTTGATATTCAAAAGAGTGGAATCCATGTGGAATATTATTTTTAGTGATCCACATCCTAGTTTAGGTAACCAATTGACTATATCCTTACTAGGGAATTTGGGTATTAGTGACGTTCAATTATTATAAAAAATCATGGATTTATATCCCATTATGAATTCCTATTAATATCATTCATATTTTTTTTGTATAGAGTGAATAAAAATGCACAAATACTAGATATGTGGATTTCTTGGCAGTGTTCTAGGAGATATGGGTTGCGAGGAATGAATTATCTAATGGGTATGACCTATTCTATCATATCATCATGCATCATAATTGTCTTGATTTCGCTCATTAGCTAAAAATTTATTTCAAAGAAGATTCTACAATGATCATCTATAACTCATTTCTATTATAGATCTCTATATAAAGTATTAATGGATGATAGTGTCTATATATATATGGGTCTAGTGGAATTTTCAAGGTTTTTATAATAATCATAATATGAGTGTATCTTCAAGAAACTATGTTTTTAATGGGGAAGGTAGAAAATGTTATAAGTGGTGATGAATGATACTTGGGTTTTTTATGGAAATTTTAATGTATTATATTTTATATAAGAGGATAAGGATCTATCATATTCCTTAATTTATTTCATGAGAAAATAATTTCCCCTATGTGTTTTGAATGAGATATTTCAATTCAGGTGAATTTTTTAGAAAATCCAGAGTAATAACTCTAGTTTCATTATACATTATACAAGACTAAATATTGATAATGGGTGTAAGTACTACTATATCAAAAGATATTAGATAATTATTAATATTGTTTGATTCAATATTTTTAGAATTTGTATTACCATAGTTATTTGGAGATATACTTAATTCCTAGAAGACATTGTTTACCATGAATGTGGTTTTTCTAGAGGTTCACATTGGGCCATCATTTCATTCTTACACATGTACACTATTTAACCTTTTATTTTATACATTGTGTATGGTTTCCTTATTTGGTTTGAATAAAAAATTAATATATACCCAATTCTTTTAAATCATCATAAAAAATTAAACATGTTATGTGATGATACATGGAATTATAGCATTAAAAGGAAATTAAGTGTCAATGTAATTTATATAAACAATTTCTTTGTAATCATAAATAATTTCCTACCATGAAAACTCCTTTACCACTGAATCATATTGGTTATAACATATTGAAATAATGTAAAATAAAATTTTAAATCAATTTAATCAGTATACCATCAAACTAAATCATTCGTTATGTGCCATATCCACTATGTCCTAATTTACACTCCCCTAAATTGAATACACACTCATGTATAGAAGTGAATTAAAAAAATATAATAATTAATAAAATGGGATCTATAAAATATTAAAGAATGAGATGATACCAAATAAATTACTAAAGTTAATTTGAGAAATTATATACTTCAATTACAGTGACCTATGTCTTAGAAAATTAAATATTAGATTCCCAACACTATCTAGAATGATACGAGTATATAAAATACTTATTATGTTTTAAAAATACTAAAAATTAAAAATGTGAAAGGAATCATGGTTAAATTTTACTTTTTCTCTCATAATTTTGATGTCAATACTACTATTCTTTTATATCCCCCACCAACATTACTTTATCTCAATGTTAAAATATCATGACTCCCATATTATAGAGTGATGGTTATTACTATGCCATAATTTTAATATGTAGACAAATAGATATCCAATTATAGAAAAATCAAAATGTTGTACTTTAATATATTTATCCTTTATTTGAGTTACATATCCCTATATTGGACTAATTTTGATTCAATAGTTATGGAATAGAAGTGTAACATATTTAATGAAGCATTGTGTATTTATTTATATTTACTATGAGATGATTTGTTCGTAGTATCATTAATTTCAATTATGTGAAACATCCATTGGGTGATAATCAGTCCAATAAAGTTAAATGGAATCATTATCTATATTATAAAAAGAAAACTTTTATATATAAACTGAGGAGTAGTATTTTCTGTTTACCCAAAAGTTATATCCATGAATTGCCACATTACTCTTATGAAAATGACCATTATTTAATTATGTGTTTTGTAATGTTATTTCTTATTCAAAAATAAAAACATTCCCAATTATGTATAAATTCATCAAACTATTGAAGTGTTCCAATAAATATAAATCTCACATTATAATATAAAATTCAATACATTTTGTAAAAAATGTAACACTCTATTACCATCTATGTTATTTTTTGTCCTTTATTCTAGATTCCATTCTTTTGGTCAGGGGATTTTTTGTTGAGAACAAAAAGAAGAACTATGTTATAGGAAATTACATGTTGTGTAATATGATTATACATATTTTATTTTCCTAATAACGAATAATTGAATTTGTTTCATTATTTTATATGTTTAAATCACAATTTTAAATAAAAGGTGATACATTTTTTTGTCATTTCAATTCATGTGACTAAATTATGTAAAAAGAATAAACATTATATATCCCCCTGAACTAGTGTTTTAAGCCAGGAGGATTATGAAATTTACTTTTTTTCCAACCTATATCTCTTCCCTCTCAACCAAGAGCCATCCCTATGTGATTTTATAGTTATCAAATCCCTCTAAATCATCTGTTAAATAATTGATCATTGTGTGGAATGTGGTGCATCTATTTGATTAGTGGTATTTTTTTCTCTTCTATTATATCTTTATTTCATCCATGGAAATTGATATATTATGTTGGGATTGATGTATGTAAGAACTATGTGGTTGAATCTTGATCATATGTTATGTTACTAGATCCTCCCTTACTCCATTATTCATTAGTGAGTACCATTACTGGTGTTGTGATTTCCTTGATAAAGGCAGGTGGTTCAATTTTATTTTCACCATATAAATAAACATATATTTCTTCATTTGATTTAAATTTCATTCAATTGAATTATAAAATCTACATTCGATGTCATATGGAATTGATAATTCAATTTTTATGGATTTTGGGAAAATCGCATCCCCCATTCTAATGGAATTTGAATTTGGGGCATATTTTTAAAATTGATAGAATTTTTGATTTTATTTGAGAATTGATATAAAAAAATGGGTTAAAATTAATTGATAAAAAACGGTCATTGGATTTTAATTAGAAATTAATAAATTTGTGAAACCCCATATTTTTGATTTCAATGTAAATTTCATTTTGAATAACAAAATTGGGAAATATAATTTTGATTGATGTATGATTGAAAATGAAATGATTATCCATTTTTCAATTTATTGATTGATCACACACGATGTTGGCTAGTTAGTGAGTTTTTTTGGGACAATCAGAATAGAATTATTATTCTCAAGAATATAGATTAATGATTTTAATTTCAAAAGAATCCTAGTTTAATTCATCTTATCCCGGATGTGAAACTGATGGGTTCTATTTAGCTTATTCCCAAGAGACATGTCTACATATATTACCATGATCACTAATATGGTACTTGTAATGATCCTATAATTATAGAATATTATACCACATGTAACATTTATGATTTTTTTGATTGTTTGATAAAAAAATTCCATTAATAGACAACTATTTAAATCTTTCTAATTGATTTATATAAAATGTTTTATATAAAAATTTTATTTAATCCATGATGAAAATGTTTTCCATCATATAAAAATGAAATATAGTTTTTATTTTAAATATTATTTTTAATTTACATTCCAAGTATTAAAAAAATTAAAATTATGATTTCCTTTATTAGAATGTAATATTTTTATGAAACACTTGGTGATACTCTACTAGGATATTGAGCACAATACTTTATTTTCCTTCTAGTGTTTGTTTATTTCCATCTTCCTTTTATAAGAAAAGGGAATGCCCATCTTAGAAGAGGATGATGTTATTAATCCTTTAAGATTATTTTTACATGTCCATTGGGATGTTAAGACTGTCTTATTTATTTTTGAGCACATTGAGGATGTAATAATTTTAGAGTTGATATAAATATTTTGTTTGTACTAATTTCTCCCACTAAAGATTGAGAATTATTACTTTAATTTGTTTCTTATACTCTATTGTCGAAAAAATATTCCCACCTTTATGTTGTATGATTCTAGGGCCCAGTCACCAAACCATGGATATTTTTAATTCCCAAATGGATATAACAGAGCAAGAATGGGTATTGGGGTACCTGGACATCTAGTATGGTTCTTGAAAATGTGGTTTCAAAGGTGTATGTTATGAATAAATCCTAGATGTAAGTTTGCAATTGAGTGATAGTGTTAAGAATTATGAGGTTTTTATGAGTTATTTCCCAGTTAGGTATTAGTGTTTTGAGCCTTTTGATATAATGGGGGAATTGGGAAAGCTTTATTGAGTAAGAATTATACACTTTTTCCTACATTATATTTGAATCGGTTTAAATCCAAATCATTATATCGATCCGATTGAAACATTTTCCGTATTTTCTTTATTTGAGTTACTGATTTATGTAATCATATAACATATTAAATCTTCTTTACTGACGTTTTTTTTAGAATTTTTCCTATGATAAGTAATGTTAATAATATTTATTAGGAAGCTACTATGTAACAACATGGATGAATTATCCCATATACTATAATATTTTTGAGATTTTTTTCTGAACTATCCAAGATTAGCAATAGGCTCACACAACCATTCCCATTCTAGATCCAGTTATTCCACCTGAGCATATTAAATCTAAACATTACTCTCATGAGTTCCTTCTCTAGTATCAACTAGAATTCAATGTCTATAATGATCGTCATGGGTAACATGATAGGATTGTAAAGATATAACCTCCCATTGATTTTTTGGAATCTCCCCTGGCTATGAATATGATGTGTTCTACCATTAAGCTTGAGAGATGTAGTCCGAGGTGGTTGGATACAATGGTTATGGAGAATAATAATGGGTTTTATAATGGAAGGATATTAGTATTTTTTTATAAAACTTTATAAATATAGTTTATTGCTATAGATAAGGCTATATTGTATTTGAAACATGAGTAGGCTAACAAGATAGTGACAGAATACAAAAATTGCATTACCAATATTTTACAATTTTCACATGAGATTATATCAAATGTTAATGTGGAGAATATATGGTTTGAGATGGGAAATCGATATGATATTAATTATTAGGTTTCCTTTCTGAAGAATTCTTCTTTTGATAACGTGCTGGATATGGCACTGGTTGGTGAGCTTGACCTGGCTAGTAAGTTGAGGTTGACAGGAGTTCCTTTTTCATTTAGTGGAAGTTTTAATAGTATAATTAATTTAAATATATATCCTGATAAGTCTTATCATGGTTCTATATTATAGGGTTCTTCTAGTCCACCTACTATTCTTAGAATATTCCCTTTGACTTGTCTCTAGTGTGGATTTCTGCTGAATTTGAAATGGGTTGTCGCTAAGGCACCCTTGATATGTAGTTCTTATGGACCATCATGATTTTTTTAAAGTTATGTTATATATTCTCTACTCTAAAAAGTATCAAGTATTCATAAGAACTAATGATTATTGTATTTAAATCCTATGCATTGAGATCTAAGAAGTTCTAGCGACAAACATCTAGAATAAAGATTCCTCACATAGTGTATGAGCCTCCATAGGGGGATGATATATGTCATATTAATTTTAGAGGTACCATATATATAGATTCATCTTCGGTGACTACCTTATTTGATATAGGTTTATCTTATTCATTTATATTGATCTGTATCGTGAACCTTCTAAATCAACCTTTGATGCTTTTTGTCTTATGTAATGGATATTACTACACCCCTAAGAACAAAGAGTGACATGGGTATTCATTGTAATATCTGTGTTTTCCCTTTATGATAAATTGTTCTTACTTGGTGTTTTCAATATCTTTCAATGAATCCACTGGAATTCATTTTCAGGATAGATTGGATTATTAGTTACAAGGCTATAATTTATTGGTATATATGATGGATCTCCACTACTACACCTCATGAGGTGTGTAAAATTATTTATGTATAATGAGACCCAAAGTCAAGTTGATCTAAAACTTCTTATGCAGAATTGTGGAATGTAATATAATAGTTCACTATTGATCTAGAGTGGGAATCATTGATTGTTGATCTCCGAACAGTTTTCTTTGATTTTTTGGATATTTTTCCTTGTAATTATAATTGGTTTTCATCAATAAGGGAGGTAGAATTATTTCCGATTTTGTAAATTTTTCTAAAATATATTATATTTTTTCATTCCATATAGAACTAACAGAAATGAAATATTTTAATTCTCATTTGTTTGATCTGTAGGAGAATTTATTCAAACACATGAGTGTGCCACAAAGGCCAGCACCTATTCTTTTTTATAAGAAATATGATAGAACACATCGATTATGTGTTTATTTCTTGGAACTCACTCAATTAATTATAGATAACATGTATCCTTAACTATGGATTAATGATAGTTTAGACCATTTTAATGGTATTAAGTGGTTCTTGAAGATTGATCATCGATTCAGTTATCACTAGTTTAGAATAAAAGAATCCCTAATTCAAAAAACTACATTATTGAGTAGGTATTTCCATTTTGAGTAAATTTTTATGACATTAAATCAAACCATTTATCTTGTAATTGTTATGGAATTAATTAATCAGATCTTCCATTAGTATCATGATATGTTCATGGGGGACTCTATGTATTACATCTTAGTTTACTCTGTCTCCGATGAGTACCTTGTGTTTCATATGAAATTTGTTATGGAGTTATTGATAAATCTCTTAAATTATGAAAATGTATTGATTTTTCTGGATTCTAGAATTGAAACTCATAGGACATGTGGTGTCATAACACAGTATCTTAGTTGATCCAAAGAAGGTGAAAGCTGTTATGACATGGGAACAACAGTGTAATGTTTCAGAGATTCATAGACTCTTGTGTTTATTGGGAACTTATTTCTGGTTTATAAAGGATTTATCAATGTTTTATTAATAAATGAAATATATCACCAGTAAGGGAGTTATGTACTTTTTGATGAGAAATATTAAAGCTAAAGTGTTGAGATGAAACATCATTTGACTTATTTTCTAGAGTTAACTCTTCCAGTGGCCAGTCAATTCTAGGTTGTCATCTATATCATATTGGGTTCATGTTTGGGTTGTGTTTAAATGCAGGGTGATCAATTGATAACCTTTACTGTTGTCATATTAGTCCTCATGATAGAACTACCCAACTCATGGTCGAGAGCTTACTTATATGATGCATACAGATAAAATTTGGCCGCATTACCTTCCAGAAGACTGGTATACCATGCATTCCATCAATAAGAACATTACTGATATCTTCTATGAAAAAATATTTGAATCTCCACTAGAGGCACTAGGTAGAGTTCATGAAATTTTTTAATATGATATTTTCTATACCCTAGATAAAATTAGTGTCGTTTCTGATGTGGTGAGCATGAACCAATTAGATAAGTACCTGAAAAAATCATCAGAATATTGGTAATTAATGGATATTTTAGCATTGTTTCATATAGGATCTTGGGAAATATGGAATGTGGCTTTTTTATCTATTATTCTGTTAAAACCCTCCCTTCCTAAGAGGTTTATTCAAGAACACTACATTGATGATGAGTTTCTTATCATGAGAGAATATATTTATGTCCAGTTGACTATTTTTGAGAATCCTTTCTCCATGAAGGTAATTAAATTATTTCCAAATCAATTTTTCATACATGTATCAATTACTAACACTATGTTGGTCGATTTATATAATTCTTAATGGGTTGTGAAACTAAGAACAATAGTGATGTTTTATGATATATAGTTTTTATACTGGTGTCCATGTATGAGATGTGATATTGATAATTTTTTATCTCATTATCATACTTGCCAACAGATCATGTAAAATCACTATAAACCTTTGGTTTTTCTTCTATCACTTACAGTGATGACTTATTTCTATATAAATTATGCTTGGGTTTCCATGTACCATAATAATTAAGAATTTTTAATGAGTTGTGATCGATTTATTGACTAAATTATTTTATTTTACACCCATTTTTTATACAACAAAAGTTTATTAGTTGGGAAATAGCTCTTCGAGAGTGATTTTCCAGGTTTACCGAGTAAAAATGCAATAGTATCTAATAGAGAACCCCATTTTAATTCTTTCTTTAAGAGAGTTATTTAGGAAGAACTAGGATTTTCAGTTTTTTTGAGTATGGAATACCGTCTACAGTAGTATGTATAGATAGAGAGAGCTACACATATTATTTATAATATTTTTCATGCATGTGTTCATAATTTTGGTGGCCCTTGTGATAACAATTTTTGATTAGTTTAGTCTTCTTATAGAAATTTTTAATATTATACCATCAAAATGCATCCTTTTAAGGACCTATTTGTAAGGCCATGCATATATCTATTACTTTTTTCAGAGATTGGAGAAACTTCCTTAGTTGTTCTAATCTTATTCATTGAGATGAAAACTTGGGTAAAATAGATTTGTGAGATAATATTGACAGAAAAAATTTTGTATAAATATTATGCTTATTTTCATCGTAGTATGATTGATTTATTTTTTGGTGACCATGTGTTCTCAAATGTTTCAACTCATTTGGACAACAAAAACATTATAGGCAACAGAAACTAGAACCTCATTTTGTGTGTCCTTTTGTGGTTATGGAGCCCTCAAGGAATGTTGCCTACTGTTTATCACTTCCTACATTTTTGACATTTATACATAATGTATTCCATGTATCACATATTTAGATATATATTTTTGACCAATCTCATTTCATAGGATAACATGATCTTGATATTGATACTTATTTATCAGTGATTGAACATCCAATCGGGATAGTTGATTTCAGACAATATTACTTCATTGGAAGATGATATCTTTGGTCCATGTTCATTGGATTAATTGTTATAATTCACAACCTAAGTGGGTGTGTGAGGTACTAATGATATAGAAGTTCCCCAAATTGTTTTTATTAAAGTGAATTTAATGTATTTTTATTGAAAGAATATTGTTATGGTGGGAAGGTTGTAACACCTTGTTACCTTCTAAGGTATGCCTTTTCCATTTTTATTGATTCCATTATTATCATTTAGATATATTGTATATGGATGTGGGTGATGGAATCTATGATAGTAGGTTACACATCATGTAATATTATAACATGTCATGCATTTACTTATGGATGATGTTTTGAATTTGGTTCATGATATGAAATGGTTAAATTATATTTTAAAACTATGGGGGCCCATTTTTCTATAAAAATATCACTTCATGTGATTACTAGATATAAAAGGAATATACGTAATGTTTTCCCCTACCCAATATTTTATTTTAGGTGGATTTTGTGATATAATTTTTTAATCTACATACATTCCCTCTCAACCTAGATCAATCCATCGTTGATTTTGGAGTTCTCCAATACATCATGTTGCAGTGCGTCGCTTCATGTAATTGGTGTTTTTTCTCTCAAATTCTCTATTTAGTTCATCTATATATTTTGATAGATTATATTGTGATTTATTTATCTAAAATAAATTTTTTTGAATCTTGATTATATGTTTTTTCTTAGACCTTTCAAGCCATCATTCGTCATAAATGAGTCTAATTGTGGTGTTGTGACCTCTATGATAATTGTATGTGTTTCTGTTTGAGTTATTATATACAATTAATCATTGATTAATTTGTTTGAATAAAATTTATTTATGTTGTTATTTGGAAAACCAATTCGATTTGAACTGGAATTTAAGATTGAATTGGGCTGGATTTTGGGAAAACCCCAAATTCTAATGGAATTAAAATTTAGGGCATATTTTCAAACTGATGGAATTAAGGATTTTATTTTAGAGTTGATTTTAAAAAATGGATTAAAATAAATTGATAAAACATATGATTGGTTT
This sequence comes from Viscum album, assembly GCA_963277665.1. NCBI lineage: Eukaryota > Viridiplantae > Streptophyta > Magnoliopsida > Santalales > Viscaceae > Viscum > Viscum album. Next base: position 1,309,278,192 of record OY728153.1, on the reverse strand, counting down.
TTAATTTAAATCAATTAATTTATCAAAGAACCATTGTTGGTTTTGAATGTGAATTTGGAATTTGAAAATGAAAATTGGGAAACTTAATTATAAATGTTGATTGATTTGAAAGAGAATTATATTCCCATTTTTCAATTTATTGATCGAGAAAATGTGAACCTATGTGGTTAGTTGGTTTTTGGGAAAATAACACTTGGATTATTATTTAATAACATAAATAAGTATGATGAGAATGAAAAAAAAACTTCTTTCTATACATCATATACCAAATGAGATCTTGATGGGTCATATTAGCCCTCGTCATGAGGGACGTGGGTACACATAAATTCAATATCACTAATATGATATATGTGATGATACTATGACTAGAAACTACTATACTATAGGGTAAATGATTATTGTACTTGTTGTAAATATTTTATTTCAAAATCAATTGATACAAAACTATATTATTCATTCTTGTTGATTTATATAAAATATTATATATAATAGTAGTATTTAAACTATATTTGAAATGTTTCCCATTATATTGACATGAAATCATGTTTTTCTAAATATTCATGTGTTTCAAAATAAAATATTATATTAAAATGTAAGACTTTATTTAGTTTAGTATCATTGATTAATTTTTCGGATAACTCGGTTTGATCCTACTAGGATTTTGAACTTACTCCCAACATTTTTCATGAAGTGTTTGTGGATTTCCTTTTTCCAGGTATGAGAAAATGGATATAACATCATGGAGGAGGTGAATTTTATTGACATTTAGGGATTAGAGTGAAGTGTCCTTTAGTAGGTCGGTTTTATCTTGTTTTTTTGAGTAATTTGATGATGTAATGCTTTGAATATTGATATACCTATTTGGTTTCTGGTATATTCTCTCTATGGGGATTGAGTATACTAACATGTATCTGTTTCTTCTATTGTGTTGTGAAAAAACCTTTCCCACTTTTGTAATGTATAGTCCAAGGTGTAGGTTTCCAACCCATCAGAATCTAATATTTCATTCAGTCTGTGTTATATTTTTTTATTTATCTGGTGACTATGGAATTTGTTCTGGTTCATGACAATAAAATTCATCATGCAATTATATAAATATCTATCTTTATAAAATTAAACCACACCAGATCATTATATTATTTACTTGAAAATTATCAACATTTCATCTAAGAGAGAACATATTGGTTATATATAAACCTTTAAATCACTACAATCATAAAGCCAAAAATAACATCTGATAAATTTAAATAGACATAATCCTTCAATAATGTGTCCCCGATAATGGCTTCTATATGAATCTAATTCATAACATATCTACCTTATCAATCACATCATTCTACTTTCTATGAGTAATCTTCCTCACATATGATTTAACATATAAAAAACATTCTAATCATAAATTAATTATCATTTAATTAGAGTTATTCACGATCCTTTAGTACATTTTATCTATCCTTAATATTTAAAGGATTTTAAATATTTAATAATAAATTCAATGTCAATATCTATCATGAGTACATTAAACATCGTTAGTACATATATTTAAGAGTTTTTATGATAATGATATTTAAATAAAAATACAATATCATTGATGAGGTTTAAATATTTGGTTTAATAGTTTATCTATTATGTATGTTTATTAAATGTACAACTATTATATTCTTGTTTACATGATATAAACCATTAATGTAACTTTTCATCCAATTTTTATTTCATTTAATCATAAATAAATTTATTAAATAACTAAAATAATTTACCATGTATTATTTTTTTTCTTAGAATATATACATTCATTTGGTATTTGTGTATGTTTAACAAATAATAACTTTTAAAAATATTTTTCATAAGTTTTAAAAACACATAAAAAATGTATTTTCTAAAAAATTTCATCCTAATAATCATTAAAAATCTGATTATTCAATTTTTTTGTATTTTCATAATTCAATAACTCCAATATAAGGCTTAGAAAGGAAAAATATATTGGTAAGTCACTATTTGAAAAAGCTATTGAGGTTTTTTGGATATTTAGAGATGGGGTAAATGTTAAATTTGTCACAAGATTATTGGATAATATCAATGATGATAAACTAAATCATTTTAATATTAGTTTAAATTTATATTTTCAAAATAAAATAAATGAATTTGATGTATCCTACATGGCATATTTATCTCGCTTGAAGTGGGTTATAAGAAAAACATCATAGATGTGTTTAATTTAACACATTGGAATATTATTAAACTATTGGCCAATCTTTCTAGGAATGGATAAATATAATAAATTTATATAATTAAAATTTCAACAATTGAAATCAAAAAATATATATCATAATTGTTATCCCATTAATTTAAATGAAATATTTAATGAGAATGTAAGAGTCCACAAATTTTACCAATATTATTAAAATTATTTTTCATTAAAAAGTTAATTTTCCATACAATGAAAAATAAATTCCATTGTTATTCTTTCTCAAAGATAAGGAAAATAAAAAAATTAAAATTGGATCAAATGATACTTCCCCCAAACATGACATGAAAACTTACGAAATGTTTATGTATGAAAAAAGGGACTCATGAAATATTAAATATGTCTCCTAAAGAAATAAATCTAAATGAAGTAAAATACATATTAATTAATCATAGTTTAAGTGTGATTTTATTCATTTGTCACTAAAATAAAAAAATTATTTTCCTTTAATTTTTTTTCATATATTATATTTTTTGTTATTTGAATTCTCATATTTCCAAATTTTTTACTTCTAAGATTGTGAATAAATTTCATGATCAAGGATAAAATGTTTACAATATAAAAATGTAAAATGTTTCAATTGAAAAAGATCATTCATTCCCATTTAAGTACACAAGATGATAAAAAATAGGAAATATAATGATCACTAAATAGAAAAAGATTCATGCATGAGAAAAAATAAATAAAAAAAGTTAGCTATGAATAAAGAAAAATGTAGTATGTGAAAACAATGGGGTTTTGAAATCATCACCTATCTCCTCATCCTTTCTATCCAACACTACAGATAAGAACACATATTATAGTATTTTTATGAATTATACATATAAAAGTTTATTTCAACAATTGTTTGTGGAAAAAATAGTTTGGTAGACTCAAATATTGGTTATAAATAGAGAAAAGGGATGATGAGTGATTATTAAAAATAGTCTCAAAAAATATAGTGTTTATTTTATATTGATCAACAATTTTATACATATTTAAATTTATAAGTATAATTGTTATTTAGCTAGGTATATATTCCTATAAAAGAATTATTGTCTAAATGTCACTACATATGGGTTTTACATGATTGGTATCTATAGTTTGGTTATTTTCTTGTAATATTTTTTGCTTTCAATAGATGAATGCCATGTATAGAATTATGGATGTATAATGGGTGCCTCTATAGTGATGGAAACCAAATTTTTATTCCTTTTTACTACTAAATAACATCAAAATAATTGTGATGTGATACAATGAGGTCCATCTCAGTTTGTACTGTTGAGGTATTGGAAACATGTGTGGTTTAACGAGGAATATCTCTAATGATGTGTTTAAAATGGGTTTTACTAGGTTACCATGGTAGAAATATGAATGAGTAAAAATTGAAATTTTTTAATGAAATAAATTTAACTTTAATTATATTTTTCGGTCCCTATGGATGTTTGTATGCTTGGGGTTAATGTTTGAGGTGATATTATGGTGGGTAATATCTGATAACCAACATATAAATTATCTTCTATTATAGTAATATTATATACACAATTTATTTTTTGAAAATTTAATACTTCATAAGATATTGTTGTAACATTATTGGTAGCTCTCATGTTAGAGTTGATGTTTTTCTCATTATATAAGTGGGTCTCTAGGTGAAAATGGTATATGAATAATGCTAGACAACCTTAAACCCCCATAGTGAGGGAATTCTACAAAATAAAAAATTATATTCCATTTAATTTTATACTATCACCATATTCAACAAAATTCATGTTAATGAAAAGAATAATACAAAAGATGTTAACTAAACAATGGATTGAAATATCATAATTTTTTATCCAATTTTGTAATCGATTCCTAAAAATATTCTCATTGGAAGATTTTAGATATTTGAATTAATGCACATATTATTATTTATAGGATGAGAGGTTGAATCATATCACTGACCTCTCTAACCAAGAGTGTTTCTATACTTTATTAAATTACAATATTATTTCAGGAATAAAATCCCAAAGGGTTGTATAGTTTATTTGTCTTGAAAAAATATATACATAATTTAATCTCACATTTCAATTTAAATCATAATAAAGTACATTTTATTTTCAGCGAGAACTGTAACACCCCAGGTAAATAAAGAATATGACATTTTTATATTTATCCATTTTTTTGAATAAAATGTTAATATTAATTTATAGGGAACACAATGCTTGATGGCTTACCCAATTCGCAACAACGAGTTCCTTTGAAATCTTACGTTGCACTCTAATAATAAAATAAAATTATTTTAAATGTTAGTTAACACGTAGCTGTTGTATTGGGGGGAATGAATAGAAATAACTAATATATGATTATATATGTTTGTTAAATGTTTTTACATTTATCCAATAATGGATAAAGGCTTAAAATACGAAAATAATTCAATTTTAGGCATATATACTCTAATTTTCACTAAAGGTCCACTTATCAGCTTTTAATGGAGAACCGTCATTAAATATAGTTTTGGTCACTCTTATACATTCTATTGGACCAAATAAAATTCTTCTTTAGAATCGGGACATCAAAATTCACTTTGTGTAAATTTTTGTTATTTTTCCGATTAAGATCATTTTTTAATGAATAGTGAAAAATGTTGTATTTTAATTCAAAACCTCTTATTAATGTAATTTATTTATATGATTATATTATCTTTTTTAATTGGTTTCAAAGTGAAATTAGAATATATTTTTACCATTTCATCCAATAGTGGTCATTGGAATTAATTTCATCTTGAAATTGGACTTAAACTAGTGTCAATCTTTTGATACTTATTGTTTCCTAAAAACACTCTATTTGCTCTGACAACGGGAATTACTTATTAAATTAATTTATGTAACTTATATGTTTTGAATTTTTTAAAATAGACATAATTTTTGACTTCGGAATATCAAATATAGCCTAGGGTAAATTTTTGGTAATTTTCTGAAAAACTTCTATTTTTGATGAATAGTGAAACCACTAAGTGGTTGTTAAAGAAACTGATTTTTCATTTAAATGAAACTTTACCACTTCTGTGATTTGAATTTCAAAAATTGGACATACATGGTTGTCATTAAGATGTAAAATGTGGTTCAATGGGATTAAAATAATTTTTTGGTGAATAGTAACTTTTAAGTTTATTAATCGCGATTAGAGGTAATTAGTGTAATTTAAGGTAAAAATAATGTTTTAATAATATGAAATGACCTAGAAACATGTACTACCCTCATTGGATGTGTCATGGCCGACCAAGAAAATATATGGGTCAACTTGGGGACCCCATGGAGCCACTTTTGTAGGAAAATGACATTAATACCTTTTTATTTAATGTTAAAATTAAAATGTCACAAACATGTGTTGTTTTACTAAAACAAGTTTTACATGGGGTTATAAAAGTAATATTTTTGACTATAAATAATCATTGGAAAGATAAAAATATTTCCTACATAATTGTATTTTTTTTATAATTTTTAGACATTAACTAAATTAAATTATTTACGACACCATGGTGATGCAGTGATTACGTCATTATTTAACGATATAAATAAAATGGAAAGATAATGTAACATATAGGACCTAAACATGTCCAAAACATATTTGATGAGTGTAGTTCGAACCCTTATCACCTTACCCTTGAAACACATCAATGTGGGACCTTTAAAATCCGAAAATCATTCTAAAATAAAGTAACATTTCCTTACTTTCCAAGAGTGCCTCTCCTCTCCTCTTATAAAAGGCTCCCACCTCTACCTCCTTACCCACACCTCTCAAGCCTTTGTCTCAGAAAACCCCTGCCCATTTTGTCTCTCCACATCCCTCTCTTACTCCTATAAGACTCACGTTTGGCAGAAGTCTTCCCAAGGAAGCCTTTGAACTCAAAACAAAAATAGTTATCCGATTTAAAGGTAGTGTCTTCTCTTGTGTTCTTTTGTTTTACTTTGCTTCTCCAACCCCCTAAACTCTTTTTATTATTTTCTTTTGTAACAAATATAGTGTCTTCAATATACTTGGATGTTTTTATAAGAATAATTAGAGCTACACATACAAAAACCTACATTTAATGGTTAAAGAACATACTGTTTCTGTTGATGGAGAATTTCTGCCTCACGAAATGATGATTGTTCAACACTCATATAACACGTTCAAAGGTGGACATTAAGATGTCACTATATATATATATATATGATACATAATATGTTTATGTTTTAATTAATCTTCTGTATTTATCTTTTGTGGCATACCTTTATGGTTTCTATTTTGGAAAAAACACGATAATTTCATTTTTGGAAGTGCGGACTACCGCCCCCTCAAAGTGATTTGATTCATTAATGCCATATGTGGGATGTATAAAGGATGGATATAAAGTTATTATATATTATTTATGTTACATATTAATTATGAATATAATTCTGGAATTAAAATATACATACCTCTCATTTGGTTTTAATTCCATTAATATGACATAGAAATGAAAGTAGCGTTCATGCGTACGTACGACTTACCTTCTCCATGAACAGTGCATTTCATTTCATACCTCTAAATGATTATGTAATATTATAAATACTTGTATATTCTGGATATATATGATATATATGATATCCAAATCATGAATATCATTCTGGATATAATGAACCTTTGACCACACGAACAACATGTAATTGTAAGAAGTCCACTTTCGACTTAAGAACCAAATATCGACAAAACAAACATTATTAACTTAAATGATTACATAATTCTTATAACATGGAAATAAGTGATATAAAATGAATAATTAACTTGAAAAGGTTTCTTAAGAAAGTGTATATTACTCAAGTTTCTTATTCAGGACGTTAAAGAACGATCGAGTCAAGTCGGACCCGAGGTAAGGGATCCAACATCTCTCTTTCTTTTTATGTACTATCTTTTATGTCATTTCTTTTAAGCCCATATTTCTTAGGTTTTGGGATGTTATTTTATATTCCTCATACATTAATTTTTATGTTCATATTATGGGAGACCCTATTTGATCTCATAAATCCATTTTTGGATGTTTTATGTGGCATCGTTAGGCTACCGAGTTTTCGTAAGGGATTTTCATCTCACTTTTATTCCCGTGACATTTATGCTACGTTTGGAACTATTTCCTTTGAGTGGTGTATGTAGTGAAAATTATTATACACTTTTTGTAGTATAATTTCATTTATGGGTATTTATATCTTCATTGTATGTCCCTTCTTCCTTGGGGTGTACTTTTCGAAAGTTACCGAACTCGGTAAGGGGACCTTTCAACCTCCTTTTTTTAAAAGGATTATTTTGTTATGTATTTTAATTCAAACACTATTATGTTGGGATATGTTTTTATATATCCTTATTTATGTAAATTTTATGTCCAAGTGATGAGATCCCCTTTATCTCTCTCATCAACCCTTTTTGTAAAAGTTTATGTGACGCCGTTAGGTTGTCGAATTTTACCAAGGGAACTTCTTAACCCAATTTCGATTTCTTTGGGTTCAACATGTAGTTATTGAATATGTCATTATTTTAATATGTGTGAATGACCTTTGATTTTTCTACACTTAATATCCACTTATATTGGGTGTATTTATATTTTTCACACATAATTATGAGATTGTTTTATCCTTAAATTAAAGATACTTTCAATATAATGGATTTCATCTCATTTTACATTTCTTTTGAGACTTAATTGTTGTCATGCTCCAATTCACTCTTATATGGTGTCTATACTGTCCTGTGACATATTATATCATGAATCCATTTATTCTCATGATATTATAAAGTTCATATTAAATGTTATTCCTCAATTATTTGTATTCAAGAGTCTCTCATTTTGTTAAAAACTCTTTAAAAAAATATCATTTTAAATGTTTTATAGATTTATTATTCTAATTCTTTATCTTTAATATCCATGTTTTCAAAATGGTTTTCAGTATTTATTTATATGGACATTAATGTTTTAAAATTATAATTCCAATAAAAGCTTCAAAGTGGTATGAGACACTTTGATTCAAAAATCTCTTTTAAATGATTTTTGAAAATGGATTGATTAATTCAATATCTTGGAATTAGTTATTTTGATTGAAAATGAAATGTTGTTATTCAAATGATTATATTTTCTATATTATATGTTTAATGATGGTACTTGGACATTTTACGGGTGGTTACGTGATAAACCATATGACAGGTGGTGCCATTAATACCAGGACTGGTGGTTACATTATAACCTCCAATGCATTGGGTATGGAAGTCGGCCGTATGGATATTCCATTAAGTCTGTGTGGAGTTCGGCCGTATGGATATTCCATTAAGTATGTGTGGAAGTCGACCGTATGGTTATTCAATTTAAGTATGTTTATGTCCCAATTTCCCTTTATATGTTATGTGTTCTTTATATGGGCTTTATGGTAATCTTTTGGTTACAAAAGGGTAAGTAATGATATTTTATTCAGTGAAGAGTTTTTATTAATTCCTAAAGGTGAAAGGTATTACATTGATAAAGTATACATGGTTCACTTGTTTCTTTGAAAAACTAACAGTTTTCATTATTTGTGTATCCCTTGCTGAGCTTTATATGCTCACCCCAAGTTTTTTTGAAATATTTTTCACAAGACTTAATGTGGAATTGTGTCCAGGATGGGATCAAGGAAAAGTCATGCTATCTAATACATGGAACTAGACATGTTTCTTTTTAAGAGTTTTTATTTTATGGAAATTTAGTAGACGTGACTACTTTGTAATCTTTTAAGATGTAATATATATGTCATAATTCTCTAAAACTCTAAACCTGAAAAGATCCTCAATGTTAATTATTCTTTTAATTCAATATTAAGTAATGTTTAAGGCCGGGGCCTTATAGTTTGTATCAAAGGATGGTTTAGATAAATTTAGATGTTAGGGTATTCTCTAAGCATAAGTGACACTACCATAATGGTTAGGATTTTGTAAAGAGTCCTAGTTTTAGATAAAATGAATGAGTAAGTATATCCTAGTGTTTATCATCCTCATTAGTACATGATGGTTTTCTTGATATACTCACACTGACCTTTTTGGTTTTAGTAAATGGCTGGATCTAGAAGGAACCAAAGTAACAGTGGATGGTAAGGAAACTGTGACAGTTTTATGAGCGAGGAACTGAATGATATGGGAGCTGCAATGAGAACTCTTGTGTTTATCCTAAACCAACTATCTGGAGTCATGATTGACCACCTAAACCTTGGTGATTTCTATAAGGCATCATATATGCGAGAAAGAAATCCCTACGGAACTACAGGTAATAATCATAAAGGTAAGTGTGTTAAAAAACATATGTGTCCAAGATGTGGAAATAAACACCTAGGAAAATGTTTCAAAGGGACATAAATATTCTATAGATGTGGAAATGAAGGTCATAAAGCAAGAACCTTCCATGGAAAAAGGAATCATCCAGTTGACTCGAGGAAAGGCAAAGAAGTTCTTTCTGAGGGATCAATTGAATGTTTTAAATGTGGTGTGAATGGTTATTATGAAAACACATGACCTATGAAGATGTTTCGGGAATGGGATCACCAAGATCATACAAATATTCGTTTACCAATACCTAATGCGATTCCGATTGAGGATAAAGAAACTGACAATGACCAGTCAAAGGTATGGATTATTTCCTAACATTTGTTTTCTTATTTTGGAATATTAGGATATGATTCACGATTTTTTTTGTAGGAAAGGAGTATTTTTAGAATAAGATAGAAAGAAATTTCTAATGGATCATGAAGAATGTTGAATGAGTAAGAATTCAACATATAAGGACATCAAGAGTTATGGTGAAATTCTTAAGAGTATTAAGTCTCTTTTGATGATGGGGTTACATTAGAAGAATTTTTATAGTATGTGTAACCCTTATGTTTGATATATGAAAATTTTATTCAAGGAATAGTTATCTGTTCTATTGTGGACATAGTTATAAAGAACCATTTGGGTTTATATGATCCTTAATTTTGAGGTAATTATGGGTTACTATATGTTATGATGGAAAGTGAAAGGCATGAGATAAAATTGAGGTTAAATTTTGTTATGGTTATTTTTGATGATTTTATCTCTTTTTGTGGAATGGTTTGAGAATTGTATAGTTTGGAAAAAGGACAACACACAGACCATGTGACAACCCGTCATGTCAGACAAAGCTGCGGGAATCGAACCCACAACCAAAGTGCGACTGGTATTTATCACCTACCACATGAATACGTGAAGTCCCTGGTTTTTTTGACTGACTCTTTTTAGTTAGATGATTTCATGAATTAAGAGTAAGTTGATTTTGGGTTATCTATGGAAATTTATTAACCTATCATGGATGATATGTGATTAGGTTAATTACTTTTCAATACGAGACATTAAGAGAAACAGTTGTTGTTTGGGGATAAATGTTACGATTTAACATGGAAGACAACGTGAATAAATCCTTCAAATATTTGGGTTTAAATCGTAGTTTGGTTTACATTGAATAATTTAATGACAAATTGTTTATAGAATGGTCCTCGTTGAACTTTGGGTTTTGTTGGATAAATTTTGGAGATTAAGAATAGATTTTATTTTTATAAAGGGTTATCGTTTTCTGGATTATCTTATCTTGTACTAACCTTTTTGGTTTTTTTCTTTGATTAAAGTCTAAAGACATGGGAAGTATATAGTTCCCTTTTTTGGATTAGGTGATTCTCTAGAAGTTGAGTATAATACTCTTAATGTGAACAAGTCTTCCTAAATACTCGCCTTTTGGGGAAAATATGAGTTTGTGTAAGAAATCTAATAAAAGTTGAAAGTCAACATGATAAGTAATTATGTTTCCTTATGAATAAATTCCTCAATAAAAAGTAACTTAAAACAAAAATGTTTTCTATTAACTTTTCTTACTAGTGAATTGAATACCGTTTAACCCATCACATGTTTTTGATTTTCTTGTGGTTATCTTTCTCTTAAACATGTTTTCTATCACTCTCCATCAGAACATGACCCTATGTTTTCTCCTCCATGTCCATGTTTTCCTACATGGAATCCTAGTGTGGGTTCACTCGGGTGACCTCTGTACTTATATTTCTTGCTTTTAAAGTTATTTTTTTACCGACTCTTGTTCCGATGTGGGACTTTTAATGATGTTTCCGAGTCCAATTTTAAAATTGTGAGGACACAATTACCAAAAGGGGGGAAGGAAGTAACACCCCAGGTAAATAAATATTATGACATTTTTATATTTATACCATTTTTTGAATAAAATTTTAATATTAATTTAAATGGAATTCTACGCTTGATGGATTACCCAGTACGCAACAAAGTGTTCCTTTGAAATCTTACATTTCACTCTAATAATAATAATTTTTTTTAAATGTTAGTTAACACGTAGCCATTGTATTGGATGGAATGAGTAGAAATAACTAAAATATGATTATATATGTTTGTTAAATGTTTTTACATTTATCCAATAAATGATAAAGGCTTAAAATACGAAAATAATTCAATTTTAGGCATATATACTCTAATTTTCACTAAAGGTCCACTTATCAACTTTTGATGGTGAACCGTCATTAAATATAGTTTTGGTCACTCTTATACATTCTATTGAACCAAATAAAATTCTTCTTTAGAATCGGGACATAAAAATTCACTTTGTGTAAATTTTTGGTATTTTTCCAATAAAGATCATTTTTTAATGAATAGTGAAAAAGGTTTTATTTTAATTCAAAACCTCTTTTTAATCTAATTTATTTATATGATTAGATTATATTTTGAATTGGTTTAAAAGTGAAATTAGAATATATTTTCACCATTTAACCCAAAATTGGTCGTTGGAATTAATTTCATCTTGAAATTGGACTTAAACTAGTGTCAATCTTTTGATACTTATTGTTTCATAAAAACACACTATTTGATCTGACAGCAGAAATTAATTAAAAAATTAATTAATGTAACTTATATGTTTTTAATTTTTTAAAATAGACACCATTTTTGAGTTCTGAATATCAAATATAGCCTAGGGTAAAATTTTGGCAATTTTCTGAAAAACTTCAATTTTGATGAATAGTGAAACCACTAAGTGGTAGTTAAAGAAACTGATTTTTCATTTAAATGAAACTTTACCAATTATGTGATTTTAATTTCAAAACTCCGACATAAATGGTTGTCATTAATAAGTTAAATATGGTTCAATGGGATTAAAATAATTTTTTGGTGAATAGTAACTTTTAAGTTTATTAATCGTGATTAGAGGTAATTAGTGTAATTTAAGGTAAAAATAATGTTTTAATAATAAGAAATGACCTAGACACTTGTCCTACCATCATTGGATGTGTCATGGCCGACCAAGACAATCCATGGGTCAACTTGGGGACCCCATGGAGCCACTTTGGTAGGAAAATGAAATTAATACCTTTTTATTTAATGTTAAAATTTAAATGTTACAAACATGTGTGGTTTTACTAAAACAATTTTTATATGGGGTTATAAAAATCATATTTTTGACTACAAATATTCATTGAAAAGATAAAATGATTTCCTACATAATAGTATTTTGTTTATAATTTTTATACATTAACTAAATTAATGTATTTTTTACACCATGATGATGCAGCGATTACCTCATTATTTAACGATTTAAATAAAATGGAATGATAATGTAAAATATAATACCTACACATGTACAAAACATATTTTATGATTGGGTTTCGAACCCTTATCACCTTATCCTCTAAAAACATCAATGTGGGGCCTTTAAAATCCGAAACGCATTCTAAAATAAAGTAACATTTCCTTACTTTCCAAGAGTGCACCTCCTCTCCTCTTATAAAACACCCCCACCTGTACCTCTTTACCCACACCTCTAAAGCCTTTTTATCGGCCAAAAACTACCCATTTTGTCTCTACACATCCCTATATTACTCCTAGAAGACTCACTTTGGGCAGAAGTCTTCCCAAGGAAGCCTTTGAGCTCAAATCAAAAAGATTTACCCGATTTAAAGGTAGTGTCTTCTCTTATGTTCTTTTGTTTTATTTTGGTTCTCCAACCCCCTAAAATCTTTTTATTATTTTCTTTTGTAACAACTCAAGTATCATAAATATACTAGGATGTTGTTATAAGAATAATTTGAGCTACACATACACAAACATACATCTAATGGTTAATGAACATACTGTTTCTGTGGATGGTGAATTTCTGCCTCACGAAACGATGATTGTTCAACACTCATATAACACCTTCAAAGGTGGACATTAATATGTAACTATCTGTATATATGATATATAATATGTTTATGTTTTACTTAATCTTCTGTATTTTTCTTTTGTGGCATACTTTTATGGTTTCAATTGTGGGCAAAACACGATAATTTCATTTTAGGAAGTGCGGACTACCACCCCATCAAAGTGATTTGATTCGTTAATGCCATATGTGGGATGTATAAAGGATGGATCTAAAGATATTATATATAATGTATGTTACATATAAATGATGAATATAATTCTGTAATTAAAATATACATACCTCTCATTTGGTTTTAATTCCATTAATATGACATAGAAATGAAAGTAGCGTTCGTGCGTACGTACGGCTTACCGTCTCCATGAACAGTGCATTTCATTTCTTAGCTCTATATGATTATGTAATATTATAAATACTTGTACATTCTGGATATATATGATATATATGATATAGAAATCATGAATATCATTCTGGATATAATGAACCTTTGAGAACACGAACAACATGTAATTGTAAGAAGTCCTCTTTCGACTTAAGAACCAAATATCGACAAAACAAACATTATTAACTTAAATGATTACATAATGATTATAACATGGAAATAATTGATATAAAAGGAATAATGAACATGAAAAGGGTTCTTAATAAAGTGTAAATTAACTCAAGTTTATTATTCAGGACGTTAAAGAACGATCAAGTCAAGTCGGATCCGAGGTAAGGGATCCAACCTCTCTCTTTATTTTTATGTACTCTCTTTTATGTCATTTCTTTTAAGCCCATATTTCTTATGTTTGGGGATGTTATTTTATATTCCTCATACTTCAATTTTTATTTTCATATTATGGGAGACCCTATTTGATCTCATAAATTCATTTTTGGAAGTTTTATGTGGCACTGTTAGGTCGCCGAGTTTTCGTAAGGGATTTTTCATCTCACTTTTATTCCCGTGACATTTATGCTACGTTTGCCACTATTTACTTTGAGTGGTGTATGTACTGGACATTATTATAAAAATTGTGTAGTATAATTTTATTTATGGGTATTTACATCTTCATTGTATGAACCTTCTTCCATGGGGTGTACTTTTCGAAAGTTACCCAACTCGGTAAGGGGACCTTTCACCATCCTTTTTTTAAAAGAATTATTTTGTTATGTCTTTTAATTCACATACTATTATGTTGAGATATCTTATTCTATATCCTTATTTATGTAAATTTTATGTCCAAGTGATGATATCCCCTTTATCTCTCTCATAAACCATTTTTGTAAAATTTTATGTGACGTCGTTAGGCTGTCGAATTTTACCAAGGGAACATCTTAACCCAATTTCGATTTCTTTGGGTTCAACATGTAGTTATTGAATATGTCATCCTTTGAATATGTGTGAATGAACTTTGATTATTTTAAACTTAATATCCACTTATATTGGGTGTATTTATATTTTTCACACATAATTATGAGATTGATTTATCCTTAATTTAAGGATACCTTCTTTATAATGGATTTCATCTCATTTTACATTTCTTTTGAGAATTCATTGTTGTTATGCACAAATTCACTATTATATGGTTTGTATACTGACCTTTGAGATATTATATCATGAATCCCTTTATTCTCATGATATTATAAAGTTCGGATGAAATGTTATTCCATAATTATTTGTATTCAAGAGTCTCTCATTTTGTTAAAAACTCTTTAACAAAAATATCGTTTTAAATGTTTTAAAGATTTATTATTCTAAATATTTATCTTTAATGTACATGTTTTCAAAATAGTTTTCAGTATTTATTTATATGGACATTAATGTTGTAAAATTATAATTACAATAAAAGCATCAAAGTGGTATGGGACACTTTGATTCAAAAATATATTTTAAATGATTTTTGAAAATGGATTGATTAATTAAATATCTTGGAATTACTTATTTTGATTGAAAATGAAATGTTGTTATTGAAATGTTTATATTTTCAATATTTTATGTGTAATGATGGTACTTGGGCATTTTATGGGTGGTTACTTGATAAAACATATGACGGGTTGTGCCGTGAATACCAGGACGGGTGGTTACGTTATAACCACCAATGCATTGGTTATGGAAGTCAGCCGTATGGCTATTCCATTAAGTATGTGTGGAAGTCGGCCGTATGGCTATACCATTAAGAATGTGTGAAAGGAGACCGTATGATTATTCCATTTAAGTATGTTTTTATCCCAAGTTACCATTATATGTTATGTGTTCTTTATATGGGATTTATGGTAATCGTTTGGTTACAAAATGGTAAGTAATGATATTTTATTCAGTGAAGAGTTTTTACTACTTCTTAAAGGTGAAAGGTATTACTTTGATAAATATTTCATGGTTTACTTGTTTCTTTGAAAAACTAACAGTTTTTATTCTTTGTGTATACCTTGATGAGATTTTTATGCTCACCCCATGTTTTTTTTGAAATGTTTTTCACAGGACTTAATGTGGAATAGGGTCAAGGATGGGATCAAGGGAAAGTCATGCTATCTAATACATGGAACTAGACATGTTTCTTTTTAAGAGTTTTTATTTTATGGAAATTTAGTAGAAGTGACTACTTTTTAATCTTCTGAGATGTAATAGTTATGTCCTAATTCTCTAAAACTGTAAACCTAAAAAGACCCTCATTGTGAATTATTCATTTAATTCAATATTATGTAAGGTTTAAGGCCGGGTCCTTATAAGAACACTATTATCCCTTTTGGAATATTTGTATATGCAAGTCATAAAACACTTCCATGCATCATAGGTAAAGGAAAAAAATAAGAAATATGTGAGCTCTAATGCTCAATAAGGGTTTTCATACTACAAATTATATCAGGAATAAACAATGAATAATAAATATGAAGAGGTAAATTACTTAAATAGATTTAATTTTAAAATTAAATGAGAATAATTTATAAGTAATAAATGATGATATAATAATTACAATTAAACTACCACATGAGATTTAGATAGAACCATAAATATTCTAACAATTTGAAAGTCACATGGAACATTAATAAATAATCTCATAATTTGGAAATTTATAATATGAGACATCATAACAATACTATCAATTGCTCATTACAAAACATATTATATAAATGGGTATGGAATTGGCCAAACACCCATGCTAGTTTTCAAAATGTGACATATTGACGTGTTAAGGGGTTTTAGAGGTATCCACACATAACATACTAATTCCATTTAATTCAACATATGAATGTGGTGAAACATAATAAACATATATATTTTTTCTAAAAAAATGTATGTAATTTTAATACTTTTCGGAATAAATTAACATTAACATAAACCATTCAGATTAATATATAATGTGGTATCAAAATAATAAATCTCCAGTCAAAATGATCATTACCCATATAGATGAATAGTATATATGGAATCATTAAAACATATTCTCCTTAGTTCATAATTGAAATATTTTTTTATCAATGATTAATATCAATACATTAAAAATTTCATGTAAATCATCTTGAGGATAATATCCATTTCACTCTTAAACCCACATTCTAAAAAATTGTAATTTTAATCAAAAAATTTGATTAAAATATCCATGAAACATATAAATAATTATTAAATATATTTATTGGTCATTATGGATGGTAATTCCAAACTTCTTATATATATTAAATAAGTAATTGTTATTATACTTTTGAAAAAGGGTAAAATATCATATTTTAGAAAACTAAAACAATAATCCTTTAAAGAAATTTATAAAAATTGAAACATGTGTAAAAATGGCCTTAATTAATCATTTGGATTATTTTAAAACACTCATGAAAAGTTTTTTAGAAATCATGGATATGGGTGAAAACATGTTTTTGATTAATGAGATAAATGAAGTTATTTTTCATAAAAAACATACTTTTCATTTATTTTTTTTCTATGAGAGGAAAATGAGAAGAAAAAATTTATTCTTTAAAACACAATAGAGTATAATATGATTTATAAGTTTCTTGAAATATATATAATAATATTTTTTTATCATCAAAATCATGATGAGTCTTGAAAAACACAGAAATTATTACATAAACAGTTACCACTTCAATAACTTCTGAATTGATAAACCCCATAGAAGAAATAAAATAAAATAAAAGTCTTAAAAGAAGTATGATAAATGGATTCATGATATAACATATCCATGTTTCAATATATAAAACTCAAAATGAACTAATTTTTGAATATAACAAACATCTCACGAAAGAAAAAGTAAGATGAGAAAACGATATATCCTGTCTAATATCCATAAAATATTCCATTTAATCATTTATTATAAATATAAATTTATGAAAAAACTATAAAACTATAATAATTTGTTTTATAGAATATATGATTTAGTTATGGTCTATTGTGACTCATTTAATAATAATTCCTTGTCACACTCACTACTTCGGGTGATAAATACTCATTTTCCCATGTATTATTTGGATTTTTTGATTTGGTACATTTAAATTTATAAAGGTTAAATAATTAAAGAGTTTTATATTTTATTTATATATCATATATAATAATTATATAAGTATTTATAATATTTCAAAAAAATATATTGGAAAATCAGTTACAATAATCATGTAGATGGTATGCCGAATGTACACATGAACCCCATTTCTATTTTTTCCCACAGATGGTATATAAAAAGGTTAAAAAACTAACTTTATATATATATATATTATCTCAAATATATAATGTATATTAATTAAATATGTAATATTATTAGTATCCACGTCAAAATAAAATGAAAAACTATAAACATCACTATGTGGAGGTGGTAGTCCATGCATATGCTTGAGGGACGTTATTATCTTTCATCAAATTGGAAGATGAGAAGTTAAATGTCAAATTACAATAATATAATAAAATTAATATCATAAATATATTTTAAATATTTAAATTCGATAATTATATCAATCTGTGAGATGTGGAAATGAGAAATTAATTACATCAGTTCAAAAGGTTTTAGTCAGTCATAAAAGTGTTCAATGGATTAATTTACCATTTCATTGAAGAGGATGTGGATATAGTTATTAAATTTACATAATAAAATATCCTTATATATGGTATTTTTTTAAAATATAAATAATATTTGATGGAGTTAGATAAAGAATTAAAACAAAAATTCTTGGTTCAGAATATTACATCTTTATCAAACTACCCTTTTAGGTTAATACATAAATAATTTCTATATTGGATTTTTGGAAAAATCAATGACTCCATGATTTTTCAAAGGATTTATTTTATTGGCCTATCCAAAATGTTTTGGGTCTGTGAAGGGAAGAGGACCAGGTGTATCCTATTATACGTGAGGGAGAGGAATGTATTTTTTTTAAAAAAGTGATAGCCAATGTTTTCGGAAACCAATATGATAATAAATGTCTCATTATTCAAAAATAAATTTTATAAGGATGAAATATTTCAAACCAATTGGATTTGATGAATTTTATATGTCGTTTTATACCCTTATAATTTTAGATTAACCCATATATACCCATTTTAACCTGAATAATGGTAATTATTTTTTCCACATTTTTCCTACTAATTATGAAAAAAAATAATTTCAACATATCATATAAATTTAATTACATTTAACCAAATTATCGAATAAATTTTTACAAATTATATTCCCATAAGGGAAAATTTTTAATAAAAAATTAAATCCATATGCGATATGAAAAAACTGTATTCCAAAGAGAGAATTATCATAATTATAGAATATTTTAATATCAAAATAAAAATGACTTTCATTACAATAAACTATATTAAATTTATTATAATATATTCAGAAAAATTTTATTTTAATAAAAAAGTAAATAAAAAAATACAATTTAAATGTATTAATGGACAATGTAGTGTTAATAAGATAGTATTTTTCACTATACATCGAAAAAAATTGTATGTTAGGAAAATAATTAAATATTAAATCTAATATAAATTTTAGATGATTTTAAAATTTATTTTATTTTGAAAAATAAATTTTATAAAATTTGTAAAAATAAATTTTAATGTACCTGTGGAAAG
Source organism: Viscum album (assembly GCA_963277665.1). Taxonomy (NCBI): domain Eukaryota; kingdom Viridiplantae; phylum Streptophyta; class Magnoliopsida; order Santalales; family Viscaceae; genus Viscum; species Viscum album. Next base: position 1,309,258,695 of record OY728153.1, on the reverse strand, counting down.
CATAATGAGACCGCCTTTTAAAGAAATACTGTTATACAGAAAACAATTTATTTTTATTTAAATGATTTTATTTTATTTCTAATCAACAAATAATCATTGAATTTATTGTATTCATGTATGAAATATATAATTTTTATAATTTACACAGTCTAATTCATACCTTCCAATTTAAAAGATAGGCTGTAATATTATACAATATTACAATTCACTGAGACTTGTGGTTCCATGTATCTCATGCTATCAAAGGGATTAAATTTTAGGACATTTATTTTATGGATCATTTAGACACGGTTTCGTGTTTCTCATAAACTATCTAACATAATGTTATTCCTTTAATACCTTTATTTTTTACATTCTACCCCTTTTAAATAAATTGTTCCCTCTCTATTCTATTTTGGATATCATAAGTCGAACCATTTATGAAAACCCACATAATAAAAAGGGTTAATAAATTATCTTCTTAATTAGAGGTGAATATATGTATGATGTTAAAATATAATAACAAATAACTAGGATTATAGTTTGTATAATTTATTTGGAACTAAAAACATAGACAAAGAGGAAAAAATTTGATAAAGATAGATAGTGATATGAATCATTAATCATGATACAATTAATTATCAACCAAAAAATGATAAATATGTTATATAAATGAAGTTAATAAGATAAAAGTTTAATTTTTGGGTTTTTTTATTGATTTTAGGGATTATTATACTATAATTATGTATAAAAATTTGAAATATACCTAGTTAAAATCATTTTATTTTATATTCAAAATTTCAAAATACGGTTATTCGTGGATCAATTTTTACATCATTTATAACTATATGAAATGTTTATAAAATTTGATTTTTTATACATGAATAAAGTAAAATATATATTAATTTTTCCAAAGTTCTATAAAATAGTGACTATTCTTTTCATATTCCCTTAAACATTATCCAAACCCAAAATGTACTGTATGAGTTATCCAAAACAATTAATTAATCTCCAAACCTCAACCGTAACATCCAAAATTGAAAATAATTTATTCTATAATTTTGTATCAGATAAATTGTTTATGATAAATAAATGTCACAATAACAAGTACTTCATATGGTCATGTGTTAGGTGTTATAACTTTATCTCCCTTCAATTATGGGTTAAAAAACAATGAAATTTTTGCACGTAACAGGTTTCCACCAATAGTGAATGTTTCCCTTTTTCTAAAATTGTATCAATATAAAAAGTATATTGTTCCAAAAAATATGATGAATATCCTCAGATATGACATTAGTTATCAAATCACATTTCAAAAAAGAGTGATCCAATATGTGTTATTTTTTCGAAAGAATCTAATAATGTTAATTTAATATATTTATCTAATTAATAATGATCACATTTAACCAAAATGGTATAAATAATATTAAACATATTACCACAAATGTAAATTATTTATTCCATAAATAACGTTTTTCTAATACACATACTAAACCAATGGTGTGTATACCATAAAATTCTCCCATAATATCATTAATCCTATTAAATTCTCATTACATTAATACTTAAAAAGTGTGTGTTTATGAAATTTAAATTGTATTCAATTTTAAATTCATTAAACCATGCCGGTATTCATAACTATTAATAAAATGTTATATGAAGGCATATATGCTTACAAGATGAACACAATCATTAAATGTGACATTACTATTATAATTAATATTCCTTCCACAATATGAATATTTATAATTATTCCTTAATCCAAATCCACACCCACATTGATCATTCCACTTAGGATATATTTATAGAATAAGTTTCGCCTTTATCCATGAGATTATTATGATGTACATCCCCTTGATTCATTTGAAATTCTTTTGTATATCTACCAGTCTCCATATAGTTGAGAAACTGAACATTATAGGATTCTTTATTTCCCATTCATTCATGATCCTAATAGAATTTCACACCACACATGTTGAAAAATTCCATTCCCTTTATGAAATTACAATGCTGTGTCTTTCTACAATTATCACATGTGATAAAATAATTATTTAAATTCTTCCCCTAAAACTTTTTTTCTCCACTATACACTTCTTTTATTCCATCCATTTGAATCAATGAGACCTGAATAATTATTTCTATATCTTGATAGCACACGATACTATGTCCATGTACAATTAGAATGTTTTATTGACTAGTTCACTTTGAATGAATAAATTAATCCCATTGAAAAATGGTCAATAATTCTCTTTGGATTATATACATAGTCCATTAATTTCCTTTCCAACTATGTAAATTATGATTCATACTTGGAAATATTTGTAGCTTCCTTTTTCATTTCACTTATTTTCTCTTAATATATTCTTTTTTTATATAAGTGAATTATTTTTTCATGAAGATTGCCTTAAAATCATTCCACTCCTTGGTCGCTATTTATTCAACATCCTTAGTTTTTTTAATCAATGTCCACAATTGAATCACATCATCCGATATATGATAGAAATCCATACTATGAATCTCCATTCTCTTACATTCCAATGATATAAATATATTCCCTTTGTGACTCATCTATTGTTTAACTACAAATGTATTCATAGATCCATTGAATGATTGAGGTTGTTGATAAATAAAGTGGTATAACACTGTTTCATAATATTTTCGATCTATATAATGATATATTTGAGCATGGTTATTGGAGATAACCTTTGTCATCTTACCCATTATAGTTACAATTTGATCATCTTCGAATGTAAGCATAAGTCTAGTTTCATGATGTCTCCTAGGATGAAAATCTATAAATTGATTACACTCATTGATATAGTTTCAATTCATTACCCCAAAGTCCATTTCTATAAAATGGAATAGAGTTGATAGGATCATATAATTATTAGTTATAAATTTAGTCTCTAATAAAATTTAAATACATTTAAAAAATTTAGAATCTTATGAATAACTAATATCACTGTCCACAGAATGGATTATTTGGGAAATTATTAAAATCAAAAAAACATTTTAAATATACCATAATGGTTTATAAAGGAAATTTCAATTATCCCAAGTATATCAACCAAGAGTTTTAAAAAAAGTGCATAGTAATTCCCTTTTTAGGAACCATGTGATGATTGAGTTAATAGAAAATCCCCCATATATATAGTTATTACCTCTAGAAGTAACTCTTCAAGAACCATGTATACATGTAATATTAAAAATGGGAAGTATTTCATGAAAAAAAAACAAAATTACATCCTGAAAATTCATTAAGATATACTTTAATACCTATCCTCTATGTATTTTACTGGGTTATGTTCCATAATATTTATTTTCCAAAATCATGTTCCTAATGTTTCTATAAAACTCCCTAAAATTAAAACAAAATACCACAACCCCAGTAACCCATGGTTAGTGATTAATTTATTATATCTTCCTAAGATATATGGAATCACATTCTATATAACCAAATAATTTATTAGTCTTTATAAAATAGATAGATTCATCAATATCATAGTATATTTGAAAACATAAAACCTAGAATATTACATTCATTGATTAAAACATTATTCCCTTTAGCATATCACTGCATATCATTCAGAAAAATCTTCTTAGAATCCTAGTGAATGGATATATTATAAATGGGATAGATTTAATGATTTGTAAGGGAATGATTATATTGGGTAATACCCTGATTTAAAATTTCATCGTCAATATAGAAAGGTAAATAAATTAAACACATTCCATTAATTCAATTACATGAGATTAATATGTCACAAATAAATGATGATCAAATAATGAAATGTAAATGATCACATGAGCTTGAAATGTATCTATGAATATTATAACTAATTGTGTAATCACCTGGAACATATATAAATAATCTCATAATGAGGGACTTTATATTGTTATACATCATAAGCATACCATCAAGGCCTTAGGTGAATATATATTACATAAACATGTAACTCCTTGACCAAATACCAAACCCAATTTTTTTCATTAGTCATACTAATGAAATGAGTCACCATAGTGGGTCCCAATTATTTAATACTAAGTCAATCAGAATTCCTATATAAAATCATTGAAATATAATCAACTGTTAAAATAATTTTTTAAAACTATGACACAATGAGTTATAAGATAAATACATTTTAATTCCATTGATTGATATAAATATTGAAAAAATTCCATAAAACTTTATTTAGGAAAATACCATTTTTACGTAGAAAATAACATTAAAAAACAAAAAAATTACAGAATATTATGAAAACAATTTCTTTAAAAATATTCTTGTAATATTTTAATGGATTATTAAATGTAATTATTTTCCATGTCGATAGTTAATTCCATACATTCCGTATAATTTAAAAAAATATTATTTTCAATCATTAGTAAATATTTTAAAAATATATTTATTGAAAAAATTAAAACAAAAATGCTTTAAAACAATTTTTAAAAAACTAATATTTTTTAATATTTATATAATAAATAAATTTTTTAATTATAATAATTTTTTGAATACATTTATAGAAGAAGTTGATATGTAAATAATAATTTTTTTTCAAAAAGTGAAATAAAGTTAGTTTAATTTAAAAAAAATTGATTCGGAATATTTTCTTATAATATATTGCGCAAAAAGGAAAACATGTTATCTATAAATAAAAATAGGAGATTAAAATTTATGATTTTATTTAATTATATATAATAATATTTCTTCATTGGAAAATTAATCACAAAAAAATTTTAAAAACAATGAGAGTGTAACACAAACCTTTTCCACTTTGGGAAATTTGGAATATGTATGCCCCATGAGATAAATAAAATCAAATAAAACATGAAATAAAATGAATATAAATAGATTCTTGATATTACATATCAAATTTAAAATATAAATACCCTATAAAATAACTAAATTGTTAATATTTCATATGTCTCACCGAATTAGAAGTGGGACAAGAAACTCATAACAGTTGTCTGATTTCCTTCGTACGTGTCCATTACTCATATATAATTTATATATATTAATTATGAATCTATTTAAAACAAATATTAAAAATTAAATAGCATATATGATTTACTTATGGTCATTTATGACCCGTTTATTAACCATTCCTTGTCCAAATCACGGTTTGGGGTTATAATTGCTCTATTTTTAGTATATTATTTTCTTAAGTAGATTATTCCCCTATAATATCATCTGGGTAAAATAATATAATTTTAATTTTAAAAAATCATATAAAAATCATATATAATAATTATATTTGTATTAATAGTAGCATATAAAATTTATATTTGGTAAAATGAATTAAAATGTTCAAGGAGACGGTAGGTCGTACTTATGAATGGACATTATCTCTATTCTTGATGTATATAGAAAATGGAAATTGTATATAAATCATAAAATTTATATAACCATTATTAAAAAATATGTATTTTCTTCACAAAAATTAAATATATACTTATTAATATCTCTTTGAATATAAAATGAAAAACATTTATCCTCATTATGTTGGGGTGATAGTACACATTCACGCTAGAGTGAATACTTTAATTTCTAAATAATTGAATGGTAAAAAGTTAGATATGATATTTTAATTCCATAATTAAATGAATTTATTAAATATTATATTTAAATATTTTAAATAAAAAATTGTATCCAGTTTTTAGTGTTGGGAATGGAAAACAATTACATCATTTTGTGAGGTGGTAGTCTGTCATACACATGATTGATTGTTTAGTTTCCCATCTGATGAAATAATATATGGATATACATTATGAAATTGAGTTAATAAAACCTATGTATAAATTTATACTTTAATTCCAATTTAGTCATGTTTGTATTAGTTTTTAGAGAGATATGTGAGAATGTAAAAAAGAAAACACATTGTTAGAAACATTACCTATTCTTCAAACAACCTCTTTGGGTTTATACATAATCCTACTATATTAGATTTATGATCAAATAAATTACAATAGGATGTGGGGAGGTATGTAAGAAATATATTTTTATTTTTATTTTATGAACTAAAATTATTTTTGATTGTGAATAGGAGAGGATTACTGATGGCTTGTTTAAGTGGGGGAGAAGATACAGATAGAATTTTTTAAAATAAAAAGGTATACCCATGCTTTCGAAAGAAAAAAGTCTCTAAATATGATCATTAGAAAATGTGGATGTGAGGATTTCTATCTATTTCCAGATTATAGAATGTGGAAGAAATTTATTTTTCATTTTACAAATTAACTATTTATTTTACCCCTTAGTAAACTCATTTTATCTGTAACCACATTATTTAATTGTTACGAATTGTATTATTGATTATGAAAAAAATAATTTCGCCTAATTATATAACTTAATTTTTTATTATTTCAAATATGGAACCATGTTTCAAAATTCTTTTTATATATGTGGGGAAAATATTTTTTCAAATTGAAACCAGTAACACAAATGAAAATTAAAATTTCAAAGTGAAAATTATCTTATGTATTGTCCAATTTAAAATAAAAAATCAAAAATAATTTTATTCAAATTTCCTAATTTTTTCTTAATATAATATAACTAAACTAATAATAATTTTAATACAATTTTAACTAAAAATGTAAATTTTTAATGTTTTAAATGAAGAAGGATGTTTCTTACAAAACCCAATATTTTTTTCTTTTAATTGAAAAAATAAACATTTTAAAAAAACTAAAAACAATTATCTACATGATAAATTTGGCATTATCATATTAAAATTAATGAGGTTAATTTTATAAAGTTTATTTTATCAAATTGTGAAATAAATAATTTTAACATATGTTCACAAAGCGATATGATATAACATTTTATCAAAATAAAAAATTTTAGAAAACATTTATCTTTCATTGAAAAGATTATTAATTTATTTATAATAAATACATGACCATATAATTTATTTTATACATTTTAGAACATTATAATTTATATATTTTTGTTCATATTCATTCCAAAAAAATTTATGGCTTGATTATAATGCTATATTATATTATGATTCGTTTATATTCAGGTTTATATATATTGCAAATATTCATAAGGATTAAATTTAATGAAATATATTTTAAAGGTCACTATAGCTAAGTTTCTCATGTCTCATAAAATATTGAACATAATTTTCTTCTTTAAAAACCATAGTGTGTTATAGTAAAGAACTCTCTTATAGAGTTATGATATATTTATTAAATTCATCCATGTAACAATAAAGATTACCATTGTGTGACAGAAAATGATTTATAACATGTATATTTATGAACATGAAATTAGGGGTTATTTTATATCACTCATTCATTATATATGTTTTAGGTTATTTCATCATATTAAGGAACTATCAGGTCTATCAATATCTAAGGATGTTTTCAATATCATGGGGTTGGGATTTGTCTCATAAGAGGGGTTTATTAAATATCAATATGTAGGGAATAAAAACCCATGATTTTTTATTTATCAGGGAAATATGCGCCCTTTATGTTCATGTAATGAGGACCATGTTGGTTCCTTTTATGTTTATAAATCTATGGTAAATGGAGTACCATTTGTGAACACGTATCATGCACTTATGTGTCATATAGTTTAAGGTAATATGACTTTGATTTAATTTCAATTGTTTAATGTAATGAATAATAGATTACCTGGTGAATGATACATATATATAGCATAGTGTGATACTTATACAAGACCATACCATTTGGGTTTAACATGAAAAATTAGTTGGAAAGAGTTATAGTAGGTAATTACCCAACCTTAATGGACCAATTTCTATGATAAAGGATTAAAATAGGTTGGATGCCCTATTTATATAACAATGGACTAAGCCCAGCTAGATTCACATTTTTTACATATAACATGGTGATTAGTCCAATAAATACCATTTAAATATTTAATCTAGGAATCACTTGAATGGTTATCTGATAAGGGATCCTTATTATAATGTGAATTCAATAATTTTGATAATCTATCAATCCTACTTGTTATTGGGGGAAAACCTTGGGAACACAGCATAAAAATAAATTATATGACTATAAATAGACACTTGAATTTGGATGGTAGAATAATAATATTTATTAGGTGGAATAGGCATATTACCAGTTAGTTTTTTTGAGGTTTAGTCCTTAGTGATATAGTGTTAATGAGCTCTTGGAGTCCAGGAATTTCAAAACGTACTAGATAAATAAGGTAAGTGATTTTGGGTATATGAGTGTATAATTAGGCCACATATAAGATATTTTTTTCTCAATTAGATTTATATTATAGGATTCTAGAATTGAAATCTCTTAATACCTTTTTATAGGTTCCCAAGGAAATCCTTTAAGGCTGGGGAGTGAAAAGGATTTTAGGAATGCTGAGAACCATGATGCTTTTTCCAATATTTTTAGGGATCTTACACAATGGATGTTTTTTTTAAAATATTTATAATCCTAAATGAAGTTGAATTTTAGGAATTTATTGTGCATCAAGACGATATATTTAAATAATTAGTACTAGTTTCCAACTCCTCTCCACAATTTTCATAAAATGGGTGAGAGTATGTATATATTTTTCATTGAAGAATGAACTCAGGTGGCTATTGATTTGGAAATATAAAACCAGTTGAAACATGAGGATAACTAGTGAAGGAAATGATTGACTAAATTGAATTTTTATAGGTAATGTGGGATTTAGTTTCCAAGTGTATTAAAAATATACTCATAATTTCATAGGGATTCCTAGACCTTACTTTTTAAAAATGTTAAAATATTATGGTGTGGGCCTAAGGCATTGGAAAAGAACTGGAAAATGTTTACATGATGTTGGATTTTCATAGGGGTGGGGTTAAAATATAATGGAAAGGTTTTGGTATTGTTCATGTGAGGGGAAATTCAGTAATCATGCATTTAAACCACTCTTTCTATTTTGAAAATTTGAATTTTATCATTGGATATTAATATAATTTTGATTAAAAAAATTTGATCCCAAAAATATTCCCACTCATAATGGGAAAATGTTTTATTAGAACTAATTTTTTTGGGGACTCTTCAACTCTAAAGTGGAACTATACTGAAGGATGGTTTTCACCCATGTTTGAGGACATCAGTATGCAATACATTAGTAGTGATGTGGGATAATTATATAATTCTACTACTGTGGGAAGATTATATAATCAATCCACAAGCATCTATGTATTACTAGGTATTATTTCCATAACTAATTATAAATATAGTTGAACCACTATAATATTACAAGGGATTGCATTAGTGAATATATGATAATATCACTCTGTTTTAACCATTGCATTCATAATTATTCACTATGATTTAGTATACCATGGAATCCTTATTTCTCTAACTCTTTAGGTTATTCAACTAGTGCATGGGTTACAATGATAGGCACCTAATTTGATGATAATTTGGAAAATAGAGCTTAATCATATAAATAATGGAACATGGGGTTGGTAATGAGATTTTACATTGTTCAAACAATTTTACACTCTCATATGTGATACATTTTACATTCTTCTCTCAAAATTTATTCCATTTTGAACACAATATTTGAAAAAATGTCCAAGCCATGTATTCAAATGATTATTAATTACATTGATCTAGAATCATGAAAATTTTTATAGTTTTTTACCAAGTGTTATTAGGTATTTATGAAGAATACTACTTAGGTTCCTAATTTCAAATAGGATTCTTTCATATATATTTAGTCTTATCAATGAATCACACACCTCAAAACAAAATGTCAACTTCCCCTCTATGTTGTTTTAATAATTATTATATTTTTGGGAAATCTCTTTTGATGGGAAGATCATCTATGAATGTGGTGTGAGAAAATCATATAGCGTAGTGAGTTCTCCTATTTCAACGAATAAATGGATTTATGTATATGAAAAAAATAATTTTGGAATATTTTACCATAATTATATCCTCGATATAATGTCAAAATAAGTAATAGAGTCTTTAAATGGATCATCTATACGAGACAATGTTTTTTTAACTTTTTATCATTTTCATGATAGGTAAATCAGATTTATGTTATTTTTTATTTATAGTAAATTGATCTTGGAATATATGATTCTTTTTAGAAATTATAATTTTCAATGTACTATCACCCAGAAACCATCCTTGAGGTATTTCATAAATGGTTTATAAGAAACACACATATTTCATTTACTGTATAGGGAAGTTAGAATCTACCACTTGGATATCTATATAATCTAAAGAATTCACAGAATTATAGAATGTTTATTGATGTTCAAATTTTTATTGAGTGCATGGTTTAATTATGATAAAATTATCATTTTACAAAAGGAACTATTATATTTTTTTAAATAATTATGATGTGAATGTTTCATTTGAGTCTAAACTTTTTTTTACGCACATGGATTAATATATCTTTAGTGACTCATGGTTTGAAACAGAAGGTAAATAGACTGAGGAACTATCTAATGTTTACCCATTAATCCAGGAAAGCATTTTGTATCGTTTTATATGATGTCTAACACATACAATTGTCATATTGAATTAGGTCTGAGGTAGATAAGTACCTTTAATTATATTAAATTTTAATAGTATTTCCCTATCCTTGTTTATTACTATAATAATACATTTTCATAGGAGTTAGGGAAACCTCCATAACATATAACCACTTTGTATATAATATATATCACTAATATAGGCTGAATTAGTGATCAATCCTAGGTTTATATTTTGTTCAAAATAAAATTATCTACCTATTTTTATGTAGTCATGATTGATGAAACACAACCAAAATAAAAAAAAAATGGAAAATGATATATTTACAATTTGCACCTAACAATGTGAGAAGTATATTTACTTGTGAGATATATATTCCTCTAGGTTAATAATACCGCATTGAATTGTTTGGTGAGTATAATGAGTAATGTATAACATTAAATGACATGTTTTCAAGTATTCAATCTACACTTTGGTGTATCCCCCACATAATAATAGACAACACATTAAAATGGTAATTGTTTTGGAAAAAATAACACATCATTCAAAAAAATGATTCTATATGTTTTTGAGTCTGTTGAACTTATGCAATTTTTCTTTACAATAATTTTAATAAACAAGCATACATTTTTATCAATCTTTCTCTGAAAAATGTTTCTTATCTACTTTGTATGCAAAAAACATGCCCACATATACTTCAATATTTTTATTATCCTTGAATTCCAATTCATTGGATAATAACAAAATTTTCACTATTTATCATATAACCATTAATTATTTTTCAACTACCTCTCACTATTCTTAACTTACCAAATTTACACACAATTCATAATATGAAAGACAACCTTTCTTCAATTTTTTTTTTAAGTTAAATTTCTAATTCAATACCATTATTGAATCAAAACCCTTGGATCATATCGCATTATAATAATTACCATTAAATTTAAATTGGTATAAATAATTGATTTTTATACTCATTAAATTTCAAATATAAAGCCATGTGAGAACTGTTAGTTACACTGCCAAATTTCCTTGAGAAACAATTTTATGGATTGGCCGCAATATTTATAGTTTGAGTTAGTGGCTCAATTAAATTAGTTTTTCAACTTCTCATTAAAATTGTAGTGTAGACTATTAAATATGACATGGAGGTCCTATAATTACCTGAGTCAAAAAATATCTCCATAATATTAAATGTGGAAGGATCCATACACTATATTTTCAACAGAATTCGGTGTGTAAAATAAACTATTTCCTGGAGGTCCTACATATTTCATATCCACTAAAATCATCCCACCATTACATATGGAATGGTCCTTGACCAATAACTTGGATAACTATAATTTAGTCTCCACTATGGTGTGGATACCTACCCTCTAGCATTATGTCTTATAGACCAATTTTTTATAATACCAAGGTTGATATCTATATGATGTGAAAACCACTAGTGTGGCATAGTTTAAAATAGTTTCATATGGATATTTTGTAGAGATTTGTATTGGTATATAATATTATCATCAATTCATATATATGGTGATATATGAATGTTATGCGATATGACCCCTTCGACTAATCATTCAATGTTCTTGCATCAGGAACTCCTTCTATGATATGTATAACACATGATATATCTTAAAAATTATCTGGATTTTTCTCCAAACACATTCACCTAAATAATTTTTAACATTATCTATGAAGTGAAAACAAAATCCAAAAAAATTATCAAATCTTTGTATTTAAATTACACCAAATTCTCACATATACACCCCAACAACTGTTTGGTTCAATAATCTCATAGTTTTTATTTTGTTTTCTACCAAAGAACATATGTTTTTTAAAAAATCTAAAATTCATAAGTTAGATTAGAGAACAAAAATTAAAACCTATATGATTTAAATCAGTTTAGAATTGAATATGATTGAAATAAAAATACCTTGTTAACTATAACATAAAAGTAATAAATAAATAACTTTCTTCAAATATAAGCAATTAAATAAATCATGAAATGATTCCACATTAATATACGTCTTTATCATGACCTACATATACATCAATGAACTATTATAATATTTCACACATAGGAATAATGAAATCATATCTTTCCTCATTTATGAGATATCTCAAAATTATGATACCCCATAAGTGAAATGCTCAATACAATGAATAATAACTACATAAGTATTATCCCATTTTTTATAATCATTCTGTTAGGTAAACATAGTGATAGATATAAGTTTTCCTTCTCTCCCATTGGAAACAATATCCAAATACATGATGAGAGATGTTACGATAATACAGTAACATAAGTTTGAGAATATGAAGGTTGAATTAAAAATAAAAAAACATAGATTATGAAATTCATGCTTTAGATATGGATTGGAAAATACATCCACAGTTATTTCATTATAATAAAAAATTGCATTTGAAGATTATTTTTCCAAATGTTTTGAGAACAATTATATTTCCAATCAATATTTACAATTCTTGAAATCCTAACTAGATTCATTGATAAATTAATAGAACATTGACAATGAAATCTATTGAAAAGTGGTAAATTCAATTCGACATTAAAATCACCTAACCATTTTTTTCATCCATATTAACTATATTTAGGAATGATTGGTAACAGCATAAAATTCTTCATCTATCATTAATTTCACAGAAAATTTATTCTTAGATTTATGAAATCACATCAATCTATATTATAAAATTATATAAAATTTCATCCTCTTGTCTTTAAATGAGCCTTCCAAATCTGAATTTTTATTATAGAAAAGATCATTAATTCTATTTAATCATATTTCAAACAAATATTTTTTGTTCCTTTGGAATATTTGAGAATCCATTTCAATCCAAAAAATGGGACTCTTTTGTGTCACTTTGATACCAATCATAAAGGTTAACAATGTAATAAATATATATCCTCTAAGTTGTAAAGTAAATTTGACTAAAAATTAGCTAACTTAATACCCTTGGATCCACACACATGACTTTATAAACCATGGATGAATTAGTTCCTAATAATGTTTTTTTGTAACTGGAAACCAATCCTCTATATTAATCCATTATAAAATGTCATTTTAATTTTTTATGATATTTAAAATTAAAAAATTTCTTTTGATAAACTTGTAAACCAGGAAAATAAATCATATCTACAACCATTGAAATATAACATATATTTTTCACTTTATTTTCAAACTTCAGACAAATTGCATCATCATTCATAGTGAATATAATTATATCAATATAAAAAATAATATGAATACATTGTAATTTTTAATAATTGATGTAGATATTTCCATACACTCTTTTCTTTCTAAAATTAATACCCTTAACACATCTTTATATATTATTACACCATACTCTTCAGGATTGTTTTAATCCATATAAATACTTTTTTAACAATAATACTTGATTTTTATAATCTCTTAGATTTAAACCACTAGGTTTCTCAACAAAAACATCTTCTAAAAATACATTACTAAAACATTCTACCTTGATTTCCCTATAAAAAATATTATATTTAATTTTTCATAAATATAATGAAAAATTGGCATGGTTTGAATCATTTAAATAAGTGAAAAATCCTTATCCAAATCTACTATATAAATCTATGAATAACATTTTCAAACTAATCATTCATTATTTTTTATCACTTTATAGTTCTCATTCATTTTTTAGGAAGACCTAATTTTTCCTAATGATATTCATTTCTTAACGTTTGAGTTCCAAATCCCATTTTTTCTTCATTATCAATTAAGAATCTTCATTCAAAGAATCAATTGGTTTTTTTATATTTCTTAACTTTTTCAAGAACACTATGTTCAACATAAGAATACAACAATATATGAGTTATTTTTCTCATATTTTTCCTAGTTCCAAATTCATCTCCAGGATTCCCAATTGAAATTTACTAGTGAACTTATAATAAAATACATGTAAGAGATGAATGAATATTTTTTTAATCACTTAAAAATATTGAATCATCTTCTCTATCATATACATCTTCAACACTTTCTTATTTTTCTGAAATTTCTTTAAACATTTTATGGAAAAATTCCAATTACACTTTTAGAATATGAATCATAATTTTAAATATCTATATTTTATTTCTATAGTACATTCACATCAGTGGAATCAATAATATTCTATTATTCAGTATTGAAATAATGGAAACCTATTCTGTTTAGAATATATCCAATAATAATCCCATACACTCTCATATTTTGAAACATTCCATGTATATAACCATTTTACATGATTACACAAGGGTTTTCATAAGACTATATGAATAGTAAATATTTTTATTTTATATAGTAAATCTCATGTGATAATTTATCCAACTTTTTAAATGAAAAAAATTGTTTTCTATATAAACCACTACACCAATATCAAATTTCTAGAAGTAGATATTACAATAATTCTTGACTAACATTTTATAATCCATCTCAACTAAACTAATTTTATATAGTCTATCCCATGAAATTTGTTTTGGGGTTTATGGTGAACTGAGTTCATGTCTAATTCTATGCTTCCGTGTATAATATTTGAAAACCCCATTTGTTGACATAGATCACTTGTCCTTACTAATATTCAAGAGTGAAAATACACACTCTTTATTTTCACAAATTGAAAGTAATTTGTACCTTTTTAAGTCCATTGAATATGATTTAGTTATCATAACATGAAAAATATGAGATATTTCATCAATGAAATGTATTAAATTCTTATCTCTATTAGTTGATTATATCCACATATTCTTTTACACTTATGAATTGATGACCTTCAATTGTTGAGTAGAGTGAAAAACCACATTATTGTGTGAAAAGGAAATGACTTTACACTTTAAAAAAATCATCATCCTCTAATAAAATTTTATTTTCCATAAAAGAAATAAGTAAAATTTTTTCCTTGATTGATCTTGTTTATATAATTTTGGTAATGTTGGCCGCACATTTTCTCACATAATTTACTTTCTTCTTCAATTTAAAGATAGCATGAGTTACCATCATCACCAAAATGACATAATATTACTATAGTTTACTATCATTTTGTAGCATTTTTTTATTTTTAAAATTATAAACAAAAAATAAATCCTTTTAATCAACTAATTAATTTCCTATATGACAGACCTAGGAAACATTTATTATATTGTGATTTAATCACTCAATAGTTGAAAATATAATTTCATGTGGGATGAGAATCCTTTTTCAATGATCTGTGGACTTTCACTATTAGTTTAATTATGTATTTCTTTCACAATAAATGGATTATTATTTCCTTTTCTATACATCTTAAAGGGATTTTATGTAATGAAACATGTATTTTCTGGATTTCTATGTGATTAAGCCATCATTTTAATGATTTTAAATATGATGACACCTTAAAAAAATACATTAATAATATCAATCATGTTCTGTGATTTTGGTATATAGTTCTTAACTAGTTTTTAAACATCATCCTATTGAGAGGATTTAATCAAAAAAAATATTTTCTTATCATAACCTCTCTTTATATTATGATTTTCCAAACATATTCATCTTCCTAAATACCAATAAATTCTAACAATAACCATATAAACATATTTACAATTTAATTTAATGTTCTATTAAGATTATATTGACTAACCTTTTCAATTCATGGAGTATCCAAATATAACACCCTTTTCTGGAAAATAATTTTGATGAGGTACCAACATATTTATATTAAATTTATTTTATTTTCAAATCTCTTATAAACCCCATTAATTAATTTTTTCCATGCAATTCGCCACTCTAAGAATTTTCAGACTTTGAAAAATCGACTTATTTATCCACGACCATTCATTTCATAATTTTTTTAACATAGATTTTTTAAAAGTAACATTTTGTTTATATTTAGACATATTTCAAGTGGTACCAATAAGATTATCACTTTATTGAAAATTCTATATATATAGAGATGGTATTTTTAATATTGGATATGAAAATTTTTAAATCCTCTCCAGCTCCATTCATGTTTTATTATAAGTGATCATAATACCTTTATTTATAATAAAATATCAATTACTACATGTTGTTAAGAGTTTTATTATTGTAGATAAACTCCTTTAATTATTTAACTTCATCAAGTAACATATAACTTTTGTTGTTTTGAAGAAATTATCATTTTGGTAAAAATAATTATCAATAATAATAAATTTTTTACTCATTATCCTATTTTTAATTCATGGAGCCTAATTATTTTAATTCTCCCTTTATCTTATAAACCATATTATTCTAATATTATCCTATAAATTCAGAACGAAATACATGACTAAAAATTATTTCATCATTCACTTTATAAATAAGCAGTTTTTCATTTTCTCCACCACCAAAGGAAATATCATGTTAGTTTTAATTTTCATTATCAATATCTTCCTTTGAAAAAATATTCTCCAGTTAAATTTATAGAATCCATTTCTATTTACAAATCATAAAACATTTGGCATATGCAGTTTCTTCTTTGAGATTATTTTATGCGTATCATCTTACACTTTAATATATTCATTTGGTATGAAATTTGGATAATTTATATGATAATTTGCAGTACCTCGAAAACTAAATTTATTTAAGGGAATAATTACATCATCGCTTCTTTTATCTCTTATAAATGTTGTTGATATACGATTTATATCATCATAAATGTTCTCCTCCATGTAATCATGATAATTTAAAAAAAATATTCTTCTTCAATAATAACCATCTTCTCCAACATCACTGGATTTATGGATTTAAAAGAAATATCATTTTCTGCCTTCACCTTTATCTTAATAACACTTTATTTCCTCATTTAATTTGATATTTAGATACTATAGAATTGATAAATATAAATATCACATGAATATCTTTCATCAAAAGTGGGGATATTAGATTAAAAATTATAGGGTAATATAATCATAATCCTTTCAACAATATGACCATATTTTAACTTCAAAATATAGGATTTGATGGTGTTAAAAACATTATTCACTATTTAGATGAATCTTCAATAGTTTCTTCATCATGAATCCTCAGATATTCAAATAAACATACCTAAAACTAAAACACAACTTGCATTACATTAGTTCATTCTATTTTAGATATTTTTATTTTCAACCTAATATATTGAGAATTTTGATCATTTTTTATATAAAAAAAATAAATTTTAGAAGTATCTAAAAAATAAAATTCTTTTCCTGTCCATAATTATCCAAATACCTTTTATCCGCTGTGATCATCAGAACATCATCATCTTTGGGAACAATCCCATCAGTTGTGACTTCTAATACATAATAACTGATAGATAATACATATATAATCATCCTATAATTCCATATGTGATATATTTTACCATTAAATATAGGAATCCCATTACAATTCAATTAATTTAAAAGATATATTATTAATAAAAAATTTAACAAAATATTATTCAATATCAATCAACTTCAGAAAACCAATAACAATAAAAGGGAAAATATCTTTGATAAAACTTGTAGAACCACATCAGGATCAAAGGGAGATATAATTGGGGAGATTTTTGATCAATAAAGATTTATATTTTTCTGAAATAGCGTTAAATGCCTTTTTGGATGATTTGATGACTCTTAAAACACATAAAAAAACATGAGGGAAGAAAGTATATTTGTTAGGATCACCTCTAAAGATTATTAGGTTATCCTTGATGTGATATGGATTCCTCTAGTATCATACTACTTTTGAGAATCATGTTGTATGTATAATGATCGTAGAATCACCAAGAAACATTCATATTCCCTTATCCTGGACATTATTTGGTGTATCTCACACCCAAGTGCATCTATAAGGGTACAATTAAAGACATTAATGTAATAATATAGAAACCTTTAACCGTGTTCAGTTCCTCTATAATGTTGAGTGTGATGAAATATTACACATCTAGCAAGACAACAAGTATAATGAACAAGAATAAATTTTTATTCATTCATAGAAAGGATCACGATTCTTCTTTTATTTGTATGCACATTACATGCACACAACTACATAAATCATCTCCCTCTTATTCTTTTATAATTATTCACATAATTAAAAAATATTCATTATATAGAACATAACAGATAAATATTCTTATTATACCACCCACTATTATCCTCTTCTAAACTATTAGTAAATTTAAATATATGTACATGTAGCCCATGTTGAAAAAAATATTTGATCTTTAATCTCAATTTAAAATCACATTTTTGAATCATGACCATTGGATATTCTCTCATTATAATAAGAAAAATTATATTTAATTTGTAATAATAATAGGTTAGAATAACAATAGATATTGTAATATTAATCCATTTTAGTACACATGGACGATGTATATATTTTCTCATAGAATAATACTATTGTGTTGAAGCCTTATACATTATGGTGACAGGTGGTTGTTCAAATTAATTATTTTTCAACATATCAAACATATTTTGGTGAATCATTCCTACCATAGAATGGTATACCAAAAATTTATAGTTTCTACAAAATATTTCCTAATATCATCTAATATGTGTTCCATACATTAGGAAATATCCCACTAGATTTTTTCATTGTTATTGTGTAGAATTTTAACTATGGCATGGAGGTACACATTTTTTCATATCCAATGAATGTCTACCCAACAACGTATTTAGTTTGGAATACCTTCTATAGCATAAGGAAAAGTGATTGAGTATACTATATAGAATAGAAACATTCTCGGAAGTGCGAGGTCCTACAAACCATTTTCTACTTACATCTACATAATCAATCTACATTATGTAGACACCTATACCACTATGTAGTCCAGTATGGTGTCTAGTGACTTTAGCTTGAACATCATGCTTGAAATTTAATATCAAATAAAACAAATATATATCCAATAATATGTATGTTGAAAAATAATTCTATCTCTAGCACTATTCCATTATTTAGCATCATGAACTCCTTCTATAATAATAAAATACTTTAAAAAAGGTAAAATATCATATGAATTATTATCCAAACATATTAAAATCAAATAAAATTTGAATTATAATATAATTAATATATTGAAAATAATATAAAAAATATTTTTTCATATCCACATCAATACATATCATAAAATCTGATTTTAAACACCAAAAAACCTCTTGGCGCAATGATTTATAGTAGTTACATACCTAACATTTGGGATAAAACTAAATCTTACTATATTGGCCCTAGGTAAAACTTGCAATATAATTCTGCAATTTCAATGGTGTGAAGCCCCATATTTCATTTTCACTATAATAAAATTTCCACTTGGATAGATTGAAGTAAATCCCAGTGGTAATTTATATTGGAACACCATATCATCTCTCTGATTAACATCGAATCCAACATTATTGGATATTGGTGGAATATGACTAATAACAATGGATGTAAAGGAATATAACACAATTTACATGTATTGTAATCTAGTGTTTTTCATTTATTTTATTTATATAATGATAATAATCATCTTATACATTAATAGTATAATAGATGAACACACTAAAATGATCTCTTTCTATGAAAGAGTGATCATATCATCCCAGATTAATGAGTTTTAATTTTTAGGTCACATAAAACTTTTTGATTTGAATGGTGTTTTATTTTAGTGATGTGATATAGTAAATATATTTAATCTAGGGTACACAATGGTAAACACACCAAGGTCAAAAAGTAGTTATAATTGATGTCAATATGTGACGAAATTATTGTATCAATTAGTTATACAAATAAAATGTATTCTTCAATCAGTTTATTACTAGAATATATTCAATCATGGACTTGATAGTATCCAAATATATCACCCAGGAAAATTTTTCAATGGACCTATAATCCCCCATTCATATTAGAATAAAATAATTCTTGTATTATTTGTGAGGAATAAAGCATTGAAAGTGAATTCATTGAATTAAAATTGGAAAATAAGGAGAATTATGCTCCAATTACCAAGAAAGATAAATAGTATAAGGATCCCATTTTGACATTAGATTAAAATCGTAAATTTCCAATATTTGTTTTATAGAATTTTGTTTCCTTAATTTGAATATGGTGACACTAGTCAGTAATGATCATAATATAGTTTCTGCATAAAAACACTAAGAAGCCTTTCTATACAATATTTCTATAACAATAACATTAACTAGAAACCTGTGAAGGAAAAACCTCCCAATAACAGATAATTTAATGTGGTTCCAATTACATATATATCAAAAAATGAATCCCATTTTGGGTGAGAATACATAAAAGTGTATAAATTCATATTCCATAATAAAAATGCCATTATTCATATAAATCCATTACCATGATTTATGAGATACATGAATGGGTGTGATAGAACATACATGATTTTATTACTCGAACTTCCTTAACCTAAATTTTTAGTAGGGAAGATCCCTTATATAATATCATAACACTATTAATATCATGAAGTTTTTTACTGATAATCATGAATGGTCACTCAATATATCGTAAAGATTTAGAAAAGAATATCATTCGATGAAAAAAGATATTGATGATTCTAAAATGGTGGATCAACATACCAATATCATTAAATAAATTTCCTAATAATTGTACAAAAAAATAATGGAACAATTACATGTCAAAGAAAGATAGACATTAATGAAACAAATATATGTAATAAGGATTATACCAAGGCAGTATGAAGAGAAATTCAATTAAATGTTTAAATTTTTGATATAACTATTCAAAGGGTTGTCCAAGATTAACTAAATGTTTTGGGAATTTTCAACCATTTAAGTTGGTGAAATTTACTAAATTGGATGATCATACACGACTGACTTAATATTCTAAAAAATTCATTGATGACCTAGATTATTTTTAAATAAAATATTTAAATAGTATTATTGTGAATTTAAACCCTTATTCCATGATAGTATTTTATAATACATATTTAGCTTATGGTTGTTATACCCCATTTACTAAATAATTAATAAACCCTTTATTTACAATAACTTTATAATTATCCATATTTTAAATAATAATTGAATCATGATTGTAACGCCCCAACCCCAGTTACCCAGAGTCGGTGCATTATAACATAACATTGGCATGATCACAAAGGATCATGTCTCGAAAGATCAATTAGTTTAGTAGATTTGGAATAACTAGATATATTCATAAAGTTTACATTACATCATAAAGTTAAAATTACAACAATATATTGACTCCACACTCATATCCCCTTATAATATCCCTACTGGTCATTTATAAAATACTTCTTCACATCCTAGGAAAAATAAAATATTGAAAGGGGTGAGCTCAAATTCCCAGTAGGGATAAAAATATTGCGAAAACATTCATAAATAAGAACAAATATTTAGTGAAATGTATAACTAAAACATAATCCTTTTAAACATGAACATCAGCATAATATGGAAAAGATAAAATGAAATAATGCAATTTACTTATTCACATGGATATTCTACTAGTCGAATAATCAAATTCAATATCAATAACCACATTCATAATGAAGGAATGCATAATGCCAAAATATCAGAACCACATAGTCAAGGCCCTGTGACAAGACTACAAATAAGATTTTGTCAAGGACTTGTGCCAAGGCACTAGTTTGTCTCATGAGACCTACCGATGCATCGAGGAGCTATAGCGGGCTCCACCCATCACTTATTAAGTCCAATAAATTCTTGATATAAACATTTTAAACATAACATAAACATTCGTATCATAATTAGCATAAGAAATCTCAATACTTTCTCCATAAACCATGAATGGTATAAAAATAACACATCCACAGTCAAACATATCACAAAAATTTCAATACAATATCTAAGTTTTGTATGATAATAAATAAACTTCAAATCAGCTTAAAATCCATTGAAGGTTGTTGACATAGATGAAATCAAAACAATTTGAGAGAAATATCACTTTTTTGAAATAATTTAAAAGTGAAATAATTATAAAAGAAAACATTTACTTTGAAAATATTCTTATAAGATTGTAAGGGAATATTCAATGATTTTATGACGGTGGAAAATAGTTGCACCCATTGTATAAGTTAAAAAAGACATTCTTACCATAATAATGTCAAAAAGGTAAGAAAGGACCTTGTTTGGAAAACGACAAGAAGATTCCTTTATGAAATTATTATAAAAAGCCAACAAGGGTATAAATGACTTTAACCCATAGTCTGTAAAATAGTAAGAATGATTTGAAATACATTTTTAAGAAACATGGATGTGGACGATAAAGAGGTCACAGTAGATAATTACGTATAAACAACCTTGGATAATGAAGAGATTGTGAAATAAACCCTTACCATGTACTTTTCCTTGGTTAAGGGTAGGTTAACCTCCTGTATAACAGTGAAATAATTGTTATTAAATTATACAAGAATATGATATCTTATATGATCTTTTAACATTTCTTTGTTAATAATATCTTAGTATTATCATCGTTTTAGATGTTAACTTACTCATTTTATTTTATATGATATGTTACATAATGTAACGCCCCGACTCCACTTACCTAGAGTCAATAAATTATTACATAACATTTGCATTATTACAAGGAATGAAGTCCCGAAGGACCGATCAGTTTAGGAGTCTTGGAAAATAGATTACATACATGAATGTTACATTTCACTTTAAGACATAAAAACAACATAAATAATCTTTATGAATGCCATTTTCCCTTGTCTTAACACTGCATATCAATCAAAATACACTTCTTGGAATCCTGGGAAAAATAAAACATAGAAAGGGGTGAGCTCAAATGCTCAGTAAGGGTAAGCAATACAGCAGAAACTTTCATAAATAAGAATAAACATTTAAGGCAATGTACAACTAAAACAAAAGCCTTTTAAAATTGAACTTCAACATAATATGGAAAAAATAAAATGAAATAATTCCATTTAATTATTCACATGGATATTCTACTAGTCAAATAATAACATGCAACATCAATAAGAACTTTCATAATGATGGAATACATAATGCCAGACTATCATAACCACGTATCCAAGGCCTCGTGCCAAGAGTACAAATAAAATTTTGTCAAGGCCTTGTGCCAACACAGTAGTTTATCTCATGAGACCTACTGATGCATCAAGGAGCTATAGCAGGCTCCACCCGTCACTTATTTTGTCCAATGCATTCCTCATATGAACAGGTTTAAACATAACATAAACATTCGTATTAAAACTAGAATACGAAATGTCAATACTTTCTCCATAAACAATGAATGGTATAAAAATAACACATCCATAGTCAAACATATAATAACTCATTCAATAAAATATGGAATATTTTATTATAATAAATCAACCTCAAACCAAAATAATATTCAGTAGAGGGTGCTGACATAGTTGAAAATTATGAGTAATACTTTTTGAGAGAAATATCCTTTTTGAAAAATCATTTAAAAGGAACAAAATTATAAAGGAAGTAATTTGAAAGATATTTTTGAATCAAAATGTCCCATACCACTTTGAAAATTTTGAAAATAATTATCATTTCCAAACATTCATTTCCATATAAATATATCCTTAAAATCATTTTGAAAACATGGACATTAATTAAAAAGATTTAGAAAGATAAATATTTAAAACATTTGAAATTCTGATATTGATACAGAGTAACTTTCAGAATACTTAAAATCTTTATTTTGAAATCATTTTTATGAAAAATGGGCATGGATGATAAAAATGTCCCAGTAAATACTTACACATAAACAATATCGGATAATAATGAGATTGAGGAATTAACCCTTACCTTGCACTTTCCTTCAGTCGAGGGTATGTTTAACGTCCTATATGTTGATCTTAGTATGTTATTAAATTATACCAGAACCATATTAATATTTATGATATCATACATGATTCATTTAAGACTTTATAATACCCATATAATAATAATTTCCATGTTAAATTAACATTTCGGGTAATAATCACTTTCATTATCATACGTGTTTTAACTTGTTACTCTTGATTGTATCAATTAGATCATGATTTAAATACTTCAAGAATATAAAACATGATAAATATATCATATATATTTATAATATAAATATGTATAATAGACATATATATGAAATGCAAAACACCGTTTATGGAGACGGTAGTCCGTACGTATGCATAAACGATGTTTCTGTTTTCATATAGTATTGAACGAATGTAAGTGAATAAGATATATGTAAGTACATAAATAATTATATATATAAATATATATATCTATAGTTTCATTATTATGTCATATATTTCATACTTATTAGTAATATATATTTTTATAATCATCGATGAATGGTGAACTTGAAAATGAATCGCATTGCGTCGTGGAGGAAATAATCCATACGTACGCACGAGCAAAAATATCATTCTTTTGATATTAAAATAATACATAATTGGATGGTATATCATATATAAAAAATCATTATCATGTTATATTTATTATTTACATGAATTATACATCATTATTATTACAATATAAATAATAATATATTGAATAACAATTACACCACAACGTGGAGACGGTAGGTCGTACGTACGCACGTATGGTGACATGTCATTCAAGGGATGGATTGAATAGTGAATTTGTTTGTTCCAAAATTATAATAAAATCACAGTGTATAGATGATACTAGAGTTAGTATTTTAGAATAGAAATAACAAGGAAAAAATAAGTTGAAGAAGAAATGAACTTTTAAGAGGGAGGTGAAGACGTTAGCTCTTCTTCGGGTTCTTCCTTTTGATTTGATCAAATGGGATCCATAGGCTAGCTTTACGATCAAACTAAGGCATCTAGGATTATGTGTTGGAAGTTGAGAGAGTATTTGGGTAGGGGATGGCCAAACCAAAAGGCTTTTAGGGTGTGAAGAATTGGTTAGAAGTTGGGTCCTTTTATAAGGGGGGGGGGCTCTTTAGAAAAAACTTAAAGTATTAATTTATAATAAATTCATATTCGGTTTATAATGGCTCAAAACTGGATTATTTAAATTTTAAGATGATGATGGGTTTAGAACCACTCAACAAATAGTTTTTAGACAGGTTTGGGTCACTATATTAACCTTATCTTTTAGTTTTAACTCTTAGTTAATTAGTTTTACAATTACCATGTCACATTATATTTTTATATTATATAGTTAATAAACATATTATACACATCCAAGCGACTCTGAAGTGGTCCATTAATGATACAACTATAATTATATAAGTCTCTTGGCCGAACCCTAGATTTTTATAAATTTAATATCAATTAATAATATAATATTTGTTTTAAAAACTCTTTTATGTCAATTTTCAAACTATTCAATAATCAATTTTTGTAAAAATAATAATAGAATGATTACTTAGAAAAAAGAAAATTAAATAAATCCTAACATGTCATATTATCCAATAATTTTTTTTATAAAAAGTGTCAAATTACATTTATTTGGCTATTTATAATATCAATTATTCTAAATTTTCATTAATTAGGTAATACTGCATCACCATTGTGTCATTAATAAATTAAATTATATAATTTCTAAAAATTATAAATGAAATTCCATTATGTAGGAAATATTTTTATCTTTCTAGTTAATATTTATAGTCTAAAATCCAACATATATAACCCTATGTAAAATTTTTTTCCCTAGAAGATATATGCTGATGTCATTTTTGTATTTATTTTAATATAACTAAAATAAAGTGTCCCTATCACCTACAAGTGGCTCCATGGGGTCCCAAAATCGACCCAAAGATGCCCATGGTTGGAAATATTTCCACCAATAAGGTTAGGACACGTTTAGGGTAATTTAGTATTATTATAATATTATTTTTTAACCCTTATTTACTGGATTTACCATTTAACGATGGTAAATAAAATAACTACCGAAGTAATTCTTCAAAATGTCTAAAAATAAAATTTACCTATTTAAAAAATTTGGACATCCTGATTCCAAATATGGAATCCGTTTTTTCAAATTCAAAACATAGTAGTGGCAGAAATTAATTTAAAATTAATTCCTACTGTCAAAACAAAAAGAGTGTTTTTAAGATATAATAACTCCAAAAGATTGACACTTGTTTATGTTCATTTTAACTGTGAAATTATTTCCAATGACCAAAATTGTATTAAATGGTAAAAATATATTCTAAATATACTTTAAAACCACTCAAATTCATAATTTATTAGTATTAATTAATTTTATTAAAAAGTTGTTTTTAATTAAAATTTAGTAATTTTCACTATTCATCAAAATATAAAAGTTATCCAAAAAGTACCAAAATATCACCCTAAGCTAATTTTGATATTAGGAATCCAAAAATGAAGTCCATTTCAAAAAATAAAATTTATAAAATTTCAAAATATAGGTATTACTATTCCTAACTGCTAGTTTGATTGGTTGTGGTGTGTTAGAATCTCGATGTTGCGTACAATGCACGCCATTGCATTATTCAAAGGGAAACGTACCGTGGAAGCTTGCGGTGTTTCATTGTAAATGTTTGATGTTCACATTCTAAAGAATAAATTTATTTAGTCAAATTTTATATATAAAATTTTAAAATAGTGGATTAAAAAAAAGTGTTTCACTATTAAAAGTTGGTAAAAGTACATTTTTTGAAAAATACATCTTTTATCTGAAAAATATGAATTTGTTCTTAAATTATGTATAAGAAACTCATAATATCGATTATAAAATTATAATGATTATATACAGATTAAAATTTAGTTAATACTATTCATAACCTCTTTTGAACGGTTTGTTTGGTAAGTCATGGTGCGCTTGAACTCGGTGTTGCGTGTAGTGAATGTTATTGAATTATTTTGAAGAAATAACACAATATAAAATCTTGGGGTGTTACACATAAGACATGTTTATTATGGATATATTTTATATTATTCATATCCAAAATGATATCAAGTGCTTAAACATTATTTTTAATCATCAAATGAGAATTAGACTTGAATGGATACGATAGGGAATGAATCTCATCGCGTTTTTGGAGACGATAGTCTTTACGTACCCATGAGTGCCAATATCAATATTTTGATATTAAAATAATATATAATTGGATAGTATATCATATATAAAGAATCATTATCATGTTTTATTTATTATTTACATTAATTAAACATCATTGTTATACCCATCCAAATAATAATGTTTTGAATAACAATTACACCCCGATGTGGAGACCATAAGCCTTACGTACGCACATATGGTGACATGTCATTCAAAAGATGGATATAATAATGAATATCGTTGTAAAATTTTATAATAAAATCACCGTATATTTAAGATACTAGTTTTATTATTTTAGAATCGGAATATAAAATAAATAAGAAGTTGAAGAAGAAATGATATTGAAAAAGGGTGGTGAAAACATTACCTCTTCTTCATGTTCTTCCTTTTGATTTGATCAAAAGGCCTCCTTAAAATGGATTTATAACAAAATAAAGGCCACTAAGATGAAGGGAGGATAGTTGAGAGGGTATTTGGTCAAAGTTTGGCCGAACCAAATGGCTTTTAAGGTATGAATAATTGTTTAGAATTGGTTCCCTTTTATAAGGGGGAGGAGGGGCTCTTTAGAAAACACATAAAGTATTAATTTATAAAAAATTCATATTTGGTTTATAATGTCTCCAAAGTAGATTATTAAAAGTATAAGGTGTTATGGGTCGAAATAATTTCATCCAATAGATTTTAGACAGGCTTGGGTCACTATATTAACATTATCATTTATATTTAACTCTTAGTTAAATAGATTGACATTTACCATTTCTATTTGTATTTTTATATTATATAGTTAATAACCATACTATATAACTCCAAGAGACCCCCAAGTGGTCCATTAATGATACACCTATCATTATATAAGTAATTTTGCCGAACCTTATATTTTTAGGAATATGATATCAATTAATAATATAATATATTCTTAAAAAACTCTTTTATGACATTTTTCACACTATTGGGTATTTGGTTTTTTATAATTTTATAACAGAATTATTACTTCAAAAAAAAATTATATAACAAATCCTAATATGTCATAGTAACGTATCAAATTACTGGAATTTATAAAAAGTCTCAAATTACATTTATTTTGATATTTATAATATCAAATTTTTTCAATAATTCATTAATTAGGTAATTACTACATCACCATTGTGTCATAAATAAATAAAATTATTTAATGTCTAAATATTATAAATAAAATACCATTATGTAGAAAATAATTTTATCTTTATAATGAATATTTATAATCTAATTTACCTTATGTATAAACCTATATAAAAAATGTTTTATTAATTAAACATTGATTTTACCCCTTTTAACTCTTCTTTGAATTAATTAATAATAAATGTCTTAATCAAAACCAACTGGACCTAAATGATAATATTTTATTCCTAAGGTTGTATTTTGTTGATATACTCTTTTCCAATATAATTAGGACATGTGTTAGTGTAATATTAATATCATTGTTACTATTAATTACCCTATTTACTTTTAACCGTGTTAAATAAAAGTAAAAAGTTACTATTCACTAAAAATTATTTTTACCTTATTGAACCAGATTTTACTCCTTGATATTAACCTTGTTTCTCAGATTATCGAAATTCCACTCACAGAAGTGGTAAAATTATGTTTTATGTGAATTTCCAAATTCTCCTGGGAGGTGGGTAAAAGACGGTGAAAAGTTCATAAAATTTCCATATATCTAAAATTATTCTAAACTAACTCAAATGAATTACATTGAACTTATATAGGAATTATGTATCCATTTTTACCTTAATTAAATTTAAATAAAATAAATAATTATTTAAATAAAAATTCTGTTTTAAACTATAACTCAGTGTTTTTTCATTATTCATCAATAATTGAATATTTTCAGAAAAATTCCAAAAAATCCCCTAAGCTAATTTTGATATTCTGAATCAAAAAATGATGTCCATTTTGAAAGATAAAATTTATAAAATTTCAAAAAGTGGGTATTAATATTCATAATGGCTAGTTTGATTGGTTGTGGTGTGTGTTAGAACTCGAAGTTGGGTACAACACACGCTACTATATAATTAAAAGAGAAGCGTACAGTGGAAGCTTGGGGAGTTAAAATGATAACAAGTGTAATAATATAAATATGAATTCAAATGAAATTTAATCAATGTAAACATTGAATGATAATGAAATTAATTTATAAAATTTAATTTTTTTTGAGTTAATGATGATATTAATTGATCAATTAATTATCATCTATTGTGAGATGCACGGGATGTTCATGTGTCATTAAATTATCATCATGAACCATTATTGACTGGTTCTATAATGGATATATTATTTTTTCTTGACCACTTGTATTTTTTCTCTTTTATGGGTATTTCATAGTCATGTTCACTTATGTCATCACCAAAGGAAAAGTTGAGTTCATTTAGATATGAAATAGTTAATAAATTTTTATAACCAAAATCTTGGATTGGGTTTTATTATGGAGGATTTTAATGGTGAAGGTGGGTTCTAATAACCCAAAATTACCACATTATTCTCTTTTAACAAATTTATTAAAACAACTTATTTTAATTATTCGAAAATAATCTAAAAAATTCATCAATGAATAAGTAATGGAATCATATTAGGGAATTGTATAATGTAATAAATTCATCTTCGGAAGATTTTTTTGTTTTATATCATTCTTAAAATTATTTATATATCAAGGGGGGGAATAAGTAGTGACTAAAAACACGACATTTTAATTCAAAAAATATTGGGCCCTAAACATTCAGCATTCAAGAAGAAGATAATTTTATTCGAATATGAAAATGGGAAAATAAATTATAATGAATAATTTTAAGAAAATATTAAATGGAGAGAGGCACAAAGGATGGAATGATCTTATAAAGCCCAAATTTCTTCACGGACCACCATTACTCATGGGATTCAACCACTCCACATGGTCCTCTACAGTTTTCGTGAATCACCCCCAAAACCAGATAGTTCACTGGAGGGGTAAGTGTTGATGATTTTTAAGAATGAATCTAGATTCATTTGTTTTGTCGGGTAGTTATTTATTCCCTGAAGAACAAACATCCATGTGGAATAAATTGCTCACAATATGTGGTGGCACTATCTACACCCGAGAATAAAACCAAATTCATTTGTGGGGCTATGCAATGAATTCATCCCCCACGAACAACAGCCCCCAAAATTGAAATCATTCCTGGGATGAGGAAGTACCAGCAGCCTTTGAAAATGAAGAAAAAACATTTTTGGAGATGCACGGTGATTTCTTCTACAATAATGGATTCCCCCTCTTCAAATGAATGCTCCCCATTGGCTACATCATTTGTGTGTTGGGGAATTATGCTCTGGCTCCCACAAAAAATCCTCATAGGCCACCGAGGAGGACTGTGTATGATGGTATTCAGTTTGTTAACTATTATATTAAAATAAGCATAGGGGACTAAAAGAAGGACTTAACTAAAGAGATCGAAAGAAGACAAGTGATGAGGAAACAAAAAAATGATCCTCTATGTCGATTCCCACAAGTAAAAATACACCGTATACAAGGAAAGTGGAAATAATAAATCCTCCTATCATCAAAAAAATCAATCCTTTTTGCATATACAAATACATGATGCATAAAATGGATGCCCCCATATAGAAAATCAACCCTCATAGTGAAATTCTATGTATGATGAACAATTCCCCAAGTAGCAAAAATCTATGATAGAGGAACTAAAGCCTATGTAGAAACACCCTACATGGATGGAACCGAGCACTGTATAACAACACACTACGAGACATGAACCCAGGTCTTCATAAAAAAATGCTATGTGGATTGTACCCTCACCTACATTGAATAAATACTTTTTTCTCCCTAGATGATGGAAAATAGCCGAGCTCCATACAACGTTGTCTAAAAATTGTGTAATCGTAGGAAATGACCAAAGCTTCTTTAATCCATTCTGAAAAGGGTACCATTGATACAATATATTAGATATATACAGATATACCCATTGATAGAGAACCTCATATACATCTAGATGATTTTGAATCCAATCCTATTATTGATTGATAATAACATTAGGGTAATCATTATTATAAAAATAAAGGGATGAAAAAAAGACTCATGAACATATATTAAATATATAACTAAGTTCAAAAATTTGAAATAGTCCCCCCTTACCAAAAAGGTGTGATGATCCCGACTTCCCATCCTCTAGACCAATGTGATTTATTAAGTGCTATTGTCCTACTTCCATAACAAACACCTTCCTTGGAAATAGGGTCCCTAAGTCTTCCTGAATATGAGAGTTTTTTGGTGTTTTTGGTGCCAAAATAAAACCCACTGGTGACTGTTTGAAGACATTGTACCAGAAATAAATGATTTCAAAACATTAAAAACCTTGGAATCAATCATAATAAAAAATGGTATTCTTCGGAAAAAATGTTTTCCACGATTTGAATCCTTAAACAGGGAGGATGCGTTACCCCACATCCATCCTCTATAGCATCAAAAAAGGAAGAGGGCCAAACGAGACCATTAATTAAGAATGTCATCATGAAATGATATATTGAAGAGTTTTTTATTTATCTTTCACAAATATTGTAGGAACTATCTAGAAGTCTCTTCAATCCAATGGTGTCACACCAATATTCATAAATACGCATGTCATCCACTTCACCGGTTGGGTACTTATCCAGAAACTTGATTTCCTCACCCACTTGACATCTTTAACACTGATATTATAAGGAATGTTTTAGGGAGTAACACTCAAACAATACTCCCCCCAGCCATGAAGTAGATTTATATGATCTCTAGTCGATGAAACCCCTCCAGCCATCAACATAGCAATAATAAAAAATCTAGAACCAGACATCTCCACTGTCTATCCCCAACCATTTCAAGAGAAAGAACACGAAGAGTGATAATAAGATCACCCCTCATCTTAAGCATTTTGATGAATTTTTCACCAATGAATTAATAATAGTAAAAAAGGGGTCCCACCCAAGGGCTCTTCCCAGATATCATCACTGCCAACACCATGTGGCCCAAAATCCTCCCCACGAAAATTATACATCACCATGGGTCCCCACTAAAGTCCATCTATCCCAGATCCCTAGGGCAGCCCAAAAATGGTGATGATCAGAACTATATGAACACTCCATTGTCCTCATTTTTTCTAAATTATATTATCATAAAAATAAAAAAATATACTATTGGAAGACATATACTCATTTTCCCTCTCATGAAACCCATCAGTCATATACGATGTAAAATTATGAGAGGCATAAATTACTTCTACTATTTTTCAAACCCACAATTAATATAGGGAAAAAATTAAATTTATAGGTATGTACCTACCAATTCACATCAATATCATTAGTAAAATACAAAAACATCCATCCAAAATAAAATGAAAAGCCCTACTCATGAATATGATGGTATTCTATCAAATATATTGTCAACCTTCTATGAGTAGAAATATATTCATTATACTTCACATGAGTCATATCATTCATATTTTATAGAAAACCATGATTAGACTAAAATAAATTTTCAACAATATAAATCCCTACAAGGATTGGAAATTTCTTATGGATTCATATAAATACCATCAGTAAAATACTTTTGAATCCAACAATTAGAAGAAAACTCCATCTCATTATTATTAATCCTACCATGTCAATACAGTGGAATTTTGATATATATGTTTTTATTTCCCAATTTTAAATTATGGAGAAACAAATATCTTAACCCTATCACAGAAAGATTATTAGCACAGAAATGATGCAAATGAAGGAGGAGAGGAGGAAACATTCCATCTCTCACACTGGGATGGGAAAATATTTACTTTACCACCAAAGAATTATCTCAACACATCTCAATATTATGGAAGGATTAATCATTATTATTGACCATATCCTATATTATTTAAAATATTTTATACTTTTTGTGAAAATTGTACTGAGTCAGCCACAAAACCCCTTGTCCCCAAGTAAGGTGAGTCATTCCCATTACGAGGTGTTATCTTAGGAGGATACAGACACCAATTTTTCCTTGTAGGTTGGTGGTCAGTAATATTATTTGATAAATAGAAAATAAAATTAGGAAAAAATACCCATTTCAACTAGGGGACACTTTTCCACTTCAATGGGTGCTCCAGGGAAAGAGTATTTGCCTTCCAGAGATATGGATGATATATAGGATATCCTTGTAGGATGGTTGTCACCTGTATCAATTAGCTTCAATCACTAAAAATAGATCACCCAATAATAAATCACACCAAAGGAGACTGGAAAATGAGACCATATTCATGACCCACTCTGTTGAAAGCTATAGTTATTGATTCTATCAAAAACTTATCATTGGTGGGTCAGAATCTTAATGATATATTATCAAATTATTGAAGTGGAATTAGAAGATATAAAGTTCCTAAATTTAGCACTATCACCAATAGTTCTGGTGGTCCTCCCTTGAGCATCTTCCCTGAGGTATTACATCATGTCCATTATTTTATCGATCATGAGAGATTATGTCTTGATGGGAATAAAAATGCCCCACCTTATGTCGAAATGATCAAATGACAATAAGGTACTCCGCTTACTATCTTACTTTTTCAAGGTCCACCCTAGGGTATATGGTGTAGATTTACTCCCTGTAGTCGGACATTAACATATCATGGTAGTCCTCTCCATGATGAAATTCATTGAGAAGGCTCTCCCAGCAATAACATCTCAATTTTGCAGCAAGGTTCTCCCCCTACTATCTTCCTCTATAATGGTCCTCCCTTGGGTACATAGTACATGAATTCTATATATATTTAGATATAGATCTATGCTGGTAGTCCTCCCCCTGATGTAATTCCCTATGATGGTCCTCCCTATAGTAACATCTTATTTCATTTAGATGGACACCCCTAGATATCTTCCTTGATAAATTTACTCTCTATGGTAAAGACAATAGAAATTATCCATACAATCATAAATCCAGATATAATAATTTTCCTCACTATCATAGAATTCATTGCGAAGGTCCCCCCCATAGTGACATATCATGTCCACAAGATGGTCCTCCCCTTGCTAAGTCAAATACGAGAAAAAATATCATAATCAGAGGTTCTTGAAAGGATAGGGCCAGAAAATTAAAATCCTTTTCAATAACACGTGGAATCCTTTCTCATCCAATATATGGCCTCATTCAGTACTCATATTTCAAGCCCCCTGAACTATTCCCATAACCACGAGACCAATACAAGTCCTGAAACAAGATGTATGATTGTCAAGAATGGCCCATGTTGGGAAGATCAATTAGAGGATTAAATGGAAGAAGAGAAAATGATAAATATATTCTAAGAATAAAATTTCCTAGGACTGATAAAACCATTATATTTTGGTAACCATCCACTTCTCAGGTCGACAATCTAAAGGAATTTTGTGGAGAATGAAAGCACAATATCCATCTAAATCTCTGGACAACGCTTTTAAACATAAAATAAAATATATAGCCTTACGATGGGTATGTAGACCATGTAAAATATTTGGGAAAGATTCATCAATATATTAACCCAGAATCCCTTTTGAATGCATGGGGACCATTACTAGAGAAATAATGAAAAGGTATTAAATAATCATGTATCCATGCATTACATAAGTTGCATTATTTAATTATTGATCCCCAACATGGTTTTGATATCCCGGAATGAGGGAACATTGATCCTTTCATTTCACCTCACTCCCCATTCAACAGAAGCAATTATAAATGGAATCCTATAATTTCATAATCCAAAGTAGGCAATCAAGAAAAACCAATGATAATGAAAAGAGTAATGCTCAACAAGAATCAATCATAAATTAATCAAAAAAGTGTCTGGTCTGGTGAGAGAAGGTATAAGTCTATAAAAGTCCAATCTCCAAGAGAATCATTTTTACATATAAAAAAATAGTTATTTTAATGAATCATAATGTTTTCTAGATCATACATGAATAGTGATGCATAAGATCCAGATAGAGGAAATAATAATATAATTTTCCATAGTATAGGACAAGACCATGACCCCATTAATGGGGGAATTTGTAACAAAAAAATTCCATGATAAAACCAAAAAATTCATACTGAGGAACAATAATAATAGAATAGAATAAACACCATTCTGTTGGGTTGGGGTATTATTACCTGAATCACCACTAAATATAAATCACTCTTTTCCCATTTAGAGAATATGAAAAGAGGTATTTCATCACATACCAACCCATCTCACAACCTATTTCCCCATGAAGGGAGGCCTATGACTGGACTGGTTAATGGTTCTCTCTATGCCACCCATCCACAAGAGGCTTTACATGTATCCCAAAAAATAATTGAGAGGTTTATCAATAGATGAAGATAACTCACCAATCATTCTGATGATGGTATGTTTTCCACGATGCATTAATAATTGGTGAACATCATGAGTGTCAATTCTAGAAATTGAACCAAAAATAATGAAAATAAAGAAGAGGAGGAGCGGATGGATCCATCTAGGATGTGTTTCAAAACAATAATAAATGTGTGCATACCATGAACCATAGAATCACATAATATTTGGCATATCCCATGATCAATTCCTTTCTACATCCTCATAATACATCATACACCAATAATGACATGTTCATATAAAAGCCACCACCTCCACTCGATGAGGAGATACTAATGGATGATGAAGGATTCACTTAGTAAAAAGTGGAAATGAAATAGTTTTTGCGATTAAATAGAGAGATTCTATGAGGAATCATTAATTTATAATATTCTTCCATGGAAGATCCTCAAAGTACACTTCTAGTAAGTGTACCTTATCCATATATATTTTTTCCAAAATGGATATATATCCATAAAATCTGCAAAACACAACTTCTCGACAATCCGTCTTCTTGGACCCGATCATGGAAAGATATCATGTTTTCCATCCATTATTGAGAAATTAGAATGGGTTCTGGAAAACCCTTAAATGATGTCTCAATATAGATACTCTCCCTTAATGGTGGTAGAACCTTCAGTTCAGATGTAACCCATTTCCATAGATGTTAAATAATAGGCTTTAGAGATAAGTCAAAAAGTTCATATTGAAACCATAGAATGGTTAATAGATCGATTGAAATCTATGGAGGAGAAGACTCCAATAAATCCCATGGAACAGAAACCTTAGTATGATAAGGTGAGCGACACCTTGCCACCGCCATATTTTCGGAGTCCAAAATTTCATATGTTATATATCTTAGGTGACCCATAACAATATTTTATGAACTATGAATCTTATTATGATCACATGATGTGATCACCTAAGCAAAAATAAGCAGTAAAAGTGGGAATCTGCATTAAAACCCTACAAGGGCCATGTTTTCTATGGTATGCCAGTTTTCTACTCAATCGATAACCAGGAGGGAGGATATTAATTGGAAATTTCCCTTTCAGTTTAGATCAATGATATATAAGGCAAAAATCAGTTAACTCTACAAATACAAATAGAGAAAAAATGGGAGAGTCTCATATTTCTTTTTCAGATGGAAAATGTTGAGATACTCCCTAAATTAACCACTTACCGATGAACATATTCTTCCGCTCTGTCATGACCTGACCTGATGGACCTAGGCCATAACTCCCCAACACCACCTCCAATTGGCCAGGGGCTGGAAACTACCACTGAGGAGTCATATCACTAGCATTAGAGACATTGTCTATATACCATTACACACAGTCAAAACTCCAATATCAAAAAATGATAAAATTTAAACGATAAAGCCAACTACGGAATTCATACACATATAACAGAGAAACAGAGAACATATGAAGTACTAAAAGCATAAAAGGTTGAAATAATGCCCACAAAAGCAAATATAAAAGTGACTATCCTAATCAAAATTAGGGGATCGTTTTCAACCACAACAACAAGAAATATCATTTTACAATATGTATTAAATAGCTCGCTCTTTCTAGATCACTAAGATCCACCATCCCCAGGCAATCCTTGGATTCTGTTGAAAGGCCTTTGTTTAGAACAAGACATAAAACATGTGTGATAAAATCCTGTGCATGGGTCAGTACAAATATACTTAGTAGGTGGACCAAAACCCCCAAAAGAAAATGGGGAAATTGAAATGAAAAATTCTGATCGACCTAGCTAGAGGGAACCCCATTTGAGAGAGAAATTGCATCTCGAACCATCCTCAAGTATGCATGAAAAAGTATGCTCAGTCCACCCAAGGTGTCAACTCAGACATGTGACAAAGCCATAAGGACTCCCAAATTTCTCCAATATATACTCTTCTAAGACTCTATGTCCCATGAAGTTCCAATATCATATTTTGTAATACGAGTCTCTTCATAATATCTAAATGTGACATAAAATTATGAGAATAAACTCAATGTGGTCAGTCATCTGAGATGAGACCTATTTGATAGATGCAATCCATCAGGAAAAACTCTATCATTCATAATGGTATTCCCAAGAGAACATGCTGCATTAGGAACATCTTACTAAGTCCATCTCTAGTACCTTACACCAGAGTTCCTATCATTGTTACCTTATGCGAAGTGCTTGCTAAAGAAATCCAAGTGAAGATGGACGGACCTCACCACTTCATATAGTTTAGGGAGAACTAATCCAGACTATGTACGATGTGCATCCTATATAATAAGAGAGAATATAGGGACCCATACGTATCCACTACCACATAGTCATGGGTTTACTTCTCCAATCTAACCTGCAAAACCTTTGTTCCTCTTGTATAGAGTGTCCCACATCTCAGTCCATTAAGGGAGAACTAAATCTTAACATGGAATAATTTATATCATGTATAGGGATCCACTCCTCGTAACTACATCCCATATTCAAGGAGTTTGAACTCCCATGGATGACCCCCTACCCACTACAACACGGTGATGGTGGAGTACTAGTTAATAAGTGAGGACTCGTGCCTTGATCCTTCATGGGAGTACTACTAATGGAATGGTGGACCCACATCCTGATAAGATTAGGAAGTACCACATTGTGAATCAAACACCCACATTGTGACCTAGTAGGGGAGTAACACTCAATGTCTAGGGGACTCGTGGAAGACACGGAAGGCTGAAGATCTTATAAGGATCTTTGAGGAGTTCACGGTGTGCACTGGGGAACATATGGTGTGTGAGCCCACCCGAGAACCTGCCCATGTATCTAGTGAACATATCTTCAATCCCATGTTGGGGTACATGGAATTTGAAAAAGGTACACATAGTTTCTATCAACACTCACAGCTGTACATTTTCTTATTCTACAAGGACCGACCAACTGTGTCCCTTATACCCCATGCATCCCACACATCATGGTGTGCTCAGGCTAGACATACACCTACCATTGTGGTTTCCCATATCCGTGTACCAGACCTTGTGTTTGTGTTTCCTGGCATGTAGTCCCAAATGTTCATCTACATTGAAGGTATCTATTAGAATTTTATTTAGGATCTAGAACCTTAAAAAAATGTGTAAACAAGGGGGTCAGGAAAAAAAATAAGGTTCACATCCCTCAAAGAAGAATCACTGATGCAATAGATAAATAACAATTCCCAAATCGTTCTGTTGTTTGATCTAATGACAATATACTTCAT
The DNA here is from genome assembly GCA_963277665.1 of Viscum album. Lineage (NCBI taxonomy): Eukaryota > Viridiplantae > Streptophyta > Magnoliopsida > Santalales > Viscaceae > Viscum > Viscum album. The sequence continues at coordinate 1,309,219,670 of OY728153.1, read as the reverse complement.
GAATAGGGATTAACGACACCTAATATCTTGGATTTGGATCTGATTCCATTATTCTCTAAAGGGAGGAGGAGGAGACATGTGCAAATATTGTTTTGGACATTCACACCATATCAAAGTGGTGGGTGAGGGTATGATTAGTTTTAGGTTTATGTAATAATTAATTATTCTCCCATAAACCAACTTGTTAACCCACCTTTGACCAAACCTCCTTGTGGAGTCAATTTTATTTTGCACCAATGGTAAACACAATTTTATGAACTCAACTGTGGTAATACAAATCAAATCTACGATGTTGGGATGTATTTATTTACATTTCATGTTAAATTTGTAGTGTCCAACAAAAAGATATTTAATATTTTTAGAATCACCATGTAGAATCTCTTAGGGGTCCTACTTTCAATGTCGACCATGCGACCGTCTCAGGAAATTTTTTCTGGAATATTCTGAAGTCCATTTGTATGAACCTAAGTCAATAAATTCCCCAAAATGTAGGGGTTTTCATCCTTGAAAAGATAAATCATTATCACAAGGGAAGAAAATGAGCTCCCACATGACTCCCATGATAGTGGTCTCACCCAAGGTTTCGGTTTTTCATAAAAAACACACATAGGGGATCCTCCTAGATAAAAAACTCTTATATCGATCTTCTACAAGTCCAACATCATCCAAAAAGCTGGAAAATGTATCCTTAGCTGCCACAGGTGGGAAAGAACCAAGCACCACAGTCTATATGTAGTCTGGTGGTCCAGCGGTACACCACCTCACTAATACTGATGTACATACTAACTGATCCCCACTATTCACATCAACCCCTGGAAGGAATGTACAATAGATTTTAAAAGAACATTTTGTTCTTGGTTTATTATAAACATTTGAGGTAATTCATGATCAAAAAATGGCTACGCATCAGTAAGCATTGGGTCATACCAGGCCCTTCATCTTCAAAGCTCCAGTTGTAACACCACTCACAGAAAAAGAAACACCACCACACCCAGTAGTGGAATCCTATCTGACCATTGATGGTAGGAAACCCATTCACACTATGGAATCATTATAGGGACTGACTCTGCTGATACATAATTATTATAATCAAGGTTATCCCTCTTCCAGGGCCCCCATAATAAAGAGTTTTAGAAGGAAAATTCTGATGGAACAACCATGAACTACATTGAAACATCACTGCATATGCTCTCTCGGAAAATGAAAGTATGAAGAACTCATCCACCACATCTCAATACATTCCAATTGGGGTGGCAGTGAATCACATGTAATGTTTTGATTATGTCACAAAAACGTGTCTCGGTGGGGAAGGCATCCCCCATCACTTGTGAGTTCAATTATACGTCAAACTGCACCACATCCTCCTCGAGAATTTCATGTATAAGGATGATGGAAAACACATGAGGGTACTCATGAATAAAAGGATTCCTAAACACACAATGGGTTTTACTGTTCCCTCTATCGTAACTACCAACTTGGGGTTTTACCGACACCCCATGTCACCCTAGGTAAACCATGAGGATGAGAGGAACGAAAATACTACCCATAATAGTGTATGCCAATTGCTACTATAGAAAGTAGAAAGGACACAATGTGTACCTATATTAAACCCTAGAGATTCCAGATCAATGTAATATATCTCTTTTAGCTATCCTCACCCATAACCTCCAACTCCTTGAGCCCGACATAGACTACTTCTGGGGGGTGGTCACAACACCACGAACCGCCAACTACCTTTTACCGCTGTTCGAGCTCCCCCCCTAATCTTACACATTTTAGAACTCCATGATCTATGTGTTATCTATTCTAATGAAGACCATCAGTCAGATTCCACTCAGAAGTATAGTGGGTCACACATTCTATAGAGAGATGGCCCCATCCATCAGAAGCATAACATCAACCCCTATGGTTGACTTGATCCTCGATGATGCTCATGCACTGTAGAACCACACTTCTGTGCTTGGGAATGGATATTCCTTCTATGTCACCAACCTATTATCTTTCACCTACTAGATATTGCATACACCTTTTCCTTGTGACCACAACTGCGGGTCACATCCTTATGATCCCCATCTTGAAAACATTCCACCACTAGAGATCACTCCAACACTGTAGTATAGGTCAGAATGCACATCAGAATTAGAGAAACCCTAATCTCCTAACTCAGTACATACCAGAAGGTCCATGCTCTCAAGAAGGAATCTTGAACCATATCCTAGGAGTATAGTAAAAAGTCTATAAATCTTTTCGAAAATACCTCCACTGTAATTCTACAACACCGAAGTTGTAGATTCTCGTGGATTCAAATTCACATCAACATGGCTGGGTAAAAAACCCTGAATATTAACTAAAAAAACTCTCATATAAGTGTTACATCATCATGAGATTATGTCTCAAGAATTCACCATCACCCGTCTGAACCCTGCAGAAGGCACACCACTAGGATCACCATATAACCGGGAGGTGTCCTCACTATGTGAAAAAATATAATGAATGCCTCAAGATATACTTTTGTGACCCAGGACTGTTGATTACCCTGGTACATCAGAGGCCTCTACCTTTAAAACTCATGAAGCACAATAAATTACACGAATGTTAATCCTAAAATACCTATAAGACCTACTACTCAACATGTGGTTACACTACCAGTTTACCACCCAGAGGTAACTCGTAATAATTAGTTCTATATTTTAAAGCCTCCTCATGAGGTGAATCATTATCATGATCACACTAGATAATCCTATGTTGTTGTATTAATGTAGGTATCATAAAATAGAATCATGACATACCTAAATTAAATAGTATATATAGTGATTTGACTTAAGAAAGATAGGAAAAAAACCTAGTCCTATCTGACTCAGGTACCGTTTTTCCCCGTGACTTGGGTCATAATGTACCATGTTGAAACAAATGTTATTAGAGTCCTAGTAAATGCATATGCTAGCCGCCACAGAAACACTAGAATGTTTATCCTGAGATATGAACTCAAATCATTGTAAATTTTTCCCTAGACAACCAAAACCAAGGCCACACCCTACTGTCTTAATGGGGAAACGATAACCCCTCTTACCACTCTATCATGACTCGACCGAAAAGGGCCCGAGCCACAACTCCCCAAGCATACCTAAAATTTACTAGGGGATCACGACAATCATTAAGAATTAAAATCACTAACTTGGGATCCATTTCCTATAAAACAACACACACACACATCTCCAAGCTCACAAAATGCATAAATGTTAAATCCAAAGGGAACTAATGCATGCATACACCTACATCCCCCAACCAGAGTACAATAGAAGTACTTGAAGGGTAAAAAGGAAAACCAATTCCCACCAAAGTGAATTGTAGAACAATACAACATGCGTAGAAGGTGGGGATCACGATAAACTAATACTACCGAGAAGTGCCTCAATGAATCTTTGTTAAACACCTCAGACTATCTGGAACACTTTTCTCCACCTACCTTGGGTCCTCTATGGACTATATCAAATGTTTTTTGGTTTGAAAAAGACACCAAAAATGTTCTAGAAAATCCCAAGCATGGTTTAGTATAATAATATTTAATAGGAATCAAAAATACCAAAAAGGAAAATGGATAAACATAATGGAAACCGTCCACTCAAACCAGCCAGAGGGAACCCTAATCGAGAGAGAAACTCCTTCTCAAACCATCCTCGTCTGTAAATGACACATCAGGTCGGCCTACCCACGGTGTCAACCCTGACATGTGAAAACACTACAAGGCCTACTAGATATCACCTAGATATACTTGTCTAAGACTCTATTAATCACGTGGTTCCTTCCTCACAACTAAAAAGAGGATTCTGTCTATTGGCTCCAACAATAACACAAAACAAGGAGAAAAAACTCCACGAGATTAGTTGTCCGAGATGACATCTATATTAGAGATGAAGTCTATCAGGAATAACTCTACCATTTATAATTGTACATCCGAGAGAACATGAACCATTAGGAACATGTTACTATGCCTAGCTCTATTTCCTAGAACTAGTGGTGTTATCATCAGAACCTTGAGTTCAGTGCAAGTTAAAGAAACCCAAGTGACGTGGCCTACCCCTCACCATTGCACACAGCTGAGGGATCATTACTCCAAACTATGCACCCTGCACAACTTCTATAACAAGATATAACAAAGATCCCCCCACCTCAGCACTACCCCCCAGTCAAGGGAGCACTGCTCCTAACTAAGTCACAAGACCTATTTCACTCATGTATTGAGTGTCCTGTATCCCATGTAATGACTCAAACATTTATCTATGAAATTTTTTTCTCTATTATAGTTACGTCATATAGTAGAATAACATAAAATCACATTATGAAACATAATGTGACATTGGGTTATGGATGATGTAAATAGAATAGTAAACTTGCCAAATGAATTGTAACCTCACCCATGGAAACATAAATATAATTTTGGACTCATATAAATGAGTGGAAGTATTTTAACAATTGAATATTGAATATTTTTTATTTTTGTGAGTCATAAATATTTCATTATAGTATTAAATTAATAAATTTATATAAAATAAAAACAATTTCCATAAAATTTATCTCTAAATAAATATATTTTCTTCCCATGATTTTAGGATAATTTTATGAGACCTTAATAACTTTTTTAATGTTTTATAAAATCAGTTATATTTTTAAATTTTGTATTTTCCACGTAAATGATGATTTTATTTTAAAATTAAATTAATAAAAAATGGAAAACTATTTTTATAAAATGGATTTTATATTGGGATTATAAATTTAAAAAAATGGTTAGGGTGAATTTTTGGGACATTTTTAATCTACTATATTTTTTAATGAATAGTGAAATTTGATAATTTACAAAATATAAAAAATAAATGAATTTCTACATCATGCTTGAGTTATGGTTGATGTAAATAGAAAATGGTTTCAACTCACATTCTCAAGTTACTATATTTAGTGATGGAATCATCACTATTTATTAGAATTTTTAGAAATAATAAATTAATGATTATAATATTGGTAAAACCCATCTCTCCTCCACTATAAATACCACACCATACATCCTCATTTCCTCACACTGATCAGGCACCAAAAATTGTCCAAATTCTTCCCAATGAACTCTTTATCCCCTACCCCATGTCCAGGATCCCTTGGTATTATAAAAATATCAATCCTGGTCTCCTTTATGAGGATCCCAAAAGAACAATTCAAGAGGTAATTCCCCTATCTATTTTCTCTCAAATTTCATTTTTTTCTTCACTTATCCCACATTATCTTATCCAAATGACATGATAACACCATTATGATATATGTAATGGTATTATGTGATATTAATGAATTATTACTAATGAAAATTCTTTTTTATATATTTTTTATTTTCTAAAAATGAATCCATTGGTCGTGATGTGTCAATTTACCATCATCCTGGGCGATGAACATTCATTTCCCATCAAATACATATATGATGTTAATAAATCCATAAAATGGGTGAAAAAAGATTGATATGTGTATTTTGTGACCCATTTTATGTTCTGGAAACGAATTTTATACATAATTAATAATTATAAAATAAAATATGTTCGTTGTGATTCGAAAACTGCCCAAATTATACTAAAACGATCATCATTAAATTTTAGGTAATGATAAATCCTCATTGTATATCGAAAAAATTAATTATAAAGTCATTTAAACTGATAGGAGATCATTAATGATAGGATATATTAATTTTTTGTGTTTATCCTTGTTTTATATGAACATCTATTTTGGTGTACAAGTGAACCGTTCCTGAAAACTAAGAAAAAGAACACATCCCAGCAAAATATTTAAACTCTATATCTCATCCAAAGGACCATAAATGAAATTAATGAAATGATAATTAATCTTCGTAATGTATAAAAGGTTTTGGAATTTTTCATTAGTGAGTCTAATATAATTATACAAGACATTAATGTGAAGAAAGTGTTTATATACAAGGTAAGGGGAATTCTTGAAGCTAGCATTATTTCTTATGTTTTTCCTCTTTTAGTAAATTTTCCGCATGGTTATTCATAAAAATTAATTTATTCATCATTACCTCACCTTTTATAGTTTATAAATTATTTCCGCTTGAGTTTATTTAAAACACAAATTTTTCCAAAAGAACCCTTTTCTGAAAAACACACCTTTTAATTCACACTCAAGGTTGATGGTGCTTGTATCATGTGTGTTATTCCGACATTCATTTAAGAACCCAACATTTATGAAAGTGTGATCTATGAAGAAAAACACATTACTTTACATGGTCTATTTGATGTTCAATATTGATATATGTTCCATGCGACATGCATGATAATATAAATGTTATGTTGTGATGGGTGAACCAAGAATTATATACAGCTCCAATGCATTGGGAAATGTGAAGAACCTTAGGAGTAATGTGAAATATTACTTATCATGAAGCCATATTTGTTGAAACATATTTATGAATGTTGACCACTAAGACATGATGTTTCATTTATTATGAATTTCTATATTTAATGTATTCTCTTAATGCTTCCTCTAATGAGTATGATCCTATGCCTATGTTATGTTGTTATTGATTAAGCTCACCAATTATTATGTTGTTTCATGTTCTTATCAATCCACTTACTATGAATTTATCTCACAAATATTTTATTTATATCCTTATGTGACTACACATACTAATGAGTACACGAGGCCCAATAAGTAACTAGAGAATAGGGAATTAAATATATATATATATATATATATGTTTTATGTTGTAAATATTATGTAATGTACTAGTTTTTACAAGACACTAAACCACTAGATCCCCATTATGTATTTTTTAGGTTCTTTATCAGTAAAATGATGTAAACATAATGTATGAAAAGTAGGGTCTCTATAATAGGGGCTCTCTAAATCATTTTGGAAGCAATTTAAGGGGTTTTTTGGTGCGGTGAAGGAGATTCTATTCCAGAAATCATTCTCTCTTGGATATTTCATGATTTTCCATAGTTATAGTTCTCCATAAATTAACTATTTCTACCAATGTTGCAAGTATATCTATGGTTTTTTTTCTTAAAATGATGATATTGAGGAATGTTGATGTTTGGGAAATGGATCTATGGTGGTTTTTGGAATATTTTCACCCAAGTTCATTGTGTGGATGAGAGTCGGTCAATTTCACCAAAACCCTAAGGTGGGTTTCCATATAGTTTGGGATGTATGGTGTGTTCAGGATAGATGGCCACTTTACTATGTAGGATTTCCATTTCCATGTACTAGACCTAGTGTTCATGTATCTTGTCCATGTGATAGTACACGACTAATTTTTTCACATGGCTATCTCAATCCAAGTCTCACAGTCACCTGGTTTAGGGAAGTACCCAAATTTTAACCCCTATAGATGGAGTTTTGTCTAAAATGCTCATCTTCCCCAAATAGGATGAGCTACATGACCTATGTCAATGGAATACATACAGTGTAGATATTTATTCTCTATAGGAATCAACAACCAAACCCTCCGATTAACACTAGGGTACCCCAAAACCTATAGTTTTACAGAGACGTCATCTCAAAAAATTGAATTTGGGATCTAGAACCATATAAAAATGTGTAATGATGTGGATCAAGACCAGAAATATATTCTCCCTAATTTGTAGGAGAAACATTGAATTTTGAGATCAAAAACAACGCCCACATCATTCTGGTTTTTGATCTATGGATGTCCTACATCCGAAATAGAGATTAACAACACCTCGTAGAATCAATAAGATTTTGTTTCTATTCATTGAAAAATGGAGTTGGAGATGAGAGGTGTGTCTCTCCTTTGGGTGAGGTTTACAATACAAGAGGGGAGGGGGAGGGTTAGATTTTTTTGGTTATGGATTTAATTGATTAATTAATTTTTTTTAAATAATTATTTTTTTATAAACCAATACACTAAACCATATTGATAAAAACCTCTTCGTATAGTCAATTTCATATTGTCATAAGAGTAAACATGATGTTGGGGCCTCCATCGCTGTCATAAAAATATGATATGAGACTCCTAGAATGAGTTATTAATTTTTCCAGAGTAATTATGCAGGCACAACAAAATGATATTTAATATTTTTGAAAATAGCTACACTGAGGCTCCCAAGGCCCTAACATACTACACCAACTCAATTCCCGAATCCAGAAATATTTTCCAAAATATTCCGAATTCATTGAGGTCAAATGCTATGTGATTACACCCACATTAATTAGAAACATCATGAATATATTTGAACAATCCTCATCCTAATAAAATATAAATGTTGGTTTTAGGATTTCTTCTCCATTTCACAATGAATGGAATACACGACACAATGGACTAAGATCATGTCCCAGATAACTCCACCACTCATAAGGGAAATAATAGGGAAGAATGATGCTACATTCGTCACACATAAACAAGCCTACACACCTTCTTCAACTTCGAAACCTCTTTCCTATATTACAACATAAAAATGGAGTCAACCGAAACCCCATCCTTGATAGGATGAGTGGAGGAGACCCAAGAAAACTAAATTTTAGTAGATAACGAGAAATGTTGACCCTTTTCAATATTATCGTGTCCATATATATTATTTGCTGTTATGGAAAATTATTTACTCTTAAAGCAAGAACCCAAGAGTCCCAACTAGCGAGGTCTTGAAAATAATCCATATTGTTTACCCCCTCATGAGATTGTAAGGAAAACCATACAGTTATTATTTATCTTTAAAGACCCCCAAAATAAAATTGTGGGTTACATACAAGCAAAGAGTTGAAGACCACATGAAAAAGTGATATATGTTCTTGCAAATACCCATTAGGGAGGAGGTGAGAGGGAAGAAGGTGTTAGCAGTAGGGTGAAAAATTTGAATATTTATATGAATCCTATGATAATAATATGAACTCATTGTATTCTCAAAGAATAGTTGAAACAACCAACTATTCACCCATCCACTTCAATTATCACATAGTTGGTGCCATCATCACTAAAAACTTCTAAAATCCAACATCCCAAAAAGAGGCATAACTGGAATGGAAATAATGAAGTACAGTTTGATGAACCTTCATGAGGGAAAAAATTGGATTTGACTCTCTCATATTTTATTCCCTCAAATATTAAACAATGGGCACCAACATAGAAAACAAGATCCCCATAATCGATCATCCAAACTAATCACTCATGTGATGGTGATTTGATGGTCAGCTAAATTAATTTCATTCACTTAATGGGTCCTCTATTTTATGAAGAGTATGTGTATAAAACCAAACTCTCCACAACCAACTAGGGAATCTGAGAAAGTGGTCATAGGATCTAATGATACTAGGGGAGAAACAATCATGTTAGGAACCCTAATTTTTTCCACGCCCCTAATCAGACTGTCAATGTTTTAGAAACTGATGGAAAACACCTCATGATAGTCCACCATGGATAATAAATTCCCACTTCCCCATATATAATCCAATAATACCTCAATATGGAATATCAATTAGATATGTAAAAAGTGTGCAATCTTCCTCTATAGGAAGATAGAACAACCTAACCCAACAGCCCAATGAAATGTAAAACACAAACTCATTTTTCAAAGGCCAACCAATATACATCAAATAATCATGCCCCTAAATATATTATTAAAGAGTTTACCTATATATGGAAGAATATACCTTTATAAAAGAAGTATAAAATCCTAAAATAGCATGTCTCGATACCAAAAAAACTATTCATCCAAGATTTCTTGAGACTGTCAAAAGACCTCAGAGAAGTACTTATAGTGGGTTTCTAAGCCCATAAGAGTTTGAATCCAAATTATCCACTGTGAAGTTCTATCAGATAGAGAATAATTTGTAGAAATTACATGTGGTCCAATACATCAAAAATAAATATGAATGCACAATTATACATGGTCACATCAGACCCTTTTATGTGTCTTACATGATAAATGGTTTCAATACCCGAAACATTTTCATTGATAATTGATATGGTGCTAATATCATTATAGTATGAACACTTCAATGGTTGTGATTTGAAAATGATAACCTAGTTCCATCTGCAATGACACTGTAAGACTATGATAAATGTGAGTAGAATCCACTAGCCCAAATCAATGAAATACATTATTCATAACATAAATGCATCAAATACTACATTAATTGGAAAAGTGAGTCATTTCATACTAATAATTATCTATTGGGATCCTACAAGTTTCATTATACTAATGGATGATTATATCAGGGGAATATAAAACAAACATGGTTGAGGGTGTTAATTGGGTCACATCACCAAATGTTTGATAAATGATCCCAGTCAACCACTTTAAACCGATCGACAGTTAGTATATTCCAACTATGAACTAGATCGAGTATATGATTCTAAATTTAGATTCATAATCATTAATCATCATGACTTTACTCATGAACACCGAGTCCATTAGTGTTGAAATGTTCACTAACTCGACAAACTATAGTAAAAGATCAAATAAATGTTCTTCATTTTATCAATAAAGCTCCAGGAAACCCCCACACCATTAACTGAAGTAGAAGAAGAAATATCATCACTAATATTGAATGAAGAAATGAATCCAACCCTAAATTCATAATCTCTAGAGATTCATTGTATTCCCTAAATGTTTAATGGGTTATAGGAAGTCACTTTATTTTTCCAATAAAAAGATATTTACTCCTATCCTAACACTGCCAAAACCATATCTAGACATACTTCCCCAATGTATCAAGGGAATGAATATGAACTGGAGGAAGAGAAGGATGAGGAGGATCTAAGTAACACCTATATATATTTATAGTATGGAATATACCCCTCAATTTTTGACCTAGAGAGATAAGTCATTGTACAAAAGAATACCTAGGACCCACCTTGACAACAACGACCATGATTCTGAAGAGAATGAGGAATATAACACCTTCATAATGTATAAATTAGATGTAATCTACTAGAACTAAACTAATTTTATTTGTCTCGATAATGAGGTGGCCACTCAACACCAAGGCCTGATAGAAGTACTCCCGGTATATAAACAGAGAGCCCAAAGGACACACCTGATACGTGCATCCAAAATTCAGGTAGAACATGACAAGATCATTATATCCAATGTCATTATGGAGGTCCAATAAGCTATTTGGATGGCCAATTCTATCACTATCAAGAAGAAAAATGTGTAAATCATATTTTCATCAATTTTAAAGAATCTCAGCTGACACTTTCCAAAGGATGATTTTCCAGTGTTGATCACTGGACTATAGATCGATGCAACCACCGACTATTAGGATATATCCTTCATGGATGTATATTCAAGATATAATCAAATATGAATGGACAAAGAAGTTGAAGAATAATTTTCCATCATGGCTGATAGAGAGTATTTTACTATCAGTTAATATCCATTGTATTGAATAATTCTAGTTTTATATAAAAAATTCCAAGCATCACATCATCAACCCCTTCTTTGGAAAGAGCATAGAATCCTATGTTGACGACTTGTTGGTAAAATCATGGCATTTTATCGACCATTTGATTTTTCTTGAAATAATCTACATTAAATTTCAATTAAAAAATGAAAATGAACCCTTTGAAATTTGATTTCAGTATTAAATCAGGGAAATTTGATGGCATCATCATACACCATCTCGACATCGACGTCAAACATAAGATGACCAAGGCCATCCTTGGAATGTAACATCCTTACAATATCAAATATTTGAGATGAATGTAAGGAAACATTTAATATATCAGGTTCTTTATAACCAATTTTTCATAAAAATGATTTTGATTCCCCAATAAGATTAAATAGGGGATTTAATATTAGTTTACTGATGATTTTCAAGATATGTTCAAAAAACGATACGGATATATCTTTAGCTCTCTTGTGATGATATCACCCATTAGATAATGGAATAATATTTTATATGTGATAGCATTTGAGTGATCATTATCTTCCTTATTCAATAGAAAAAATATCCACTATTATCTCAACTGAACCATGATCAATTTAGAGATTTGTTATTCAGATATCGAGAAGAGCTATCTAGTAATGATCCTTGTAGTCTAGAAGCTAATGAACTATTTGTACCACCATGAGTTTTGTTTGGTCTCTCATAGAAACCCATTCCCATATATCCTCATCGAACCAATGTTGAACAGACATATATAATGATGGGAATTCATCCTATTGTAGTTCTCCATTTAGTTTGTTCCTCAAAAAGAAATCAATGTCTAGGTATTAGTAAAATTTCTCATAGATAATCTATGATAAAAAATGAATCCATTAGATACAGAACAACATTATAAAGTTACAATATTTCATTAGGTGATCCCCTCGAAAATTTAGATGTATTTTGATGGTGAATCTAGTAACTCAAAAGGCAAGATGATGGAAGACCCGAAGCTCAACAAAGGAGGGATTGGAATCATGATCATATTTTTGGAAAAGGTATTCTTTCCCTACTCTTTCCTAATATTGGAGGGGTGTAGGAACAATTAAGTATAATATGATTCTCTCATTTCAAGTCTAGAGGTAGCAATACAAGTATAAGTAAATCCCTTAATATAAAAGGGAACCCATACATCGTCATTATGTATCTCAATAATGATTATGCTATAAAAATGGAAGAGTAAGTCCACCTAATAAAAAATGTCTAGGGATTTATGGATGAATTCCAAATAGTGATGATATTTACTCACATTTCATAGTAAAAAAACTCCTAGTATGACACTCTTGAGAATACATCCACAACTCTAGCCGATTTTGAGTGTGCTAAAATAGTCATCAGAATTGCTTACTTCCATATGGTATCTATATGTGTTTTTTTCCAAAAATGAAGAAATCAATGAGATCTGATCCATCCCAAAACCATATAATCATGCCCCTATCTAGATGAAAAAATTGTGGAATACATTTACAATGGATAACTCCCATCAAAATCTGTTGGGCGAGAGGAAATCTGAAGATTATAAATTATATTTATTCTCAATGATGGAACCAACAATCAACAAATAAATTCCTAATAGGAGCCTCGATGGGCCCCTTATCAGGTGCATTGATGGGGAATAGACCGATTCTTTCATCATCTTAGTGCACAATGGAGCCTATGGAGGACACCAGTCAGGAATAATATTTCCTAAAAAAAATATTAAGGTTGGGGTACTACTATCCCACTCTAACATAGGACATCACTAAATTCACCTAGAAGTGTATTTCCTTCCATGTTCATTCAACCTTCATCCACCAACCCCTGGAGTTATTGCCTACAACCACATACTATTTTTCATTTTCCATTCAGAGAGTAGATGACATAGGACCATATCCACCCACCATGTCCAAGTAGTTGAAGACCATTCAAACTACAACTGACTTCTTCTATAAGTTTATCGAAGCCATTTCCCATCAATGACGTCAGGGTGATTAACATTATCAGCATCATGAATGATAACATGATCAATAGAATTTTCTCCATATACTATACTGAATGACAATATCACAAATTTTAGTTCTATCGAATTGGATAATACATATCAGGAATAGGAAATGAAATCTAACAATCATCCAGACACCATGTAGTGTATAATGAATAGGTAGAGGTTTTAAATAATACACTATTAAATATAATATTGAATATCATGGATATGGCTAAAAAATCATGTCCAAAACCCCTTATACTCCTAATGGGTTAACCATGCTATGACCCGCATTAGAACACATGCGACCCCATACTCCTTACTATATGGGATTGTGCTAGTCCAAGCCATAGAGGTTCAATTTACCACACTCCATGTTTCTATATAAGATTAGTTATCCATAGGTGAGGAATCCAAAAAATGACTGGATGAATTGGAGTGAGCAGATGAGAAATTATTTCATTCCATTCATGATTTGTAAGTTCACCAAAAACGGATCATGCGAGCCATTATCAAAAAGGTTCTCCTCTGATCATTCCGTGAAGGAGATATGGTGTTTGTTCTATGGACTCCAATGATACCCGGAAATAATCCTATAGAATTGGAACCAAAATGGGAGGGACATTATGACATACATAAGGTCTAGTCTAATGGATCTTATTCTCCAATTTTGATGAATAAATAGCATACCACGACTCACAATTTTTTCCAGATCCTGAAAAATTATTTCATGTAAACAGTATGATAAATCATCCAGATCAGATGATGATAAACTTCATGATAAATCATTCAAGTATTGTGTAGATATACTGCAAGATAAATCATCCTGACAACATGATGAAAAACTTCATGGTAAATCATACTAGTTTCATGATCTCAAATTGCATAACAGATAACATACTTACAATATATAATTATACACTATATCCGAGGCTAATTATCATGACTATAAATAGTGTGAATTCCATTTGAAAAAATTTGGTCTAGAATTGGGCCTCCTTGGCCCACAGTCACATTGGGTTTTTCACTATTGCTCACCAAAAATGCCCATTTGGTTAAACCTCCTTCCCTAGTTCTGAACTCTATTACCCTAAAATGGAAACCCATGTCCAAGAATCACGATATAAAACATTATTCGAGATTCCTATGAAAAACATATGTGGTGTGTGGGTCTTCTTAGACCGTTTTAATGATGAGTTTGTTATCAAACCACATGTGTAACCCTTTGGTATGGACACTATCATCTTAAACTAGGGGTTATCGCCTATTCACATGATTATGAACTGCGTTGTACACAGTCCCACCAATAAGTTATCAATCTACGTAGTCAGTATTCATCTAATGACCTTAAAAAGAACAAAAATCCCTTTCCATGTTGCGGGATAATAAACAACATGACATCAACATCCTCACCACATGACGTTAGACTGAATATGAATTATCTTCTTAATTAATGATTCACTACACATGAGATATATCTATATGTGAAAGAAATGAAATTCCCCTCATCCTACATTTGTATCAGATCCACATAAAGAGTACCATCTTAATGAACTATGTCTGTATTGATTTCTATCATCATATAATTCATTGTGACATCTAGATCATATGTCCAGGAACCAACCACAAAAAATTGAAAAAATACCCCCTCTGCATAAGGATCCGACCTTCATATAAATTTCCCATTTAGAACTACATGCCTTTCGATTCCTATTACCACCGGATACATAATGACGAATATGCCTATTATGTTAGGCCCAAATAAAAATCTACCTCCTTTTATAAGGTACTTCTCGCAGCATGGTCCAACATCAAGGACATGTGTCACATGGGATTGTGTTTCTCACTTGTATATGACAATATCCTTCCCAAAAATACAAAAAATAGTATTGATCACATGAAAATAAAATTAATGGTACACCATTCATGTCACAAGACAATAAAATAAATGGATCCAATATCATCACATTATGAAGTTAAATAGCACGAAAACATAATAATATCACAGAAGGGGAAATTTCCCTCAACACCGGTCAACTAACACAACGAATTTAAGAACTTTGTTCATCTTGACACTTTCCTACATAGGATACACAATGAGGCCTGGATTATGTATCAAGGTCCACACAACCAAAGAGTAAAAACTGCCACCTCCCTATGTATGGGTCAAACCTGTGTTGGGATGTTATGACCAAGAAATACATGTATAAAGATTTTATTTATATGGGATATGTTGTGACACATGTACCTCCAGTCATGGGCCATGTTTCAAAATAAAATAAATGTCACCTCACATGCATACATACTAAACAATTATAGGGGACTCCAAAGAAAGACCTATTGATAGTTACATTTGATGAAGAATACCCCCTCCGTATTGGTGAATCATATGTTCACATGGATGTGCAACGAGAACTACATGGGGATTGACTATTTCCCACATAGGATTTATACCAATACGTGAATCTCTAGTCAGTGGTCAAGCCATAATATTCCCCCAATTTCAGGATGGGTCACCCTTCTCATCACAACATGATGGTAAACAATATGGGTTCCCCAAACTACACTTGTCATGATTCCTAATCACATAGGATATGAAGGGACACCCTGATTTTCCATCCATAGTCAAGATGAAACAATCAGAAAATCAATAGAAAAATTAACCCCTCTATGTACGGATGAGGGATTCATAGAAAGATCCCATTCAGAACTACATTTGTCATTATTCATGTCATTATAGGACACTTAGTAATGCCCACATATCTAATCCTGGGACTAGTGGCATTGAAGGATAAAAATTTCCCCTTCCCTGATTATCGTTTTGATCTATATGGGGTGTTTTATAAGAGCTAATTATTTCTTGATTATTGTTTTGATGAGATATATTGTGATGCCCAAATTCTCTACCCCGTCTGATCCCCCACAAATGAAAACTAAACCATCCTTCATTACAAAACCTATGTGTTTTAGAATAAAACATGGCTACCCATTGTTTCTTAAACTAAGCACAACAGACACAAGATTTGGGTTTTGGCTGGGGATTCCTAGGATGATCAAAGTGTATTAGTCCACATCAAATAGTATTGGTTGATAGACAATAAAATTCACACTAGGTATTTTCTCTTCACAAAAGGGAACTTCTAACCTTATAAAATGATGTTGAACTATTTGGTACCTCAATAACTATGTGTGGAAATATTCTCTATATGATGAGATATGTAATGAGGCATAAACATCAGGTTTTAGTCTCATCCATGGGTAAAAAATGTCCTCATCTCCTCTATACAAACAATGATCAGTGTAAGAGATCTCAATTTTCGGTACGTCATTGTAGAATCAATCAAGAAAACATAAATTACCCCTTGACCTATAATTATGATCTATGCAATGAATTTCACACACCAGGGATAAGCACAGTATGAACGTTTCTTATGTATCAAGGAAAATTCCTTCCATTCATCATACTTTTTTCCTTAGTATATTTCATATATTCAAAATATTTTTTTTCTATTAGATATGGGAGGGGACAGTGTCATGAAGACACCATTGGTGGACTATGTATAATATTCCCCAGTTGACTCCATATAAGTTCACTAAAAAAAGTTCTATCATGTAATGACAAATTATTCCCCAGATGAGGCTTTTTCTATCTCAATATGCCCTGATGACATTTTTCCCAACTTTTTTTCTCCTAATCAAAGGATCTCTTGAATCATGGTTTAATATTTTTTTCCCTCACATTTGAGGAATTTTAGAACATCCTGTACCAATTAGGATATTGTTTCTCATTTTTATAACATATGATCCCAAACGTATGACCCAAATCTTCAAGACACCACCGCATCCACCTCACATGACGTTAAACTACATGGATAATGTCCTTATCAGAATACATTAAACTACATGGTTCCCAGGATATTTTTGCATCAGGATTTTAATTTTGAAGGGATGCATATTGATTTCAGGATTGTAAATATTAAGACTATACATTATATAAAGATGAGTCATTTTCCATACATATGGGTTAGACCATCGTAAGATAATTTTTACATTGAAATTGCATAACACCAAGATCTATGTGTTTCCTGTTACCTATCACTATAGGGAACATAGTGGAACCCAAAAATCAAATCATTGCTTCATCCACACAAAATGTTATAGATTCCCATTCTATATACATGGGTCAGACATTAATGGTGTACCTTATAAGAACTACGTATTACCTGATTCATTATTTTAAAGGAAACATAGAGACACGTGGATCCCATTGTAATAACATGAGATTTTATGAGAATTATTCTTTTTAATTTCCTTGATGTCTTGTGTCGTACGTGACACCAAAATTAGCTTGTACTATACGCAACACCGTATTAACATGCAATATATGAAACACTATTATGAGCTCGTGTTACACACAATTTAATGTTCATTTTGTGGAAATTATTCGACACACCATTAAGTATAGATTTTGTTTAATGTATAAATGAAATAAGTTTTGATTATTTTATACGAAACACCAAAAAGATCTTTCACTACACACAACATTGACTTGGATTTCATTACATGCAATCAAGACCTTCTTCGATTGCATGTGTAGTACACAATACCAAGTTTCACTAAACGAGATATTATTATAATATTATTATGAACTAGCCGTTATGAATAGTAATACCAAATTTTTGAAATTTTATAAATTTTATTTTTCAAAATGGACTTCATTTTTGGATTCGGAATATCGAAATTATCCTGGGGTGAATTTTTGTCTTTTTTCTGAAAACATTCAATTTCTGATGAATAGTTAAAACACTAGGTTACAATTTAAAAACCGACTTTTTATTTAAATAATTATTTATTTTAGTTAAATTTATTTTAGGTCAACATTGATACATAATACCTATACAAGTTCAATTTAATTCATTTCAGTCATTTTATAATAATTTAAGATATATAAAAATTTTATCGAACATTTCACTGTCTTTTACCCACCTCCTAGGAGAATTTGAAAATTTACATAAAACATAATTTTACCATTTCTGTGAATGGAATTTCGAAAATCTGATAGACACAGTTAATATCAAGGAGTAAAATTTTGTTCAATAAGATAAAAATAATTTTTGGTGAATATTAATTTTTTACTTTTATTTACAACGGTTAAAATTAAATAGGGTAATTAAGGGTAAAAATGATATTATTTTTACCATAACACATGTCCTAATTCTATTGGGTAAGTGTAATTCGACCGAAAACAACCATAGGAATAAAATATTACCTTTTAGGTCTATTTGGATTAGATTAGGACATTTATTATTATTTTATTTAAAGAATAGTTAAAATACTTAAAATCAAAGTTTAATAACTAAAACATTTTTAATACAGGGTTATATATAAGATAAATTTGACTATAAATTTTCATTAGAAATATACAAATATTTCCTATATAATGGTATTTTATTTATAATTTTTAGACAGTAAATAATTTAATTTATTTATGACACAATGATGATGATGTAATAACCTTTTTAATGAAATATTAATATAATTGATGTTATAAATACCCAAATAAATATAATTTGAACCTTTTTATAAATATAACTAATTTTAGAGGTTAATATGAAATGTTATTATTGATTAAATTAACCTTTTTCGAAGTAATAATGTTGTTATGATTTTCACACAAATCAATTACCAAATAGTGTCAAAATTAACATAAAAGGGTTTTTAAAACTAATATTATATAATTAACTGTTATTATATTCCAAAAATTTTATTGTTCCTCAAAAGGACTTATATAAGGTTATATATATTAATAATTAACCACTTGGGGTTCTTTGGGCTTCTTATAGTATGTCTATTAACCATATAGTGTAAGAAAAACAAGAAGACACAGTAAAGGTTAAATTATTTGACTTAGAGTTAAATCTAAATGATAAGATTAAAATAGTAACCTAAACATTTCTAAAACCTATTGGTTGAGAGGATTTAGACCCATACCCACTTTAGTTTCTAAATAAATGAAATTGGAGCTATTATAAAACGAATATGACTTTATTATAAAATAATATTTTAAGTTTTTCCAATAGTGCCCCTCTCCTCCCTTATAAAAAGGGCACCCCTTCCCTCTTCTCTTCATAGCCTTTTGAGCCTTGAAGCTTGGCGAAACCCTGAAAAGTTACCTTCTCATTATCCATAGAAACATTATAGAGGTTCTGGTCTCCACAAAATACCAACCCTAGTGCCTTAAGAGGATGTTAAGAAGAGGCGCATCAAAGAAGATGTAATATCTTTTACCGATTATTTCCAATTTATTTATTTTTCTACTTCTTATTATTTATTTGTTTCATCATAAATTAATAAAATTAGTATCACTCATATAATGATATGTTATTATAAATATGAAATAACCCAATTTCATCTTCTATCCATCCCACGGAAAAAGAAAAGCACCGCGCGTGCGTACGTATGAAATACCGTCTACACACCTTGGTTTAATCTGTTTTCCACCACCACCTTACTTGGATGGGTATAATGGTGTAAAAAAAATAACTATATAGGATTGAATTAAAGTGATATTGATTCTGAAATATTATACATAAACTTCAATACAATTCCTCAATCATGTGAATGATATCATCGCTCGCGCGTACGTACGGACTAACGCCTCCATGAACGCGATGAGATTCATTTTCCATGATTAACCATTAAAGTATGATTATAAAGTGTATATAATAAATAATTATAAAAGATATTACATAATAATTATACTGTATTTATGTACATATATGTTTCCTTTACTTAATTCCATTTAATTCAATAAGGAAACGAAAACGGCGTTCATGCGTACGCACGACCTACCGTCTCCATAAACGGTGTATTTCATTCCATTTATCGATCTATCATACACTTTTATATACTGAATATATATTATATATAAATCATATTTTAAGTTCTAGATTTAATTAAATAATGATATAAGTAATAATATTAAGAAAACATGTCGAAACACGTACGATAAATGAATCGATTTTACCCTAGGCACTGTTTTAACATGGATTTTAAAAAAGAATGGGTTATATAAAGTCATTAGGGAACCATATATGATATCATAACAATGAACATGATTCTATAATAAGTCAATTACATTATTTAAATCATTATACATGAGGTTTAGATACGTATGAAGCATATCAAACCTAAGGTAAGGGATACTTATTGCAATCCCATTCTTATCCAAGACTGTTTATTCATAAGAATTTACTGGGGTTAGGTTTATCATCCATGTCCATATGTTCTCAAAATGTTTTCATAAAATGTTTAATTTTCTTCCAACTATTTTTGAAGCCATTTTTACCCTTTTTTTACTTTTACCACATCGTATGGAAGGAATCTTTCTTTTGTTTACCATACAAGGGACTTTTTGACTTTTCCAAAAAATGTTTGAGAAGAATTTTTTTTAACTTATACGGAATGAATGGATTTTTACAGTTTCATAATTCCTTATTTTCATGAAGTTTACTCTAAAAAATTTCATGGTTATTTTCCATAAAATCCTTTTCTTTTAAAATTTCATGGCATTTTGTGAAAAGAAAATAATTTTTAAGAATAAAGGATATTTTCCTCAAGAATTATTTTCAAGTGATTTATCAAAAACATTTTCCATCTAAGATGACATTATTTCATATGTGTATGTTTCAAGTATAATGTCTCTATGATATACATGGTTTCACTTCTATTATAATGAAATAATACCCATTTGTTTTATATGGATTATGTATGATTGGATGATGTTTATGAAACCCATTTTATTCTTTGGGTTATGATGAATGATTTATGTTTATGTTGTGGCAAAAGTAAGAATGATTTCATTATGAGATGGGTGGGACATATATCTCTCTCCAATTCATTGGGTCAAGATTAATATTGCATGATATTAACATGGATGGAATGGTAAGTTAATACAGTTCAATAATACAGGACTAGAACGAGGAGTGCACTCGATTCAGAAAGGGTCTTTGTCCACTAATATGGTCTTGGCAGCAATGCCTTGGCTACTATGGAAATCATATCTTGTGCTTAATGGTTTACCATAATTATATGTTTTATTCCCATGCTATTTTATCATGATTTATGTTCCGTTATGATCTATTCCTTATTTACTGCCATGTTTTATGTCATTGCTCAAGATTTTTATGTTTAATCATTATGTTCATGTTTTTATGTTCAAATGTATATGGTTTATTTTATTTTATCCATTCTTACCCTTACTGGGCATTTGAGCTCACACTTTATATGTTTTATTTTCCCCAGGATAAAAAAAAGTTTTAGGTAAGAAAACAAAACGGGATGTTCTTTATGGGAGATGTTGAAGATCTTTCACAACGATTAGAAGATTTTCTTCCATGTTTCCATAGACACTATGCTATTATGATCCTTGAGTGTTGGTTTTTGTTATGTATGAAGTATTACACAAAAGTAATGTAATGACTATGTACTTCATGCTTTGGGTATCTACAGTTGGTATTAGAGGAAAGGTTTAGTCAACCTTTGGAAACTAGGATGCGAAAACTTTAGTGAGATCCCTATATATATTTCTAAGATATGTCAAGGGATGTCCCTGAGGTTAAATATAATTATAGTTTATAGTCCTAGAATTACAGTAATGATATTAGAATTAATCCTAAGATGTTATATATTAAAGATACCCCCCCTTTGTTATGTTGTTTTCCTAGTATGACATTTTCCTCTCACACTATCTTTTTGGGTTTTAAAAAATGGCTAGAAACAGGAAGATTCACGATAATGGAGGATATAATGGACAATGGAATGATATTGTTCATGAGAAACCAAATGAAACAGGATTTGGAAGTCAAAACATCATTATTATGCCTAATCAGAAGTCTCATAATATGATCAATAATCTCAACTTTGGTAAGTATCCCGACTCAGCTGATAAGAGAATGATGGAGTTTTAGAATGATCATAGAGGAAAGAAAGTTCAATTCCCCTCATGTAAATCATCTGGGAAGAGGTATCATGGAGAATGTTTCAAAGGAACTGGAAGATGATTTGGGTGTGGAAAAGGACACAATGCCTGTAATTGTAAAGGAAAAGGTTCAGTTAACACAATTGACAAGGATAATGGTATTTCTAAGACATCAACAATGGTTAAATGTTTTAAATGTTGAATGTACGAGCATTATGAAAACCAATTCCCTAAGGGAAAATCTCATGAAGATAATCAGCATGTTCATATGGGTAGTATTTATGTGGATAATGATGAAGAGACTAAAAACGATATATGGGATGAAAGAAATGATGAAGCTCAGTCAGTGGTTTAAGAAGTTAGTGGAATGATTGTATGTTTATCAAGAATAATGTATGGTACTATGGAATAAAGAATCATATAAGGATTGGTACACTATTATTTTTCCTAAAGTATTTGAAAGTATATGTTGAATGGTACTAGTAAACATGAACGGTTATCCGGATATTTTTGGAAAGAAGATGACTTGCGCATAATGAATGGATAAGGAGAAAATAATATGATTGATAATATTCATGAGATCAATATTGATATAAGGACAAATTGATATCATGGTTTGAGTATATAGAATTTTTGGGCTTTTGGTATGTGGAAAGTGTTTACTTTTGACAACATTGATGTTTCCACTAAGGTTCAATGGGTATCCACTTTTGAAGAGAATACATGATTAAGGTTATCACATGTTTGGATTGTGATCAACAAGATATATCGTATGATATATGGGGGATAAATGAAGGAATTCACATGATCGGTATATGAAATTTATAGTAACCAGATAGAAGTATTTTTGATAAGCCTAATGGTTAGAATGGACATCATATAGTATTTCTTAAACCTATAACTTTTTGTTTTTATTTCTAAAATTTTATGATTGTATAGTTTTTGAAAAAGGAAAACCTGTAGGATGGGAGAGAACCTATCAGGTCAGACAAGGTTGCCGGAATCGAACCCACAACCGAAGTGCGACATGAATTTATCACCTACCACTGGCCTACAGAAAGTCCCTGGTTAGTAGAAACATGTTTTATTAAGAGGCATGAATGATGAAGTATAAGTCCATTTTTGGAACCATATACGATTAATCTCACCATATATATACTTATGTATATTACTTTTTCTAACCTTATGTTTGAGAAAGGGGGAATGACCTATCATTCTATCACATGATCTTCTAACACTTCACGAATGACAAATTCAACTTCATTTCTTTAAGAGATGAAGTGGAAATTGTCCAAGGAACGACCAACGATGATATTGTACCAAAATCAAGAAAGTATTTCTTCTAATTCCAATTTCTTCAACTTTAAGGAAATGATCTTGAAAACCAAAAATGTTGTCCTAGTTACCTTATATATGATTAATTTAAATGGTTCCTTATATCATCACAAATTTATGTCATTGTGATTGTTGGGTTTTTCATGGCCATTTCCTCTACCGCTCTCCATCAGAACATGATGGTTAGATTTTTCGTCCATATTAATATTTCCACCTATGTTCTCCTATGTGGAAACCCAGTGATAAGTTAATCTGGTTAACCATTACATATATTAATTTACTTTTTAAAATGACGTTTTAGTATTCCTTTTTACGATGTGGGTCTTTATGAAAGAAACTTTCAAGTAGTAAACCATTTATAACCCTTACGAATTTCGAGGGTGAAATTCATTTTAAGGGGGGTAGAATGTAACAACCCAAGATTATATGAGAGTTATTCTTTTTAATTTTATTTATGTCTTGTGTTGTACGTGACACCAAAATTAGCTTGTACTATACGCAACACTGTATTAGCTTGCAGTATACGCAACACTATTCATAGCTCGTGTTACACGCAATTTCAAGTTCGTTTTGTAGAAATTGTTCTACACAACATTAAGTATAGATTTTTTTAATGTATAAATGAAATAAGTTCTGATTATGTTATACGCAACACCAAAAAGAGATATCACTACACGCATCACTGACTTGGATTACATTAGATGCAATCAAGACCTTCTTTAATAGCGTGTGTAGTACACAATACCAAGTTTCACTAAACGAAATATTATTATAATATTATTATAAACTAGCTGTTATGAATAGTAATACCCACTTTTTAAAATTTTATTACTTTAATCTTTCAAAAGGGACATCATTTTTGGATTCAGAATATCGAAATTAGCCTAGAGTGAATTTTTGGTATTTTTCTGAAAACATTCAATTTTGGATGAATAATGACAACACTAGGTTACTATTTAAAAACCAAATTTTTATTTAAATAATTATTTATATTATTTAAATTTTATTTAGGTAAAAATTTATACATAATACCTATATAAGTTCAATTTAATTCATTTGAGTCATTTTATAATAATTTTATATATATAAAAATTTTATTGAACTTTTCACCTTCTTTTACCCACCTCCTAGGAGAATTTGAAAATTTATATAAAACATAATTTTACCGAATCTGTGAATGGAATTTAGAAAATCCAAAAGACACACTTAATATCAACAAGTAAAAAATGGTTTAATATGATAAAAATGATTTTTGGTGAATAGTAACTTTTTACTTTTATTTACCACGGTTAAAAGTAAATAGGGTAATTAAGGGTAAAAATGATATTATTATTACCCTAAAACATGTCCTCATTCTATTGGATAAGTGTAATTTGACTAAAAACAACCTTTGGAATAAAATATTACCCTTTAGGTCTACTTGTATTAGATTAGGACATTTATTATTATTTTATTTAATGAATAGTTGAAATAGTTAAAATCAATGTTTACTAAATAAAACATTTTTAATGTAACGTTATAAAAAAGATAAATTTGACTGTAAATATTCATTATAAATCTTACACTATTTCCTACATAATGGTATTTTATTTATAATTTTTAGACATTAAATAATTTAATTTATTTATGACACAATGATGGTGCAATAATTACCTTATTAATGAAATATTTACATAATTGATCTTATAAATACACAAATAAATGTAATTTTAGACTTTTTATGAATTCAACTAATTTTATAGCTTAATATGACATGTTAGTATTGATTCAATAAATGTTTTTTGAACTAATCATGTTGTTATGATTTTCACAAAAATCAATTACCAAACAGTGTCAAAATTAACATAAAACAGTTTTGAAAACAAATATTATATTATTAATTGTTATTATATTTCTAAAAATCTAAGGTTTGGAAAATTGACTTAGATAAGGTAATATATATTAATAATTAACCACTTGGGGTTCTTTTGGCTTGTTATAGTATGTTTATTAACCATATTGTGTAAGAAAACAAGGAGACACAGTAAAGGGTAAATTATTTAACATAGAGTTAAATCTAAATGATAAGGTAAACATAGTAACCTAAACTTGTCTAAAACCTATTTTTATAGGATTTCGTCCCATACCCACTTTAGCTTTAATAAAAAACAATTTATATCTATTATAAATCTAATATGACTTTATTATAAAATAATATTTTATGTTTTTCCAAAGGTGCCCCTCTCCTCCCTTATAGAAAGGGAACCCCTTACCTCTTCTCTTCACACCCTTTTGAGCCTTGAAGCTCGGACAACCCCTGCCCCTTTCCCTTCTAATCTTTCCTAGAAACAATATAGAGGTTCTTGTATCCTCAAAATACCAACCCTAGTGCCTTAATTGTTGGTTAAGAAGAGGTGCATCAAAGAAGAGGTAGTATCCTTTAGCGATTAGTTCCAATTTATGTCATCTTCTTTTCTTCTTCTTTATTTGTTTCATCATAAATTAATAACATCAGTATCACTCATATACAGATATATTATTATAAATATTAAACAACCCAGTTTCATCTTCTATCCATCCTATGAAAAACAAAAATGACCACGCGTGCATACATAGGGAATACCGTCTCCACGCCGTGGTGTATTTTCTTTTCCACCACCACCTTACTTGGATGGGTATAATGGTGTAAATAACTAACTATATATGGTTATTGTAATGTGATATTGATTCTTAAATATTATACATACACTTCAATAAAATTCCACGATCATGGGAATGATATCATTGCTCGTGCGTACGTACGGACTACCTTCTCCACGAACGCGATGAGATTCATTTTCCATGTTTAACCATTCAAGTATGATTATAAAGTATATATAATAAATAATCATGAAATATATTTCATAATAATGATACTGGATTTTTGTACATATAGGTTTCATTTACTTAATTCCATTTAATTCCATAAGGAAATGAAAACAAAGTTCATGCGTACGCATGACCTACAGTCTCAATGAACGGTGTATTTCATTCCATTTATCGATCTGTCATATATATTTATATATTGAATATATATTATATATAAATCATGTTTTAAAAACTAGATTTATGTAAATAAGGATATAAGTAATAATATCAAGAACAACATGTCGAAACACGTATGATAAATGAATGGCTTTTACCCAAAACATTACTTTACCATGGAATTTACAAAATAAAGGGTAATATAAAGTAATAAGTGAACCATATATGATATCTTAACAATGAATATGATTCTATAATAATTCAATTAAATTATTTAAATCATTATACATGAGGTTTGGATACGTACAAAGCATATTAGACCTAAGGTAAGGGATAATTATTCCAATCTCATTCTTATCTGAGATTGTTTACTTGTAAGTTTTTATTGGGTTTTTTTTATCATCCAGGTCCATATGTTCTCAATAATTTTTCATAAAATATTTAATTTTATTCCATGTATGTTTAAATTCTTTTTTACCCTTTTTTACTTTTATCACATCATATAGAAGGAATCTTTCTTTTGTTTACCATACAAGGTATTTGTGACATTACAACAAAATTATGAGAAAAATAGTTTTTTAACTTATACGGCATGAATGGATTTTTATGTTTTTATAACGCCTTATTTTCATGAATTTTACTTTAAAATATTTCATGTTTATTTTCCATAAAATACTTTTCTTTTAAAAATGCGTGGAATTTTGTGAAAAGAAAATGATTTTTAAGAAGAAACGATATTTTCCTCAGGAATTCTTTTCAAGTGTTTTATCAAAACCATTCTCCATATAAGATGACATTATTTCATATGTGTATGTTTCAAGTATAATGCCTATATGATTTACATGGTTTCACTTCTCTTATGATGAAATGATATCCATTTTTGGTATATGGATTATGTTATGATGGGATGATGTTTATGAAACCTATTTGATTATTTGGGTTATGATGAATGATTTATGATTATGTTGTGAAAAGTAAGAAAGATTTCATTATGAGATGGGTGGGACCTATATCTTCCTCCAATGCATTGGGTAAAGATTAATATCTCATGAGATAGACATGGCTGGAATGGTAAGTTAATCCAGTTCAGTAATACAGGACTGGAATGAGGAGTGAACTCGATTTAGAAAGGGACATTGTCCATTATGATGGTCTTGGAAGAAATTCCTTGGCTACTATAGAAATCATATAATTTGCTTAATAGTCTTCCACAATTACATGTTTTATTCCCATGTTATTTTATCATGAATGATGTTCCGTTATGATCTATTCCTTATTTACTGCCATGTTTTATGTCATCGCTCAAGATTATGATGTTTAAACATTATGTTCAGGTTTTAAGTTCAAATGTATATGGTTTGTTTTATTTTATCATTGCTTAACCTTACTGAGCATTTGGGCTCACCAATTATGTGTTATCTTTTCCCCAGGATATAAAGAAAAGTTTTAGGTAAGAAAACAAAAGGGGAAGATATTTATGGGATATGTTGAAGATCTTTCACAACAATTAAAAGATTTTGTTCTGAGTTTCCAAAGAAACTAAAATATTTAGATCCTTGAGTGTTAGTTTTTGTAATGTATTAATTATTCCACAAAATATTTGTAATGTCTTTATACGTCATGCTTTGGGTCTCTACACCCATATCCTTATCCACCCACCAAAAAATTACCCCTCAACCTATGTAATCTAGATCACTTTAAAAGAGTCTAATATGAGCCTCACCAAATATGTGATATTGTATATAATATTGATTTCAACATTCATACATAGCAGATTGATTATATTTTGGGGGAACCTTAATAAAACTACATATGGCATGATTATTATCAGCACATGATACATAGTGATGCCTAGGTCTTCAATCCTATGCCCAAATGAAAAAAATTGTACTTCCTCTATTAAATGGTAAGAAAAACAAGGGGAGCCTACTTATATATAAATATATATGTATATATATATATATCAGAAACATTTCTACCCATTCCCAATTAGTTTCTACTTGAATTATACTTTCAATTTCATGTACTTTCCTTTCAAAAACCAAAATACTTTTCCTGGATGAACCGAATCCTTATAAACCTCCATAGACATTGAAAATGAAGGGCCAGTTACACGAGGAAACCTCTATTTGACTACACAATAAATAACATAGTTGGATCTTCATAAGTTTCCCCAAAAAGGCCTATCAACAGAAGGCTATTTCAACCCTAGAAGACGATTTTCCTATATCTATATGAACCAATGAATATTACATCCCATATCACTCCTATGACATGGAGACCCTATATATTAAATCTTAAAACCATTTCCATTCATTCATGAAGATGATAAAACAATCTTGGAATGATTATCATGAAAAGGTAAAATCATTTATCACCCCATCAATGCTAAGTGAAATTAAACTGTAGCATTCGAACATCCTGACCATATGACATAAACCATAAGGTTCCTTTCATAGTTTCATGAAATTAAAATACTCCATGTAATATCCCTCCATTAGATAATCCATGCTTGTTTAGGTGTGGTTTCTCATTCTGGGCTAGTGTCGATACAGATTTTGTAGCTTTATTCTGACATAATTCCTTCGACAAGGCACCCTTAGTGGTTTCGAATTTCCACATATTAAAAAACAAAATGGCTATATGAAATAGTGGGTTAGTGTATTGAGTATATATTTTTTTATAATATAGAATATTCCCCAGTGGGAACTATATAATTTCCCATATAAATTACTATGAACTGAAGGAAAATCCATCTCGAGGAGAGGATTTTCCTACCTCCATAATCCTTGAAAAAATTATATTAAAAAATATTTTTACAGTGACCCCACACGTACATTGACAATATTATATCTCATATTTACAGATCATAAAACTATTTTAATGAAAAATCTCTAAGACATGGATAAAATATATTGGGACATTCGTGGTTAGTAATCCCAAATTTCCCCCACCCCTTAAATCTTGTTCCATGATTCTCGAACTAAAACATCAGTCACATTAGTCCAGTGTGTATGAATCTAAACATACCCTAAAAATATACAAATGTCTCACGATGGGGAATCCCTAAAGAGGGAGACCATAACAACATTTTAGTACTAGATCAGCAAAACTATTTTTGTAGGTTTCAAGAAAAATTGGGCAGTAAAAAAACCTAAAACTTCATAGAGGTTTCTAGGTCCTTAACCTGCAAAAGAAGATTCATTAAAAATTCACGTTATTTCCTCTAATACCACACCATAGTGTAAAATGGAATAAATTAGGATGATAATATAAAAGACACAATATTTTCCTGGTTTATACTATATTTTTAAAAGAAGTCAAAAATATACTTTTTGAGTCTTTCAACTCAAGAAAAAAATAGAGAATTACATGATCATTCAATTTTTTTCCCAAATCATGATTGAAATTCATATCCAATTGATATTATCTTTGAAAAGGGTTCTGGTTATGATTTATTAGTGTTTTTGGAAAAGATAATGGATAAAAATTGGATAGAAATCATTTTTTCATTTAATTAAATGAGAATGGATGAGAATACATATCTTAGAGTCTCTCCCTAATGAAACTAATAATAAATGAGAGAGGGAACATAATAGATGAAATCATTACAATGAAGTCAAAATTTATTTATCGAGAAAATTGACTACCACCGAACACAAGCCATCAAATGTCTACTCCATAATAATTATTTTCCCTACATTAGTTTCAGCTATTGGGAACATCTTACTAACAACGACTCTAAGAAAATTTTCGTGCTATTTAATTTATGCATCATTCTTAAGTTATGGCTGATGTAAATAGAATATGGTTTCAACTCAAATTCTCAAGTTACTATATGTATTCATGGAATCATCCCTATTTCTTTTAATGTTGAGAAATAATAAATTAATGATTATAATATTGATAAAACCCCTCTGTCCTCCACTATAATACCACACCTTACATCCTCATTCTCTCACACTGATCAAGCTTAAAAAATTGTTCAAATTCTTCCCAATGAACTCTTTATCCCCTACCCCTTGTCCTGGATCCCTTGGTCTCATAAAAAGACGAATCCCAGTTTCCTTTATGAGGACCCCAAGAGGTGAATTCAAGAGGTAATTCCCCTATCTATTTTCTCTCAAATTTCTTTTTATTCTTCACTTATCCCCACATTATCTTATCCGAATGACATGATAACTCCATTGTGATATATGTAATGGTATTATGTGATATGAATAGAGTATTAAACCTGAAAATACTTCTTCTATATTTGTTATTTTTTAAATATGAATCCATTTCCCATGACGTGTCAATTTAGCATCATCATGAGTGATGCACATTAATTCTCCATAAAATACATCTAAGATGTTAATAAATCCATAAAATAGATGAAAAATGATTGATATGTGTATTTAATGAACCATTTTATGTTTTGGAAACAAATTTTAAACATAATACATAATTATAAAACAAAATATGTTCGTTGTGATTTGAAAACTTCCCAAATTAAACTAAAACGATCATCATTAAATTTTAGCTAATGATTAATCCTCATAGTATATCAAAAAAATTAATTATAAGATCACTTAAACTGATAGAATATAATTAATGACATGAGATATTAATTTTTTGTGTTTATCCATGTTTTATACAAACATCCATTCAGGTGTATAAGTGAACCGTTCATGAAAACTAAGAAAAAGAACACATCCCAGCAAAATATTTAACTCTATAACTCATCCAAAGGACCATAAAAGAAATTAATGAAACCATAATTAATCGTATCAATGTATAAAAGGTTTTTTAATTGTTAATTAGTGAGTCTAATATAATTATACAAGACATTCAAGTGAATAAAATGTTTAGATAAGGGTAAGGGAAATTCTTGAAGCTAACTTTATTTCCTAATGTTTTTCCCCTTTCAATCAATTTTCCACATGGTTATTTGTTAAAAATAACTTATTCATAATTAGATCACCTTTTATAGTTTATAAATTATTTCCACTTGAGTTTATTTAAAACACATTGTTTTCCAAAAGAACCCTTTTTTAAAAACACACCTTTCACTTCACACTCAATGTTGATGGTGCTTGTATCATGTGTGTTATTACCACATTCATTTAAGAACCCAACGTTTATGAAAGTGTGATATATGAAGCAAAACCCATTCCTTTACATGGTCTGTATTTGGTTCAATATTGATATATGTTCCATGTGGCATCCAAGATAATATAAATGTTATGTTGTGATGGGTGAACCAAGAATTATATACTGCTCCAATGCATTGGGAAATATAATGAACCTTAAGAGAAATGTGAAATATACATGAACATGAATCCATATTTGTTGAAACATATCAATGGAGGTTGACCACTAAGACATGATGTTTCATTTTTTATGAATTTATATTGTAGAGACCCAAAGCTTGACGTACATGTAAATACATTACTTTAGCGGAATACTTAATACATAACAAAAACAGACACACAAGGACCGTAATAGTTTAGTGTCTTTGGAAACATGGAACGTTATATTCTAATCATGGGAAAGATCTTCAACATCTTCCATAAAGATCTTCCCCCTTTTTTCTTTCCTAAAACCTTTCTTTATATCCTGTGGAAAAGAAAACATAAAAATGGTGAGCTCAAATTTTCAGTAAGGGTAAGCATGGAAAAAATAATACATACCATACACATTTGAACTTAAAAACATGAACATAATGTTTAAACATCAAAAACTTGAGCAATGACATAAAACATGGAAGTACATAAGACATAGATCAAAAAGAAACATTAATAATGTTAAAATTGAATCGGAATAAAACATGTAATTGTGGAAAACATTAAGCACATGATATGATTTCCATTGTAGCAAAGGCATTGCTGCCAAGACCATCTTAGTGGACAAAGTCCCTTTCTGAATCGAGTTCATTCCTCATTCCAGTTCGGTATTACTAAACCGGTCTAACTTTCCATTCCATCCATGTCTATCTCATGAGATATAAATATTTACCCAATGCATTGGAGGGAGATATAGGTCCCACCCATCTCATAATGAAATCATTCTTACTTGTGCCACAAAATAAACATACATCATTCATAATAACCCAATAAATAAAATGGGTTTCGTAAACATCATCCCATCATCACATAATCCATATAAAAGAAATGGATATGATTTAATAATAAGGAAAGTGAAACCATGTTAATAATAGATACATTATACTTGAAACATACACATATGAAATAATTTCATCTTAGATGAAAAATGGTTTTGATAAAACACTTGAAGTAAATTCTTGAGGAAAATATCTTTTCTTCTTCCAAGTCATTTTCTTTTCACTAAATCTCATGCAATTTTAAAAGAAGGGTATTTGGTTGAAAATATTCAGGAAATCATTTGGACGAAGCTTCATGAAAATAAGGCTTTATAAAACTGTAAAAAATCTGTTCGTGCCGTATAAGTTAGAAAAACATTCTTCTCGTACTTTTATCGGAAAAGTCAAAAAGTACCTCTTAATAGAAAGATTCTATGCATACCATGTAGTAAAAGTAAAAAATGGTTAAAAAGGACATTAAACATACATAAAAACACTTTTATAAAATATGTACATGTTTGATAGAAATAACCCCATTAAATACTTACGAATAAGAAATCTCGGATAAAAATGAGATTTGTAAAATTATCCCTTACCTAATGTCCGATATGATTCGTATGTATCCAAACCTCCTATATAATGATTTAAATAATGTCATTGACTTATTACAGAATCATATTCATTGTTATGATATCATATATGGTTTACTTATGACTTTATATTACCCGTTCTTTTGTAAATTCCATGTTAAAGAGTGTTTTGGGTAAAATCGTTTCATTTGTCGTCCGTGTTTTGACTTGTAATTATTCATATGATTACTTAGATCATGATTACCTAACTCCAGAATATAAAACATGATTTATATATAATATATATTCAGAATATATATATATATATTAGATCTATAAATGGAAATAAATACACCATTCATGGAGACGGTAGGCCGTACGTACGGATGAACACTGTTTTCGTTTCCTTATTGAATTGAATGGAATTAAGTAGATGAAATAAAAATATATAGATATATATATAACTCCAGTATCATTATTAAGTCATATATTTTATGATTACATATTATATATATATTTTATAATCATTCATGAATGGTTAATCATTGAGAATGAATCTCATCGTGTCGTGGAGACGGTAGTCCGTACGTACGCCAGAGTGATGATATCATTCCCATGATCATGGAATTGTATTGGAGTGTATGTATACTATTTCATAATCAATACCATTTTACAATAATCATATATAGTCATTATTTACACCATTATACCAATCCAAGTAAGGTGGTGGTGGAAATTAGATTACACCACTGCGTGGAGACGGTATTACATACGTACACATCCGCGGTGATTTCGTTTTCTGTAGGATGGATAGAAGATGAAATATAGTTGTTTAATACTTATAATAACATATCAGTGTATTAGTGATACTGATGTTATTAATTCATAATGAAACAACTAAAGAATAAGAAATAGAAGAAGAGATAAAGTTGAAAGAATCGGTAACAGATATGACATCTTCTTTTGACACACCTTTTGAAACCTCCTCTTATGGCACTAAGATTGGTCTTTGAAGAAGACCATAACCTCTAGGATGTTTCTAGGGAAGTGGGGAATAGAATTTGGTAGGGGTTGGAAGAACTTGAAAGCTAAAAATGGTCTGAGGAATGGAGGGAGGAGGTGCCCTATTATAAGAGAGGAGAGGGGCACCTTTGGAAATCTTAAAAATATTAATTTATAATAAATCTAAACCCACATAATAACCTCAAAAAACGACTCATATTCGAATATTAGATGGGAAAGGGTTGTAATCTTATCAACAAATAAAATTTATACATGTTATAAAATTATTTTAAACATTATCAACTTGATTTATCCTTAATCAATTTAATTTTATTTGTGGAAATAACATTCTAAATTTTAAATTATAAAAAAATTACTTATTTGTTGTGAATTGTAAATAATTGGATACTTCATAAACTTTTAGACCATATAAATTTAAATTTGTAATTTTTAAATATTTTTGTGATTTTTAGACAATTTTATAGTATGTTATTTTTATAAAATAACAACAGTGTCAATTTTGACACTATTCCTTTATATGAATTTAAATAAAATATATACAGAATATATGTTCGAAATAAAAGCTTTAATATATTAATAAAAGGTAATATGTGTCTATAAAATTAGTGGAGAACATTAAATAGTTTATATAATATTTATTTTATTATTTGTAAAACAATTTATTTGGTTTATCTCTTAATAAAATAATTACTATAGCATTTTTGTATAATTATTGAATATACATATATTTTGCATAAAAATTAAAAATAAAATCCTATTATGAATATAAAAATATTACCTTTCACAATAATACTTTTACTCGAATTTATCATCTTAAAATAACAATATTTAAATTGTTATATTTATTAAATTATGAAGGTGACAACTTTGGCATCATTTAAAATAAAATAATATAAGTGTCATAATCACTTTTATTAGACTAAAAACAGTTATATATTATGTAATTGGATTATTATGGTATAGATATATACTAAAAATAAGTTTTGGTCAGGTTTGTGGGCCTTTTAATGGGTATTATTATTTCAATAAAAACTATATTACTGATTTTTAACTTAATAAATAATTTCTGCATCATTAATGTATCTCCATTAATGAAAATTATTTAATCCATAAAAATTATAAATAAATTATAATGATGTAGATAATTTTATTCTCTTTCTGGAGACTATTCATGTTCTAAGTTTTAGGATGTTTATCACTAAATTAAAATTATTATACTTATATGATTTAAGAGAGTGACATGTTGTCACTTTCTTTGGTTTTAATAATAATTAAAATATTTTCATAGTCAAAAGTCCATAAAATGAATCTAATCGGACCCTTAGGTGATATGGATCTACATTTAGCCATCCAATAGAATTTTGTCATGTTTTATGGTAATTTTATAATATTATATTTACCCTTAATTACCCGATTTACCTTTAACTATGGTAAATAAAATTTAACGTAGTTACTATTCATAATTCCCATAAATAAAAAGTAGCCTATTAACATAACTTGGACCCAATGATTCCAAATATGGAATCCATTTTTTCAAATTCAATACAAATAAGTTGCAGAAATTAAATTAAAATTAATCTCGTCGTCTAATTAATACTGATTTTTGTTTAAAACATTGCAAAAGATTGAATTGATTTAACCTACGAATTTAATGTAAAATCAATGCTAATGGCATAAATTATATTAAATGGTAAAAATATATACTATTTATACTTTAAAACCATTAAATATTATAATTTAACCATATAAATTATTGAGATGAAAAAAGTTGTTTTTAATTAAAATATAGCGTGCTTTTACTATTCATCAAAATATGAAAGTTACCAGAATAATATGAAAAATTTATCCAAAGTAAATATTTATTTCTTGATTCCAAAGAAAATTTTATTTTTTCAAATTAAACTTATAAACATGTCAGAAAGCTATATTTAAAGTGGGTGCACCATCAAAAGGCGGCAAAACTGCATTTTTTGAAAAATACTTATTTTACTCGAAAAATTTATTTTGTTCTTATACCATGTTCTAGAAAATGAGTAAGATGAATAATAATGTTATAAAATTCAAAATATAGTTAATAGTATTATTAATGGCTAGTTCATAATAATATTATAATAACATATCATTGTTTAGTAAAACCCGGTATTGCATACAACACACGCTATCGAAGAAGGTCATGATTGTGTGTAATGCAAGCCAAGTCAAGGTTGCGTATAGTGGAAGACTCATTTTTTGTTTCGTTATAACAGAATCCAACCATTTTTTCATTTATACATTGAATATATATGTATATACTCAATGTTGCGTAGAATGACTATTATCAAACGAACTTGAAATTGTGTGTAACACAATCTAAGAATAGTGTGGAGTATACTACAAGCTCATACGGTGTTGCGTATAGCGCAATATAATCTTGGTTTATCATACAACAGAAGATATGAAATAAATTAAAAATAATATATCTTATTAAATCACGGGTTATAACATTCTACCCCCCTTAAAATGAATTCCGTCCTCGAAATTCGTCGGGGTTATAAATTGTTTTCTACATGAAAGTTTCATTAATTGAAACCCACATCGTAAAATGAAATACCAAAACATAACATTAAAAAATAAATTATGAAACGTAACAGTTACCCAAATTAACTCAACACTGGGTTTCCACATAGGAGAACATAGGTGAAAATATAGATATGGAAGAGAAATCATACCATCATGTTCTGATGGAGAGTGGTAGAGAACATGGCTATGAAAAATCCATTAATCACAAAGCCATAGATTTGCGATGATCTAAGGTACCATCTGATTCATCGGATATAATGGAACTTGGACAACATTTTTGGTTTTCAAGATTATTTCCCTAAAATTGATGAATTAAAAGAAATACTTACATGATTTTGGTACAATATCACTGTTGTTCATGAATTGAACAATTTCAACTTCATCTCTTAAAGAAATGAAGTTGAATTTGTTATTCTTGAAGCGTTAGTAGATCATGTGATAGAATGATGGGTCATTCCATCTTTTTCAAAAGGTTAGCAAAAGTTATAAGTCCATCTTATGGTGAGATTAATCATATATGGTTCCAAAAATGGACTTAGACTTTATTTATCATACCTCTTAGTAAAATAAAACTACTTTCCACTTACCAGGGACTTCTTGTAGGCCCTTGGTTGGTGATAAAGTCCTGTCGCACTTTGGTTGTGGGTTCGATTCCCACAGCCTTGTCTGACGCGATGGGTTGTCGCCCGTCCTGCAGGTTGTCCTTTTTCTAAAGCTATATTACTATAGCATCCCATCAATAATATCGAAAAAAGTTATATCCTTAAACAATACTAACTTATGTCCAACATAATACATTCCAATCATTAGGGTTATCTAAAATAATTCGGTCCAAGTTCATAGTATAATGAAAATGATTACTTGAAATGTCACATAACAATCACGTGAATGCCATCATTTATCCCCCATATATCATAAGATATATCTTGTTGGTCAAATTACAAACATGTGAATACCTTAATAATGTATTCTCTTGAAGAATGAATACCCATTGAATATTAGGGAAAACATGAATGCAGTTAATAGTTAACACTTTCCACATACCAAAATACTCAAAATTATTTATACTCAAACCATGATATCACTTAGTCCTTATATAAATAATGAGCTCATGAATACAATAAAAAATCTCATCATCTTCTTATCCCTTCATTATGCGCATATCATCTGCTTACCAAAAATATCTCAATCACTTTCTATGGTTACCGGTACCATAAAATTATTGAAAACCACAATAGACCAATACATAAATATTCCGATATTCCACAATACTATATACAACATTATTTTGGAATCCCATTACATAAACACTTAATCATTCCACCACATCGTTTTCATATTCAACATCACCATTAGTGATCGCATGTGACTTCCCTTTGTCCTTTGCCTTAAGTGGTTGCTCATGTCGAACATAATTAACCCTTAGATTAGGGAATTGATCAGAATAAGGCCCCATTTCATTTCACTTGAAGCATTGAAGTGTAGGAGGTGCACTCTGTGTAGCCTCTTCATTGTTCGCATCACTATACATATTCTTCCCATCATTGCGGCGTTCAAATGCGTGATGACCTTCCTTTCTACATTTGAAACATTTACTTGTCCCTTTAAGACAACTCCCTCCATGTTTCTTTCCACACTTTGAGCATAAGGGGAAAATCATCTTCTTTTCAATGTGCTCTTTAGATTTTCCTTTGAATTCCATTTTCCTCTTCTTATCAAACCCATATGACTGATGGGTTACTCCAATATCCATCTCAACTTTGAGAGCACATCGAACTATTTCCTCATAGCTATTGAAGTCCCTTATGGATGAAGCCCTTCAAAGACTTGGTTTTAAGCCACTAAAGGATCGATCAATCTTACTCTCGGGTTGGATAATAATAACAGAAGCACACCTTTCATGTCTTGTAAAATTTGCTTCATAGGTACCAACAGATTCATCATCCTTTTTCTTTAGTTCAAGAAACTTCTTCTCCATCTTTGTTTGGAGAATACGAGGGAAGTACATATTGAAGAATAAATTATTGAACTCGTCCCATTCCATGGACTCAATTTCATCTCTTGGCCTTGTATTCTTGATAAGATTCCACTATTGATCAGCATCACCTTCCCAACGATACACTGCTAAGATGACTTTATCATGTTCAGAACATTGAAGAACTGAAAATATCTTTTCAGTAGTACTGATCCATTGTTCAGCAATAAGTGGATCAGAATACCCACTGAAAGAAGGTGGACGTTTCCTCATGAAGGACTCAATAGAATATTGTTCCCTTCTCTGCTCATTTGGACGTCCAGAATGATTCATAGCTTATGTAAGTATAGCAATAAGATTTTTCACTCCATCTCCCATAACATTTGTTTGTTCAGGAGGACAATCATTGCATTTTCCATTACATTGATCAAAATGGTTCCTTCGGGTTCCAGCCATCATCTAAAACCCAAAAAGAATAGTGTGAGAGGAAAAAATCACACTAGGGAAAACAACATAATAAAAGGGTAGTACCTTCAATATCTAACTTCTTAGGTTACCGTAATTCTAGTACTATAACCTATACTTATACTTAACCTTAGGGACATCCCTATACATACCTTAGAAATATCTTTAGGGATCTCACTAAAGTTCTCGCATCCTAGTTTCCAAAGGATGACTAAACCTTTCCTCTGATACCAACTGTAGAGACCCAAAGCTTGACATACATGGACATTACATTACATTAGCGGAATACTTAATGCATAATAAAAACAGACTCAGAAGGACCGTAATAGTTTAGTATCTTTGGAAAATTGGTATGTAATCTTCTAATCGTGGTGAAAGATCTTCAACATCTCCTATAAATATCTTCCCATTTTTTTCTTACCTAAAACCTTTCTTTATATCATGGGGAAAAGAAAACATAAAAAGGGTGAGCTCAAATTCTCAGTTAGGGTAGGCATGGATAAAATTAAACATACCATATACATTTGAACATAACAGCATGAACATAATGTTTAAACATCAAAAGATTGAGCAATGACATAAAACATGGAAGTACGTAAGGAATAGATCATAAATAAACATTAAGAATGATAAAATAGCATGGGAATAAAACATGTAATTTTGGATACCATTAAGCACATGATATGATTTCCATAGTATCCATGGCATTGCTTCCTAGACCATCTTAGTGGACAAAGTCCCTTTCTAAATCGAGTTCATTCCTCGTTCCAGTCCTGTATTACTGAACCGGTTTAACTTACCGTTATAGCCATGTCTATATCATGAGATATAAATCATTACCCAATGAATTGGAGGGAGATATAGGTCCCACCCATCTCATAATGAAATCATTCTTACTTGTGCCACAAAATAAACATACACCATTCATAATAACCCAATAAATAAAATGGGTTTCATAAATATCATCCCATCATCACATAATCCATATAAAATAAATGGATATAATTTCATAATAAGGAAAGTGAAACCATGTAAATCATAGAGACATTATACTTGATACATACTCATATGAAATAATTTCATCTTAGATGAAAAATGGTTTTGATAAAACACATGAAATAAATTCTTGAGGAAAATATCCTTTCTTCTTCAAAATCATTTTCTTTTCACAAAATGTCATGCAATTTTAAAATAAAGGGATTTGGTTGAAAATATTCATGAAATATTTTGGAGGAAGATTCATGAAAATAAGTCTTTATAAAACTGTAAAAAATCTGTTCGTGGCGTATAAGTTAAAAAAAACATTCTTCTCGTACTTTTGTCAGAAAAGTCAAAAAGAACCTCTAATAGAAAGATTCCATACATACCATGTAGTAAAAGTAAAAAATGGGTAAAAATGACTTTAAACATACATAAAAAACTTTTATAAAATATGGAAATGGTTGATAGAAATAACCCCAGTAAATACTTACGAATAACCAATCTCAGATAAAAATGAGATTTGTAAAATTATCCCTTAGCTTATGTCCGATATGCTTCATATGTATCCGAACCTCCTGTATAATGATTTAAATAATGTCATTGAATTATTACAGAATCATATTCATTGTTATGATATCATATATGGTTTAATTATGACTTTATATTACCCATTCTTTTGTAAATTCCATGTTAAAGAGTGTTTTGGGTAAAATCGTTTCATTTGTCGTTCGTGTTTTGACTTGTAATTATTCATATGATTAATTAGATAATGATTACTTTATTCCAAAATATAAAACATGATTTATATATAGTATATATTCAGAATATACATATATATATATTAGATCGATAAATGGAAAGAAATACACCGTTCATGGATACGGTAGGCCATACGTACGCTTGAACGCTGTTTTCATTTCCTTATTGAATTGAATGGAATTAAGTAGATGAAATACACACACACACACACACACACACACACACACACATATATATAAATCTAGTATCATTATTATGTAATATATTTCATGATTTCTTATTATATATACTTTATAATCATTCATGAATGGTTAATCATTGAGAATGAATCTCATCGTGTCGTGGAGACGGTAGTCCGTACGTACTCACGAGTGATGATATCATTCCCATGATCATGGAATTGTATTGGAGTGTATGTATACTATTTCAGAATCAATACCATTTTACAATAATAATATATAGTCATTATTTACACCATTATACCCATCCTTGTAAGGTGGTGGTGGAAAATAGATTACACCACAGCGTGGAGATAGTATTCCGTACGTACGCACGCGCGGTGATTTCGTTTCCCATAGGATGGATAGATGGTGAAATAGAGTTGTTTCATACTTATAATAACATATCCGTATATGAGTGATACTGATGTTATTAATTCATAATGAAACAACTAAAGAAGAAGAAGTAGAAGAAGAAATAAAGTTGAATGAATCGGTAACGGATATTACCTCTTTTTTTGACATCCCTTTTGAAACCTCCTCTTAGGGAACTAATATTGGTCTTTGAAGAATACCAGAACCTCTAGGATATTTCTAGAGAAGTGGGGAAGATAATTTGGCAGGGGTTGGCCGATCTGGAAGGCTCAAATTGGTGTGATGAAGGGAGGGAGGAGGTGCCCTTTTATATGGGAGGAGAGGGGCACCTTTGGAGATCTTAAAAATATTAATTTATAATAAATCTAACCCCACTTAAAAACCTCCAAAAATGACTCATATTACAATATTAGATGATATAGGGTTGTAATCTCATCAACCAATAAAATTTAGACATGTTAGGAAATTATTTAAATATTATCAACTTGATTTATCCTAGTTAATCAATTTAATTTTATTCGTGGTAATAACATTCTAAAATTTAAATTATAACAAACAATTACTTATTTGTTGTTAATTGTACATAATTGGATACTTTATAACATTTTAGACCATATAAATTTAAATTTTTAAATTTTAATTATTTTTGAGATTTTTAATCAATTTTATAATATGTTATTTTTATAAAATAACAATAGTGTAAACTTTGAAACTATTCATTTATATGAATTTAAATAAAATATATACAGATAAAATGTTCTAAATAAAAGATTTAATAGATTCATAAAAGGTCATATGTGTCTAGAAAATTAGTTGAGAACATTAAATAGTTCATATAATATTTATTTTATTATTTTTAAAAACATTTATTTGGTTTATCTCTTAATAAAATAATTACTACACCATTTTTGTATAAATATTTAATATACCTATTTGTGGCATAAAAATTAAAAATAAAAAAATATGATGAAGATAAATATATTAACTTTCACAATAATATTTTACTCGAATTTATCTTCTTAAAATTAAAATATTTAAATTTTTATATTTATTAAATTATGAAGGTGACAACTTGGGCCTCATTTAAAATAAAATACTATAAGTGTCATAGTCACTTTTATAAGACTCCAAACGGTTATATATTAGGTCATTGTATTATTATGGTATATATATATACTAACAATAAGTTTTTGTCAGGTTTTTGGGCCTTTTAATGGGTATTATTATTTCAATAAAAACTATATTACTGATTTTTCACTTAATAAATAATTTATGCATCATTAATGTATCACCATTAATAACAATTATTTAATCCCTAAAAATTATAAATAAATTATCATGATGTGGATACTTTTATTAGATTTCTGGAGACTATTCATGTTCGACGTTTTATGTTGTTTATCAATAAATTAAAATTATTATACTTATAATATTTAAGAGAGTGACATGTTGTCACTTTCTTTGGTTTTAACAATAAATAAATTATTTTCATCGTCAAAAGTCCATAAAATGAATCTAATCCGACCCTTAGGTGATATGGATCTACTTTTAGCCATCCAATAGAATTTTTTCATGTGTTATGGTAATTTTATAATATTATATTTACCCTTAATTACCTGATTTACCTTTAACTATGGTAAATAAAATTTACCGTAGTTACTATTCATAATTCCCAAAAATAAAAAGTCACCTATTAACATAATTTGGACCCAATGATTCCAAATATGGAATCCATTTTTTCAAATTCAATACAA
Source organism: Viscum album (assembly GCA_963277665.1). Taxonomy (NCBI): domain Eukaryota; kingdom Viridiplantae; phylum Streptophyta; class Magnoliopsida; order Santalales; family Viscaceae; genus Viscum; species Viscum album. Next base: position 1,309,176,187 of record OY728153.1, on the reverse strand, counting down.
ATAAGTTTCAGAAATTAAATTAAAATTAATCCTGTTGTCGAACGAAAACGGTTTTTTGTTTAAAACATTGCAAAAGATTGAATTGATTTAACCTATGAATTTAATGTAAAATCAATGCTAGTGGAATAAATTATATTAAATGGTAAAAACATATTCTATTTATACTTTAAAACCATTCAATATTATAATTTAACTATATAAATTATTGCGATGAAAAAAGTTGTTTTTAATTAAAATATAGCGTGTTTTTACAATTCATCAAAATAAGAAAGTTACCAGAATAATATGAAAAATTTATCCAAAGTAAATTTTTATTTCTTGATTTCAAATAAGAATTTATATTTTGTCAAATTGAACATATAAACATGTCAAAAACTAGATTTAAAGTGGGTGCGCCATCAAAAGGCGTCAAAACTGCATTTTTTGAAAAATAATTATTTTACCCGAAAAATTTATTTTGATCTTATACCATGTTCTAGAAAATGAGTAAGATGAATAATACTGTTATAAAATTCAAAATATAGTTAATACTATTCATAACTTCTAGTTCATAATAAAATTATAATAACATATCGTTGTTTAGTAAAACCCGGTATTGTGTACAACACACGCTATCGAAGAAGGTCACGATTGCGTGTAATGCAAGCCACTTCAAAGTTGTGTATAGTGAAAGACTCCTTTTTTATTTTTTTATAACAGAATCCAACCATTTTTTCATTTTTTCATTGAATATATATATATATATGTATATACTCAATGTTGCGTAGAATGACTACTATCAAACGAACTTGAAATTTTGTGTAACACAATCTAAGAATAGTGTTGCGTATACTGAAAGCTAATACCGTGTTGCGTATAGTGCAAGATAATCTTGTTGTATCATACAACAGAAGATATGAAAGAAATTAAAAAGAATATATCTTATAAAATCTCTGGTTATTACATATATATTCAATGTATTCTCTTAATTCTTCCTCTAATGAGTATGATCTTGTGCCTATGTTATGATGACAATGATTAAGTGCACCAATTATTATATTGTTTCATGTTCTTATCAATCCAATTACAAAGAATTTATCTCACCACTATTTTATTTATATCCTAAGGTGACTACACATACTAATGAGTACATGAGTCCCAATAATAACTAGAGATATGGAATTAAATATATATATATATATGCTTTATCTTGTAAATATTATGTATTGTCATAGTTTTCCTAATACACTAAACCGCAAGATCCCCATTATGTATTTTTTATGTTCTTTATTAGTAAAATAATGTAAAAATAATTTATGAAAAGTTGTGTCTCTATAATAGGGGCTCTCTAAATCATTTTGGAAGCGATTCAAGGGGTTTTGTTGGTTCGATGAAGGCGATTCTATTCTAGAAACCATTCTCTCTTGGATATTTCTTGATTTTCCTTAGTTATAGTTCTCCCTAAAATTTATATTTCTACCAATGTTGCAAGTACATATATGGTTTTTTTTCTTAAAATTATGAGATTAAGGCTTGTTGATGTTTGGAAAATGGTTCTAAGGTGGTTTTTGGAATATTTTCACCCGGGTTCTTTGTGCTGATGGGAGGGGGTCAATTTCACAAAAACCCTAAGGTGGGTTTCCATGTAGTTTGGGATGTATGGTGTGTTCAGGCTAGATGGACACTTTACTATGTAGGATTTCTATTTCCATGTACTAGACCCAGTGTTCATGTATCTAGTCCATGTGGTAGTATACGACTAATTTTTTCACATGGCTATCCCAGTCCAAGTCTCACGGCCACATGGATTAGGGAACTACCTGAAATTTAACCCCTATAGAAGGAGTTTTGTCTAAAATGTTCATATTCCCCAAATAGGATGAGCTACATGACCTGTGTCAATGGAATAAATACTGTGTAGATATTTATTCTATACAGGAATCACCAACCAAACCCTCTGATTAACACTAGGGTACCCCAAAAACTATAGTTATACAAAGAAGTCATCTCTAACAATTACATTTGGGATCTAGAAACATAAAACAATGTGTAATGATGTGGATCAAGACGAGAAATATAATCTCCCTAACTCATAGGAGAAACATCGAATTTTGGGATCAAGAACAACACCCACATCATTTTGGATTTTGATATATAGATGACCTACATCCGAAATAGAGATTAACCACACCTCGTAGAATCAATTTGATTTTGTTTCTAGTCATTGAAAAATGGAGTTGGATACGAGAGGTGTGTCTCTCATTTAGGTCAGGTCAACAATAAATGGGGGGAGTGGGGAGGGTTAGATTTTTTTAGGTTATGGTTTTAATTGATTAATTAATTTTTTTTAATTACTTATTTTTTTATAAACCAATAAAGCAAACCATATTCATCCAAACCTGCAAGTATAGTCAATTTCATGTTGTCACAAGAGTAAAAATGATGTTGGGGCCTCCATCGCTATCTTAGAAATACGATATGAGTCTCCTAGAAAGAGTTATTAATTTTTCCTGAGAAACTATTCATGTACAACAAAATGATATTTAAATTTTTTTAAAATCACTACACTGAGGCTCTCTAAGCCCTAAATTCCTACACCAACTCAATGCCCCAATCCAGAAATAGTTTCCAAAATATTCTGAATTCATTCAGGTCAAAAGCTATGTGATTACACCTTCTTCAATTAGAAACATCATGAAGAGATTTTAACAATGCTCATCCTAATAAAATATAACATTTGGTTTTAGAATTTCTTCTCAATTTCCCAATGAATGGAATACACCACACAATGGACTAAGATCATGTCCTAGATAACTCCACCACTCATATGGGAAATAATAAGAAATACTTAAGCCACATTCGTCTCACATTAACTAGCCTATACACCAACTTCAACATCGAAACCTATTTCCTACATTACAACACAACAATGGAATCAACTGAAACCCCCTCCTTGATAGGATGAGCGGAGGAGACCCATGAAAAATCAATTTTAGTAGATAATGAGAATTGTTGACCCATTTTGATATTATCATTTCCATGTGTATTATTTGTTGTTATGGGAAATTATTTACTGTTACCGCCAGAACCCAAGAGTCCCAACTAGATAGGTCTTGAAGAGCATCCATATTGTTTACCCCTTCTTAAGATTGGTAGAAACACCATATAGTAATTCTTTATCTTTAAATACCCCAAAAAGAAAATTGTGGGTTACATACAAGTAAAGATGTGAAGACCACAGGAAAAAGTGATTTATGTTCCTGCCAATGCCCATTAGGGAACATGTGAGAGGGAAGAAGGTGTTAGCAGTAGGGTGAAAAATATGAATATTTATATAAATCCTAAGACAATAATTCTAACTCATTTTATTCCATATGAATAGTTGAAACAACCAACTATTCACCCATCCACTTCAATTATCACTTAGTTGGTGCCAGCATGACAAAAAACATCTAAAATCTAACATCCCAAAAAGCGACATAACTGTAATGGAAATAATGAAGTACAATATGATGAACCTTCATGAGGGAAAAAATTTGATTTGACTCTCTCATATTTTATTCTGCCAAATATTAAACAATGGGTAGCACCATAGAAAATAGGACCCCCACAATCAATCATCCAAAAAAATCACTCATCTGATGGTGATTTGATCTTTAGCAACATTAATTCCATTCCCTTAATGGGTACTCTATTTGATGAAGAGTATGGGTATAAAACCAAACTCTCCCAAACCAACTAGGTAATCTGACAAAGAGGTCATAGGATCTAAGGATACTAGGGGAGAAACAAACATGATAGGAACCCGAATTTTTTCTACACCACTAATCAGACTGTCAATGTTTTAGAAACTCATGGAAAAGACCTCATGATGGTCCAAAATGGATAATAAATTACCACTTCCCCATATAGAATCCAATAATACCAAAATATGTAATATCAATTAGATATGGATAATGTGTGCAATATTCCTCTATTGGCAGATAGAACTACTTGACCCAACACCCCAATGAAATGTAAAACACAAAATCATTTTTCAAAGGACGACCAATATACATCAAATAATCAAGCCCCTAAATATATTATTAATGATTTTCCCTATACAGGGAATAATATACCTTTATAAGAGAAGTAAGAAATCCTAAAATAGCATGCCTCGGTACCAAACAAACTATTCATCCAAGATTTCCTGAGTATATCAAAAGACCACAAAGAAGTACTTATAGTGGGTTTCTAAGCCCATTAGAGTTTAAAGCCAAATTATCCACTGTCATGTTCTATCAGATAGAGAATAATTCGTAGAAATTCCATGTGGTCCAATACCTCAAAATTAAATATTAATGCACAATTATATATGGTCACATCAGACCCTTTTATGTGTCCTAGAAGATAAATGGTTTCAATACCAGAAATTATTTCATTGATAATTGATATAGAGTTAATATCATTATAGTATGAACACTTCGATGGCTGTGATGTGATAATGATAACCTAGTTCCATCCATTATGACATTGTAAGACTATGATAAATCTGAGTAGAAGCCACTAGGCCAAATCAAGGAAATACATTATTCATATCACAAATGAATCAAAAACTACATTAATTGGAAAATTGAGACATTTCATACTAATAATTATATATTGTAATCCTACAAGTTTCATTATATTAATGCATGTTTATATCAAGGGAATAGAAAACAAACATTGTTGAGGGTGTTGATTGGGTCACATCACCAAATGTTTGAGAAATGATCCCATTCAACCACTTTAAACTGATCGACATTGAGTATATTACACATATGAACTAGATCAAGTATATGAGTCTAAATTTAGATTCATATTCATAAATCATCATTATTTTACCCATGAAAACCAAGTCCATTAGTGTTGACATGTTCACTAACTCCACAAACTATTGTAAAAGTTCAAATAAAGGTTCTTCATTATATCACTAGAGCTCCAGGAAGCCCCCACACCACTAACTGAAGTAGAAGAAGATATGTCATCACTTATATTGAATGAAGAAATGAATACAACCCTCAATTCATAATCTATTGATATTCAATGGAGTCCCCAAATGTTTTATGGGTTATAAGAAGTCACTTTATTTTTCCAGTAAAAATATTTTGACTCCTATCCTAACACTACCGAAACCATATATGGACATACTTATTCAATGTAGCAATGGAATGAATATGAAGTGGAGGAAGAGAAGGATGAGGAGGACCTAATTCACACCTATATATATTTATAGAATGGAATATACACCTCAATTTTTTACCTAGAGAGATAAATCATTGTACAAAAGAATACCTAGGACCAACCTTGACATCAAAAACCATGATTCTGAAGGGAATGTGGAATATACCACCTTGATAATGTAGAAACAAGATGTATTATACTAGAACAAAACTAATTTTATTAGTCTTGATCATGAGGTGGCCACTCAACACCAAGGCCTGATAGAATTCCTCTTGGTATATAAATAGAGAGCCAAAATGAGACACCTGACACGTGCTTCCAAAATTCAGGCAGAACATGACAATATCATTACATCCAACATCATTAATGAGGTCCAATATCTTATTAAATGGCCAATGCCATCACTATCAAGATGAAAAATGAGTAAATAATATTTTCATAAATTTAAAAGAATCTCAACTGACACTTTTCAAAGGATGATTTTCCAGTGTAGATTACTGAACTATAGATCGATGCAACCACAATCTATTTAGATATGTCCTTCCTGGATGTATATTTAAGATATAATCAAATATGAATGGCCAAAGAAGATGACGAATCATTGGCCATCAGGGCTTATTGAGAGTATTTTACTATCAGTTAATGTCTATTGTATTGAATAATGTTGGTGTTATATAAAAATTTCCAAGAATCACATCATCAACCCCTTATTGGGGAAGATCATCGAATCCTATGTTGAGGAATTGTTGGTTAAATCATGGAAATGCATCGACCAATTGATTGTTCTTGAAATCATCTACATTAAATATCAAGAAAAAACATGAAAATCACCACCTTGAAATGTGATTTCCGTATTACATTAGGGGAATTTGATTACTTCATCGTACACCATCTTGACATCAATGTGAAACCTAAGAAGACCAAGGACATCCTTGTCATGTAACCTCCTTACAATATCAAATATTTGAGTTTACTGTATGGAAAAATTTACTATATCTTGTTCTTTATAACAATCTTTTCATAAAAATGATTTTGATTCACCAATATGATTAAATAGGAGACTTAATATTATTTTACTAATGATTTTCAATTTATGTTCAAAAAATGATATGGATATATCTTAAGCTCTCTTGTGATGACATCACCCATCAGAGAATGGAAAAATATTTTATATGTGATAAAATTTGAGTGATCATTATGTTCCTTATTCAATAGAAAAAATATCCTCGATTATGTCAACTGAACCATGATAAATTTAGTGATTTTTTATTCCGATATCGAGAAGAGATATCTAGTACTGATCCTTGTAGTCCAAAAGCTAATGAACTATTTGTACCACCATGAGGGTTTCTTGGTCTCTCATAGAAACCCATTCACACATATCCTCATCCAACCACTGTTGAACGGACATCTATAACGATGGACGATTATCCTATAGCAGTTTGACATTTAGTTCGTTCCTCAAAATGAAATCAATGTCTAGGTATTAGTAAAATTTATTATAGAGAATCCCTGATAAAAATTGAATCCATTAGATACTGAACAACATGATAATGATACATTATTTCATTAGGTGATCCCCTCGATAGTGTAGATGTATTTTGATGGTGCATCTAGTAACTCAAAAGGCAAGAGGATGGAAGCGTCGAAGCTCAACAAAGGGGGGATTAGAATCATGATCATATATTTGGAAAAAGCATTCTTTCTATACTCTTTCCTAATATTGGAGGAGTGTATGAACAATTAAGTATAATATGATTCTATCATAGTAGGTCTATACGTAGAAATTCAAGTATAAGTAAATCCCTTGAATATAAAATAGAATCCAAACATGGTCATTAAGTATCTCATCAATGATTATGATATAAAAATGGAAGAGTAAATCAACCTAATAAAAAATTTCTAGGGATTTATGGATGAATTACAAATAAAGCGGATATTAACTCACATTTTACAGTAAAAAAACTCCTAGGATGACAATATTGAGAATACATCCACAACTCTAGCTAATTTTGAATGGGCTAAAATAGTCATCAGTATTGCGCACCTCCATATGGTCTATGTATTTGTTTTTTTACAAAAATGAAGAAATCAATGAGATCCAATCCATCTCTAAACCATAAAATCATACCCCTATCTAGATGAAAACAAGTGTGGAATAATTTTACAATGGAGAACTCCCATCAAAATCAGTTGGGAGAGTGGAAATACGAAGATTAGAAATAATATTTATTCTCAATGATGGAACCAAAAATAAACAAAGAACTTCCCAATAGGAGCCTCGATGGGGCCCTTCTGAGGTGAATTGATGGGGAGTATACCGATGCTTTCATCATGTAAGTTCACAATGGAGCCTATGGAGGTCACCAGTCAGGAATAATATTTCTTGAAAAAATATTAAGGCTGGGGTACTACTATCCCACACTAACATATGACTAAGCTAAATTCACTTAGAAGTGTATTTCCTTCTATGTTCATTAAATCTTCATTCACCAAAACCTGGAGTTATTTCACACAACCACATACACTTTTTCATTTCCCATTTGGAGAATAGATGACATAGGTCCATATTCACCCACCATTTTCAAGTAGTTGAAGACCATTCAAATTACAACTGACCTATTCTCTATGTTTATCGAAGACATTTCCCATCAATGATGTCAGGGTGATTAACATTGTAAGCATCATGGATGATAATATGATCAATAAAAATTTTCCCCATATACTATGCTGAATGATAACAACACAAATTTTAGTTCTACCGAATTGGATAATATATATCAGGAGTAGGAAATGAAATCTAACATTCATCCCGACACCATGTAGTGCATAATGAATAGATAGAGGTATTAAATAATACCCTATTATATATACTATTGAATATCATGGATACAGATAAAAAATCATGTCCAAAATCCCCTATACTCCTAATGGGTTTACCAGGCCATGACCCGCATTGGAACACATGCGACCCCATACTCATTACTATATGGTATTGTGCTAGTCCAAGCCATCGAGGTTCAATTTACCACACTCCATGTTGCTATATAAGATTAGTTATCGACAAGTGACGAATCCAAAAAATTACTGGATGAATTGGAGTGAGAAGATGAGAAATTATTTCCTACCATGCATGATTTATAAGTCCACCAACACCAGATCATGCGAGCCTAAAAACAAAAAGGTTCTCCTCTAATAATTCCTTGAAGGAGAGATGGTGTTAGTTCTATGGACTCCAATGATACCCAGAAACAATCCTATACAATTGGAACTAAAATTGACGGGATATTATTACATACATAAGGTATAGTCTAATTGATATTATTCTCCAATTTTGGTGAATAAATAGAATACCACGACTCCAAAAATTTTCAAGTTCCTGAAAAAGTATTTCATGTAAACTGTATGATAAATCATCCAGATCCCATGTTGATAAACTGCATGATAATTCATTCAAGTATTGTGGAGATATACTGCACGATAAATCATCCAGACAGCATGATGAAAAACTGCATGGTAAATCGTACTAGTTTCATGATCTCAAACTGCATAACAGTTAACATACTTAGAATATAGAATTAAACACTATATCAGAGTCTTATTATCATGACTATAAATAGAGTGAATTAAATTTGAAACATTTTGGTCCAGAACTGGGCCTCCTTGGCCCACACTCACAGTGGGTTTTTCACTATTCCTCACCAAAAATGCCCATTTGGTTAAACCTCTTCCCTAGGTATGAACTCAATTACCTTAAAATGGAAACCAATGTCTAAGAATCACGATACAAAACATTATTCAAGATTACTATGAAAAAAATATGTGGTGTGTGGGTCTTCCTAGACCGTTTTAATGATGATTTTGTTATCAAACCACATGTGTAACCCTTTGGTATGGACTCTGTCATCTTAAACTAGGGATTATCGCCTAATCACATGATTATGAACTGCATGGTACATGGTCCCACCAATAAGTTATCAATATTCGTAGTCAGTATTCATCTAATGACCTTAAAAAGAACAAAATACCTTTCCATGTTACGGGATAATAAACTATATGACATCAACATCCTCACCACATGACGTTAGACTACATATTAATTATCTTCTTAATTAATTATTCACTACACATGGGATATATCTATACCTAAAAGAAATGAAATTCCCCTCTTCCTTCATTAGTATCAGATCCACATAATGAGTACCTTCTTAATGAACTATGTGTGTATTGATTCTTATCATCATATAATTCAATTTAACATCTAGATCATATGTCCAGGAACCAACCACAAAAAATTTAAAAAATACCCCCTCTGCATAAGGATATGACATGTATATAAATTTCCCATTTAGAACTACATGTCCTTCGATTCCTATAACCACAAGATAAATAGTGATGAATATTCCTATTATGTTAGGGCCAAATAAAATTCTACCTCCATTTATAAGACAATTCTCTCAGCATGTTCCAAAATCAAGGACATGTGTGACATGGGATTGTGTTTCTCACTTGTATAGGAAAACATCCTTCCCATAAATACAAAAAAATAGTCTTGATCACTTGAAAATAAAATGAATGGTACACCATTCATGTCACAAGACAATAAAATAAATGGAACCAATTTCATCACATTATGAAGTTAAATACCACGACAACATAATAATTTCACCCAAGGGGAAATTTCCCTCAACACAGGTCAACTAACACACCTAATTAAAGAACTTTATTCATCTTGACACTTTCCTACATAGGATATACAATGAGGCCTGGATTATATATCAAGGTCCACCCAACCAAAGAGTAAAAAATGCCACCTCCCTACGTATGGTTCAAACCTGTGTTGGGAGGTTTTGATCAAGAACTACATGTTTATTGATTGTCTTTATATGGGATATGTTGTGACAGACATACCTCATGTCATGGGCCAGGTTTCAAAATAAAAGAAATTTCACCTCACATGTAAACATACTAAATAAATTTAGGGGACTCCAAAGAAGAAACTTTTGATAGTTCCATTTCATGAAGAATACCCCCTCCATATTGGTGAATCAGATGTTCATAGGGAAGTGCAACGAGAACTACATGGGGCTTGATTCTTTCCAACATAGGCATTATACTGATGTGTGAATCTCTAGTCGGTGTTCAAGCCATAATATTCACCCAATTTCAGGTTTGTTCACCCTTCTCATCACAACATGATGGTAAACAATATGGGTTCCCCGAATTACGCATGTCATGATTCCTACTCACTTAGGATATGAAAGGACACCATGATCTCCTATTACGAGTCAAGATGAAACAATTAAAAAATCAATAGAAAAATTACCCTCTCTATGTACGGATGAGGGATGCATAGAAAGTTCCCATTCAGAACTTCATTTGTCATTATTCATTTCATTATAGGACACTTAGTATTGCCCATATATCTAATCCTGGGACTAGTGGAATTGAAGATAAAAATTTGACCTTCCCTGATTATCGTTCTGATATATATAGGGTGTTTTATAAGAACTAATTATTTCTTGATTATTGTTTTGATGAGATTTATTGTGATGCCCAAATTCTCTACCCTGTCTGATCCCCCACAAATGAAAACTAAACCATCCTTCATTACAAAACCTATGTGTGTCAGAATAAAACATGGATACCCCTTGTTTATTACAATAAGCACAACAGACACAAGATTTGGGTTTTGGATGGGGATCCTAGGATGATCAAAGTGTATTAGTCCACATCAAATAGTATTGGTAGATAGACCATAAAAGTCACACTAGGTATTTTCTCTTCAGAATAGGGAACTTATAACCTTATAAAATGATGTAAAACTATATGGTACCTCAAAAACTATGTGTGGAAATATTGTCTATATGATGAGATTTCTAATGAGGCATAAAACACATTTCTTAGTCTCATCCATGGGTAAAAAATGTCCTAATCTCCTCTATACAAACAATGATTAGTGTAAGAGATCTCAATTTTAGGTACCTCATTATAGAATAAATCATGAAAACATAAATTACCCCTTGACCTATAATTAGATCTATGAAATGAATTTCATAGTCCATGGATAATCACGGTCTGAATGTTTCTTGCATATGAAGGACAATTCCTTCCATTCATCATACGTTTTTCCCTAGTATATTTCATATATTCAAAATCATTTTTTCTATTAGAGATCGGAGGGGACAGTGTCATGAGGACACCACTGGTTGAATATGTATAATATTCCCCAGTTGACTCTATATAAGTTTATTACAAAAATTTCTATCACGTAATGACAAATTATTCCCCAGCTGAGGCTTTTTCTATCGCAATATGCCATGATGAAATTTTTCCCAATTTTGTTTCCCATAATCAAAGTATCTATTTAATCATGGTTTAATATTTTTTCCCCTTACATTTGAGGAATTTCAGGACATCCTGTACCAATTAGGTTATTTTCACTCATTTTTATGACATATGATCCCAATCGTATGACTCAAATCTACAAGACACCATCACATCCACCTCACATGACGTTAAACTAAATTGATGATGTCTTTATCAGAAGACATTAAACTACATGATTACCATGATATTTTTCAATCCTGATTTAAATTTTGAAGGGATGCATATTGATTTTAGGATTGTAAATATTATGACTATACATGATATAAAGATGACGCCTTTTCCATATATATGGGTCAGACAATCGTAGGATATTTTTTACATTGAAACTGCATATCACCAAGATCTATGGGTTTCCTGTTACCTAACACTATAGGGAACAGAGTGACACCAAAAAATCAATTCATTGCTTTATCCACACAAATTTTATAAATTCTCATTCTCTATACATGGCCCAGACATAAATTTTGTACCTTATAACAACTACGTATGACCTGATTCATTATTTTAATGGAAACATAGAGACACCTGGACCCCATATCCCTGTCCACCCACAAAACAATTACCCCTCACACCTATGTAATCTACATCAATTTAAATGAGTATAATATGAGCGTCACCAAATATGATATCTTGTATATAATATGGATTTAAAATTTCTTACATAGTAGATTGATCAGTTTTTGGGGGAACCTTAATAAAACTACATATGGCATGATTATTATCATCACATGATACATACAGATACCTATGTGTTCAATCTTATGCCCAGATTAAAAAATAGTAATTTCTCTATTCAATGCTAAGAAAAACAAGGGGAACCTACTTATATATAAATATAAATATAAATATAAATATAAATATAAATATAAATATAAATATAAATATAAATATAAATATAAATATATATATATATATATATACTAGAAAAATTTCTACCCTTTCCCAATAAGTTTCTACTTGAATTATACTTTCAATTTCATGAACATTCCTTTCAAAAAAAAAATTACTTTTCATGGATGAACTAAATACTTATAAACCTTCATGGAAATTGAAAACAAAGGGCCAGTTACCAGAGAAAACATCTATTTGACTACATAATGAATAACATAGTTGGATCTTCATAAGACTCCCCCAAAAGGCCTATCAATAGAAGGCTATTTCAACCCCAGGAGTGGAGTTTCCTCTATCTATATGAACCAATGAATATTACATCCCATATCACTCCTATGGAATGGAAACCCCATATATTAAATCTTAAAATTGTTTCCATTCATTCATGAAGATGATAAATCATTATTGTAATGATTATCATGAAAAGGTAAAATTGTTGATCCCCCCATCAATGCTTAGTGACATTAAACTGTAGCATTCGAACATCCTGGCCATATGACATAAAACATATGGTTCCTTTCATAGTTTCATGAAATTAAAATACTCCATGTAATATCCCTCTATTAGACAATCCATGCTTTTTTAGGTGTGGTTTCTCATTATGGGATAGTGTCGATACAGATTTTGTAGCTTTATTCCGACATCATTCCTTCGACAAGGCACCCTTAGTGGTTTGGAATTTCAACATATTAAAAAAAATGGCTATTGGAAATAGTGGGTTAGTGTCTTGAGTACAGATGTTTTTATAATATAGAATATTCCCCAGTTGGAACTATATAAGATTCCCATTAAAATGACTATGAATTGAAGGAAAATATATCCCTAGGAGAGGATTTTCCTACCTCCATTCTCCTTGAAGAAATTATATTAAAAAATATTTTTATAGTGACCCCACAAAAACATTCACAATATTATATCTCAGATTTATAGATCATAAAACTATATTAATGAAAAATCTCTCAGACATGTCTATCAAATATTGGGACATTCTTGGTTAGTAATCCCAATTTTTCCCCACCCCTTAATTATTGTTCCTAGATTCTCAAAATAAAACATCAGTCACATTAGTCCAGTTTGTATGAATTTAAACATACCTTAAAAATATAAAGAAGTCTCATGATGGGGAATACTAAAGAGGGACCCCATGACAACAATTTAGTTCTAGATCACTAATCCTATTTTTGGAGGGTTCAAGAAAAATTGGGTAGTAAAAAACATAAAACATCATAGAAGTTGTTAGGTGAAAAACCTACAAAATAACATCCATGAAAAATTCCCGTTATTCTCTATAATACCACACTATAATGGACAATGGAATAAATTAGGATGATAATATAAAAGAAACAATATTTGCGTGGTTTAGCATGTATTCCTAGAACAAGTCAAAAATATACTTTTGGAATCTTTCGACATAAGAAAAAAATAGAGAATTACATGATCATTCAATTTTTTTCCCAAATCATGATTGAAATTCATATCCTATTGATATTATCTTTGAAAAGGTTCAGGTTATAATTTATTAATGTTTTTGGAAAAGATAATGGACAAAAATAGCAAAGAAATCATGTTTTTATTTAATTAAATGAGAATGGATGAGAATACGTATCTTAGAGTCTCTCCCTATTGATACTAATAACAAATGAGAGATGGAACATAATAGATGAAATCATTACAATGAAGTTCAAATTTATTTATTCAGAAAATTGACTACCACCGGACAAGAGCCATCAAATGTCTACTCCAAATTAATTATTTTACCCACATTAGTTTCAAATATTGGGAACATATTACTAACAACGACTGTAAGATTTCAACCATTCTGATTTATGGATATGAAATTTTCATTAGTTGATTAAAGTTGTTCCATTATAATTTTTTTTATGAGAATCTCATTTTGGAAACTCATAAGTCTATGCCACAAAATGATGAAAGACCTTGGTTTCTTAGAAACCAAGTGGTATATAATATTAGTAGAATCTAAAAAGTCTTCCACTTAATGATGAGAAACATTAATCTATATAACTATAACATCACAAGTAGATAAATATTCACAAGCTACGATCCAATGACAGTCGTTCTTGTCTGGAAGTAAGTACCACAGAGCAAGAGAGGCCTGAAAGAGTAAATGGATAAAGGAAAGGCTCATGACATGGTAGGGAATAGATACAAACCAATTGAGATTGGACCTTCATGGGTAGACATGGTTGAAGAAGAGAATACCCATAAGACATGTAATGAGAGTCTTATCAAATTAGACAATGTAGTTAATGATAGTACCTGGGTTGACCTCAATGAGCAGATGCATGAAGTTTCATTTGTGGTCGTAGATGTAATCTATAGTTTTCAAACTGTGGATTTTGTTTTCAAACTAATTAATTTAAAAATTTAGGGGCTGTTGGGGTAACTTGAGTTCCAAACAGTGATGCATGGAAACATTTCTCAGATTGATGTGGGCACTATGTAAGAAATTGCACAAAGGGACAACTCTAGCACTGATGAATATGAAAAATTTAGCATGCAAGATTTACAAGAGGATTCTCAAGCTAGGTCTGACATAGAGAATAGAAAGCAGGGTGTGGATGAAAATTTGAGTCAAGATGAAACACCCAGAAGACCATCAAGGTTATTTGGGAAACAATGAGGGACGTCCTCCACAAAAATGTCAAAATGAAATTCCTCTTTTGGAACTGTTAGGGCATAGCCAACCCGGGCAGTGAAGGTTCCTTCAGGCTACTTACAGAAAGGTATAATCCTGAAGTAATTGGAATATCTGAAGCCAAGATTAATTCTAGAAATCTGGGAAATCTATTTAGCAGTAGAGGATACAATCTTTTAGGCACTACCCGGGTTGTTTCAAACCCTAATAGAATTTGGTTACTTATACATCATAGGGTGGACTCTATGGGGATGGTTGATAAGGACAATCAAGTTACAACTTTCAGATTTAAAGAGAGTGGAAATCAACTCTTCTCCTCCATTATTTATGGCTAAAAATATTATGTGGATAAGAGGCTTTTGTGGGAGAAGCTTCAGAATATGGAGAGTAGTCTATCAGATTCATGGATTATTATGGGTGATTTTAATTCCATACTATACACGAATGAGAAAATAGGTCTGGATAAAATAACACCTCTATAAGAGAGTTTAGAGAATTCATTGAGAGAACCAGCCTGGTGGAAATTAATATTATTGGTGCTATATTTACCTGGTACATTAACTGTATCAGTGGTATGAGGGTTAGTAGGATCGATTGGGATTTTGTGAATCATGCTTTGCTTCATGCTTGGAAGTCAGCATCATGTGTCACTCTTGCCAAATTAAATTATGATCATCATCCTCTCCTGATTATTCTTCTTGGGAACGAGAGAGGAAAGACACTTCCTATCAGGTTAAACATTGCATGGGTCTCAATTCCAGAATGCTCAAAAATTATTAGAGAGATGTGGAATTATGAAACTAGTCAGGGAATTCAATTGTCATGCATCTCAAAATTCATAATGATTAAGATTAAGTTGTGGGAGTGGAGTAAAGATAAATTTAGTTCATTGGATACTAACAATGAGTCTGTTGAATGTCATCTTCATAAAATATTTGAAAGGAATACTAAATCTAATTTCTCTGGTGACTTGTAGCCGGAAGTGTATTTTTCAATCAATCTAAAAAATCTGGTAATAATCAGGGACAACATTAACAAGGATATATTCAATGATAAATGTCTTAATGAGGGGGATAGGAGTACCAAGTTCTTTAATGCTTTACAAAGGGTCATAATAGTGAACAGACCCTTACTCTAATTAAGGAGGGTGATAGAATTTTGGAGACAAGGTAGGATCTTTCAAATCATATTGTTACTTTCTATTAAGAGATTTTCAATGGTCCATCTTGGAATGAAACAGTTCAAGAAAAAATTATCCCTAGTCTAATTACTGAGGAGGATAATAGATTTCTTACGTCAATTCCAATGGATTTTGAAATCAAAGAGGTCGTGTTTGGTCTCAAAAAATATAGCTAACCTAGACCTAATGGCTTCACCAATTTCATCATTCAAGCCTATTAGAATATTAATAATAATGAGTTGTGTGTTCTTGTTCAATCCTTTTTTTTGAGGTGGGCCACTACCTTTAAGTTTTAATGCTCAATTCATTGCCCTCATCCCTAAGGTAGAGAATGCAAGTAAAATTGGACCGTTCCGGCCAGTTGTGCTAGTTAGTACAACTTATAAGATCATCAGAAATATTATATCCAACAAGCTTAGTCGAGTTAGTGGGAAAATCATATCATGGAAGCAGTTTGGTTTTTAAAGGCAGGAACATACAATATTTCATGCTCACTACTTTAGAGTGATTTAATCTTCTCAAGAAGTCATTGAGGGGAGGAAATGTGGCTTTGAAGTTGGACATTTGAAAGGCATTTGATACCGTGGACTTGGGATTCATTAATCATGTTCTTCATAGATTTGGCTTCAATGAAGTGTTTATTCAATGGATTTCAAAGCTGATGGAGTTATCACATATTTCCATTTTGATCAATGGGTCTCCAGAGGGTTACTTCACTTGTTCGAGGGGCGTGAGATAGGGGGACCCCCTATCTACCATTATTTTTTCAATTTTCGAAGATTATTTGAGAAGACACCTCACTGATATGGTGGACAAGGGGGATCTCATCACATTAAGATAAGCTAGAGGTATTTCTGCTCCTTCTCACCTATTTCTTGGAGTTCCACTATTTTGGGAAAAAATGAGAGCATCACACTTCTCATAGGTCCTTACTAAAGATGAAAAATATTTCTTCTTGGAAGGGAAAGTATCTTTCTATTGGTGGATGTGTTTGTCTCGTCTTGCATGTTGTCATTTCATAGCTGGTGTACCCCTTCATGGTATATATGATATTGGCCTCTGTTGTCAAAACTCCTAATGCAATGATGAGGAACATTTTTTGGAGTGGAAATTTGTCG
Organism: Viscum album; assembly: GCA_963277665.1. Classification (NCBI taxonomy): domain Eukaryota; kingdom Viridiplantae; phylum Streptophyta; class Magnoliopsida; order Santalales; family Viscaceae; genus Viscum; species Viscum album. The sequence continues at coordinate 1,309,158,771 of OY728153.1, read as the reverse complement.
GAAAGAAAACATATCACAGAAAAATGGAAATATTGATGTATACCTATCAGGAAAGGAGGGCTGGGCATCAAGAATATTTTCTGTTTTAACCAAGCCTTGTAGACCAAGTTTCTCTGGCACTCGGTACATAAAAACTCTGCCTCTCCGGAATTTCTAAGAAACAAAAATATGTCAAGACTCATTATGAGGAAACATTGATATCTTGACTCTTTGATATGGCCTGGATTGTATTCATTTTTTCATATCATAATGTATCGTTCATGTTGGGAAGGCAACATGAATTCATCACTTCAGTTTTGGACTACCAACTGGACTAGAACCACACTTATTGAGCATGTAAGCGATGAAGAACAACATATTGATCACAGTGTTTCCATCAAAAACTAGATTGATCATCTTGAGGAAATTTTGGAAGAGGTTGTTTCCATTATTAGTGACTGTGATGTTATTAATCAAGGGGACATGCTGCTGTGGGAAGGGTCTTCGAATGGTGTGATGGATCAAAAATTTATTAATAAGCATTTTGTGCCGGGTGAGGAAAAATTTATTGGTGATTTTAACAAAAAATGGATGCACCCATCTCGATTTACACTACTTTTAAGGCTTTTACATAATAGGATTCTAGTGGATAATTCTTTCAAGAGGAATGGGGTTTATTTATGTTCGAGACATTCTTTATTCCATCATCATCGTGAGGATTTTGATCATTTATTTATGTCATGCAATACTGATTCCTTACATTGGAAATATATGCTCAACACATTTCAGCTACATCCTCCCAGTGCTGCCTTAGTACTGGAATTATTACAGGCGCTATTTAATATACAACAATCCAAGAAACACAAAACTCTCCTTCAGGTTTCCTGGGCTAAAGTTATTCGCTCGATCCAGAGATCTCATAATAACATTTTGCATCGAAGGGAAAGATATCAGGAAGTCTTGGCACTGGAAGAAATTGCAGTGGCAGTCAGAGTGGCCAACGATCGGATCAGTGGTCATTGCATCTATTTGGTGAGGGACCTTCGAATATTAAGAAGGTTGCAGGTTGCAGGGAAATTCCCTAAGCCAAGGGGCACAATGGAAGTTTCACGGTCCCACCCATTTAAGGGAGGGATAAAATGAAATACGGACGGGGCCTCCTGGGGAAATCTGGGACCCTCATGTTTTAGGATTACTTTTAGGGAATCTCAGGGGGACGTAGTGGAGTGTTGTTATGGCCCCTGTGGATAGGCCAATTCATTGGAAGCTGAAATGATTGCGCCAATTAGAGTGCTTGATATGGTCTACCAGAATTATTGGAACAATATTTGGTTCATGTGTGATTCAACAGTGATTGTTCAGGTGATTTCGAAGAATCAATATCATCTCTCATGGAAATTAACCGTTCAATGGGTCAACTGCCTGGAAAACATTCCAATATGAACTACTTTTCCATGTAACGTTCAGGGAAGGGAACTATCTTTCTGATATCCTTGCAAATAAAGGTACCATGGAATAACAATGCATGCAACTATCTATGGTACCTAATGACATGATGAATTTTATGATTCGGGATAAATGTAAAATACCCTCCTTTTGAATTATGTAACTCCTTGATTTTTCAACATCAGAGCCTCTGTGCTCATCTTTCTCAAAAACAATTCACAAGATATGATGATATGGTTGATATGGTTATAATGGTTAGAGTAGTCAAACCCACATAGACCTAAGACAACAAATTATTGGTGTAGGTTTTTTTGGAATTTTCATACATATCTTCTAGTGGATCTCTATGGTAATGAAACAAATTTGGTGCCATGCCTATCACCACACGTCTCAGTGTTCGATCATAACATAGGGATCCTTATCTTGATCGATCTCTATCGCATGAAATTAATTTGGAATTTCAAACACAATAAATTGGTTTTTATTAAATAATGATCCCAAATTTGGATACCATCAAATATCATCCACTTTCGAAGGTTTGGGAACTAGGATGATAGGATCAACATTAATTGTGGCATACCCAAGGCCCTTCCACTAGGACAAGAATTATCCAAGATGACCTCAGTGTTAGTAAAAAAATCCGATATTCACAGTATTTAGTATGGGGTACATAGAAGATGAGGCTCCCCTGAAACACTTTGATCATCCAGACACAAGTTGTTCTTCCCATGAAACCTATATGGAGGGTGTGTTGGGAGCACGTATAGTAGAATCTAGTGTGTTAGTTACCTATTTTACTACCTTCCACAATATCCCATTGGTAAAGTATTCTCTCCACATCCTAAAATAGTTCAATGATAAATTGATTGGGATTTCCATATAAATTAATAAAATTTTCATTCGAATACATTTTCACATCATTATGAGCCATAAATGGAAAGTAGTTGCTGGCATGGACTCCTGAATCAAGGTAAGGGGTAAAGGGGAAACATGTTAAATATATCTGAATTGTCATTAAAATATATAAGTGGTATATAATTTGAAAATGGTTACCCCAACCACCCTTGTAGCCAAAGTACCATCACACATATATATGTTTTAATAATGCCCCCACGAATTCCCTTCACCATTATCAACCACCTAGCCAAAATGTGTAGTGTAAGGGATGAAGGTAGTGGAGTAATAGTCTCTTAGATGTTTTGTAGTTCCATAATTACCTTGGAAACATGAGAATGAATGTAATATTGTGAAATACAGGTAAAATGGTGGAATGAGGAACTGTCAAATTATGATGATATTCAAAGCATTAACAGTCTTCCTCCTACCATCCATACATAAATTATAATAGTATGCAGAGATGATGTGGATATTGTTCTTATTTCATGTAGCCTAATAGTTAGTATATAGGAGTAATTATTGAAAAAACTAGTTTTATGGGATCTCACTCTACTTGTTTGGATTCCATCATCATGGTACATCCCGTGGAACTAGTGTAGGATTCATTTGATGGGGAGAGTAATCTAATCAGAAATGTTGTAAAGAAACCTTCCAACATTAATTCAAGAGACACAACAAGATTGATTTTGTATCCCCGTAAGTTATATTGATCCACCACAAGAATATCCTAGTACGAAACCTAAATACCCCATGATTATTGGGTTGGATGAGTTCCTCTATAGTTCTCACTCATCCTTGGTTTTAAATCATAAAAAAATATCATTATCCACTCATTGAATAGAATGAGTGAGAGGGTGTGGCAGGTCTCACCAAGAAATTTCTCTAATGTAGTCATAAGGACCCTTGACTGTTTGGATACATTCTCATGTATTTCCTATGCATTAGATACAAAAATAAATTCCTCATACATGATACTCGGAATGGGTATTCCTTGTAGATGGTAAAAATCCCATATACTTATCCATATTACATTGTGTGATAAAAGAAAAGTAATGGTTCTCAAACACCAATGACTAATTAATTCAAGAAACACCATGTACCGTGATTTAATGGAAAATTGGAATACCAAAAATCCTTGGAATAATTTTATAGCCTCCAAATATTCATGAAAGTCAATCCAATCCCAGTGAACCCAAAATTCCCATGACTAGTCATATGAGAAACTCCCTCCAGAGCATAAATCCCAATTAGAGATCCACCCACTTTTGGGAATGCCTCGCGAGGGTTTGAAAAATTATAGATAATATTGAGTGGGTTATTGTATGGATATATCATGGTTCTATTAGTTAATTTTGGTCCACATAGAACCACTCAGAACAAATAAATTTCATTAATATGAGAATGACCTCTCCCCACATCAGGGATGATGTGACATCAAATATCCCCTTCAATATTCTTTACCATGGAATTACATCTCTTATGCACTGTTGTCATGGTGGAAGGTAGTAAAATTTTATCCATGTGGTAAGATCAAAAAATTTATATCATATCCACTAAAAGGGGCATATTTATGTTTGTAGGATTCCACTTCACCTATGAACCATCACATCGAAAATCTCTTGGTTAGGAGGTGTTGGCCACTAGAGCTAGATCACAAAGGCACTAGTACATGAAAAATTGTGTAGTGAATTAATAGTAGACTAAAAATTACATTAATTGATTAATAAGATAATCTCCATTCGAAGAGTAAAAATTACCAATCTTGGATGATGAACCTTATATCACTGATAGGGTGTCTGCAAAGGTATTTCTATGTTGAAAAAAGAGGCGAACAGAGAGTGAGGAGAACTTAGTTTGATGAGATATTTAGTTAATGAAAAATTAGTTGGGACCCCTATTTAATGGTGGGGTCTCATCCTGCGGTTCCACTTACATACCATAAAGTAGTTTATAAAATTACCCCTTTGAATCTCAAAATTTCCTCTTCTTCATCTTGATTGGAGCCCATTCTGATGGGTGGAATTTGTTGGGTCATGAAAATACCAAACTCGAGAAGAAGACTATTATATAAAAATTAGAATTGGGAAATAAATGATATTAGAGAATAATTTGTTGAAAATGTTTAATGGGGAAAGACCTCAAATGATGGATTGATACTGGGAAGCATTAATTTACTCAAAGACTACCACATTGTATGTAATTCTGATATTTTCATTATGTTCCCTATGAAAAAGATAGTTCTTGGGATTTAGCGGTTCCTCTGATAAAAAAAATGAAACCATATTCATTTTTGGTGCTAGATAGGGATTTTTTCTCTCACTAGTTACCATTACTATAATGTAAATCAGTCACAAGTAGAGGTCGTACCCCCAGGGTCTGTGAACGTAACTACATTAGGTTTCTAAGTCGGGTTGTGATTTTCACCCCTATAAATGACCATCCCCATGAATTATAACATTATCAGAATGTGGTCGTGACAACAAAGATTGTATATGAATCCAAATAGTGATTGAGTTCATGAAGAGATTCAACCCCCCCAAATGATCGATCCCCCCTAACAATGACCTCTCCCCACTAATAAATTCATTCATACCCCGTTGAATTCTCCTTTTGATCATATAAAATAATCCTCACCGCCCACCAGGATGACCAACCAAGACTATATATGATGTGTCCACTATTATATATAAATTCTTCAAGGGGTTCATAAAGAAATATTGAATCGAAGAGATACAAAAGAGACTAGAGAAAATGTAATGAAAAAACCAAATCCTCTCCATCAATTCCTAGCAGGTAAAAATAAACCACATAACTGGAAGAAGAAAATTAAAAATCATCCAGTCTTCTATGAACTCAATCCCATTTGTGGATAAATTTATGTGACACATAAATACGGTGGGCCCATTATGGATAAGAACCTCAAAAAGTGAATCACTATACTTGTGGAACTCTACCTCATATAGAAAAATGCTACGATGGAAGAAATCGGCCCCATAAAACAACTTGCAACACGGAAGGAACCTATCCCTACATAGTAACTAGTTATGTGAAAAAACCTAGGTATATGTATCACATATAAAAAAACATGATACACTCACATGAATAACGAAATTATATATAGAGTTAACCCCATCCCACGTATGAACCTGCTACGCAGAATGGTGAAAGCTGGGGAATTATACTATTCACCTCATGTCACTAACTTATGTCATATAACTGGGTCCCATATTTTCCACTTCACAAACAATTATTAAAACATCAGGCGAAGGCCACTCCCAAATCATCCATACATGTATGATTGGATCATCAAGTACACCAGTGTATCCCTTCAAGTCCACATACCATTTGAATGTTGGGAGATGTGTGTAACCCCCACAATAAGGAGGACCCTCATAATGTGCATAAGTCAACAATTCCAGGGAAATTAGGTTTCCTACATTGGGGTTCTCATGTGAACCTCCCCATTCAAATTGTGGAAGGTGAGCATCGTGATTTTCTTTCCCTTTAACATATAATGAGATCCTATTCCGTCAAAAAAAATTTAGGGTATCCTTACTACAGTAAACCCCGTAGCCTTTCCTTCAAGAGGTGGCAATTTTGGTAATCTTTTCCACATCCAAGGCTGTTTCTTGATAGACCACCAAATTGAACTATCCCAATTACCAAAATAAAAGAGTATACATGCACAATCAAGGTCTTCTCCCACTCTGATCATAAATCATCAACACATCTACAAGTATAAAAAGTGGATCATGTAATATATATAACTACTACTTACTATTTTTTTCATTCTAAGCATAAAACACATATGCTTAGAGTTTAGTGGTGATCAGGAAATCCAAACAATTCCAAAGCATCGAATTGGATAATTCTTTGCATAAGCCCCAACCATATGATCTTTATACCTCCCACATGGTGTAAGCCCCAAACCTATAACCTAATCTTTAAATTTATTGTTTATAACGTAGAAGAGAATGATGGGAATCCTTATGAGGTTAAGACACAATTGTTCCACCTTAAATGGGAAGCATCCATGTGTAAGTCTCATCTTTTTGATCTATGTGATCTTTGTTTTCCAACTAACTGGGATACATATGATGTGTTTCTATGGTGAAAACCTAAAACCCAAATTCACCCTAATGTTCTCATGGACATAACATTAGTAGTTCTATATCCACCTGGGAAAACATGTCTCTTCAGATTCTTTTAGGCCCCATTATTGTAAGTCCCATATTATTCTAAACTCAGTACCTATTACCTTATAATTATTTCATTATGAAATTAAACTACATGGTTTGATCCTTGCTACATGGCCTTCAATGCTGATGTGCCCCGATATGAGCAACCATGCTTCGTGGATTAATATTCCTCTCACAAGTATACCAATGACTCCCATCTAATGGGTTCTATCCTAACATATAAAGCAATTCCATATCCTTAGAATATCATAAAATCCCGAGTGCCTCACTATGTGGATTAAAACTAGCATCGTCCTAGAAAACATCCAATGAATCTTTGACCTGTTCTAGAAAAGGGTACCATTGATGGAAACCATAAGATACATACAAATATCATAATTGATGGAGAACCTCAGATACATAAAGATGATTATAGTTCCATGTGTATTAATGATTCATTTTCATCTTAGGGTAATATATAATATACACACTTAGGAACAAACAAATGATTGATAAAATATCTAAAATATATTAAAGAGACCTATAGTAGGAAATAGTTCCCCCAAAATCATATATTGATGCAAAATTCCCATTCTCCCAACCAATAGGAGTTCTTATGTGTCATTGGTCTTGTTCGCAGATGAATTACTGACTCTGGAGAGTAGGTTCATGAGACATAATGGTTATCAGATCCATTTTGTGTTTCCACCTCCCTGAGAAAAACCAGATGGAGACCATGCAATGTCCTTTTACCTAACATCAATGATTGCACACCGTTCGACCCTATGAAGTCAATCATGAGGCATAAATCAAAATTTATATGAAATAACAATTTTTTTAATTTCCTATTATTATGAATGATTTTTTTGCCTCTTTATTTCTATTTTTATGCCTGAATATTAACTAATCAATGTTATTTATGTTTGAGTAAGAAAAAGATAAAATTTTCTCACATTATTCATTTTATGTTTTTCACCTAATAAATTCTGTTCCACTTTATTTTTATATTTTTAGGAATTGTTTGTCATACCTCTTCCGTGTGGCTAAATTGTAATATATTATCACTTAGATCTAAGTGTGTCTAAAGATTATGGATATAAAAAGCTGAAAAGAGTTTAATTTAAAATTAGTATCATTATATTAAACTAAATATAGGTCATATAGGAATTGTTAATGTGAATAATTACCTATGGAGAAGGATAATTACAACATATGAATCAATTAAATTTGCGGGGGGGCACAGTTTTAGTTTAGGGCCTTACATCAAAAACCAATATCTAAGAAAACTATTTGAATCCATGGAGAATGTGTTATAGAATCCTGATGTTTATACTTGAGAGATATAGATTATAATGATATGTTGTGTCACTTCAACCCAAAATTATAATTAGTCTTACGTTAATTTAAGAGATACTAGAGAGAATATCATAGGGATGAACATTATAAACCAAATAGATTCTATGGAATGTTAAATAATTATTTATTCATAAAAAATGATGGATTAATTATTATTTTTTATTGTATAGTAATTTTAATAATATAACTATAAGATGATATTTGATATTATAGACTAAAAAGTATATTTTTTTATATTTTCAATAGAACATTTATGGATAATGTGTGAAACCTCAAAATTTCAAACCAGAACACATTATACAAGATAGGAAATTAAAAGAAATTTAAATAAATATTGAGATCATTAGAATAATTATAATTATATAATTCCCAATAAATTTTAGTTAGCTTAATATAAAAAACATCCTTCATGAGACCTTCAAACAAATTATCCATCTTGTCCCACGTTTTTGTGAACTCCTCCAACATTATTTTCCGAACACTGTCGTCTCTTTTCAAAATACAATCTTTCATATTGTTCCAAAGACTAATATTTATATTTGTCTAAAATAATTGTCCTTAAATTATTCTTTTCAAAATCAACATTACATGTATAAAATCAAGAATAGATCCTCCTATATTTTTTCATCAGAGAAAATTATATGACCCCATGGTTTTTTCCATCCTCCTCAAATTTATTCTATTGTGGGGATGAAAGTTCTTCCTTAGTGAGCCTAACCATATTAGTGATGGTCTAAATTTTAGAAACATCCATGTCCACATAGAGTTTCTTAAACCTAATAAAATTATCCATTATATGAACATCCTACTCAATCTATATAAGATCACCATAATTGGTTAGTTGCACTTTTACCTAAAGTTTCAAACACTTATTTCACATAAAGTAATTATCAATTAGGACACCATCTATTTCCATGGGCAGATTATTTCTGAACAATCATGTATAAATTTTTTAGGTAAATGAGAATTGTCCTCACCCCCATTAGATTTATCCCTCTTTGTAATAATGGAACTCTTTGTATCTTGGTTTCCCTTATTCCCCTTCTTCCCCATTGGACTACGGTAACCTCTCCCATGCCTTCCATATTCACTTTATACAATTAATTTTCCAGATATATAATCACTACATTCCTGCCTAGATATCTCGTTACCTTCATTGAGTTTATCTTGTCATGCTGAATATTAATATTCCTGAATAGAGACTTCCAATTTCAACCCATCAAATAGATTCATAGATTAATATTAAAAATTTCCCTTCAACTACTTTTCCTATTAAATATTATCACCCATCTCATATATACATCTAGTGATATCATAAAATTTACCTTTCATTTCTATAGTCCTTACTCAATTACCACTTTTCTCACAATCTCTTCTGTGTGTCCATTTCCAATGCACACTTCCTCTTCAAATGATGCTGATTTTGGTATGTGGTAGCTTCTATGAAAATAATAAATTTCTATAACTACTTCACTCCCCTATAAACTAGATATTCCATTCACAATCAACCTATGGGTAACCACACCACCTTTCAAATGATATAATACATCAAACACCTTCAGATCATCATTCATGGTTTATTCCTCTTTCTTGATGGTATTTGGATCACTTTTCAAACCATATTGAGATGAAATTACATTGCCAAAAGTATCAGTTTTAATACCAAACAAAACATGTTTATAAATACTAATTAAATCACATCCATATAATATATCATATGTTCATGGCTATCATAATAATCATCATGAAGTGGGATTTGCGTATTAAATCCTCAGACGACTGGTTTTCTTTTACAAAAAAACCAAGGATGATCATTTACTATATTTTAATGGTAGCTTATAATATAATGTTGTTATAGGAATTTGAGGTTTGACCTTTTTCTTCTTATTATGAATATATTCTATTGGATGGGTTTAAATTTAAAGCGTTTTTAGTGCATGTTCCAAAATCATGCTTTGGGGGGGGGGGTCCTTATAAATTATATACACTAAATACTAGTAACTATGAATGGTTTATTATAATTTAAATACATAATGAATAAATCATGAAATATTAAATTATAATTTTAAAATATAGTTACAATAATTTTATTCAAATTCACTCAAGACATGTGGAATCGATGTCCTGATAGAGGGGTAGAAGTCAGTGTAAAGATGTATTCGGTTCCACCAAAATTCATCTATATTTATCATCTCTATATATTGGAATTGGAATCAAGATACATTTATTTATTGAAAACTATAAATATATTATCCTAGTTAATGTTTAAAATAGGAAAAACATATGTGAATTTTTTAGTTCAAGTGTTGGTGTTGATTTATGGATGTAATGATAGTGAAAAATATGGGTTTTTCCAAGATGGAAGAACTAGTTATCACTATATAGTATATTATTGAAAGACTAGTATTGAAATATTTGTGGAATAATAAGGATGTAAACATGGAGGACCTGTGAGAAAGTGATAATTCTATTAAAGACTCATATAAGATATTCTTATGTCGATTTATTTCAGTTGGGCATGATGATAATGCTACATGTATTAACTAAAATTGTGAATTTTGTGGTTTCTTAGTGCATGTATAATTAAGAAGGTGTAGTTAAGATTGGTAAACTAATGTAAAATTATTGTTTCAATTTTATATTTGATTAAATGAAAATGGTAACTTTGGGGGGGGGGAATATACCTTAACATTAATAAGAGGGAAAATATACCTCAGGTTAGAAGATGTAGTGTGGGGGAAAATAATTTTTATGTAATTTTCTGAGGACTGTGATTTTGACATAAATATGAATAATTTGAGGATATTAATCATGAAAAAAACTAATTCATGAAAAATGAGTAGTTTTATACTAGTGTAGGGTTACTAAATGAATAATTTCGTAGATAATGGAACTATGCATAATAAACTAGTATATATATTAGCATCTTAAGTAAAGAAATTATTCAATATGAATTTGACCACCCCTATAATTTAAAATGACATACAAGATATACCACATGTTATTTAAATTATGTAATTTCATAGGGGTTTATGAAATATGTTATATCCCAAAAATAATTTTATAATTATTAATGATCTTTCTTAGTTGTGCATTTTTATATGATTTGAAATATATTATAAAATATGTCATATAAGATAAGAATTAATTTATCCATATGTTATACATTTATAGTAAAAAATAATGAAAAATACACATGAATCTATGTATTCACAGTTTCAATTATTACTTACAATGGATAATTATATCTTTTAATAGTGTTGAAAATAAAATGAAAAAAAATATATAAAATAATAATATAATCAATAGTAAGAGATCACCTATATTATCTTCACCCATGATGATCACCAATATCCAAAAAAAATTTACAATGAGGAAGAACTACCAGAATGGAGAAAGCATATACTATGATGTCAAGGGAAATCAATGAAAATGAGAAGTGTAACTTATGAACTTTGAATGAAATTGATTTTTTAGTAAGGATATATAATGTAATGAAATATATATGATTATAAAAATTTTCATTTTTAATGTTGTCAATGGAAATATATTTGTTGGATATTCATTTATTAATATGGTACACTATTTTTTTGTTTTTTATAGTAAATTCAGAATAATAAAATTCATGAATAATAAAAAATAAAATAGAGTTCAATTAAACCATCCTACATTTTACTGGCTGTATATATCCATTATATTTTAGACTTGACATTTAGGTTTTATCTATTTTAATGTTCATAATGAGGTTCATGAATTTTTGGCACTCATTCGTGGATGATGTTCTGGATTTGTAAAGAAAGGGGGAGTTGCATAGTTAGTGAAACAATAGTTCTAACAATTCCCATCAACTATATATCCCTTCAGGGGAGTCATGAGGCTATCAAACAATTCAACTATGGCCGAACTAATTTGAAAACCCTTCCATTAATATTAGGTACACCACACACCATTTGTGCATGATTATAATGAAAAATTCATGAGAATGTGTTGGGACAGGGTCTTAGAACATTGCAGAGAATATGGTGCATGCATGGTTGTATAATTGGGAACATAGACCATGTGGGGTAATTTTCCTTAGAAAGTGATCCACTCACAGTTCGTACACATTTTGGAAAAAAATTCACCCCTTAAAAGTGTTGAAATTCCATGTTTCCCCTCTTTTATTTTAAAAATAAAATTTATCATGTTCAACATTTTTAATTTTAGTAGCCACATCTAAAATCGTATATATACCATCCTAAAATGATCTCATATATCTCCTTTATACGATTTATAAATCAAACATTATTTTTCAAATTATTTCACTAGTGGTTATTCTCTTAGTCCTATTTCACATTTATTTTTTATTATTTTCCCCTGCTTATTTCCAACCATTTTGAGAGATAATTATCATGGCATTCATAGAGTTTTTCTAGTTTATCATGTTTATAATTATGGATCAAATGAATAAAAAAATTAGAATAATTTATTTCTCTTATGTATGAGGTAGGTGGTCTATTACTTTTCCCAAAAATCCTTATTGTTTATATTTTTCCATCATTTTCCCAAACATTATACTATCCACACATTTCGTTAAATGGAATTCATACAAAATATGATAACTATGTGTCAACATAAAGTGTCATGATTAAATATTTCATTATTTTAGGCTAATCATACCATCCTGAACCACCCCATTTTGGTGGGATAAATTAAATTTGATTAAAATACTATTACTACCTTGTATTTGAACCACCCATTAATGAGGTTTTCATAATTATTTCTAAATAAATGATTAAATGGAATGAATTATAATGAAATTTGAAATGAAATATGTTCCTCACTTGACCCTTACATAACATACATTTTAAATGATTAAATTAATAATATAACTATGAGATGGAATGGATCTGTCACTTAGACTTATTGAATATTTATATATGGAATAATCTAATTTTAAAAATTTAATTGATAAGTGGAATAGACACTAACATGTAACATGACTACTTTTAAAATATTATCTAAGTGATACTTCATATTCGATATAAAAACCCTTGGATATGATCATAGGATTAATGAAATTATATTTTTCTTGATTTTCGTGGAACCAAATCACATTAATGGAATAAAAATTCTAGATATATTCCTTGATTTCATTCTTGTAGTGAATTTGAAGAGATCATAATATGAAAATAAATCCATTCATGTAACCACTAAATGAGATGCAACATAATGTATTGATTAATGTCATAGATTATGAATATTATGTTTTAGTAACAATGATTTAGGTCCATTTGAGGAATATTTGATGTCGTTGGAAAATCAACATGGATTCATATTTATGTTTTTGGTGGACATGGATTATCACAAAGGAATCCAATCAATAATATCATCTAGTCTACCTAAAATACATTCTTAGGTCCCATGTAGTACCCCTCAGTGTGAAATTCCATGGGTATACCCTATTATAATTCCCCAAAAATCTTGACTTAATTTCCTATAACTTGTGGAATCCCATTTTATCATTACATTAAGTTGAATACTAATTCATATAACTTAGTTCATGACCGTATTTATATAAAATTATTCATAGAGATATATGTTTTTAGTCTAAACAAGAATGGGTTTTCTTAGTGTCGATGTAAGTTCAAGAAAAATATGGTTAATTTAATTTTATCATTCATTTAAATAAATTATATAATATTTATATAATTATATGGATTATAAACCATTGGTGGTGTCCTAATAAATCTTATTCACACAATGTTCATGTTGTCGACCGGTACCTAGATATGGATTATGGGTACAGGTAGGGATAAATGGAATCTTCTAGATGTATACCATTGAATTAATTTTTGGGATGGATTCTTAGAATCACTGGATTAGGAATGTTCTCATATTCCCTTATTGAAGTGTTTAAATTTTTGTTATTTTTTTATATATTTATTTTATGCATGGATACTTCTATGTATCCTTACTCGTTTTTGAATAGTTTTATAAAATCATTTTTATATAATACTGTTTGGGTCTGTTTACCGTTTATTATTATAGGGGTGATTTACTTTCACTGCCCTTCTTATATATTCTTGTACGATTAGATTGTATAATGACACCAATTTTAATTTTTATTCATTACCTTTGTGTGATAATATGAAAATTGATATATTTTCCCCATTATACCACTACAGAACCTCACTCTTATCTGAAAACCAATTGTATTTGGGGAGACACTTCTAGAGACTATGTTCCTCCTCGTGTAAAATTAATGACGACTCTATAAGGCCCAATACATCACTATGTAGAATCAATGACTTATTTTTTTAACTTTTCGTACTATTTGGTCTAGTTTAAATTTGACTTGGAATGTTTAAACACTTAGTAAATATCATTGATAGTAATGGGAAACCCAAAAATGGGTGGAAGATCATATTTCTATGAGTGGGATAATTTTTCATGTGGTTTGTTATTATATTTGATTTCTATTTCACCTTGAGTGATTCTTAGTTAATTTGATGGTTACTAAATTATAAAATTTATATCATAGCCTAATAAGAAAGAGAGGACACATCTTCATTAATCATTTCTACTAGATAAGATTCAATGGTCATTTACATGCTTATCTAAATGCTATGAATACATGATTGTCTACCATTTATAATTGAATTTTATCATTACATGATAGATTTCAGTTATAGTTTGGGTATGGGGTTGGATAATTATTGATTCTTCATCATCCTAAATAGTGTTTTCTAATATATCTCTATATTGTTGAGTTATTTATCCATCTAGCAATGTATAAAGAAAATTAAATGGTTTTAAAATTTCTTATTAATTAACATGAAAAGTGAATTTAAAATTATAATTGAAAATACCAGTAAAATAATGTTCCAAATGATACATATAAAAACATTCTAGTTGCTTCATACCAGGGGAATGGATAACCATATAACTATGACCATATATTAATGACTATAAAATTATAGGACAATATTAGAATTGTATTCCTATGAGATTAACCCAACATGTGTGTGTTAATATTTTACGAAGTTGATAAATTATTGGATCAACTAAAACGATATTCCAATTATAATTTCTAAACCATTACCTCTATAAATTTTTAATGGCTTACCGTATATTTTTACATTTAATCACTTGACTTTAATATCATAGGTTGACATTATCTTTTCATTCCATTGTATATTACACCTTGGGGATATGTGTTTTATCCAAATTTAATGGGTTTATAAAGTGTTAGAAACCACTTATACAGTTATTTATATTAATTTATTATAGAATCAAACATAACTGATTGCATCAATATGATAAAATACAAACTGTATATCTAGGTATCTTATCATTATGTATACTCAATTAATTATAATACAAGTGAAAAACTACAAGTGTATTTCTTTTATTTCTTGGGACTGGAATTTTCCTTAACCAAAAAAAACTGGGACAATTTTTGTATAAGTAAAAGATTAAAAGTAAATATTTAGATAACTTTTCATAAATTTTATTGGAAATCATCTAAATAATGTGCTATGTAAAATTTGGAATACGTTTTCCTCTATAATGGGTAATTAAAATTTCATATATCTATGCCTTTTAATATTATAATAATGATGAATTGATGTAACATATTTAATAAAACACCTTAGTGGCATCTTTAGTAGTGATTGTAGTTTAAAAGGTTCTTGTAATGGTTACCTGATAGTTTCTTTGGCTGGGAATGTGAATTTTCTCAATAAGACTCTAATGAATTCTTCTGTTGCATTATTTCTTCTAGTTACTTATGTGGGAAAATTGACCATTTAGGTGTGATCTAGTTGTTATAATTGATGTCTTTTAATGTAAGGGTTTATCAAGTTATCATATCACTCAAGGAAATATTATTTCGACTGGAAATAAGTCAATATTTTATGTATGGGAAGTGACGTACAATGAACTATTTGAGTTGGGATGAAAATATATTTTATATAATGACACCCAATATGGGTTTCTGGTCATGTTGTACGCTGATCCTTTTTAGGACAGATCATCATAGACACCTGATTTTCATAGAACTGACATGCATATGTAATGTTCAGAAGCTTAACTGGTCGTGTGACCTCTCTTTAATTATAGAAATTTGTGGATCATAATGTTTATAGAATTATTAACGCACATGTGGAATAATTACACTCTTGGGTTATCCTTATATAGGCTAACAAATTCTAGAATGTGCTATTTCGTTGTTTAGTTTAATGAAATGGAATTGTATTCTGGTTTATTTGATTCATTATCGAGGCAGTGCATGTTGTTGCATATGGTGATCTCAAGTTAATAAATTTTCAAAATGATCCATGAGTTGTTCAATGACGTGTTTTGATGTCTGAAAAAGCTTTGAACAATGTAATTTTGATAATTTATTAAGCATTACTAGTTCACAGTACCTTGAAAGAATTATTGAGATTTTGGGAGGACTATGTTTATAATAAATCTCTAGACTAGAGTGACCTTGATGGTTAGATATTTTATATGTGTCATTACCCAAATACATTTGTATAAGGATGTGTTGAAACAATATTTAGGATGAATATGTAAATAGAATTGGTTTTTGTAACACTACCAATCAATGTTGGTTTATACATAGTGCCCAATGTTTTTACATGTTTAAATGTTCCTATGGGAGAATGTCACAAATTTTCATATGATTGAAATTGTTCTGGAACTTTTATAAGTGGATTTATTTCCCTACTTTTTTATTTTTAAACCATTTTTAAGTACGATATACTAGTATAGAAACTATGAACCGTGGGGGATGAATCATGGGTCATGGGATAAATTTATATTTTTTGTAACGTGATACCTATGACACTCATATGTTGCATAGAATCATACTGGTCCAGAGAAGAGATTCTTTCACGGTATAAGGATGAAGACAATAGGGGACCATTTGGTATTGGTCTAAAATTATTCTGGTTATCGGTGTCCTAGTATATCAAAGCATCTTGTTTTGAATGTGAAACTATTTTTAGACTAAGGATTTGTTTGGATTGATTCTGGATGTTAGATTTGGTATTGAAGTAAAGAAGTTATTTGGGTGATGTGAAAAGTTAGTTGTGTATTTATTCTTGTAATTTAGCTCAACTGTGAAGAGGATAGTTGAAAATACAACATTTTCAATTCAATAACATTTTTGGTCAAACATCAGTGATTATAACTAAATGATCATGGGTACATTATGGGTATAAGGTAACATTATTGATCCCTTAAGAAGGCATCATATATATATTTATGGACATCCTTTTAAAATGTCATCTAATAGGGGATCAAATGAAACATTAGTAAAATTTTATTTATAGTGAGACGAGGGAACCTTTTTTCATTATGTTAAGAATGAATATCATGTTTTGGGGAATTACCCTATAAAATATACAATTGTAGCACAATAATTGTTTTTTATGGCTGTTAATCTATATTATGATGGTTCTGGTGAGCATTTAAATTCCAAACACATATGTTTCTTCTAGGATTGTATTTTATAATCATGAAACATGCTTAATCAATAAAGGGATTCCTTTTGTGGGAAGGGTATCCTAACCATTTAGTGATGAAGTTCCATCAATATTTTTTAGTAATTTCAATGAAGGGATATCCAAAAGTTGTTCTGTGGTTGTGTTTTCATGATGATATATTTAGTTATTTAGAAACTATGAAAAAGAAATTTTTTTGATTCGATGGAAGTGTATCATGATCTAGTTGAAATCCATTTTCCATAATTTGGATTTGATATAAGTGTATCAAGATTTTATTTACAACCCTTCAAAGGAATACAAATTTACTTATTTCATGAGTGGTTGATGAGGTTATCTAGTAAATAAATTAAATGTCATAAGGTATCTGACCCATGGTTCTATATTGAAAAACAATATGGGAATAAGGGGTGTTAGGAGTTGATTAAATGAACATATATCCTAATTTGATAGATTATGGTTTGGTGATATAGATATACATTAATTATTTGAATTTGATAAGAATGATGTAGTTTTCATTTCTGTGGAACAAGAATTGGATTTTTTGAAAAAACTATAATCTATGGGTTGTGTTGGTTATCCTCGACAATGCATCAATATAATCAATGACCCAGGTATATTATACCCAATACCATTAAATCATATTGATTAAACAATGAGAGAGTTAGTTTTAAATCATGATAGTAAAACATCATTTCTTTTTTGATGAAGGTGATCCTTGGTGGTTTTGTTTGAGGAACAATTTGTGGAAATCTATATAATGTTCACGCTAACCATAGGTTAGTGAATGATAAACCCAGTGTGAGAATGTTCCATGTAATGGTTGGGTGGACTATTGGATGATAATTATCCTCTTTGATGTAGTTGGATAAGTGGAATAATACAATACAAGTTTTCTTAGATCATTCCATATACATGTTTGAATATGAATACGGGGTACTATGTGTGGGAGTTAAGCTTGCGATAGCTAGTGAATATCCAAGTGAAATTATTGGAAATTTACCATTGTTCATGGCATGGAACACGGTCAAAAGTAAAAGGGGACAATTTATATTAGATACATCACTATAAGTTGGTTAAACGATTTAGTGTGTGTGGTCATAGAATTCATTTGGTGCATTGGTCTAAGGGTGTTGAGATCTGATTTCGGAAGTAATGGTTGGAGGAAATGTGTGTTTTATGAAATAGTTGGCCAAAGGCGATTCAAGTTCAGTTCTATTTGAATGTTTTATGTATTCCATGAGTAACCATTTATTTCATTCCATTTGGGTAGGGAATGTTTTTTTCAAGGGTTTTCTGAGGTTTTTCTAGGAAAATCATCGATGACTATGTTATGTGTGTTCAATTGGAATTCATTGGTCTCGATCAAATTGATGACAAAAGGTAGTTTTATAATGTGTGATTGTGTCTAATGAGTTGTTAATTATTTTAAGTTCATTTTTAGGAATATATGAGAATGAATTAAAAGTAAATTATAATAGTTGGAGTACTATGTCTCTGAATCACCTATAAAAGATTAGAAAATATATTTGGTATCCTGATATGTCATGTGAGGAAAGGGGAAATGAATTGATTGTGTATCAGGTTATATAGGCTCATGTAAGAACCACCCTTGTGTATTATTTTTGATTAAGTTAATTTGATTTGTCATTCATTGTTTCAACAATGTATCTCCAATTTGGTATATGAAAGTATGTTTCATATTTAGAAATATGAGGTGACCATTCATATGTTGATATAATACTGGATTATGTGAGGTTTTTTATTTGGATGAACAACTTGGATTATTAAGGAGGAGAATATCTATGGTTGGGAGGATGTAATATATTATTTTTTCTTGAGGGTTGGATCCATTAAATTTCAGTCTTATAATCACTTTTTACCAAAATTAATGTGCAAAAATAGGATCGAGATATTTCTATATTGGTTCTGGAAAAATGTCCTAGTTTTTGATGGAAAGGGGGTAGTCATGGGTTATCATACTTTTAGTGATATCCATGCACCAAAAAATTTTATCTTAATAGGGAATTTACATATGTAGTCAAATAAATCAACTAAGGATAAATGAGTATGAAAAATAATTAATTAACTACAATTGAAACACTTATGGTTTGTGCATCATAAGAACAAACCATGGTCCTAGCAGTACATGGTGCATGGCTACGCATAATATCATGCATATAGTGTGCACACCATTATTATAACTATATGTGTGGAAAATTTGATGCTCTACCCCCATATGTTTTTTCCATTCATGGTTTTAATGTGGTTTGGAAAACCATGTATCCAAATTGCATTCCACTTAAAAAATTAGTGAAATTAACCATTTTCTTTTATCTTCATTTATATGTTAATTTTTCCCTCTTTCCTCATTTATATAGATGTGTCCATGAATGAGAGTTTTCTTAATCCATCATTCTATGAATTAAGGGATATCCCTCATATAAAATCCAAATAAACTATCATAAAAAACATTATATCTCCCTTGATTATTCTCTTAGACATCCAACCTATTTTGTATGTTTTCTTCTCTAATTTCCGTGTTACTATTTTTGAAACTAATATGCCCTATTTTTAGGGAATTGTTTAGATTGGAATTTTTATTCCTTTATTATTGAAAAAAATATGATATTATAAAATAGAACCTTTATAAGTTCATTTGTAGGTGGTTTATAACTTTTATGAAAATTTATAATTTTTTATATTGTGTTTCATTGTTCCGCATACCAAAAAATCCATGAATTTCATCTAAATTTAATATTCCATAAATATATTAACTACTAGCCGATCATGAATTTATATTGGCCTTTTATAAATGGCTTTATTTTAATGTCCTCCAACTAAACCACCCCCTTTTGTTGGGTTTTACTAAATGCTAATCGACTATTATTATTTACCTTTGTTTTGAATGTCCTTTTGAGGTTTAATTCTTTTCATCTTCCGAAAAAATATTAAATTGAATTAGTTAGAATAAAATTTGGTATGAATTATATACCTCACTTGTCCCATTAATCATTTGTATATGAATTGAATAAATTAATAATTGAATTTTGAAATTTCATTGATTCATATTTTAGCCTTCTTGATTATTCATATGTGGAATGAAATAATTTTAACAAATGAATTTATAACTGGCATGGAAATTAGCATTCTAGTGGATTAAATTTTATATCTTGACTTGACTGATACATGGGTTCTGCATAATAATGACTTTTATGGGAACAGAAGATTAATGTAATTTTATAATGATTGATTGTTTATGGACCTAGATAACAATAAATGCGTCGACTTCCTCAAGTGATACTTGAATTCCCTACATTGAATTACCTGGATGGGATCATTCGATACCAGGTGATTCATTGATGCAAACAAAATTTAAGATATAAATCATGGGGTTGATCAATCCCTTAGAATGAGAATTATTTGTAATTGTATTGGAGACTCTACATCAATTACAGAAAAATTGAATTCCTTGGATGATCTCCTTGGACTCCAACTAATATAATAGACCACCTCGGATTATATCCTTGGTTTCCAGTCAAGAATATAATTGAGTCTACTTAATAA
This sequence comes from Viscum album, assembly GCA_963277665.1. Taxonomy (NCBI): domain Eukaryota; kingdom Viridiplantae; phylum Streptophyta; class Magnoliopsida; order Santalales; family Viscaceae; genus Viscum; species Viscum album. The sequence goes on along the minus strand of OY728153.1, from coordinate 1,309,137,854 downwards.
TTATTCATATGGCTCATGTAGAACCTTGTAGGGGGAAATTCTAGGGGTATACTTCTTCACATTACCTTTTATTACTCTGTATTAGTGTCATGTACTATGTGGAACACCATTTTAATATCTTGGTCTATGGATCCATTCGTTATATTCATCACATGTCAACCTTATTTATGTAATTAAAAAAATAACAGAATTTATTCATAAGATGAAATAGATAGGTTCAGAAAGGTGTCTATGAGGATCTAATCCAAATGTGGTTTATTTACATTGTTGTAATGCATTTTCTATACCAGAAAATAGATCGTTTTATATTCCTAGATTGGATAATATTAGAATTTATTCATGGTGGTCAATTTTTTTTAACTCACACCCTTTTTAGTCTTACAATTATTACCTAGATATACTTCATGGATGTATGTATGGATAATGGGAAACAAACAGATATTGATGTTTGACTTCATTAATTGTATGTATGCTATATTTATTGGATTAAACAAATGATTAAGATGCATGTAATGATTTTCCTTAGTATTTTTTTATAATTTTAAAACATACATTACTAATAACGTGTATTATTTTTCCATTTTAGATAGAATCATAATATCTTTTCAATAAGATACTATTTGTGTCTATTTTTCATATATTATTATTTTGATTATTAACATTTGTTTCCCTATTTATATATTATCCCACTCATTCAATGTATGATATTTGAGTCAATTATAATTATTCATTACTAAAATTTCTACAACAATATATATGGTATAGTCTCCCCAACATACAATCATAGACCCATTTTACGCGTTGGATGCCTCTTGCATATCGCGAGCTCCACATGAGGCCATACTGCACGTGTAGTCGGGTCACTTATGAGTTATCTAGGCCAGAGTTGTTTGGATATTATTATTATTATATATATATATAATAAATATTATATAATTTTTTTATATATTTTGATAATTTTTTATATGAAATTAATATTAATATACAATTAAAATTAAAATATAGAAATATAAAAAATTAATTGTAATCATAATAATTTTTATATAAATGTATGGTTTCTTATAGAATAATTTTTAAGTAGGTTTTTTTATATTTTATCAAATTAAATAAATTGGAACAGTTTTTTACTATTATATTTACATTCTTCAAATTGGTTATTGATAAGAAATAATATAAAAATAGCTTAATGTTTAAAATAGTAATCATTCAATAAAAGTAGTTTTTTATATTATGTATTTTCAGATATAATTAAATTTTATAATTTATAATGTAAATTAGAAAAAAAATAAAATAATTTTATAATATTAAATTTCAATATTAAATTTATAAAAAATATATTTTTTTCTCGTATTGTCAGTTTTTACGTAAATTGTGAAAATTTAATTTTTTTTGTACAGAAAAAGTTTCTTTCATTATATTAGAGAGAAATTGATGTTCGTGAATCATTTATAGTCGATAAAATTAGAGATTAATGTGTAATAAAATAGTATTTAACTATAATTAAATATTATATAACATTTTATGGACAGAAGTTATATTTTCCAACAAATGAAACCATTTTTTTTATTTTAATTGAATGTTATTTAAGTAAGATTATTTTTTTCACACAATTTTAAAGATAAATAAATTTTAATATTTTATAATAAAATAATCTATCTCATGAAAATAATATAAATGGGTAATATTATAAACAAAAAAAATTTACGGTTAAAAAACCATTTTCATGAAAAAGGATGTTGTACGTTTCGTGGTCTAAAAAGAAAATTATTTTTTATTCTATTTTAAAAATTGAATAATGTTAAATAACTATAGAATTTATAGTAAGTTTAATTAAATTAGTTAATATGGATTTTATAATTTATTGAAAATAATTATGTTATTCGTGTAATTTTTTTATAACTGTAAACTAGTTATTTTTAAATAATTATAGTTTTCAAAATATTCTAGATTTTTAAACGATATTTGTATACATTTTATATAAATAAACTAATATAAATTTAATAAATATATGAAAATTAAATTACTTTTATTTAACTGATAATTAATGAATAACATATTATGGACATATAAGAATGAAATGGTCATCATTTTCTGAAAAACTTTTTCTACACATTATATGTTTTAATTTAAGAGTAAAATTTATAAAATTTATAAATTCAAGTCAGTTAAATTAAACCCAAATTTTTATCCATCATTTAAAAATTTCATATGAACATTCATCTTATATTTTAATAGATAAAATATTAATGAAGATTAATATTTTCATCATGATTAATATGCATTAAATTTGGAAATCTAATCTGGCCGAAATTTTACTAAATAAAACTGACACGAAAACATTTACAATATCTTCCTTAAACATGAAATTAATACATTCAAATATAAATAAAAACTCCTCCTAATTCACATATCTCACGAGACCCTCCTAACCCCCATGTGATACTATTCATACCCCTTTCCTACCATTTGTTTCCATTGATGGTCCATGATTTGTCAATTACAAATGGATCACAATCCATATCATTCTCTTATTACACTCTACCCGAATGGAATTCATCATGAATTTCCCATCCATTTACATCCATAAATACCTCTGAAGGATTTCCTAAGGTTCTGATATATCACCCCAACATTAACTAAGCTACTTAATAATGTACGAGATTTTACCCATCCACTTTTATATTCATGAAAATTAATTGTTATATGAAATTTTATGTCTAGATTATTATTATTTAATATGTTCCTAAAAATCATTTAAAATATAATGGTTTTACTATTGATGAGATATTACCATTCTCTCTCATTAAACCCACTCAATAGCCCCTTTTTATAGCCTTCATTATCACTCCATGAATTTCCATGTGATATTTTCATGTTAATCTTTTGATATCTAGTTGATTACTCTTCTATTTGATTATAATCAATCATTTACTATATATATGATTCCCTATTTAATAGACAATACACATCATTCTAATGAAACCCATTCTATTATTATTTTAAATTGCCACATTTCAACCAAAATTATTAGAATTTTCATGAAATATTTTTATATTACAATCCTTTTAATTTTTATGAGATTATTACTCCACATGTCTATTATCTTTACATTAATGTCGAATTTATTCTTTATTAATTAGAGACAGAAGATCTCTATAATTCCACTAATTCCATAATCTATATTTGATTATATTCATTCGACAGAAATCGTTTCTTTATTTTCAAGGATATATAATCACATTTTGAATAGAGATCTCTAATATTATCAAATGGTGTTTATATAGATGTACCACTCATTTATTGACTTGGGTATTTCATGGACAGAATCTAAAATATATACTCCTTTGTAAAATGACATGTTCATAAAATATTTGACTGATGTGGTACACATAATGCCAGGAATATGAGTCCAATGCATTTGTGAAATAATTAATCTCTTGAGGTTACATTTTTATGATACCATTTCTACATGTCTCGTAAATATTTAATAATAACTTGTTAAAAAACTAATGTAATTTTAATGTAGTTCATTGATAGATCTTGAATTAATTTAGTGATGAATTAATCTCTTGAGAGGACATGTTCAAGATACCTCGACCACATTTCATGGTAATGTTTTTTGATACCTTGGTGAACAACCATAGTATTGTGAGATAATAAAATTATAGTGATGAAATTTAGTTATATATATATATATGAATGTATTAGGTTTATTTTTTATACTAATTTTTAAATTATTTGTTTTGTACTTATGATTGTGTTATATATCATGTAGATAATATCAAGTTATTATGTTCATATTGTTATGTTATACCCCATGGAATACACATGATATGTTCTAATTTCAATGTTTTATCAGCAACTAAGCATATGAGCACACACATTTCTTATTATTTCATTTCCATAGTTTATAAATATAATTAATATGATTCATTTATCCAAAACTATATCAATTTCAGATGAATTATGGGAGAAATATAATGATTGTTATTAAATAAGAAGCCAAAAATATATTGGGAAAATTTATATTAGTTGGAAAACAAATAGTTTTTGTTAGTTAAATAATTTCATAACATTACAAAAGTTAAACAGAAAAATTTATTTGTAAATTATATAATTCATTATTTCATATACATGTCTTGTAAATATAAGGCAGTCTTTTATAAAGGGTTCATAGATGGTATTAGAGTATTTTTTAGATATATTTATGGGATAAGATGTTGGTTTAAAATAACCAATGGTCTCATAAGTAATATTTGAACAAATTTATAAGATATGGAAAACCATTTAGTATCAATAATGTAATGTTGAATATTTTTGGGATTATGACATGGGAACATTAGTTTTTAATATGGGTATATGTATATGGGTTGTTTCTAAATATTAGATGAAGTCATAGCGTTCAGGAATGCATTGAATATGTGGATCTCTAATAAATTATATCTTTTTCTAGATGAATTCATGTATACGAGGTTGTGGCATAGAAGAACATAGGGAAAATGACCCTGAAGGAGGATGGTTGAGCCTTAAATCAATCATTTAATTTGTGAACGATGAGGGGGCCTAATATTATAAACATCTATTGAAGCTATATATAGATATGATTGGGTTAATCGTACACTATTTATATTTCATTATGGAGGATTTAACATATAAAAAATTAAGTATTGAAAATGAAAAAACCAACCTCAAGTAAGATAGATTGAATATAGATTGATTATGGTTGAACTAAATGAAACTATAATAATTTCAAAGCATAATTAATTTTTCTAATAAACTTGTTATAATTAAAATGTTATTCTCGAGACTCACATTAACAAATTTTGGTTTTTTTAATAGTTATAGCATGAAGGAACCATGTAAATGATGAGTATGATAAGAATTGTGATGATTTTATTAATGATAAACCAAATGAGATAACAACTAAAGGGAAATATCTTGTGATTAAGACAAACCTATAATAAATAATTATGATTGAAAATTTTAACTTAGTCTAATTCCCTAAAAAACAAATGATGTTATTGATGGTGTCTCACAGATGTTAGGGTGATAAAGATTACGAGGGATTAAATATTAAACTTCATTCTTATAAAAAATGTGGTACGAATCACCAAGGATAATATCATAATGAAATTGGGAGAGGTCATATTTTTTTTAAAATGAGGGAATCAAGAAACTAACTTCAAACACTGTTAGATATAATTATTTTTTCTGTGAATAAATTAAACTTCCATGATAACTTATGTTACAGGTGACACTGAGTGTTTAAAAACTATGATATAAAATTATTATTATTTTTTTAACTATTGTATCCTAAAAAGAACATGATAGAATAGATACGAATAAAAAATATCAAAAATAATTATAATGGTTTTAGGTAATGAAAATATAACTATAACGTAGTAATTTATTGTTAGTAATGTCATTAAATTGTTTAAAAATAATAATTTTCAAAAAATATATTTCTATTTTTTAGTGGACAAAGAAATTTTAAATTTGAAATATTTAGGAAATATTTATTGAAAAATAATGTTCATTTTTGACTCAAAATTTTAAAAATGTATTTGTTTATTTTTTAGATATATTGATAAGAAGCTAATTGATTTAATCAATATTTAAAAATAACTATTTATATTACAAAGTGACTTTTCATTTAAATTATTTAAAAATAACCATCATATTTAAATAAAATTTAAAAGTAAAATTATTTTAATTATGTTTTCATTAATCCAATTTCAGTCATTTTAATAAATTTCATATTAGAATTCTGATATTAAATATTTATATACTTCTGAATCATTTCTCATTGAAAAATCACTTTTTATTGCATCCCAAGGCTTAATTTTAAAATAAAATTTCCCACTTAAATGACTAGAATTTTAAACCACCTGTTTATTACCTGGAATCATAATAATTAATATCATATATCATGTTCATCTTAATTATTTTCTAAGTTAATTGTTAAAGTAGAAACAATTTACTACTATTGTTAGGGTTCTAATAGGTTTAACGTGGGTTAAACATAAGATTAATATGTAAATTTATATATAAACATGAAATCACACTTATTATATGGATATTTTTCGTTATTATCATATATATGGTTTTATAATTATCTTTTTTGGATATATTTTCATGTCAAAAACATGGGATCACCTTTTCATTTTGATAAATTCCATGTGTACCAAATCCCCCTGTAGAAGGGAACGTACTATCCAATCTTCATCCAAGATATAAAACCTCTTTGTTCAGATAATCCCTTAATATATATAATATATTATTTCATAATATCATCATAGATTAATTTTTTTTATTAGTAAGACAACTTCGGATGGAATTTACAACAATCATAAAATGTTATCTATAGAAGATGTATCATTCTCATCTAAGAGTGTCTATTTTATAGATTATGATACATAATTAAAATAAACTAAAATATGATATAATATAACGAGTATAAACCATATACCAATATTTTATTATCATAATGTCATTCCCTACTTTAACCGTCTCTTCCATCAAATGGGAAATGAAACAGTTGATAACGTGTACAATAGACTACAACGTTGCGAATCGAGGTAATTAATTTTACATAACCATATCATTCCATTGTATATAATTATGTATATAATATATTCTGATTATATATATTACATAATCCGACCTTTGAATTATAATATCACTTATGCCATCTTACTTTCTATTCTTTGGGAATATGATAACATCACTAGTTTGTATAAGAATCTAATACCATGCAAAATGATATGATTCATTCTTTACTTATACATTACATAGAAGGTAATAATAATAATTTTAACAAAAATATGTTATATATATGAAATAAAAATTGTTATGTTAATTTTATATATTATTTAATTCTATTTTTATACATCCTTTGTGAAAGTGGAAACAACGTTCTTACATATGTATGTCCTACCGTCTCTATCCCAGTATTAAAAAAGATTCTATATCTAAAATTAATAAAATATCATAAATAAAATAATAATTATTATATATAAAATTTATATCATTTTTATCATAATTTAGATGATCTAGGAATGATCAAAATTAAAGGAAATAAAATACAAAATAAAAAATATCCATGAAAGAAACAATCATTACCCAAAAGGGGATTTTAAAAAGAACTTTCTTAAAAGTGAGATAAAAGGTCATAAGTAAATAATATATGAAATTATTAATATGATTATTATTAAATAATATATATAATAAAATTATATTAATTATACATGATATTCTAACATGTATGAGGGAAGTCTAGATATAAGGTATTGTTTTTTTGTCTCACATTCATTTCTGTGCACTTATGACATATAAAACACTTGACTTTTTTTTTGGTATATATATACCAATTAATTAATTTTATGATTATTATCATTAAATTATTTGATTTTAATATCCATATAATGTTATTTTATTTCATGGATACTAAAATCCTAAGGATTCTAAGGTGGCAACATGTTTTATGTTTCAATCTCACTCTTTATTGGGATTACTCATTATTATGTTACGGATGATGAAATATTATGATATATCTCTCATTACAAACATGAATATTATTATCCTATTTTTAATCCATTAACGTACATTTTTTCCATTCACATTACTCTCTTTATGTAATGAATATTCCAAATGAATGTTTCTAAGGAAAACGTTAATTTATTTCTATCATCGGTCAAAACTTGTTTTTCTTCGAGGACCATGTTTTCGAAAATTGTTTTAAACAAATAGTATATTGTAATTATTGGTATTTTAATTTAAATTTCACCAATATTTAAAATTTTATATAATTCATTAAAATAAATATTCTTTAATATTCATCAAAGACAACAACTATTGGGCTTAATTATTATTTTTGGGGATATACTCTTACTTTGCTGTCCTTATTTGTTCATTGGATGGTTTGTGGTTATTATTATGATGCGAAGATTTTTTTGAAGCTTATTACTTTCAATGGGTTATTATTTGATGAATTTATGAAATATTTGGGAATCTTGTCTCTTTCCATTATGTTATGAAATGTCGAAATATTTATTTAACCCATTTCATTTGTCATGGTATTTGATATGATGAATGATTTATGATATTTTAGAAGAAAAATATATGGATTACTTAATGGGTCGGGCCTATATATAGCATTGATGCATTGGGTAGTGATTTTTCTCGTATGATATAATGATTGGAAATAAGTAGATATGTTTGATCAACTATGAGAAATAAGACGATGTGATTGATCCACTATGAGAATCGGGTTACAATGCCTGATCCGTTATGTAATGGAAAATGGGAGATGATTCCTTATCCTCTAGGATTTTATGTTATTAAATGTTAACCATGACATACATATCGGTTTTTATACTTATGATTAGGTCATTTTTATATTTCCTAAACTTATTGGCCATGATTTATTTATGATGTTTTTAACTTTAATGGTTCATGTCCATTTATAAGATGATGATTTAATCCATGGATCAAGCATAAAGTCTATGATATATTATGGGAAAAATTATTATTTTTATATATAATCTCATAACCTTTTATATATCATAGGATTTCATATGATCATCTATTGATAACCTCAATGTCTAAATTTACCAATCAACTATCCTCACCCCTTATTATGTTTATTTTCAAAGGTTTATGATGAAATGTTTGGGTAGGGTATGTCTATCTAGAGAAAAAAATGATATGATCATTTTTTGTGATATAGAAATTATTTCAATGTAATAAGTATACTGTGTAACTAGACTCCAATTACAGTAATGAATTATGATAAATGGGCATGCATTTATGAAATGTATTAAATATTCATATATTGCGATTATATATTTATGTATGAAGTGGAACGGTTTTTGTAGTTACTATAAAAAAACATTTTCAGTTATGATTTAAAAACTTGGATGAGAATACATTAGCGAGATACTTAGGGATATGTCTAAGGATAATTCTATGGATAAGTCATTGAACTGGAAAATGTCTTGTAATTTTTGTGAAATATATATAAAGTGGTAAATAAGAAATTGTATCATTATCTGGATACTACTAGTAATTTTTTAATTATGAATAGTTGTATATTTGGGTAAAAAACTTGAAATGATCACATTGAGTAGACTCGATCTTCCCTAGGTTCATGGAAACAATCCTTATTGAAAACATGGTTTGAAATGTCCATGGGATATTATCTAGATGATCTCAAACTATTTAAAAAATATCATAAAATATATGAATAGATTTCCATGAATGAACTAGCTTGAACTAAAGGTTTCATAGATTAAAAGTAAGGGTTCATTATTTAATACAAACAATATATGGTTTCTATTTATTGACTACTTGTTTTCCTAATCTAATCACTATTTCTCAGATAATGTTTTTTGGTTTAGTAAATCAATAAAACCAAGACGAACCATTCTAATTCTAAATGTGAGGAAAATGCTATGATTTTACACTTAATCATCCAAATTTTATTATAAAAATAGTAATAAATATGTTTCCTTTTGACCACAAATCAATATTAATCTATAAATAATGACAAACAGACGAACATTAATTGGAGAGAATAATGTTCAGTTAATCCATACAAAATAAACCATCCACCTTATTTTAGTTTTTAAAAATATATATTGTATTCTAAAAAATGGATCAGTAACATTGAAAAAATCTTCCATTATTTGATGTTTGGTGCATGAAATTTCAACTTTGTATGTTTATTTTTTTTAAGGTGAAGAATATTAGTAGTGGAAACTTATCATAATCATTATAGAATATGAATAAATTGACTCTATAGAGTATTATGAGTTTAAAAGCATATGTTTTTTGAAGTAATTTCCTCATATTTTTCATAAAATTTTATAGAAATAATTCATTAGATAATGTAGAAGGAAGATGAATTTTTTAGTACTTATGATGAAAATTTTAGAATTTTCACAAGGTAAAATTATGATTTTATCAATTATCCTGAATGAAATTTTTATCTATTACATAGTTTTTCAAAATAAGTTATCTATAAAAAATTATCAAAAATATTATTTAGAATATATTATGAAATATTTTGGTGTGTACACATGGTTTAAATGGTAATTGGATCTTCCAACAATACCCATGGAATTGATATGAAAAGGATGATTGGGTATCATGAAATAAAAACTAAATCACATGGTGGTAGAAACATTCCAACCGTATACATACAATAAATGTTGAAAGAATCATTTTGGGAAAGATATAAATGGAACATGGGGATGACTTAAATCTTGATAGGTGGTTCATAATACCCATGAATGTTTAATATAAAGAAATGGTATGGGTACCATAGTGGAAAAAATAAATCACGAACAAACTCATCACCCTTTCTATAATGCATGAAATGAAATTATTATGTGTATTATGATAAATAATGATCAAATTTAAAGAAAATTATTATGATCAACATAAGAAATTATAAATCTCTCATAATCATTATTTCTGATGAGGTTTTCATTAAAAAATTCAGAAAAGGTATAATTATTATCCACTCTAGATCTTCTAATGTAATTTTTTACTACGGATCTGAGTTGTAATTAATGTTTGAGGAATTTCATTCTGTTTTATAATACCGAACCAAATATTATACATTTGGTTAACAGTGAAAAAAATTAACTATACAATGATTTCATATTTTGTCTATGATTCTTTCATGATTAAATTTTTTGGGTAATTGACTATACAAAACCTTATTGTTCTCTATATTTATAATTATGATTTTAGATTATAAATGGAATATATTTAGCTACATAATTCCCACATTAATTTCCATTGAAGGGAAATAAAATGTGATATTACAAACTAGAGTATGATTGCATATTGTTGTGATGATAGATATTAAAAAATGATGGTGATCACATCCAATGTATGAGTCTTTATTTATATTAAAAAGTGATTTTATCTTATACTGTTTGTGAAAAAATCAACATTGACGATATTCCTATTTTGTGGGGTTTTTTTATCTTTTAAGATTATTTTCATAGTCTTCCATTGAAATAAGAATGTGAGATCTCAATATAACTCATACCATCCTCCACAACTATTTCTAATAATTTTTATATAATGCCAACAATTGAGTCTTGAAAATTGAAGAAGTAATGTCAGGATAAACATGATAAGGGATTAATTTTGCAAACTGTGCCACATTGGGTTTTACCAAGTAAATCTTTTAAGATGAATGATGTATGAATATGAATCTATATTGATTATATGGATATGAATATGATTTTGATCTAGAAAATTTATCACATACCCCATAGTGATGACTTATTTTACCAACTATACAGTGATTAATAGTTCACCAATATTGGTCTTCATTAGGGATATCATAAACTAAGTTTCAAGAAGATGAATATACCAATGAAATTATTCTCTAGAAGGTATACACACTTTAAATATATATTTCTTCCGTTTGGGCTTACTCATTCCCCTGTTATATTCATATATTTAACAAATGGTGTCTATAGATTATCACGATAAGTCTATTTTAGTATTCATAGAGGATTTTACAATATGTTTTATACATATAGAAGAAAATTAAAATCACATAATAATTATACATAATAACCCAAGGAGTGATAATTTTTTTGAAAAATTTAATATATTTGAATTTCTAAAAAATGGTTTCATTTCATTGTCATATAATATCAAGTAAGGGTATATCTGTTGATCCATCAAGGACACGTGATATTTCAAGTCATCCTAGACCAACCATGGTAATAGATATCAAATGTTTTAATGGTATAAATGTATATTATCAATGATTATTGAATTATATATCATAAAACTGTATTACGATCACAATTTAATCTTATTAGGGAGGAAGTTTATTTGCATAGATGAATTTAATGAAAATTTGAAGGAACTAAATAGAATGTTTGTAATCACAGTATTGCATACATAACACTACATTGGATAAGGATTTGTAATAATTAGTGATGTATCCATGAATGGTTTGGGATGATTTGTCATGAATAATTACATGGTTAGAAGTTATACATTATGAAAATTTAAGGATCATGAAATATATTATCCAACTTATGATTTTGAATTATGTGTTCTAATTTTTTCATTAAAGATATAGATTCATTTTAATTATAGGAGAAAGTGTGGTATATATAGTCATGAAAACATTATATTGATTCACGTAAAATAATTTGACCATTTCATAGAAGGTGGTTATAACTGACTAAATATTATGACTTCTCTATACACTAACACCGTATTAAATTAGACATGGTGGCCAATGCATTGAGTCAAAATGATTGTGCCTTATTATCCACCATTGTGGTCCTAAGGAACCAATATTTATGTACAATCAATGGATGGATCTAGAAATTATAAATGAAGGGGATGAATCATATTTTTCTGAAATGAGTATTCAACCAAATATACATTTGAATATTAATAGAGCCATTGGAATAGGATGTAGTGCTATTGAAGAAGGTGATAAATTTTGATGAGTTTTACATAGATTTGAATAAATTGATTAGGTTTAAGAACTATGAATGTGTTCCATCCATATCTTATTTGATGACGGAGCTATTAGAAGAGGCTTATGGTTTTTCCTTATTTATTTATCAATGAATTAGAAAGATGTCTAGAGATTTGAAAAAATATTTTTTTTGGTATGACTTGATGACAAATATCGTAGAATCTCAATCTTACTTCTTAGAATTCTAGTATGTTGTGGCTAAGATATAATTGTATTAGGGGATTTTACTACCAATACACATAGAAATATTGAAATCAGAAAACATCACATTGGAATTTTTAATATGACTCCCCTAAATATCTAAAGGGAATAATTTCAAATAGATTATAGTTGATCCCCTTAAAAAGTATTTTCACTTCATCACTATCATGGATGATTTCTATGGGGATCAATTTCAATGATATAAATTATAAAAGTTGTAATGTTGTATGTATTACCACAATAAATTAGCTCTTTTATTTATTTTAGGTTTAAATAAATTCTCTAGTGAAGTATTAAGAAGACTCTGGAGGTGGATTTGTGTTTCAACACTGCAAATCAGCCTTAGAGAAAATGTTATATTGAGATAAAAACTTGACTAGAGAATATAAGATGGTATCCTATTTCGGATTTGATATTTTGATGATATCAACACTATCCTCTAGTTTATTTATCAAAAAAAATATCTTTCACTTGAGTATTCAGATGGATTCATATGAAGAATTATTTTGAAGGATGTGTTGATCTCAAATATATTGGGACAAATATGAATAATTAAAGCTATTGGGACTAGAGATAGTTGTGGAAATGGTAAATAAGGTAATAGTCATTAAACAACACATATGGGTTAAAAAACGTCTGTCGGGATGTTGTGTTCATAATAACAAGCACAATTTGGAATTTGAATATGGTGATAGCATGATTCTAATAATTTATCCATCGAAGATTTTATTGATATTTTGAGATAAGGTTAAATTAATTCCAAGTTATATCGTTACATTTTAAATTATTGATCATATAAATAATTTATCTTAATGATTTGTACTTATTCCAAACCACTCTCAGTTCATCGTGTGTTCTATGTATCTATCCTGAGGATGTACATAACTGATCCCTCTCATGTACAAACTGAATGGTCGTATTATAGGGTTATGATATTTTTTTATGAGGAACTACCGTTAAAGATTATTGAATTTTAAGAGAATGTTAAATAAATCAAGAAAACTCATATGGCCAAGGTTTTTTTATTGAATCCACTAATTTGAAGGTGATACTTTGGAACATGAGAATATAATGTGGTATAATTACCCCCATTTATTTTTATTGGGGTGAATAATTACTAGTGGAAATCCATAATAATAGGGTATAATGAAACACCTTATGTTTTCGATAAATTTTTTTGAAATTAATTTAATTTGTTTAATATATTTCATTACAAACAACTATGAGTATTAAAAATCTATGATATAATATTTCTATTTTTATTTATAGTAACACCCCATTATTTTATGGTACTTATCTTTTTAAAATTACCCTCTTCGATATCATTCTTTGGACGCAGCACCGTCCTTAAAAGAAATCATGATATACTATTAGATATTAACCTGACCGTTGAATTTGAAATGTGACCACTAGGAATCATAATATTTCCATTAGAATAATAAATTCATCCATGAAAATAAAAATAAAATTTAGGAATATCATATAAAAAATATAATTAATTTATATAATTGAGTAATTAAATAAATGTTTCAAAAATGGAAAATTATGGGTTTGTATATTTGTGTAACAATTTTTTTTAAATTCTATATTTAATATAAAGATTTAAATTTAAATTAATTTTAATAAAATATATCCATAAATTAATATTTTGTATCATTATAATTATAATTTCATTTTATGAGACATAATTAATTTTTCATTGTTTTAGAAAGTTGGTTTTAATATTAAACTTTGTATTTTTGAATAAATGATTATATTATTTAAAAAATTATTTTTCTCATATTTGGAAGATTATATTCATAATATGGGGTCCATTTTTGAGATCATCATGTCAACGATGGTTAGGGTAAATATTTTGGTTTTTTATGAAATAGTTGAATTTTTGATGAAAATATAAATACAATATTTTATTGTATTTAACATTATAATGTAAATAGATGAATTATAATATCATTAATGTTATAATAAATTATTATTTATATCTCAAATTCACTTTATATTTTACTTATTCACAGGAATTAATAATATTTATAGTCTTCAGTAATAAATAATAAATGATTGAATAAAAAAACACCCCTCCCCCCCCCCCCCCCCCGTATAAAAACTGTCCCACTCCAACCCTAGTCGACACACCTTAAAAGCCTTTAATATTGTATATGTTCTACCCAATTAAAATCCCAAGACTCTTCCCCCATCCATTACCATATTATAATACCAAAAGTCACAATCCAAGTTTCGTCAAGAAGTTCCCAATTGGATGACATTCAAGAGGTTAAATTATTATTCTTTATCATTTAGTTTATTTTATTTTCTTATCCTCTCATAAGTCCCCTAAGGAATTTGGAATAATAATTATATTATCATACATATACAATAATGTTATTGTGTTAATGGATTATCATACATCAAATCCCTTCCCTATTCCTTTTATTTTATAAATGAAAACATTGTCTGTGATTTGTTGTTTCCGCTACATAATGGATAAAATGTTTTAATTAAAACCTTAGTGGCATGTCATAAAACAATTAGTATAGTTAAATAATATTATAATATACATATTATAAGTTAAAATATGTTCTTTAACCAATATATAAACATAATGTTAATTAAAATTAATAATGATCTTAATGGTCGTGAAAACAATGAAAATAATTTAAGTCATTGTCCCCAACATTTTAACTAATGAATGATGATCATAAAATATAACCTAATGATATATGTGAAAATTTAAAATTATATAAGTTAATTTATACAATAATAATTTTAGTTCTGGAGAAGTTATAACCATTTTAAAAAATCCCATATTTATACTAAATGGAACCAACCATAAAACCCAAAAATGAAAGCTCCTAGAAAAAACAAATTAAACAATATAAATCATATAAATGACTGTAAATTCCCTTAAGAAAATTATAATAAAAAAATAAATTATAATTATATTATGAGTTATATAATTAATTAATTCAACTTGATCATCCTTGATATTAAGTACATGTGATGAACACTTATAGACATAAGGTATGGGTTTTCTCATCTCACATTTAATTTTGTGAGAATTATTCCTTACTCAACCATTATATCTTGTGTGTGGTGCAGAAAAATACCTCAAAAATATCATCTAATTAATATAATTAAATTAATAGAATTTAATGTTTCATTTTATGATCAGTAATTTTATAGGGCATATGATTCGGGGGATTTCATAGTGGTAAAGGAATTCCTAACTCAATTTCCATTATTTCCATTAAACATTTACTCCACTAATTTTCTAATGCAATGATTATATGTGAAAATAAATTTTATTTAAAAATTTTATACATACAGTTGTTTGATGTGGATTTTCATATGTTACACATAATCAATTCATTTGGCTAACACTAAAAATTTCTTTTCAAAAAATTAATTTAAATGATTATTTTTTGTATTTAAAATAAATGTTTTTTAACATATACTACATGAGTGATTTTTCTTACTTTCATGATTCCTTTAGGTATTTTGGAATACATTACTAGTTTACATGTTTATTATCAATGAATTTTGTTTGTTTTATAGTTACAAATAATTATAAATAAATCATATAAAGGTAAAGTGGTGTTTCCCTTAATAAATTTTCAATTTTTTTATTAAGGAATTATCATCTATACCAAAAACCTATGTGGATCATATGGTTAATTTTTCTGATATCTTATGATAGAATATACCATATTTTATTGAATTTTATAATGATCAGTTTTGCTGTTGTTGTGTTATTTGGATAGCATTCATCATATCACACTGGATGGTTTATGATTAGGATTATTATTTGTGGAAAGTTATTAAAATTTATTATACTAGTATCAATATAAATGTATATGTTTATTATAATTCTTCACTATCATATAAATAATTCATTGGATAGATTATGTGATAGGTGAGGCCTGCTATTACACCTTGACACATTAGTTGGTCTCATGAGACAAACATGCTTTCATATTTCCTGACGTCTTACCAGATTATATAAGGTGTCTTTTTTAAATCATTGATAGTATATTTATGATTTACATATTATGAATTATCTTATTATGAGATTAATTATTTATAATACAAGTGATTATTTGAATATTAGAATATCAATAGTTATGTTTCATTCTAATGTGAATATTTATATGGAAATATTTTATCAAATTTCTTTCCAAGATTCTTATGATCAAGATTATGTTTTAATGGCATGTTTTATTATTTAGTCACCCAAACCCATTGTTTTTTTGATATCATATGCGGAATTATTTAACTTACTGAACTTATGACTCACCCCTACCTTATGTTTTATTTCTCCTTTGGAAGCCCAGATTTATATTACATTTGAAAAGGAGGCATAATATCTTAGATTAGGGGTGTTTCCAATGGAGTTGGTATGCTTTATTCCATTTCATGTTGTAATGTAATACTTATTTTTGATTAATATTTTATAAATCTACTAAAATATTAAGTCCATGGGTATGGTATATCTTATACTTGGTACCATTATAATAAATTAACTAGAGGCTCTAGGATAATATCATGGGGGAATTTACTTAAAGTATCAATTAATGTTTAGTAAAAACATTGGAAACTAGGTTTTTCAAAAAATATATATTAATGAAATATTATGATAGAACTGACAATCAAAATATTCCTAAAGAAACTAATCACAATATTTAGAGACTAGTTTTACATGAATTGGAAATTTATGTTAATTGTTTCACTTGGATTAGATTATACATTATTTTTCATAATGTTATGATCTAATCTAGTGTATTCTATTATATCGAAGTGGTTCGCAGTGGATGGAATGGAAACTTTATAAATGAATATATTTTTCCTAGGTATTTCAACCCTTTTCATTAAAATGATTTCATATATACCACTATATATAGAGATAAAAAAATTAAAATTGAACCGGGAAAACTGAATCGGGTTTTGAGAAATAACCTCACTGGTATGGAGCTTCCCGATCCACAATGTGGTGTTACAATGTTAGACCACATCATGCTTCAATAACCTCCATTATTTTATATTGATAAAATCTAATTTTTGATCAAGAATGGATAAGTTTCTTATAGAATAGATTTCTCATATTGGGAAGTAATGAAAGGGAGAGTTTTATCAGGGTGGCTTATAGTTTCCCAAGATATGCGAATGAATGGTGGTTACTGATTCAATATAACTTATAGGTAGTGGAAATAACCAACATGGAATGTAATTATTTTATAGAAAATTTCATGGAAAAATGTTTTCATAGGGAACAAAATTCAGATATGGAGAGGCAGATCATGAATCAGAGAGAAAATGAAGAAGAAAATGTTACTATGTATTAGGCTTTGTTTAATGGGATAACCAGCAACTCTAAATACAACATCCATAATACAAAGAAGACAAAAACATCTCCTTTGATAGTTTATATACATTTATATGAAGGGAACTAGTGACCAAAAATTCTCATCATACGAGGATATAATGTTATTTTACATAAATATAGAGAATGTATTTTCTGACCAATAGGGCCTCGAAGGGAAGCAAGATAAGAATAATGCTAATCAGTACTCAAGAAAAGGAAATAAGAAAAAAATGGATTAATGTAAGAATAATATTTCTAAAATTAAATATATTTGGAAAGAAATATCATGAATCATTCCATTTTGTAATGTGAGTTTGTTACATGTGTGGAGATAAGCGTATTTGGACCATAATTGAAAAAGGAAAGAAATATGTTGTCCTATGCTTCAACTATAATGATATAGGGGACTAAAAAAATTTATCACACCATAACCAATGGAATATATCGGAGAAAGTGTTAATGGATCAAGGAAAAGTTAATGCAATAACTAATGTAGAGGTGGAATTAATAAAGTACTTTTTTGGATTCAAAATTTATGTTGTCTAATAATTTTACAAATAAGAATTATGAGATCTACAAGGAGTGTACTACAATATTTATTCGTAATGGAATTGGAAGCATTTGATGAATAAAAATAGTAATCTAGAGAAGTGGTTCTGCTAGATAATAATGAATAATAACATATGGGATATTATTGGGGGCCATGAAGCTAGTTAGTGATTTTATGGTTTTTGTTATGCTAGAATAATGATATGTCTGGGTTTCAAGAATATATTTGTAACCCTAATATATTAATCTTGGAAGCATTGATGTTTCAAAATGGTCTAAAGGAGATTAATGTATTTGTATATATAGTTTGTGAGAATAAGATCTACATTATTTTGGGAAATCTAATGTTCATTATATTATTAGAATTTACTGACCTTCCATCTGATTTATTGGAATTGGATTTTAGAAATACATATTTTTAATGAGTCTTAATGTAACTACATATGAAATAGATAAGGATTAAAATTGGTTAATTTATGATTTATCATATTGTATAACATGTTATGACTATTTTTATTTTGGAAAATATTTTAAGGCCAATAGAATTAATTATAGATCATTTTCTAAAAGTTTATCACATATAAAAATTCATCCTAAATATCAATGTTTTTTTTTCATAAATTAAGTGAATATGGATTTAATAACAATATAATGTTGAGATTATTCTTATAAAATTGGATTGAAATAATGTAAGATTAATTTCAAAATATCCTATCTATATAGAAAAATAATCCCTCAAATAGAGGAAAATGATTTTGGAAGAAAATGTTATCTCTTTTCTTTTATTACTAAGGAATCAATGTTATTTTAACGGGTCACAAATATATGGGTCTGTGATGGCATACATTCTCATTTCCAAGTTTTCTATCATCCTTCATCAGAACATGATACACATTTTTTTCTTCCACATCTATATTTCCAATTTCTATTAATGTTCCTAATTATAATGCCAAATTTATTTTTCAACGATCAAATTTAACTTTCCTTCTTATAGATAGGATGTTTCCTTAACCCTATATTATATATAAGTTTTCCATAAAGAAATTTTCATGTATTGATCTTTTATTTTCAATTTAATATATCAAATTGTGAGGATGGAATATATTATAGGAGGGGATAATGTTACACTATAAGTTTTTATGGTATTTACATATTAAAAATTAACATCTTTGATATATTATGCTTCACATAACATTGTGTGAAAAAAAACATGGTATGCTACTAAATATAAACATAACTATTGGAATATAAATATAATGGATAATAATATAAAAGTTTTATTTATAATAATAACATCAACTAGGAAATTATAAATAAAATTTGGTATTATATACTTGAGGATATGATATATTAATATCAAGGAATAATAAAATACATGATTTAAAAATGTTGAATTAATTGTTTGAATTTTTTTGAAAAATAAATGTTTACTAAATTATTTACAAATAATATAATTATTTATGTTAATTTTTTTTTCATAAAATCGAATCATAAATAAATATTTATGTCTTTTATAATTAAAAGATAATTTATGAGTCCATAATTAATTTTTCAATGTTTCGTAAATTCAGTTATAAAAATAAAATTGAAAATTTTCTAATAAATGATGATTTTTTTAAAATAAATTTTCTCATATTTAGATGAATATTTTCATAAAATGGAGTATATTTTTAAATCAAAAAAATCGATAAATAGTTAGGTTGAATTTTTGGATTTTTCTTATATAGTTGATTTTTTATTGATAATCATATACTCTATTTTATGGTATTAAACATTATATGAAAAATTCATGAATTCTAATGTCATTCATGATGTAAGAACCCATTAGTTTTGACTCACATTCAATTTTTAATTTACAAAGTCTCGTTAATCAACACTATTTATTGTGTTCAGAAAAACTAATAAATAAATGAATAAAATAATAAAAATACCCCTGTCCCCCCTAAAAATTCCATCCCTCCCCACCATATCTCTCACACATTCTAAGACAAGAATTCTACATACTGATATTTTTTTACGTCATGAGAATGGTTTCAAGAACAATTTTAATTGTTTTTGTTGTATCTTGGTTTAATTTTAGTTTGGGTTGTTTTGTTGTAAAAATGTAAAATTTTGAAAGAAGGAGGGGAAATGCATAATTGCCGCATGACTTTCCCAAACCATGAGACCAAAAAATAAAAAATGGTAGTGACCCAAGTTGTAGGTGATTTAATAAATAGATCATCGATTTTCATGCCATGTTACCTCTTATCAATGACCATGTACCCCACCATCCTCTAGAATATGCACAATATTAAAGCACACTATTTCCAAAACCGTGCACCCTTGCTTTTGATAGTATGTGCGTGGGACTTTATCATCCTAAAATTTGATTAAAAAATCCCAAAATCCCTTTATCCCTCTATAACTCTACCCAAATTAACTATAAACATTTTATCTAATTACAATCGCCATTAGATGGATTCCAAGGCCTTCTTACCTCTATTCTTGTTGAATGGAAGCCCGGATTGAATATATTCACCTCTCTAAGAATGATATTCGCCTCATGTGCAGATTCCTCTCCCTTCATTCAATAATTCCAAAAGAAAATGGACTGGTTTTCCTCTATTGGAGTCATTTTACATCTAGGTCTGATGAATATCTATTATTTTGATCTTCGATCAGGTTTTGGGTCTAGATCTTGTTCTTCATCATCATCAGGTTGTTTAGCATCAATTGGGGATTTCCATTGGTGATAATTCATAATCAATATTGAGGTGGGTGTTCTAAAGTCAATTCTCGTAGACTTTAACTGCAATTACATGTATGTGTTGTGAAATTAAAATTTTCACAATGGATAATTGAATCTTTAATTGAATATATTAATTTATTAATAATTTTATAGAATCATGGAAATGTATTAAATACATGGTGAATTAATTATTGGAATGTTGTGGTATAAAATTACCAAAACAGGATTAATTAATTTGTTATTTAATTATTGGAATTTTTTTATTATGTAATTGGTGGAGTTTGATTAATTATTTAGTGAATTAATTTAGGGATTTTCAAGATTTTGGAAATTATGAAAAAATGGGGGGTTTTGATCGGTCAACTAATGAATTTTCAAATTAATTGAAAATGGGGATTCAAGAATTTTTTTCAAAACCATAAAGAATTAATGATTTATATGATTAAATATTGATAAATGGTTTAATCGGGAATTGTTAAAAAAATTATGTGAATTAAACTGGTAACCTTTGTTTTTGATAAATTAAAATAGTATACCATGATGTGGATGTTTAATAAGAAGGTTATAGAAGATTAATATTAATGAATGGGATGAATGCCTCATATGTAATGGTGTAATAAAGGTGAAAAATTTGATACATGTTTGGGACATAGACTAAGGATATTAATACCAATGTGATAAAATATTTTTGGATAGGGACTATGGATCCCAATACCCATATGTGATCGAATGTGTGGGATATGTATTGAGGATCATAATACCCTTGTGACATTGATGTGTGGGACAAAGATAGAGAGGCTCTAAATTCCTACAAGGTATTAAACATGATGTTGTACACCAATGATATCGTATTTGGACAATGGTTATAAATGAGCATTATGTGAAGTGGAATGAAGTGGATAATAATATACAATGTTTTATAATGTGTTCTGAATTCTCTTTGTGAAAGGGTTCAGAATCTAGTATAATCCAAAGCAGGTATTTTGGAATTATGTGTCCTTAGGATCCTAGGGGTTAATGTGGTTAATTGAAGAATATTGAAATCTGATAAATAGTTACATTATGAATTGTAATTTACTCTTTATACAACTACAAACATTGTTAGTGATTCAATATTATTTTACATGTCATTGGTGATGGTACACTTAGTTGTAGTCAAACATTACATAGGTTTCCTGATCGTTAAATGAATATACATCAGGTCTATTAAATAATATTAGGGAAATATCCCTATGTTATATAGAAGAGATTTTATTGATCATGGATGAGTTATCCTGACATGATTCAGGACTCCATAATGATTTTTCAATGTCTTTATTTATTTGGGTATTTCATATTCGTACATGACATATAGTTGGAATGAAATAACCTTGGTTTAGTTTTGGTTATTTTATTCCCTTTTTTTCATCATCTGATCCTCTTTTTGTTTTTTTTGGTTATATCATTTATTTATACTTGTTATAATTTTTTAATTGTATTATTTTAACAAAGAGAGTATATTATATTGATTTTTTATATAACACCCTTTGTGCTAGTGAAATGCCTCTAGCATATAGGGAGGTGCACTTGAGGTCATGTGACAAACTAGATGAGGACATCGTTGTGTGGAACCAATGTAGGGACATTAAAAAAATGTATCAAAGAACAATTTTGTTTTCCATGTGTTCTGTTATTATTTTGAAAATGGAGATAAAAGACTAGGAAGAGTCATGACTTAGAAATGAGCTAATTCATCGGAGTAGCTAACTCATGTACCGGGGAAAGCCCAAGTACCAAGGGTGGGGTTTCTATTATTGTAGTTTGTCATTATATTTGGATGTTATTTCATTTCGGTTGATTTACTTTTTGTGTGTGGTTATTTCATTGTGATATATTATAAGGATTGAGTCCTATCCTGATATAACATGAGAGTTGACAATGAATTCATCATTTTATTCACATAGGAATTATTGTAATACAAAACTTTCATAGGCATGTATAGAAAAATATGTTTTGGGTGTGTTGTTGAAATTCAATTTTTCCCATTCGAGTGTAATTGAACTAAAAACGGTTTTGAATGTGAAATTGTTTGTTTTAAAATGATAAAAATAGTAATAATTGTGTTTTTAAGGAAAAATTTGAAAAGGATAGTGAGTTTACCCATGTTAACCATGTCCAAGAAGTAGGATGGTTAAGGGTAGTGACAACACCTCTATTATGATCATGTTACTATGTTTGGGGGAACGATTTCTTATGGATTTATGTGATTCCTCATAAATGTGTTAATTTTGTGAATATATCCAATGAGTTGGGTCTGGGATTGTATAGTTATACCCCCAATATAATTACTTTTGATAGGATGGTAGGAGGATTTGGCTGGAAATGATCCTATAGTAGTGGAACCTAAGGAACTGATAGTTTTAATGAAGGAGTAGAAAAGTGGTTTTGAGGGACTGTTGAAAACATCATGTAATTTATGAAGAGAGACCCAAAATGGATTTTGAAGTGTATTTATGATCTAATATTGAATATTATTTCACAATACCTTCTGAATTTAACTATGAAAGGTGGACTTGAGGTAACTGAGTTCTGGAATGAGTCCTTCTAGACTATACATGACCAGTAAGATACTCAAACTAAGAAGAGGGTCATGTTGGATACTTATATAATGAGGATCAGTGAAACATTGGAGGGATGTTTAGCCTTTTATTATTTATTATAATGATTTATATTGAAGAAATTCTTGGAGAATTCCATAGAGAACATTTATCCAGAGACAATGAGTGAGGATATAAAATATGAGTTCAGGTTGTTTACATAGGTCTTCTTATCTATGATGGACTATGTTGGTCCCTATAATAACATGGAGCACTTTTCTCCAGTAATGGTAGGGTATTAGGAAGATATAGAAAGTTGTTTCTTGTAAATTCATGAATGTGTGATTAAGTCCCATGGTAATATCATTTAGAATAAAAGTTTTTATGAAGTGGTGACTGAGAATCTCAAACCTGAAGGGAACCCAAATGAGGCTATGAGATGATGACATGTTTTGTATTCTAAATAGTTTGCTTATAAGTCTTCTGAGGGTAAGATGATTCATTATTAAAATTCTTAGTATATATTTGGAAGGAAGAGTGTCCATGAGAATGAATCAATTTCTCAGGATCATACTTGAGCCTTTTTCCATCGGTGTGATCGTCCAGCGCTCTTTCGTAGGTATGTTCCCCAACAACTAGTAGGGTATTGATCTTATTGATGTATTGGATCTATATAATGGCTCTACAGCAACCCAAAACTAATGGGTAATGATTTAGAAGCTATAAATAACTATAATATTTGAATTTGATCTTCTATACAATACCATTTTATTGTTACATTTATAATAGATGTGGTGGTAGATGCATTGGATGAGCTATTTCTAGGAAAGCGTTTCTATATCTATATAGTTTTGCAGCTTAGGTGAATCAGTCTACATAAAAGGGAATAGGGGAAGGATAGTTTCATGTAGTTTATCATACACTTGTATATAGAGAATATGGAACACCTACATTTAGAGGTGTTATTCTGGTAGATTCTATACTAGCTAGTTCATTATTTAATACTTTCACCTCTCATCATTCTATATTTTCAAAACATGTGAATGGATTTAGTTTGGAAATGGAGTTTTGAGTTTATTTATGATGATAGATATTCTACTAGGAGTACAGATGAGGTATAAATGAATATTTAAGTTTGTTTCTCTCAAGAGTGGCGAGTATCATTTTTTCCGGGGTCTTTACATCGTTGACATGTCAGGATCTGACAAATTTTGGGTAAGAATTAGTTAGTATCATACCGAGACCAAATTTATTTTTACAAAAGGAGATTGAATATTACCTCTCATGGGATTGAAAATTAGGTATATAATGGATAATATGTTGCCATGGTGGTGATGAAAGGTCCACTTCACTAGCAACTAGGGGACCTCCTAGCCCATGTTTCTTTTCTGTTTCTATATGATGGGGGTGTAAAGAGTGATGTTATTCCTCCCATTATATTCATATTCTTGGATGTGTTTCTTGTGGTATTCTAAGGTAATTCACCTAAAAGATATGTCATATTTTTGATTGAGATCATGTTAGTGGATGAACCAATTTCTATTCCATGTTATAGAATGGCACCAACATAGCTTCAGGAAAGTAAGACACTACTAGAATATTTCATTTATAATGGATTTATTCTTTTGAGTATGTCACCCGAGGTTCTCTGTTGTAGATTCCAAATAAGGATGAAAATATTTTTCTCTTATTTTTTAATTAGTTAATGTTAAACCAGATGAATATGAATAAATGGTATTCCCTTATGTGGATTGAAGATATTTTTGACTAGTTGAGGGGATTTTGTGTCTTCTCTAGGAACAACATCAGATTGGTGTATCTTCATATGAAAGTTTGAACTTCATAAATACCTTATAATTCTTCCAGAAGTAGGTATTAGGTTTATGAGTTCCTATTGATGTCATTTGGGATTGAAAATGATCTTGTAGTATATATGGAGATGATGTATAAAATCATCCATGTATACATGAAGAAATATATTATAGTGTTTTTGGATGAAATATTTTTTACATTAATTACCATGATGATAATTCCATAAATCCTTACATCATCTAGAGTACACTGAGAGAGCATCAAATATACAACAATATATCTAAGTGTCATGTTTGGATTGATCAACTACACATATTTGGTCATATCATCTTAGGTGAAGGTGTCTCAATGGACCCAGAGAAGGGTTTGGTGGTAGTTTCTTGGGGGTATACCAAGAATGTTTTGATATCCATACTTTTCGGGGATAGACAGGTAATTATGGATGGTAAATATTGGACTTTTTTTAATTGGAATAACCATTTTTAGTCATGACCATGAATGGATTAAATATTGAATGGTATGGATCTTATGAGAATTCATTAAAATAATTGAATAATTTCTTGGTGATGCCAACAATATTGATCCTACTCGAGCCATGTTAGGACTACATGGTGTTTTAGGATGCTTTTTGGATCATTCATGGAGAAATTGTTTTGTAGGGAGATCTAGTTTTGGTATATGGGTCTTTCTAGTAGAGGTAACCTAAATAAAATAAACCTATGCACAACCTAGAGTTTTATGTGATTGTTTAAGATTTTATGTGTTGGTGGAATTATATACTGGTAGAATATATTAATTTGTATCCTGATCAAATGATGATAAGTTATATATTTTTATAATGAGAATTGAATCTTATACTGTGGATGTCGGTTGAATATATATAGTAATTTTATTTCGAGGTAGCATATATGCTCAGAAAAGGAAATAATTTTGTTGATGATTTATGAAAAAACTAACACTCAGAAAGATCAAGAGTCAAGTTCAGTGGGTAAGATGTTGACATTACAAGCTAAGATGCCAGTCATGGTTTAGAATGGTTTGGAGTAGATAAATCTCATACTATTTTTAGTAGAGTCTAAACATTTTAGTTGGATTTGGGAAAGGAAATATCAGGATTCAGAATTTCTGGCCTCAAGGGAATGCCTTAATGTTCAAGAGACAACTTCAGACCAGACCATAGATGATGATGAGATTATCTATTATGGGAATTAGGTTATTGTGCATATGATAATGTGGAGGAATTATTCATTAATTTCAAGCCATTATTTGGGTGTAATATAATTGTTTGAAAAAATGTAAAATGACCTACATCGATAATATTGGTGGAACAGAATGAGGAAATAAATAGTAGGGTATGTTACATGATTCCACACATGCCAACAACTGAAGCTTGATCATCAATGATCAAGTGGCCTCCTATAGCCATTTCCCAATCCAAAATGGAAGTGGGAGGATGTTATAATTGAACTAATGAAGGTTCTTTCAAGGATACCTCGAATTTATGATTCTATTTGGGATATTGTAAATCGGTTGATGAATGTAACACATTTATTCCTACATGATATACTTTCACAGTCGAGAAGTTGTGTGATTTAAACAATCAGGAGATAATCCATCTGCATACGGTGCAACATAGTATTTTTTAGGCGGTGAATCTGATTTTAATTCTTGATTAATATAATTATTTTATATACTTATTAGTATATAGGTTATATTATGTATGAAATTGTACCCATAGACCAATGGGTAGTCATAAAACACTATAAAAGTGCTTAAGGATATGCTGCATTCTTATGTTCTAGACATCAGTGGTTTTTAGGAGAAAAAACCCTCTTTGGCAGACTTCAACCAAAAAATGGCTATCAGAAAGTTATACTAATGAAATTATATGAGACACATTATTATAGGACCTAAAAATCAACACTATTAAGGATATTTATGGTGATTCAGAGCTATTGGGATGTAGGCTCGTGTAAGAGACATCAGATCATGTTCAACTGATTTAGTAGAATATTTATATGGATCATTGTAGATAGAAGTTGTATGCTGATATACAACAACAACCCAAAGTGTTTTCACCAGGTGATCCTGTATTGATTTGGGCATCATATTGATTGGGTCACCACAGGATACAGAGACAGGGAATGTTGTTTCCCAGGTCTATTGGACCATTTGAGGTTATGGATAAAATATGGCTTGTTGTGTATTTATTGGCTCTTCCATAGATGTATTGTTATATGAATGATGTTTTTCATGTGTCGCAACATCGGTGGTACCACATTGAAACTTCTTATGTGATCAATGTGTATGATATTGAGTGTGATACTGATGCATCCTTTAAAAAGAAACTGATATTTTTGTTGGATCTCAGTTAGAAAGTACAGCTGGGAAAGTCCTCACAAATTGTTCATGTATAATGGAACAATGGACAATTTCGGAAGGAAACATGTGGTAGAGAAGTGGATATGTATGATCAGGGGGCCATCCATTATACATTAGTATCATAGAGATTCTTGGGAGTAATCCTAAAGGAAATGTAGATATATGTTGTAGATATTGTAATATCCAAGAAATTTCATTGGAGAGGTTGGGATCATGGTTTTAGGTAATTGTTTTTCATATAATGGTTGATTTTTGACTTGGTGTGTTTTGGGTGAAATTAGAGAATATGTATTGAGTAGTAGAAGATAATGGTTGTCAAATTATCATACCTTTCACCCAAACCTAGAAAATAGTGTGATCCTTAGTAGTTGTGATTTGAATATATGGGGAATGTTTTTTCAAAATATGCACAATCTTTGGAGTAACTACCCACCCTGACCCCCTTTAATAGGTGCATTATTAAGGCTCATGGTTTGAAAAACCATGAACTACTACACTGGAAACCGTGTACATGGGATTTAATACATCAAAAATTAGATTAAAAATTGGAAAACCCTCAGCCTTTACCTTGACTCAACCCAAATTGACCCTAATCATTTAATCCTATTTTTGGAGTCTCTCAAAATGATTCTAAGGCCGTAAAACCCTCATTATACAGTAATCAAAGTCCATATTGAATAGTTTCACATATCTTGATAGGATATTCTCATCCTATGTGGTTTCTTCTCTTTCCCATCACTTCTTCTGGATGAAAAGGGACTGGTTTCCCAAAATTGTTTTGGGATATATCTAGGTTTTAGGGATCTTGATTCTATGGAACTTGTATAAATATTTGTGAACTAGATATCATTCTTCAACGTGATATTGTTTGTTTCACTTCAAATGGGGATTTATATTTGTGAGTGTTTATTGTAAATACTTTTGGTTGGTTTTTAAAATTTAATTCATATAATTGTAAATTTCAAATGATTTTATGTGTTTTAAACTTTAAATTTTAATGTTTGATACTTGAATCTGGAATTGAATTAATTAATTGATTAATGAATTTATGGAATCATGTAATTTGATTAATTAATTGGTGATTAAATAAATTTAATATTCTAATGAATAGTTGGTTGAATTGGATTATTTAATTGGTTAATTAATTAATGGAATGTAAGGATTTTATAATTAATAATAAATTATATTTTTTATATGAGTCAATTAATATGTTTTTGAATTAAATAATAGTGGTGATTAATTATTGTTTATCTTAACCATAAATGGTTAATAATTTATATGATTAAATGTTGATAAATTGGTTGATAATGAACTGTTCAAATTATTTCATGAGAATTAAGGTGATAAACCCGAATTGTTGATGAGTTGAAATAGGATACCATGATGTGGATGTTTTAAAATAAGGTTAAAGATGACTAGACAAAAGGAATGAGATTAATGTGTTATATTTGATGGTGCTGTATATGTGATAAATTATATATGTGTCTGGGAGAGGGACTGAGGCTCCAAATACCCATGTTATAATCATGATTGGGTTATGGACGAAGGCTCCAAATACCCATATGTCACAGAAATTATGGGACATAGACTAAGGCTTAAAATACCAATGTGATATTGATACGTTGGACAGGGAGTGACACTAAAAATACTAACGAGGTGTCAGACAAGTTGTTCTACACCCATGAGACTGTATTTAGAATATAGTTCCAAATGAACATGATGTGAAATGAAATGAAATGGGTAATAAAATCCCACATTACATAATAATTTTTTACTTTATTTTGTGATATGGTTTAAACTCCAGCATAAGCTAAAAAAGGTATTGAGGGTTCAGGTTTACTTGGGAATATGGGGGTCAATGCGTTTAATTAAAGAATTCTAAAATGTGATAACTTTTATTATTATGAATTATAATCATTTCACTATACAACTACATACACTATTTGTGATTGTATATTTTTCTAGATTTTGTTGGTTATTACCTACTAAATCAAAAAAAAACTCTACATAGGATATTTGTTCTATACCCGAAGGGACATCACATTTGTAGCACTAGAAATGGAAAGATCAATGAGCTAGATGTACGATTTGGGATGGAACATGAATGAGGGAACCCGACATAATTCGGCCTCTTTTTGGGAGATTTTAGTGTATATATTTATTTTTGGATTTTCATACTGGCGCATGAAATGTACATGGTATGAGATATATATAGTATAGTTTTGGTTATTATATATCTTCTTTTAGTCATCATATGGTATTAGGACGATTATGTTATTAATTATATCATTCTACTATTGTATTACTATGAATAAGAGGATACAATTTCCCCGTGTTTTATATTATAACAACACTAATAGTTGAAAACCTATGGTATATGGGGAGGCATGCTTGAGGTAATGTGACAGCTCGGCTTGGGGCCCATGTATGTAGAACCTATGATGGGACGTAACCTGAATCAGTTAAAAATTCTTCTAAATTTCCATCCCAATTATTTTCACCATGTCCAATTCCATATAGTCATAGCAATATAATGAATCCATGTGTATTAAAATGTTTCCAATCGAGATGATATTAATGAGGTAAAATCCTCTTTCTTTATGATTAATTTTATTTTATTTTGTTATCCACTACTCACCAACCCTATAAAAAGTGTAATGGAATCTATTGTATCAGATATATATATATATGAATGTTATTTTAAAAATGGATTATAAATCATCAAATTTTTTCTCTTATTCATTTAATTTAAAAATCAAAATATAGTATTTTACTTATTGATTCACCGCCCTCGTGGATGATGAGTTTTTATTATACCCTTCAAGGATAGCCATAAAACTCTAATTATTGAAAAAAAAATATTTTAATAGACATATTATAAGAAATATCATTTTCTAGAACTAATATATAAATATAATATTTACTAAAATATTAGAGGGTTTTTAGGGTTATAAAAACCTCCAAAACATATTAAAACCTTTTAACCAGCCTTTAATCTAATGAATCATCCTCATACAATATATACATTTATATATGAGACCATATAATTTATTGTAGTTTATTAATATTAAATAATTTTATTCTAGTTATATTATTCCAATTTTAATAGAACTCTCATATTTATACTCAATGGAACAGACCACAAAACCATGAATTGAATGCTACCGAAACAATAAAATTATATATTACAACACATTGGAATTTACAAAAATGAACTAAATAAAATTATAATAAATCACTAATATACTAAATAAATAATAAAATAAAGAAATAAATGAATCTCAATTGATTATATAGGACATTATGTATGATTTAAGAATGATTTCAGACATAAGTTAAGGGTTTTCAGATCTCACATTAACTTATGTGAGATATATTCCCAATTCTAAACTTATCTCTTGTATATTGTTTATGTACTATAATTTAATAAATCACACCATGAATATAATTATATCTATTTCATTAAATGATTTATTTAAATATCATAAATATTATTGGTCCTACGGTTTGACTGATTTTATAGCGGCAAGGGAATTCTTAACCTAATTTTCATGTTTTGGGTCCAAAATAATATCCATTTATTATTTTGTGACATAATTATGTGTGAAACTAATTTTTATCTCAAAATATTGTATTTATAGATGTTTTATGAGGATTTACAAATGATATAAAAAGTCAATTCCTTTGGATAACATTAATTGTTTTAAAAATTTATTATTTTAAAAGTTTATTTTTCAAATTTTAAAAGGAATATTTTTTAAATTTTCCATTATGAGTTTATTTTCCCTAATTTATGATGCATTATTTACTTGAGGAATATTTTAAAATTTTATATGATTGGTTTCAAATAAAATTTTCTTTTATAGTCACACAACTTTTTAAATAAATGATTTTAATGTAATGTGAAATTTCTCTTATTTAAATCTCAATTATATTATTAAACTATTATCTTCTATTCGAACACCCTTTTTGGACCATCTGATTAATTGAGTTCCATATCTTATGATACCATATATCATGTCTTATTTTTTATTATTAGGTTGAATATGGATGTGTAATGTTGATACCATTGATCATATTAGACTGGATGTTTTCTAATTATGTTTATTGTTTGGGGAATGTTATTAACTTCTCTTATTCTAGTTTCAATATGAATGTATATTTTGATTATGTATCACCCCATTTCTATTAAGAATTTAGTTGTCTTATTAAGTGATGGGTAGGGCCTCCTATAGCCCTTCGATGCATTGATAGGTCTCATGTGAAAAACTATTATGGGTATTTTTTGATATCTTACCCGATTTGGTATTGTGTCATAGCTAGAGCGTAGCTAGTATGTTTATGATTTATTGAATTATGAAATCCCTAATTATATGATTATTTACTTACAATCCATGAAATTGTTTGATTGTTCGAATATACATGGTCATGTTTCATTCTCCATTATTTATTTTTTGGGAATTATTTGATCATCATATATTACTACCATAATATGCGCAAGATATTTCTTTGATAGAATTTGTTTTTAGTCATTCACTATTAGTTATTTTTTATTTTAATTTTTGATAGATTAAACTATATTTTTACAACTACTGAATGTCTAATATCACCCATTTGTTATGTAAAATTCACCTTGGGGTTTCAAGATGTATGTTATGTTTTTCATGTCGGGAAAACATATGAGATTATGTGTATTTCCAATGGAGTTACTATACTATTTTTAATTTAACGATATAATTTAATAATTATGTTTGTATCTAGTTTTACATATTATTTTAACTATCCAATACATTGGGATTTGATCACTTGTACATAGTACCAATGTAATAAAGTAACCAATAGCTCTAGCATACTGGGGAGGTGGTCCTTAAATTTACCATTATAACATAGATATTAAAATAGGTGGTATTAATATAAATAATAAAAAATCTAAAAATATTATAAATTTATCAGATAATGAAAATATATTTATAAATATGTATATAATGTTTTTTAACCTCTGTATATTCCTGTAAAATTACATTTCAGAAAAAATTATTTGAATTGTTTTGTGTATAAATAATATAATTAATATTTAAAAATTTTATAAAATTTATTTACAAAAATTTATTTCATTTTATAAATGAACATGTCCTAATTTTCTTTGTTTAAATCTTTTATAACTTCATGAAATGATTTATTTTTTTGTGAATAGTTAAAAAACAGCTTTTATAAAAACTTCCTCTTTGTTTAATGAATTCACAATGATCCATATTTTTTAAAGAAAAATAAAAATAAATATTATTTCTATGTTATTTAAATAAATTTAGTTAATTTTAATGAATTTACTACTGAATTATAACATTAAAACATTATATACTAATGAATATTATCTCTTTAGAAAACCGATTTTTCATCACATTTTCATGATTAGTTTTCATTTAATTTTTTTAAATTACATTAATTAAAATTTCATAAATTGATTTATTTTTTTGAATCATAATAATTAATATATTCTAATATGTTTAACTTAATTATATGTCAATGTGAATAGTAAAGATTGTCAAAATTAACTACTGCTATTAACATTAAAACAAGTTTACCATGGGGTTAAACATAAATGTTATGGGTTGAAATGACCTTGAAACTTTTTGAATACCAATTAGATGGAAATTTACTGACCCTTTATCATCTTGTTTTCAAAAAAAATTTATTTGGATCCTTTTTTCATTCCAATATTTTAGGTACACGTCTTACATTTCCAAAATTCATATTGTTTCTTCTCCACAACATACTAAATGTACCCCCCTCTTCTCCCCATCAATAATATAAAACCTATTATATTTTTAATGAAATTTAAAAATACCTTGCTTATTTTCTTCATATAAACCTATAGGCCTTTTTTGTATCAATATTATGATGTAGTAATACTTTTGGTGTTATCCTAAGGAGGTTATCTGAGGAAGAGGCATCATTATCAAAAAAGATATTCTATATAATATCTTCTCCCAACTCCCTCAAATATTTTCCAATTATACAAATATAATAAAACAATTATATTACATATAATGTTATTCTATTAATTTAATTTAATTAACCCTTTTAGCATCCTCTTCCCTCAAATGGGGAATGAAACTGTTGATCATGGGTATGGTTGATGACCATTGGGTGAACCAATATAAATTAATTTCCATCACCAAATATCATGAGTATATATAATGATGTCTTTAACATATTTGAATGATATTTATAAAATTATTATAAATATTTAATTATAATATCACATTTAAAATATTATATTATATTCAGTATAATTATAATAATGTCACTGATGTATTTGGAGAACCACCGCCTTGAAAAGTGATGTTATCCATTTTTCTCTTATTCTATCCATGGAATGATATAAGGACATGTTTAATGAAAAAGTAAAATTACATATTATTTAACATTATTATGATTCAACCCTCAAGAAAAAGGAAACAACATTTATGCCAACATACAACCTACAATATTCATGAATGGTGTCATTAATTTTAGATCTCAAACATTAATTGATTACTCTAAAATCATATTTAATGAATATATAATATATTTATCTCATTTTTGAAATTATTATATTATGAAACAATAATCTATTTATAAGTAAAAAATACAAAAAACCAAAACATACATGAAAACAATTATGTTATTCACAAAACATGATTTTAACAATAAATTTTTAATTAATGGGTAATAAAACGGTGTATGGAAATCATATATGAAATGATACATTTTATTAGGGTTCTTTAATATATTTAAAATAAACATTTCTCAATTTCTATGGGAAAAATTTCTAATACACCCCCTTTCATTTCATTGGTGTATATATTTGACATTACTAACTTTTATAATTATTATAAAGAAATTATAGGATATATATATCCTTATAATGATACTTATTTCAAGGGTCACATGATTAACAATATATGAATGTTGTAGATGGTTTTATGATAAAATATCATAGTTACCAAAATTTATTATGAATAAGTTTATGATGATGATGTTCTATGACATTTTTCTCATGAAAATCATGAATTTTCATCTCTTCTAGTTATTTTGTGAAATTACATATTTTAAATTCAAATTCCACTATTTCATTAGTCATGATTCGAACAGAATTATTTAAATGAAACATGTAATTTATTTTTATCTTATAGAAAAAACTCTTTTTCATTCTTGACTATGTTTTTGTAAAAATAGTTCAATGAAATATTTAGTTTTATACAATGGATGTTAATGTAAAAATTTATCCAAGTTTTAATTTTCAAAAAAAAGTTTTGAAATGATAATTATTGAAATTTTATGATATATGTTGGTCAAAATATGTATATAAAATATGATAAGAATATATATTTTAACATTTGTTACATGAAAAGATTTGTTTTCAATACATAAAACTAAATTATTTTACGGTTTGATTATATTTTTCATAGTTATTTCTTAATAAAATGATTTCATTAATATTTGGAAAAATGTTATATTTTAAAAATGTTATATCCTTTGAGAAGGATATATTCCACATGAATGATTTTAGGATATTTCATGGAATTTCAATTCATAAAACAAAACAATCAATATTATTTATTTTATTTTACCAGGGTTATGGTTTAATGGCACCATATTTATTGTTTATTTTGATTTTATATATTTATATTTATAATGAAAATATGTTTATGAAACCCATGTATGGGGGAAATCCCAAGTACCATGGGCGGGTTTTCTATTATTGTTGTTTGTCATTATATTTGGATGTTATTTCACCTTGGTTGATGGACTTTTTGTGTGTTGTTATTGCATTGTGATATTTTTTAAGGATTGAATCCTAGCCCGAAATAGTATGAGAGTTGAGTATGAATGCATCATTTTATGGACTTAGGAATTATTGTAATATGCATCTTTCATAGGAAAGAATAGAAAACTATGTTTTGGGTATGTCATTGAAATTCAATTTGTACTATTCTCGTTTAATTGAACTAAAAACAGATCTAAATGTGAAATTGTATGTTTTAAAATGATAAAAATATTAATACTTTGGTTTTTAAGGAAAATGGGAAAATTATACAGGGTTTACCCATTTTTACCATGACCAAGATGTAGGATGGTTAATGGTAGTGATAACACCTCTGTTATGATCATGTAACCATGTTTGGGGGAATGGTTTGTTTTGGATTTTTGTGAATCCTCATTATTGTGGAATTTTTTTTTCATATATACAATGAGGTGGGTTTGGAATTGTAGAGTTATGCCCCAAATATAATCCCATTTTGATAGGATTATATGAGGATTTGGCTGGAAATAATCCTACTATAGTGGAAACTAAGGAACTGATAGATCCAGTGAAGAAGTAGAAGAGAGGTTATGAGAGACCATAGAAAACATAGTGTAGTTTATGGATAGAGATCCAAATCAGGTTTGTAAGAGTATTTATGACCTAATATAGAATATTTTGTCACAATACCTTCTGAATTTCACTATAGAGGGTGGAAATGAGGTAACTAAGTTTGAGATTGAGTCATTCTAGACTATACTTGAGCAGTAAGACACTCTTACTGAGAAGAGGGTCATGTTGGATACTTATATAATGAGTCTCAATGAAATAATGGAGGGATGTTTAAGATGTTATTATGTTAGTAGACTGTATGATATGGAAAGAATTCTTAGAGAATTCCACATAGCACATTTATCCAGAGGAAATGACTGAGGATATAAATTATGAGTTCATGTTGTTGACTTAGGTCATCTTATCTATGATGGACAATGTTGGACCCTATAATAACATGGATCACTTTTCTTCAGTACTGGTAGGGGACGAGGAAGATACGGAAAGGTGTTTCCAGGACATGCATGAATCTGTAATTAAGTCCACAGTTAATATCTTTTAGAATAAAAGGTTTTATGAAGTGGAAGGGACTAGAAGGATGATTCCAGATGAAAACATGTGTTGTATGCTAGAAAATATCATTATATTTCTTCTGAGGGTAAGACGATTCATTATTATAATGCTTAGTATATATTTGGAATGAAGCGTGTCCATGGGAATGAATCAATTTCTCAGGATCATACCTGAGTCCTTTTCCATCGGTGAGGTCGTCCAACCCAGATTCGTAGGTATGTTCCCCAACAACTAGTAGGGTTTTTATCTTCTTGATCTATTGGATAAATATAGTGGTTATATAGGAACCCAAAACAAATGGGTAATGATATAGAAGCAAGAAATAACTATAATATGTGAATATGATCTTCTAAACAATTCCATTCTTATAGTTACATTTATACTAGACATGGTGGTAGATACATTGGATGCGGTATTTATAGGAAAGAGTTCTTATATATATATTTGTACAGAGTAGGGGACTCAGTCTACATCCAAGGGAATAAGGGAAGGATAGTTTCAAGTAGTTTAGCAATCACTAGTATATTGAGAAGATGTAACATCGACATTTATGGGTATTATTCTTGTAACTTCTATACTAGCTAGTTCATTATTTAATACTTGCACCTCTCATCATTTTTTATTTTCAAAACATGTGAATAGATTTAGTTTGGAGTTGGAGTTTTGAGTATGTTTATGATGATTTATATAACACTGGGAGTATGGATGAGAGAAAAAATGATTATGCAAGTGTGTTTCTCTCAAGGTCGGGGAGTATGAATTTTTCGGGGATCTTTAAATCGTGGACATGTAAGGATCTGACAAAATTTGGGAATGAATTAGTTAGAATCATACTGAGACCACATTTATTGTTACAAAAATAGAGTGAATATTTCCTCTCATGGGGTTGAAAATTATGTATATCGTCGATAATAAGGTTCCAAGGTGGTGATGAAAGGTCCACTTCATCAGAAACTAGGGGAACTCCTAGCCCATGTTTTGTTGTCTGTTTCTAGATGATGGGGGTGTAAAGAGTGATGTTATTCATCCCATTATATACATATTCTAGGATGTGTTTCTTGTGGTCCTCTAAGGGAATTCATCTAAGAGATATGTTAAATTTTCTTTAGAGATCATGTTAGTGGATGAGACAATTTCTATTCCACATTATATAATGGCACCAACATATCTTCAAGACAGAAAGAATCAACTAGAATATTTCATTTATAAAGGTTTTATTCTTTTGAGTATTTCACACGAGGTTCTCTGATGTTTTTTTCAAATAAAGAGATAGTATTTTCTTATTTTTTTATAATTAGTTAATGTTAAACCATATAAATATGAAGAAATTATATCCAATTATGTAGATTGAAGATATTTTTGATGAGTTAAGGGGATTTTGTGTCTTCTCAAGGAACGACATGAGATTGGGGTATCTTCAGTTGAGAGTTTAACTTCTCACATACATTATAATTTTTTCAGAAGTATGTATTAGCTTTTTGAGTTCCACTTGATGTCATTTGGGAATGAAAATTATCTTGTAGTGTATATGGATATGATGCATAATATCATCTATGCATACTTGAAAAAAATATTATATAGTGATTGTGGATGAAATCATTTTTACATTAATTCCCACGAGGATCATTCCATAATCCTGACATCATCTAGAGTACACTGAGAGAGCAACATCTATACAACAATGCATCTAAGTTTCAACTTTGGAATGATCAGCTACTCTTATTTGGCCATATCATCTTATGTAAAGGTGTTTCATTGGACCGAGAGAATAGTTAGGTAGTAGCTTCATGGGGGTATCCCAAGAATGTTCTTGATATCCATAGTTTTCGAGGATTGGTTTGTTTTTATGGATGGTTCATCTAAAAATTTTCTTGATTGGAAGAACCACATTTAGGAATTACCATGAATGGATTAAATACTGAATGGTCTATATTATATGAGAATGCATTAAAAGAATTAAATAATTTCCTGGCGACAACACCAATATTGATCCTACTCGAGTCAGGTGAGGACTACATAGTGTTTTCTGATGCTTTTTTGATTTTTCTTGGAGAAATTATTTTGTAGGGAGATCGAGTCTTGGTATATGGATCTTTCTAGTTGAAGCAACATAAATGGTATAAACCTACGCATGACCTCGAGTTGGATGTGATTGTTTCAGATATAATGTGTTGGTGGAATTTTCTATTGGGAGAATATATTACAATGTATCCTAAATAAAAAATGCTAAATTATATCTTTTTAGAATGAGAATTGCATCTTCAGTAGTGGAGGTGGGTTGAATATATGTCGTCATTTTATTTCAAGCTAGAATATATGCTCAGAAAAGGAAATAGTGTTGCTGATGATTTAATAAAAAAATCTAAGACTTTGGTAGTTAAAGAGTCCAGTTTAGTGTGTAAGGCGATGAATTTACTCGCTACGATGCTTGTCATGGTTCAGAATGGTTAGGAATAGATGAATCTCATAGTAGTGTTAGTAGTGTCTAATCATTTTAGTTGGATTAGGGAAAGGAAATACCAAGATTCAGAATGTATAGCCTCAAGGGAAGGCCTTAATGTTTTGGAGACACCTTCATATTAGACTACAGATGATGTTGAGATCATCTATTATGAGAATTAGGTTATTGGGAATTTGAGAATGTTGGAGGAATTATTCATCAATTTCAGGCCTTTATTTGGGTGTTATATAATTGTTTGAATTTTTTTTT
Source organism: Viscum album (assembly GCA_963277665.1). Classification (NCBI taxonomy): domain Eukaryota; kingdom Viridiplantae; phylum Streptophyta; class Magnoliopsida; order Santalales; family Viscaceae; genus Viscum; species Viscum album. The sequence goes on along the minus strand of OY728153.1, from coordinate 1,309,098,097 downwards.
TCAATGAACGACAATTATAATATTGGTGGAATAGAATAAGGAAATAGAAAGTAGGGTATGTGACATGATGAAATTCATGCCAACAAGTGAAGCTTGATCATCAATGATCAAGTGTCCTCCTATAGCCATTTCCCATTCCAAAAATGGAAGTGGGAGGATGTTATAATGGACCTAATTGAGGTTAATTCAAGGATTCCTCGAATTTATGATTCTATTTGGGATATTATAAATCAGATGATTAATTTAGCACTTTTATTCTTAAATGAGATACTTTCTCTGTCGAGTAGTTGGGATATTTAAACTTACAAGAGATATTCCATCTGCATTGGGAGACACATTGTATTTTTTTATGCGGTGAATATCATTTTAATTCATGATTAATGTAGTTATTATATATATATATTTGTACATAGGTTATATTATGTATGAAATTGTACCCATAGACCAATGGGTAGTCATAAAATACTATACATGTGCATAAGGATATGCTGCATGCTTATGTTCTAGACTTCAGTGGTTTTTAGGAGAAGAAACCATATTTGGAAAACATCAACCAAATAATTGATATAAGTAAGTGATACTGATCGAATTATATGAGACAAATTATTGTAGGACCTAAAAATCAAAACTATTCTGGATATAGGAAGGCGATTCAGAGCTATTGGGATATAGGTAAGAGACATCAGAACTGGTTCAACTGATTCATAAGAATATTTATATGGATCATTTTAGACAAAAGTTGTATGCTTATAGACAACAATGACCCGAATAGTTTTCATAGGGTGATCATGTATTCATTCGGGAAACACATTTATTGGATCACCATAGGATATAGAGAGAGGGAATGTTGTTTCCTTGGTCTATTGGCCCATTAGAGGTTATGGATAAAACTTGTGTTGTGGTGTATTTATTGCCGCTTCCGTAGAGGTATACTTGTATGAATGATGTTCTTTACGTGTTGCAACATCGGTGGTACCACATTTACACTTTTTATATGATCAATGTGGATGATTTTGAGTATGAGACAGATGTATCCTTTAAAAATAAATTTATTTTTTTATCTCTGTGAGAAAGTCTTTTAGGGAATGTCATTGCCAATAGATCACGTAATGTGGAATCATGGAATATTTTGGAAGGAACCATGTGGTAGAGAAGTGGATATGTGGGATCAGGGCCCATCTATTATAAATTAGAATCATAGATATGCATGGAATTAATGCTCATGGAAATGCTGGTATATGCTGTAGAGGTTGTAATATCTCCACAATTTCATTGGAGATGTCACAAGCATGTTTTTAGGCTACTTTTTTTTCCACATAATGCTGTATTTCTAACATGGTGGGTTTTTTTTGGGTGAAATTAGAGAATATGTATTGAGGAGTGGAAGTGCATGGTTGGTGTATTGTCTTACCAAGCACCCCGAACTAGAAAATAGTGTGAACCTTAATAGATGGGATTTAAACATATGGGGAACATTTTTTTCAAAATATTCTCAATTTTTGGAGTCACTACGCACCCTAACCCCCTATAATAGGTGCATGATTAAGGCTCATGGTTTGAAAAACCATGCTCCACTACATAGGAAACCGTGTATATGGGATTTAATACCTAGAAATTTATATTAAAAATTACCAAACCCTCAGCCTTCACCTTGACTCAACCCAAATTGTCCCTAATCATTTTATTCTATTTTTGGTGGCTCTCAAAATAATTATAAGGCCTTAAAACCCTTATTCTAGACTAATCGAAGTTCAGATAGAATATTTTCACCTATCTTAATTGGATATTCTCAATCTATGTGGTTTCTTCTCTCTTCCATCACACCTTCATGATAAAAAGGAAATGGTTTCCCTAAATTGTATTGGGATATATCTAGGTTTTATGGATCTTGATTCTATGGAACTTTTATCTATATATGTGAACTAGATATCATTCTTCATTATTATATTGGTTGTTTCACTTAAAATAGGTATTTATATTGGTGAGTGTTTATTGTAAATATTTTTAGTTGGTTTTCTAAATTTAATTCATATAATTTTAAATTCCATTTGATTTTATGGGTTGTAAAATTTCAATTTCAATGTTTGATACTTGAATTTGGAATTTAATTAATTAATTGATTAATGAATTTATAAAATCATGGAATTTGATTAATTAATTAGTGATTTACTTAATAGAATATTATAATAAAAATTTAATGAATTGGATTGTTTAGTTGGTGAATTAACAAATGGAATGTAATAATTTCATAATTAATAAGAAATTAGATTTTTTAGATTAGTCAATTAATATTTTTTTGAATTAATTAACAGTGGGGATTAATGGTTGTCTGGATTAACCATAAAATGTTTTTCATTTATATGATTAAATGTTGATTAATGTGTTGATAATGAATTTTTAATATTATTCCCTGATAATTAAGGTGATAAACTATTATTTCTGATGAGTTGAGAAAGTATACCATGCTGTGGAGGTTATACAATAAGGTTAAAGATGACTAAACAAAATGACTGAGATTAATGTGTTATATTGTATGGTGTGATATATGTGATAAATTATATATGTGTGTGGGACATGGATAGAGGATCTAAATACCCATGTGATAATCATGATTGGGTTATGGAAAAAGGCTCCAAATTCCCATATGTGATAGAAATTGTTGGATATAGAATAAGGCTCCAAATACCAATGTGAAAATGATGTGTGGGACAGGGATTGATGCTACAAATACTAACTAGGTGTAAGATATGTTGTTCTACACCCATGAGATTGGATTTAGACTATATTCCAAAATGAACATGATGTGAAATGAAATGAAATAGTTAATTAAATACCATGTTTCATAATGATTTTTTTACTTTATTTTGTGATATGGTTCAAACTCGGGCATGAGCCAAAGAAGGTTTTGAGGGTTCATGTTTCTTTGGGAACCTGGGGGTCAATTCATTTAATTAAGGAATTAAGAAATGTGATAAGTATTTGTATTATGAATTGTAATCATTTCATTATACAACTACATAAACAGTTAGTGACTATATATTGTTTTAGATTTTTTTGGTTATGAAATACTAAATTGAATACAAACCCTGCTTAGGATACCAGATCTGTACCATAAGGGAACTCATTTTAGTAGGATTAGAAATGGGAAAGATCAATATTCTAGATGCATGTATTGGGATGGAACATGAATGAGGGAGCCCAAAATAATTTGGTTTCTTTTTGGGAGTTTTTAGTGTATTAATTTATTTCTAGTTTTTTATATTGGCACATGAAATGTACATGGCTTGAGATATATATTGTGTATTTTTGGTTATTATATATCATGTTTTAGTCATCATGTGATATTAGAATGGTTATTTTATTAGTTATATCATTCTACTATTGTATTACTCTAATAAAGAGGCTACCGTTTCCCCATGTTTTATATTATATCAGCACTAATAGTCGATAACCTATGATATATGAGGAGGCATGCTTGAGGTCATGTGACTTCTCGGCTCGAGTCCCCAGTATGTAGCACCCCAGATGGGATTGGACCTAAAGAAGTTAATAATTCTACTAAATTCCCATCTCAATTCTATTCACAATGTCTAATTCCAACATGTCATAGCAATAGAAAAAATCCTTGTGTATTGAAATGATTCCCAACAAGATGATATTCAAGAGGTAAAATCCACTTTCTTTATCATTTATTTAATTTCATTATCCACTCCTCACCACCCCTATAAAAAGTGTCATGGAAATTATTGTATCATATATATATATAAGATGGTTATTTTACAAATGGATTATCCATCATCAAATCCCATCTGTTTTTCATTTACTATAAAAATCAAAACATAGTATGTTAACTATTTATTCACCGCCCTCGTGGACAATGAGTTTTTATTATTGCCTTCAAGGATAGTCATAAAAAATAAATTTTGGTAAAATGATATTTTAATATACATATTATAAAATATATCATGTTCTAGAACGAATATATAAATATAATAATCATTAAAATGATTGAGGTTTTTTAGGGTTATAAAAACCTCTAAAAAACCATTTAATCAACATTTAATCTAATTAATCATCCTCATACCGTATATAAATTTATATATGAGACCACTTAATTTATTTTATTAAAATAATATTAAATTATTTTTCTTCTGGTTACATTAATCAAATTTTCCCAGAACTCTCATATTTGTACTCATTGTCACAGACAACAAAACCCCGAATTGAATGCTTCCAAAACAATGAAATTAAACAGTATAACACATTGAAGTTTACAAAAATGAACTTAATAAAATTATAATAAATCACCAATATAATAAATAAATAATAAAATAAAGTAATCAATGAATCTAAATTGGTTATATATGACATTATGTTAGAGTTAAAAATGCTTCCAGACATATGTTAAGGGTTTTCACATCTCACTTTAACTTATGTGTGATATATTAAATTTTCAAACATTATATCTTGTATATTTTGTTTGTACTGTACTTTTATAAATCACAGAACGAATATCATTATCTTCATTTCATTCAATGTATATTTTAAAGATCATAAATATTTTCAGTCCTATGGTTTGATTGATTTAATAGCGGTAAGGGAATTCTTAACCCAATTTTATTGTTTGGGGTCAAAAATAATCTCCATTGATTATTTCATGATATAATTATGTATGAACCTAATTTTTATATCCAAATATTGTATTTAAACATGTTTTATGTGGAATTAAAACTGATATTGAAAATTAATTCCTTTGGTTAACACTCAAAATTACTTTAAAATGTATTATTTTAAATATTTCATTTTCAATGTTTAAAAGTAATATTTTTAAAATTTTCCAGTATGAGTTTATTTTCCCTATTTCATGATGAAATATTTTCTTGAAGAATAATTTATATGTTTATATGATTTTTGAATATAAAATTTTATTTTATAGTCAGACAAATTTTTAAATCAATGAATCCAATATAAAGTTTCATTTCTCTAATTTAAATCACAATTATTTTATTAAACTATTTTAATCTATTATAGAACAATTTTTAGACCATATGATTAATTGAGTTCAATATCTTATGATACGATATATCATGTCTTATTTTTTTATGATTAGGTTGACTTTGGATGTGAAAATTTGATATCATTCATCATATTTCATTGGATGTTTTCTGATTATGTATATTGTTTGGGGAAAGTTAATTACTTCTTTTATTCTTGTTTAAATCTGAATGTATATTTTGATTATGTTTCACCCCATTTTTATTAGGAATTTAGTTGTCTTATTATGTGACAGGAAGGGCCTCCTATATCCCCTCGATGCATCAGTTGGTCTCAGGTTAAAAACTATTATGGGTATTTTCTGATATCTTACCCGATTATGTATTGTGCCATCACTTGATCCATTATTGTATGTTTAGATTTCATGCATTACGAACAACCTAATTATAAGATTAGTTATTGCCAATCCGTACCACTATTTGACTCTTAGAACATACATGCTCATGTTTCATTCTCTATTATGTATTTTTTTGGAATTATTTGATCATCGTATATTACTACCATAATATGTGCAAGATTCTGATTTATAGGATGTGTTTTTAGTTATTAACTATTAGTTATTTTTTATTTTAATTTATGATAAATTCCAATTTATTCTTATAATTACTGATCATCTGATCCCACCAATTTCTTATGTAAAATTCAGCCCGAGATTTCATGATGTATTTTATGTAGTTCAAATAAGGATAACATATGAAATTATGTGTATTTCCATTAGAGTAACTATTCTATTTTTCATTTCATGGTTTAATGTAAAACTTATGTTTGTATCTAGTTTTACATATTATATTAACTATCCGGTACTTTTGGATGTGATCAATTGTACTTAGTACCAATGTAATAATGTAACCACTAGATCTAACCTACTGGGGATGGGGAATTTAAATTTACCTTTATAACATAGCAAATAAAATAGGAGGTATTTATATAAATAATAAAAAATCTAAATAAATTATAAATTTTTAAAATAATAAAAATTTATTTATAAATAACTACATTATTTTTGGTAACATATGAATATTCCTTGAAAATAACATTTCACAAAAATGATTTGTATTTATTTTGTGAACAAATCATAAAATTAAAAGTTTAAAATTTTATTAAATTTTTTTTGAAAAATTAATTTCATTTTATGAATCAACATGACTTAATGTTATTTGTTTGAAGCTTTGATAACTACATGAAATGATTTATTTGTTGGTGAATAGTAAAAAAATAATAGGTTCTATAAAAATTGATTCATTTTTATGAATCATAATATATAACATATTTTAATATTTTTAACTTAATTCTTTGTCAATGTGAATTGTAAGTATTATCAAAATGAATTACTGTTTTTAACATTAAAACATCTTTACTATTAGGTCAAACATAAATGATATGGGTTGAAATGGCCTTGAAACCTTTCTTATAACAATTATATGGAAATATCATGACCCTATCTCATCTTGTTTTCATAAATTTTCTTATTTGGATCCATTTTTAATTCCGAAATTTTGGGTACAGATATTACATTTCCAAAATTCCATGTGTTTCATCTCTACAACATATAAAATGGTACCCCCTATCCTCTAATCATCAATCATATAAAACCTATTATATTTTCAAATAAATTTAAAAATACATCTCTTATTTATTTATATAATACTATAGGCCTTGATTGGATCCATATTTTAACGTAGTAAGATGTTTGGTGTAATCCTAAAGAGGTTATCTGAAGAAGAGGTATCATTCTAAAAAAAGATATTATATTTAATTTATTCTCCCACCACCATAAAATATTTTACAATTATACTAGTATAATAAAATAATTATATTCCATATAATAGGATAATTCTACGTTAACTTAATAAACCATTTTTGCCTCCTCTTCCATTAAATGGGGAATGAAAATGTTGATCATGTGTATGGTATATGACCATCGCGTGAACCAATATAAATTAATTTCCATCACCAACTATCATGATTAAATATAATGATGTATTTAAAAAATTTTAATGATATTTATAAAATTATTATATATATTTTATTATAATGTCTCATTTAAAATCTTATATTCTATTCAGTATAATTAGAATAAAATCACTCATGTCTTTGGAGCACCACCGCCTTGATAAGTGATGTGATCCATTTTTCACTTATTATATCCATAGAATCTTATAAAGACATGTTTAATGAAAATATAAAATTAAATATTATTTAACATTATTTTGATTCATCCCTCAAGAAATTGAAACATCTTTTATTTATTGATACATACGACCATCTCCCTGAATGGTGTCATTAATTTTAAATCACAATCATTAATATATTACTCTAAAATCATATGTAATGAATATGTAAGATATTTATTTCATTGTTGAAATTTTTATAACATGGAACTATGGTAAATGGATAAGTTAGAAAGACAAAAAACCAAAACATACATGAAAAACAAAGATATTATTACACAAAACATGATTTTAACAATTAATTTTTAATATATGGGTAATAAAAGGGTGTAAGAAGATCATATATGGAATGATACATTTTATTATGGTTTTATAATATATTTAAAATAAACATTTAACAATTTATATGGTAAAAATTTGTTATACACCCCCTTTTCATTTCATTGGTGTATATATTTCACATTACTAACTTTTATAATTATTATATGGAAGTTATATGATATATATATTTCCTTCTAATGTTACTTCTTTCAAGAATCTAATGATTAAAAATATGTGAATGTTGTAGATGGTTTTATGATAAAAAATCATTTTTACCAGAATTGATTATGAATATGTGTATGGTGATGATTTTTATGACATTTTTCTAAAGAAAATAATGAATTTCCATCTCCATTGGTTATTTTGTGAAATTACATATATTATATTAAAATTCCCCAATTTTTTAATCATTAATCGAAAAGAATTATTTGAAGGAAACATGTAATTTATTTTTATCTTATAGAAAAAACTCATTTTCATACATGTATATGTTTTTGTAAAATTAATTCAGTGAAATATTTATTTTTTTATAGTGGATGTTAAAATAAACTTATAACCATGTTTTAATTTTAAAAAACGTTTTGAAATGAATATTATTGTAATTTTATGAAAGATGTTGGTCAGAATAGTTATATAAAATATGATAGGAATCCATATTTTAACATGTATTACATAAAATGATTTTTTTGATCCTTACAACTAAATTTTTTATGGTTCCATTATATTTTTTCATAGTTATTTACTAATAAAATGATTTCATTAATTTATTGAAAATGTTAGATTTTATTAATGTTATATCCTTTTAAAAGGATATATTCAACGTGAATGATTTAAGCATATTTAGTGGAATTTGAATTCATAAAAAAAACAATCATTATAATATATTTTAGTTTACTAGGGTTATGGTCTAACGGTACCATACTTATTGTTTATTTTGGTTTTATATATTTATGTTTATAATGAAAATACTATTATGAAACCCATTTATTTTCTTTGGGTTAAGATATGTTAAATTGATGAAGTCCTTATGAAAACTGAATCATTTCCATGGGATATATTATGTTAAATGGATTATGAAAATCGTATCATTTTTTAGGTTCTAATATAATGAATTTTTTAGGATCATGTTGAGCACAAGGGTATTGATAGTCGGATTTGTGGTTTCTATATCTCCATATAATGATTAGAGTAATGAATTATATCTCTTGAGATAACTATGGGAGACAAGGAAACTTAATTGATCCCATAAATGAAAACTGTATAATATATTCTTACAATAGGGTAAATATGTGATGATCTCCAAACAATTATAAAACAGTGTACGAGTATTGATGAAAAATGTATTATTATTTTATGGTCTTGGATATTAAACCTAATATATGAAATTATTTTTATACATATGGTGTTTCCACTTTTATATGATAAGATATTCTAGTTCATGATTTATTTAGGACGATCTTTCACTATTATGATTCTTATTTTCTAAAATGAATATTCTCCATGGATGATCCTTACGATCCATTATAGATTAGGTATGAACTTTTTTTGTTATATTAATAATTATGAAGCCTTATACTTGTGTTATTCTTTCATATGATCATTGATTGATATCCCCTATGATTACCCATATTAATAATCTGATCTCAGCATTTATTATTCCTTATTTCCATATATCTAAAAGTATGGTTCATTTATGGTATGAATATGAAGATTATTAAATAATAAGATCAATATATGATATATTGAAGATAATTCATGAAATAAGAATATTGTTTACTATTCTCCAAAACAATAAATACTTATCGTCATCTTCTGTGTTTTTGATAAATGTATTCAATATTTATCTTTTGAAAAGTACTATCAATTTGTGAAAATCATAGGATATTTTAAATATTATATTTAAAACCAAATAAATATTTGATCATGATGAAAGGAAATAATGTTTTCCTAGTCATACCTACAATTTTAATATAGAACCCTAATTTTAATATATATCATCAGTTATTACTATCTTTTGGATACTCAAAACTGATTTTGTTAGTTAGTTATAATTGGAATTATAAGGAAAATATTTATTTATGGAGGGGGGATGTAACACCCTAGGTTTTAGAATGAATATTCTTTCAAATAACTATATGTTTGTAATTAAAATTCATCATTATTCTTCCCCAATTTTTTATATGATTTGAAATGTTTTAGGAAATAAGTCATACGAGATAAGAATTAATGCAAAAAAAAAATTCATTAATAGATTATTATTTAAATAACAAAAAAAATAAATTAATGTTTTTAAACAGTAGATCACCACTAACCATGGATTATTACATCTAATAAATGTTCAATGATGAAAAGGAGAAATTAAATTGAGAAGAATAATATCTAAATCATCCAGATATCTCTTGGATTTTCTTCACCCAAGTGGATCATTAATAGTCAATAAATCTTATAATTAGTAAGAAAACCATGAAATATGAAATCATATTGGGATATTGGAAAATAAAAAATTGGAACTGAGATGTATATCTTATCAACTATGATTAAAATTGATGAGTTTAGAGAGGACATATATACGAATGATGTTTGGATTATTATAAATATGTTTATTGGAAATATGATCATTATAAATATGTGTGTTAGACATTCTTGTTTCTAATAAATATACTATTTTTTGTGTTGTCAATAGTAAATTTAATGTAATATAATGTCTGAATAATAAAAAATGAAATGGATGTATAATATTGAAATGCTATTTATATATGGTTGTGTGTTTATGTGTGTGATTTACAAATATTTATGAAATAATAATTATTTATATATGATAATGTATATTTATAAAATTTATAGAGATAAATTAATATCAATTGATTAGTAAAGATAAATTTTAAAGTCAAAAAAATTATTTTTAATGAATAATATTTTTTATCTATAAAATTAATATATTTTATTGAATAGTTATTTGTTATGTTTTTAATATTTTATCATTATATATTAAAAATAATATTCTGAAATATTTTATTAAGAGTCATTAAATTTTCAATTCATATCAAATAATATTAAAATAATGATTGTTAAAAATGATATATTTTAATAAAAGTAGTTTTCTATATAGTCTATATTTCCATGTAAAAAATTAATTTATAAATTTTATAATTTAAATTATTGAAAATTACATTATATTAATTTATAATGTCAAAATTAGTTTACTATGAATTTTTTATATTTCTTAGAAATTGTTCATTTTAAGGTGAATAGTGAAAAGACATTTTTTTACCACAGTTGCAATTTTTATTATATAAGAAGTTGAATGAATAATATTGAAACCTATTTAGTTAAAAAATATATTTTCCATGTTTATATATATATATATTTTTAAATACTAAAAATCCAATTATAATATATTTGAACTCGTGAATTATTTTATAGAAAAAATATTTTTTCGTATTTTCATATTATTAAATGTTACTTTCCTTAATTTTTTGGTCGGATTTTAATACCGCATATATATAAATTGATATATAATAAACAAATGTATATCATTAAAATAATATAATATTATAATTTTATTATATATATAAATCTTAATCATCAAAATATAGTTTTTCTAAAAACATGCCTTCATGCATTATATGCGTCAATAATAATTTTCTTTATAGATTTTTATAAATTAGATAAAATAAATTTATGTCAAATTTGTAATCAAAATTTTTAAAAAACATATTAATTAATATTACAATTTTTCATAAACATTATTTATAATTATAAATTATAGTTATTGTATTAAAATCATATTTTTCAATGAATTAATTTTTTCTCATTTTTGTTTTAAAATTACATATATTTTTTTTGAAATTGATCACTAATATTATTTGTATAAAAAATTAAAATATATTAGCACACATTTAATAGATAAATACAGTTAAATATGAATAATAACACATAATAATTTAAAAATCATGTTCTTCCAAATACAGTTTCCACACATTATATGTTACTACATGATAAATTTGAATTTGGGATAAATTAAACCAATGTACAAAAATATAAATATGGGAAAATTATGTATTAAATTAAAAAATAAAAAGTTTGGATAACATCTTCTTTAATAATAGGTTTTTTTAATTTTTAAGAGTTCTTAATCCTATTAAACTATTGTTATCAATTAAATGAGAATTGATATATGTTCACACACACACATATATATATATATATAAATTATATTAGTGTCCTATTTTATAATATATATATTTTATTTAAAAAAAATTAGTATTTAAAAGGGTATAGTTTTTCAAAAAGTAATTTTTTTACCATAGTAAGCAATATCTACCTTAGCGATATAATTTTTTTCAAAAAAATAATTATACCATTTAAAATTGTTGAAAAAATATGATAATAAATTTTAAAAAAATTAGTTTTATTTGGTTTGTAAAACTGATAAAAAAATTTTCATCAGCGCATCCAATGTGTAAAAACCATTTTTCATTAAAATTTTAGTTGTAGTCTTAAAATTTATGTGTATTTGAAAATTTTAATTTTAATTTCTCTCATCATATAAATTACTTTAGTAAAATAAAAAAAAATATTATATGTCTTTATAATCAGGCTGCAAAATTATATAAAATTAAATTTAATAAAAAAAGACAAAAATAAAATTCCTTTATTTGAAAATATTATTTGTGTCCAAAATTCATATATTGAGTTTTATAGTAATTGAAAATATAATTATTTAACAATTAAACTTGATGTTTTTCAATAAAAGAAGTTTTATAACCATATGGGTTTTTATTATATAATAAAAGTTATACTTTTTTTAAAAACTTGTTTTCTCCCACTCACCAAAAAATGAACAATTTGTGAAAATTCCCAAAAAAATATAATTAGAAAATGATGAAATCATGAATAAAAACACTATTTTATTTTTATATAAATCAAATTAAAAAATTTATAACTATTATTATTCAATGAAAATATAAAATATAATGAAAAACATCATTTGTTAAAAAGTTTTCTTTTTTAATATTATGAATAGACACTTATAACTTCTATAATACCCTTCTATGTGTTGATTCAATAAAGTTTCCTTAAGATTTTTCAATTCCTCTATGTTCTGAAAATTCCAAACACTTTATATTAAGGAAAATTATATTTCCTTGAGGATTATTTTATAAAAGAAAAGTTACATTATCTCATGAAATATTTTCCATACCGTATTTTTCATTATCTCATTTTATGTTCTCTCAAAACCAAGTTCATTTTGTTACCATGTATAAAATTCGGATCCTTTTAAAAACATTAGAATCTTAGAGATTCTTGAATATAGAGTTTTCTATTCCCAGTATCCAAATTCTTTGAAATTATGAATCTGAAATCTATGAAATTTAGACTCCGAATTCTCTAAAATTCCGACTCTGAATTATCTAATATTCAGACTTCGTATTCTATGAAATTCAGACTCGGAATTCTATAAAATTCAGTCTCAGAATTCTCTAAAATTCAGAATCCAAATTCTCTTAAATTCAGACTCCAAATTCATTAAAATTTAGACTCTAGATTTATCATCATTCTGACTCTGAATTTATCAGAATTCAGACTCTAAATTTATGATAATTCAGACTAGGAATTCATTGGAATTTGGACTCCGTAATCTTTAGAATTCAGATTCTGAATTCTTTCAAAAATAGAATCTGAATATCTATGTTTTATAGAATCAGATTGTATATATTATTAGACTCTTAATTATATTTTTTCATTAAAATATGAATATTCAGATTTGGTTAAGCTACTCTATTTTCTTTACACATGTTATTATTATGAAACATAGTCATACAATCTGTTGCTAAATAACCTGTTGAGTGACATGTGTACATTTTACATTTGAGAATCAAGAAAAAATATGAACTTTGGAGGAGGGAGCTGACCATTGGAAGTTTTCCTTTAAATTGGTGCTCATTCTAACAAGCGCAATATTGTTGATCAATACAAGAGATTACATGTTTTGATGATGTGATGTAATTTCTATAGAGAAAAAGGATCTCCTTCTTTGTGCGCTTCATTAACATCTTGTTCAGCCGTGAACATCTTTTTCAGATTTCTTTGTGTGACTCCAATTGTTAGCAACTACAATTGAGGTCTTAGGGGGATAGAAAGACAGAGGTGCATACTACCTTAAGGTTTGAGGGATTGCAAGGATATCAAAGAAGATTCCAATATTCTTATCAAGGGCTTACCCAAGTGTTGGTAAGGCATACATTCTTGAAATTATAAATCAAGGTACCTTTATCCAAAGTTATTGGATACCCTACTCGTTGAGTGAAAATATTTCCTAATTTCTACTTGTTTTTCTTTAATGTTTTTATTTCTGTTTTATTTTAATAAAGGAATAATCATAAATTTTTTATACTTTCTTTTACTTTACTTACTCTGATAAATAACATTCTATATACCTTAAGGTAGAATCTTCTTTTAAGAAAGTTTTTCTTAGGTTTCATTTATAGATTCATATTTATTTAACCTGATTTAGTGAATTTCATAGTTAATAACATGAAGAGGATATTTGAATTTAAATTTATTAACATTGTTATATTTTATTTTCATTCAGGTTAAAAATGAAGGTTTTTAAACATACATTTCACGCCCCTCTTATAATTGAGCATCTACATACACTATTTCAACCCTATAAATGGTATCAGAGGATGTCTCTAAAATAATTACACCCACATATAAGTTTTATTTCTCAAATTTTCCATTATCTATTTTTTTTTTAAATTTTCTTGTTCATGTTTTGCTTAAGGTTATTTATCTTTGTTTACAAACATTTATTAATAACATGTTTTTGTGGGAAGGAAATTTTCTTATAGAATGAAAAGAATGAATATCTATTCCATTTAAAATATAAATCCTACTAAACCACCAATTTTTTATCGTGATTATTATGAGTATTAGAGGTATAGAATGAATACTTTTGTTATTAACACTAGAGTAGATAACTTTTTCATGCATACTAGTCATTAGAAAATTCCTGACAAAGAAGTCAAAACATTCAACAATCAAGAAAAATTAGAATATCAACTAAATCATTGGGTATAAAACCCTTTGTCTTGTTCTATGACCAGAAATATATATAGTCAAATATCTTCTTTTGAAGCATCCAATTTCATGTGGAAGAAACTTTATGTTACCCATTTTGGGACATGTAAAGTGATATATACTAGAAAAGATATGTTAAGAATAAAATATCATGGATTCTTATTTATTTAGGGAGAACCTACTTGAAAAATACAACAAATACTTTTGACCATTTTCAATAGTCTAAAATATATGGGAGATAAATGTCTTTATAGTGAAGCTCCTGTAGATAATATAATTGACATCATGTTAAATGAGTGGGAGTCAAAAATAACAGCAACTGAAGAAAACAAAAAAGTATCTAACATTACTCTTGATGAGTTATTTAGAACTCTTCTTCAACCTGAGACAAAAATAAAGAGAGGTGATATGAGGCCCCAAGCTTAAAATGTTACATAATCATGAATTAAATGAATAATTCACATTTAAGATCTTTTCAGTTTTAGAGTTTTAGAGAATTAGGACATATAACAATTACATCTCAATGATTAGAAAGTAGACACATCTACTCAGTTTCCATTTTTTTCACAAAATAAAAACTCTTGAACAAAAGTGTCATGTCTAGTTCTATATTTTAGACAACATGTCATTTCCTTGATCACATCCATGACCCTATTACACTTTATGTCCTGTGAAAAACATTTCATAAACGTGGGATGAGCATAAAAATCTCAGTAACGGATATAAAAATACGGAAAGAAAACCTTAGTCCATGTATATAAAAGAATCAATAAAATCATACATTACTCATAAAACATAATAACTTTATCATACCTCATGAAATCATATGATTTATTAATAACTCATAGAAATCATAACACATAAAGGTAACTTGAGGAATTCATAACATTCTAACATAGGGAGTAACCCTCATGGTTACGTTTGGAATACTCATCACAGTATATTCCCTAAATCTCTTTGGATAAACCTTAGAGTTTAACTCTTTAACGTTAACCAATTAATTAGAGAGATATCAAGGGCTCACCCACCCTTAGTTTATCAGTAAATCACCCGTCTTCATAAACAATTCCCAAGAACCATAATATAATCGTATCACATAAAACATGCACAAAGGAAATATAACATTCCACATTTCAATCACAAGATATCAATTCAACACATTTATATAATCAAAACATTATCAAAACCATTTTCTATACAAAAATAAATGCAATTTAAAACATGGTATTTTTTTTCATTTAAAACAGATATGGCTTGTAGAGGAAGCCGAAACTCAAATAATCGTCACAGCGGTGGAGAAGTCATTGTCACCCCATATGTAAGACAAAAACATTCCTTTTGTCATTTAGAAAAACGCTTCATGTAAAAATATTCCATTTGAATTTAATTAAAAGTAAAAAGGGTTTATTATAAAACTAATAAATGAAGGTCATATATAAATTGATGTATGCCTCAATGAAAGGAGATTGAGATGAAGTCCCTTACAAAGATGGTATCCTTAGATTAAGTATAAATCAATTACCTAATTATGTGTGTCAAATATAAATACACCCAATATATCTGAATATTATGTCTAAAACAATCAGAGGTCATCCACACATATTCATAGTATGAAATAATCAAGAAGTATAGGTTTAACCCAAAGAATTGAAATTGGGCCAAGAAGTTCCCTTATAGAAATTCGACAGCCTAACAGCGTCACATTAAAATTCAGAAAATGAGTTGATGAGAGATAAAAAGTGTATCTCATCACTTTTAATTAAAATTTAAAGTAATAAGTATATATAAGAACATATCCCAAAACAGTAAGATATAAATTAAAAGACCTAACAAAAAAAGTTTTTTTAAACGAGGAGGGTGAAAGGTTCCCTTACTGATTTGGGTAACTTTCAAAACGTACACCCCATGAAGGACGGACTATAAAAAATTGATTTAAATAACCATAAATTATATTATATTACACAAATAATACAATCATGGGCTGTAAATACACCACAAAAAAAGGAAATAGTGGCAAATGTAGCATTAATCTCACGGGAATAAAAAGTGAGACAAAAAATCCTTACCTTGTTGTAACCGAACGAGTCGTATGAACAAAAGATAATAAACAACAAATGTATCACAAAATACCATGAATATAAATAAAATCAGGATAATACATATCAAATGGAAGTACAAAATTCACCACATGCAATAAATAATTGGAGAACAATGGAAATCTCACAGAATTAAAGCTGAGAATAGAAATCCCCTTCCGTCAAGTCTGATTTGTCTTGTTCGTTTCATTATATTCCTGAATAATAAACATTGTTCAATTTATAATTTATTAAGGAATTACTTTAAATTTTATTATTCAATTCATATATCATATTATCAGTTTATAATAATTAGTTAATTATGTGAGTTCATATCATACGTTTTGTCGATGTTCGGTAAATTAGTCAAAAATGAACTTGTTTGAAGAGAATTTTCCATGTAGTTATAAGTAAATCCTCTCCGGAATGGTGTTCATGATTTAAATATCATATATATCTATTATATATGTATTCAATAATATTCCATAATGTTTGGAGATAATAAATAAAATGTAAAGTTCATGGAGACGGTAGGCCGTACGTATGCATGGATGCTACTTTCATTTTTTTGTCATATTAATATAATTTAAACCTAAATTGGACATAGATATATTATAATTCCAGTATAATAAATATTTTATATAGGTAATATAAGTTCATTAATTACATTCTTTATAAATTCCATGTTTTTCATGAACAAGTCACATCACTTGAGTGGGCGGTAGTCCACACTTCCTCATTTGAAATTATCGCATTTTCACAACATTCAAAGCATAAAGGTATGTTTTAAATATAAAATAAAGAAGTATAGAGGGGAAATAAATATAATATTTATCGTATATAAAAATACTGCCATCATAATGGCCACCATGAAAGGTTTTAAAAGAAGATTGAACAATAATCATTTTTTGAGGTAGTAATTCGCCACCCACAGAAACAATATGTTCTTTAACCATTAGACAGAGGTGTGTGTAAGTGTAGGTATATTCATTATCATATCAACATCCTAGTGTATTGAGGATACTAGTTTTTTTATGAGAACAAATAATAAGAAGATAACGGTGAGTAAAGAAGGAAAATAAAAGAAAGAATCTCGAGAGAAGACATAGTTTGGTTAAATTTGAGAGAAGACATTATTCGAGAGAATACATTTTTAGAGAGAAGACATTATTAGAGAAAATAAATTACCTCATTAATGAACGATTTAAATTGAAAAAAAGTATTTTTAAAAAGGGTTATCTAATAAAAGGCGGTTAATCAACATTTTAACGAATATTAGAATATTTATTCTTAAAATTGGATTCATTTTCATATTAAGCCTCTATAATTTATTGGGAAATTGTTAAAATATTTAACAAACATATATAATAATTTTTTAGTTAGTTCTATCAGTCCTTCCATTATAATGGCTAGGCGTTAACTACCATTTAAAATAATATTATTAAATTATTGGAGTGCAATGTATGATTTCAAAGAAACTCAATGTTGCGTATTGGATACACCGTCAAAAATATCATTCCCTTTAAAGAAATATTATCATTTTATTCACAAATATTAATAAATATGAAAATTTCATATTCTTTATTCACATGGGATGTTACATCCCTCCCCCCTTTTTTGGAAATTCATCCTCTCTATTTTAAAATTGCGCTCAGAAACTTCATTTAAATCTCCACATCCGAGAAGGAATAAATTAAACTATCACATTAAAAGAAATAAAGAAAAGTACAAAGGTTACCCGAGACAACAGATACTAGGATTCCATGAAAACATGGATATTAAAGAAAAAAAAATGGGTCATGTTCTGATGGAGAGTGATAGAAAATATATCTATGAGAAAGTTAACCACCAGAAAATCACAAACTTGTGATGGGTTAAACGAAATTTTATTCACCAGTTGGAAAAGATAATAGAAAACGATTTTGGTTTTAAGTTACTTTTAATTGAGGAATTTATTTATGAGATTAACTAAATCATAAGAAACATACTCACTTGTCATGTAGACTTTTATCTTTTACTATATTTCTAACAGAAACTCATATTTTCTCCAAAAGATGAGTATTCAAGATGAATTTTTCGCATTAAGAGCTCTAAAATCAACATCGAGAGAATCACATTATCCATAAAAGAGGAACAATATATTTCCCATGTCTTTAGACCTTAAAAAACCAAAATGGTTATTACAAGGTCAGATAATCCCCAAAAAGGATAATCCTTCATAAAAAGAAATAGTACTCTTAATCTTTAAAATTCAACAAAAAGAACGCAAGGATCAAGAAAGACCATTAAATAAACAGATATCCATAAAATTATTCAAAGTAATACAAACTATGATTGAAACGCAAATCTATGAAGGACATAATCACATAGTCTTCCATGGTAAATCTTAAAATTTAGCTCTAAATAACATCAGTTACTCTTAAAGTCTTATATTGAAAAGTAATTAACCTAATCACATATCCTCTATAATAGGTTAATCATTTCGATAGATAACCCAAAATCAACTTATTCCTAATTCATAAGATCATCTAACAAAAAATAATTAGTCATACTAACCAGGGACTTCACATAGTTCAGTTGTAGGAGATAAATACCATTCACACGATGGTTGTGGGTTCGATTCCTGCTGCTTCATCCGATGTGACGAGTTGTCACACGGTCTGCATGTTGTCCCTATTAAAAAACAATATAGTTTTATAAGATTTCCAAAAAGAGATAAATTCATCAAAAATAACCATAACATATTTTAACCACAAAGGATATATAATAACATTCATTGTGCATCCCAAAATGTATTAACTGGTAATTACCTCAAATTCAAGAATCATATAAACCCAAATGGTTATTTATAACTATATCCTCAAAAGAAAAGATAAATATTCCTTGAATAAAATTTTCATATATTAAACATCAGGGATACACATTCTAAAAAAAGTCTTCTAATGTAACCCCATCATCAAAATAGCCTTAATACTTTTAATAATTTCACCATCCTAAAATCTACCATAAATATTTAATCCCTTATATGTTGACTTCTTACTCATTAAACATTATTCATGATCCATTAACCATTCCTTTCCAACTTATTCCGAAATACTTATTTCCTACAAACAAAATCACGGATCATATCGTAAGATTCAATAATAGGAAAACATATATTAAGAAATAATCCATACATTTCATTGGTCATTATCAGATTCTTCATCCTCAATCAGAGTGACATTTGGTATTGGTAAATGAATATTTGTACGATCCTGGTGATCCCATTCCTGAAACATCTTCATAGGATATGTTTTTGCATAATGACCATTCAAACCACATTTAAAGCATTCAACTGATCCATCGGAAAGGACTTCTTTCCCTTTTGTAGAGTTATCTAGATGCTTCCTTTTTCTATGGATGTTTCTTGCTTTATGACCATCATTTCCACATCTATAGAATATTTATGTACATTTTAAATATTTTCCTAGTTGTTTTTTCCACTACATTGACACATTGGTTTTTGAACATTCTTACCTTTATGATTATTACCTAAACATTCGTAGGGATTTTATTCTTGCTTATTTGATTCCTTATAAAAATCACTATGGTTTATGTGGTTGATCATGACTCCATATAGTTGGTTGAGAATAACCAGAAGATTTCTCATTGCATCTCCCATATCCTTCATTTTCTCAATCAAAAAACCATCATAGTTTTCTTCATATCCACTATTACTTTGGTGCCTACTACATCCAGCCATTTACTAAAACCAAAAAGTTCAGTGTGATTATATCAGTAAAATCATCATATAATACTAAGATATATTTATTTATGTTATCATAAACTCATTCACTTTATCTAAAAAACTATGACTCTTTGTGAAATCCTAACTATTATTGTAATGTCACTTGTGCTTACAGAGTACCCTAACCTCTAAAGTTATCTAAACTGACCTTTGATACAATCTATAGTTCCCCAACATTAAAACATTAAATAACCATGAATTAAATGAATAATTCACATTGAGGATTTTTTAGGTTTAGAGTTTTATAGAATTGGGACATAACTATTACATCTCAATGATTACAAAGTAAACACATATACTCAGTTTCAATTTTTTCCACACAATAAAAAATCTTGAAAATAAGAGTCATGTCTAGTTCCATGTTTTAGATAGCAAGACATTTTATTAATCCCATCCTTAACCTCATTCCACTTTAGGTCCTGTGATGAAAATTTCAAAAACATGGGATGAGCATAAAAAGCTCAGTAAGGTAAATAAAAATACGAAAAGAAAACCTTAGTCCATGTATACATAAGAATCTATGAAATCATAGTTTAATCGTAAAACATAACCACTTTAACATACCACATGAAATCATATTATTTATAAATAACTCCAAGAAATCATAAGACATAAAGTTATCTTGAGTCATTTATAACAATCTTACGTAGGGAGTAACCCTCATGGTTATGTTTGGAATACCCATCACATTATATTCCCTAAATCTCTTTGGAGAAACCTTAGATTTTAGCTCCTTCGCATTATCCAATGCATTTGAGAGCTATCTCGGGGTCACCCTCCCTAATTTTATCATGGAAACACCCTTTTTATAAACAATGCCCAAGAACCATAACATAATAGTATCACATAAAACATGCATAAAGGAAACATAACATTTCCACATTTCAATCACAAGTATCAATACAACACATTGATATAATCAAAAAATTATCAAAACCATTCTCAATACCAAAATAAGTGAAGAGTAAAAAATGGTATTTATTTTTTATTAAAAAAATTTTATGGCTTGTAGAGGAATCCGAAACTCAAATAATGGTAATGGCGGTGGAGAAGTCGTTGTCGCCACATACGTAAGACAAAAATATTCCTTTTGTCGTTTAGTAAAATGATTCGTGTAAAAATATTCCTTCTGAATGAAATTAAAAGTAAAAAGGGTTTATTATACAACTAATAAAATAATGTCATATATAAATTGAAGTATGCCTAAATGAATTGAGATTGAGATGAAGTCCATTACAAAGATGGTATCCTTAGATTAAGGATAAATCAATTACATAATTATGTGAGAAAAATATAAATAAACCAAATATAAGTGGATATTAAGTGTAAAAAAATCCGAATTAATCCAAACATATTCATAGTATGACATAAACAATAAGTGTAGGTGTAACCAAAAGAATTGAAATTAGGTGAAGAAGTTCCCAGACAGAACATCGACGGCCTAACAACATCACTTTAAAATTCAGAAAATGAGTTTATGGGAGATAAAAAGGGTATCTCATAACTTGGACATAAAATTTATTACAATAAGGATATATAAGAACATATCCCAACATAAGAATATGTAAATTAAAATACATAACAAAAAGAAGTCCCTTAAAAAGTGGAGGGTGAATGGTTCCCTTACTGATTTGGGTAACTTTCAAAACGTACACCCCATAAAAGAAAGAGTATACAACGTTGATGTAAATACCCATAAATTAAAATATGTTACAAAAATAATACAATATTGGGTAGCACATACACAACATAAATGGAAATAGTTGCAAATATAGCATGAATCTCACGGGAATAAAAAGTGAGACAAAAACTCTTTACCTCATTGTAACCAAATGTGTCGTATGACCAAAAGATAATAAACACCAAATGAATTACATAAAACCGTGAATATAAATATAATCATGATAATATATATCAAATGGAAGTACACAATAATCCAGATGCAATAAATAATTGGCGAACAATGGAAATCTCACCGAATTAAAAGTGAGTTAAGAAATCCTCTTACCTCAAGTCCGACTTATCTTGTTCATTTCATTATATTCATGGATAATTAACATTGGTCAATTAGTAATTTGTTAAGGACATACATTAAATTTTATTATTCAATTCATATGACATATTATCATGTTATAATAATTATTTAATTATGTGAGTTCATATCATACGTTTTGTCGATGTTCGGTACATGAGTCAAAAATGAACTTGTTTGAAGAGAATTGTCCATGTAGTTATAAGTACATCATCTCCGGAATGATGTTCATGATTTAAATATAATTTATATCCAGTATATATGTAATTAATAATATTCCATAATTTTTGGAGACTAGAATTGAAATGTAACATTCATGGAGACAGTAGGCCGTACGTACGCATGAATGCTACTTTCATTTTTTTGTCATATTGATGGACTTTAATACTAAAATAGACATAGATATATTATAATTAAAATATAATATATAAGTTATATAGGTAACATAGGTTCATTAATTACATTATTTATAAATTCCATGTTTGGCATGAACGAGTCACATCACTTTAGGGGGCAGTAGTCCACACCTCCTCATATGAAATTATTGCATTTACACAACATGAAAAGCATAAAGGTATGTTTTAAATAAAAAATACATAAGAATATATGGGAAATTAATATAATATTTATCATATTTTAATATAGTTCCATCATAATGGACACCATGAAAGGTGTTAAAATAATATTGAACAATCATCGTTTCATGAGGTAGCAATTCGGCACCCACAGAAACAGCATGTTATTTAACCATTAGATGGATGTGTGCGTAAGTGTAGTTAGAATCCTTATCATAACAAAATCCTAGTATTATGAGGATACTAATGTTTTTATGGGATAAAATAATAAGAAGATAATGGTGAGTTGAGATGTAAACAAAAAGAAACTTGAGAGAAGACATTACCTCTAAATTGGGCAACTCTTTATTGATTTGAGGAAAATGATTCCTTGGAAAGACTTATTACAAAAGTGAGGCTTATAGTAGTGATATAGGGATGTGGAGAGACAATATGAGAAGTGTTTTGATGAGGCAAGGCTTGAGATGTGTCGGTAAAGGGGTAGAGTTGGGGGCCTTTTATAAGATGGAGGAGGGTCACTTTTGGAATATCTTGAAATGCTAAATTATTATAAAATGTTATTCAGATTTTAAAAGTCCCACAATGATATTATTCAAGGATACATTGATAAGGGCTCTAAATCCAACCATCCTAAAGGTTTTTGACATGTATAAGTCTTATATTTTACCATATCTTTTCATTTTATTTAAATTTTTCATTAATGAGGTAATCACTGCATTATCATGGTGTCAAAATAAATTTATTTATTTAATGTCTGAAAATTATAAAAAAATATCATGATGCATGAAATATTTTTAGATTTAAAATGAATATTTATAGTCTATGATAACAATTATGTAAACAAAATTAATTTTTTTTTACTTAGGTGTTACATAGTTTGGTTATATTTTCCTTTGTTTAAAAATATTATGATAAAAGGTCACTATCACACAAATGTGATTCCATTGGGACCCTAAGATGGCACAAGGAATCCCATGGTCGGTCATGACACAAAAAATTGGCTTTGGACACATGTTCGAATAATTTTATATTATTATGATTTTATTTTATTACCCTTAACTACCCTATTACCAATTAATCATGTGAATTAAAGATAATTGTTGTCATTACTATTCATAATTTCCAAAAAAAAAGAGTCTTAATTAAATAATTTTTAACTGATGATTCTAAATATGGAATCCATTTTAGTAAATTCCAGACACAGAAATTCCAAAAATTAATTTAAAAATAATTTTCTTTGTCACAACCAAAGACGAGTTTTTAAGGACTGGAATTTATCTAAAGATTGACTTGTTTTTACATCCAATTGAGAAGTGAAATTACATCCAATGAAAAAAATAGTATTAAGTAATAAAAATATATTTCAATTAAAATTTAAAATCTATTAAACGAAAATATATCTATATAATTAAATTATATGAAAAAGCAGTTTTGAAGTAAAATGCAGTATTTTTCACTATTAACTAAAAATCATCATTTGTCAGAAAAATACCAAATATTTATCCAAATTAAATTTTATATTCCAAATTCAAAAATTATTTCCATTTAACCAAATTCAAAAAATATAAGTTTCATTAACTAATTTTATATTTAATTCCCACTGGTAAAACAAATATCATGTTTTTAAGAAACAATATCTCTCAAAAGATTGCCACTTATTTATGTCCAATTTCAAAGTGAAATTATTTCCAATGACAAATATTGGATTAAATGGTAAAAATATAATTATAATATACTTTAAACATAATTAAAAAAATTCCATATAAATAAATTTTATTCAAAGGAGGTATTGAATTTAAATTCATAATTTTCACAATTCATAAAAAATGAACTTTATCGGAAAAATATCAAAAATTTACACAATGTAAATTTTGATGTCCTGATTAAAAAGAAGGATTTTATTTTGTCAAATATAACATATAAAATTTAAAGAAATTAGTTTTAAAAAGGTTTCACCATTGAAAGGCATTTAATCAACCTTTTACAGAATATTAGAATATTTATTCATAAAATTGGATTCATTTTCATTTTAAGCCTCTATCATTTATTGTGAAATTGTTAAAAATTTTAACAAACATATATAATAATTTTGTCGTTATTTATGTTCATTCCTGCTATTATAATGCTATGGAATTAACTACCATTTAAAATAATATTATTATATTATTAGTGAGCAACATATGATTTCAAAGAAACTCAATGTTGCGTATTGGATACGCCATTGAATATAGCATTCCCATTAAAGTAATATTAACATTTGATTCACAAATATTAATCAATATGAGAATTTCATATTCTTTATTTGCCTGGGATGTTATAGATGATGATATGAATTATAATATGAATGGAAATGGAAGTGCATCCTTTACTAAAACTAAAGTCAAAAATCTAGAAAGGTTTACAGGATCTAAGTATAATAAAGTAATTCTTATATCTAAGTCAAGTGAAAGTGAACATTCTAAAATTGAGTTAGCTAATATTTTTCGAAGGATGGACAATATAGTGGGAAATAAATGTTTTTAGTATTGATTTAAGAAGAAATATAGAAAAGCACGAAAGACACAGAAGTCACTTACTATGAATGAAAAAGAGTTGGACATATTATAGCTAATTGTCCCTTTACTAAAAAAAGATATAGGAAGGAAAAGTATTCTGAGAGGAATAGAATGAAGTATTAAAAATCTAAATCCAAGTAATTCATGAAGGAAAATGATACATAGAGTGCTCATAGTGGCGAATCATCTCATGAATCATGAGATTATGAATCCTCTGGTCAAACAAATATTGGTCTTATAGCTAGAGAACCTATACAAAATTAATATCATATGGATAAGGAAAAGAATTTAGAATCATTAACCAATATGTATTTAAAAGAAAATTTTCTAGTGAAGAATATTATGAATATTTTTCATCAGAAGATTATACATTACCTTTATTTGAAGAAGTCTCTAGATTTGATAAACTACATGATAAATGAAAATTGTAAGATAAAAAAGAGTTAATTAAAAAAATTATAGAATTTCTTTTTTAACTAAAGAATTATTAGATATTTTTAAAGATATTTCTAAAAAACATTGACTTTGGAAGTGTTTCTAAAAACCATAAGGAAGTTAATTAGGAGAAGGATAAACTTATAAGTATCTTGAAGGTGTTTTTTATAAGAGATATAATTTAGAGGGTAATTATAGTTATAAAAGTGATAAATTTGAGAATAAGAACCTGATTATTAAATTAAATTCAGAAATTATTTTCTTAAGGACATCATTTTCAAACATTACCTCTTTTATGGAAAACATTTACAAGATTTATTCCCATATTCATCCTTTAAGGAATAGTTCTAGATTTTTTTACACTCATTCAAAACCTGTATTTTTTAATATTTATTTTGTTCCCCAAAGTGCCCCATTTTTTTACTAAATGATAGTGTGGTGGATATTGGGAGAAATAAATTCATTAAACAAAACCCAATATTTAGGTTTTCATAAAGATTATTTTTTCTGATAATATGGATTCCAAAAATCTTACTTTATAAAATTTTCGGATCCTGGAAATATTAAAGTCTGAATGTCTAACACTTTTTAGGAAAATAAAGGAAGTACCCAAAACAATACATGGTACGTGGATAGTGGATGTTCCCAATGTATGAATGGTAAAAAAACTGCTTTGAAACGATTATCCGGACGAATAGAGGAAAAGTAACTTTCAGTGATAGTGCATTGGGGGGAAATTGTTGGTATATATTACATTGTTCTTCTTGAAAAAACATTGATTTCAAATGCTTTATTTTTTTAAGTGTATTAAAGAAAACATCATTACTATAATTCAATTATGTAATGATGTTTACCTTGTGAATTTTAGGTATGATAAATAATAAGTAAAACATTCCAAGGAACATTTTATTCTTTCTTCCCACATGCATGAGAATGTATACACACAAAACATAGAGGACCTTAAATGAAATTATCTATCTTGACATAGTGAAATGGAAGCACAATATTTGTTATTTCATAGAAAGTCAGGACACTGTAGCCTTATGAACCTATACAATCTATTAAAGAAAATACATTTTAAGGATCTACTGGAGAGTATATTTGAGTTTTCAAAAGTTTTTGATCCTCCCCAATATGAATAAAAATAAAATCTTGTTTTAAATCAATCAGTGAAGTCTCAAATTCTGATTCATTACAGTTAGTGCATATGGATATTTTTGGTCCAATACAAACTAGATATATTGGAGAAAATTATTATGTATTTATTTTAGTTGATCATTACACTAGATTTTTATGGGATTATTTCATAGAAAAGAAATTTGAAACATTTTTTAGTAAGAAAGGCATTACTCATTACTTCTCAGCTTCAAGAACACCTCAACAAAATCGTGTTGTTGAATAAAGAAAATTAATTATTCAAGAGGTAACTAGAACCATGTTGAATGAATATTCCATGGTTAAATTTTTTTGGTGGAATCCATTAGTACATATTGTTACTCTAAAAATTGAGTTTTAAGAAGAGATTTGCTTAACAAAACACCTTATGAATTGTGGACCAGTCAAAAAGATAGACATTATTGCTTCAATGTATTTGGTTGAAAAGCATTTATTCTGAATACTAAAGATAACTTTCATAACTTTTATACCAAATATGATGAAGGAATTTTCCTAGTCTAGTCCACTCCCTCTAAGGGTTATAAGGTTTTTAATGAAAACAATTGTACTGTTGAAGAAATGGTGTTTGTTATATTTGATGAAACTGGTCATTTTTTTTAAACAACCCCAACCTATATCCACAGATGTGTTTTAAAAAACATATTATCATCCTTTAATAGTAGATACTTTTAATAATGAAAATCATTAAGAAAATATTTCTGAAGCATTTTCCCAGAATATTTTCTACCATATGTTGATGAACATGTTTTACAAAACCCAAACCAGTTGTTCCTTGAGAATCATCCCAATGATCGTATCATTAGTGATATAAATAAACCAGAAAGGTATAGAGATTATTAATGAAATGTAGTAGAACATATAAAATTATTTTCCAAATTAGAACCAAAAGGTATAGATGAAGCATTAGGTTATGATGATTGGATTATGGAAATGAAAGGCAAGCTAAATGAATCCAAAAGGAATAATGTTTTTACGTTGGATGAAATACATAAGGAAACATCTGTAATTGGATTAAATTAGTTCTTCAAAAATAAGTTTGATAGATATGGGATCATAATAAGAAATAAAAATAGATTAGTTTCTAAAGACTATAATATACAAAAATGAATATAATGTCAAGAAACTGGTACTCCATTAGCTGGACTTGAATCTATTCACAATTTACATTCCATTGCAGCATTCTTTAACTTCAATATTTTTCAAATGGATTTAAAGTGTTCTTTCCTTAAAAAATATGTTCAAGAAGAATTATATGTTAAACATCCTTCTAGTTTGGAAGACACAAAACGTATGGAACATGTTCTCAAATTTACCAAATCTTTACATGGATTTTACAACCCCCTAGAGCCTGGTATTATAGACTGACCATATTTTTGTTAATATAAAATTATATTAATGGAAATTTTGATCAAAATCTTTATATAATGGAATATGAGAAAATTATTTTAATTTTTCAAATTTATATTAATGAAATTATATTCTGTTTTACTCATCAATATTTAACATATTCATTTTCAAATCTAATGAAATCAGATTTTCAAATGAGTATGATGGGTGAGATAATATTTTTCTTAGCTTTTCAAATTTCTAAAAAACCAAAATGATCATATATATGACAACATAAGTTTATTAAAGACCTTCTTAAAAAGCATGGATATTAAAACACTAAAATTATAAGATCACAATTCGGTACCTCAAATTTTCTTGATCATGATAATGTTAGGAAACTAGTAGGTCAAACATCATTTAGTGGTATGACAGGAAGTTTAATATACTAGATAGATAGTCATCTAAACATAATATTTTCAGCATTCTTATGTGCAGGATATCTATATATTCGTAAAGAATCTCATTTAAAATTAGCAAAAATAATTTTTTACTATTTAAAGGGAACCCTGGATTTAGGAATTTTATATACGTGTGGAAATGATTTTGTTTTAAAAATATTTTTAGACGATTATTTTGGCGGATGAAGAATAGAGAGAATAAGTACATCCAGAACTTTTCATTTATTATGAGATTAATTATTGTCTTGGTCATCCAATAAGAAACACTCAGTAGAACTTTCCACTACTTAAGATAAATATACAGTAGGTGGAAGTTACTATTCTTAAGTGTTGTGGATGCTACACACACTCAAAAATTGCAGTCTAAGTTTTACCAAAACATATATATTGTTTGATAACACTAAGGTCATTCCCTAAAAAAACACTGCACATCATCACCATGAATAAAACATAGATATTAGGCTTCACTTTCTTTTGTATCACACACACAAATGAGATATCATTAATAAATTTATCAAAATGTGTGATCAACTTGATGATATTTTAAAAAAATCATTACCCTTAGATAAATTTATAAACATTAAAAAAATTATTAATGATAATTGTAAGTTAATCTTCCATATTAACATTTTATTGAACCCTATATTCTCACATTAATAAACTCATATTCATAGGGGGCGTACATTGTCTTGTTTTCCAAATTATTTTTTCGTAACCAAAAAGTTTTTTTTATCATTTTCTTTCATAACTAAAATATTTCCTTAATAAAAATTGTCATAATTTTTTTTCCATAATCAATTTTTATTCATAAATTTTTTTTAGAACTCAAAATTACGGAATAAAAAATTTTCTTCCCTTAATAAAATTGAAAAATCAATTTTTTTTCTTTTCTTAACAAAATTTTCTAGAATCTAAGTTATTTGTAATGAAACATATCAATACTGAAAATATTTTTTACGAAATATGGAAGGGATGTATCCTTACCTGAAATTTCACAATTTCTATTACATGTAGGTAATTAAGAAACTTTTTATCAGATTCACTTGTGTTAAATCGAAATTTTTCCTTAAAACCTCAAAGGATCATGACCTACAAAATCTTTTATCGGCTGTCACATCAACCATTAGATCAATTTGTTCTCTATAAAACCTTTAGATCAAATCAAGAATTCAAATATCCAGTTCAGTCACCTATATAAAGGGCCCTTATTCCACATCCCACATCGGTTTTCAGGGTTTTTGGTGCCGAAGCACCAGCTCTTTTCAAAAATCTCTTTCCACATTTCCATATTTGTTATGGCGGCAGATGTTGTTGGAAGCCTCCCAATAGAAACATATGTCTTCAAAAAAGGAATTCAATAAACAGTAAGTATACAAGGAATGCTAGTTGATCCAAAATTCTTTTTTATGTATAATTACTTGATTACATAAAACATTAATCTGAATAGATGGGATAACTTTTATGTTCACATGCTGAAATGTTAGGTTCCAGTTTATCGAGATTTTCATATAGAGTTTTATGATAAATTAAACTTTTATAATAAAGGTGTAAGAGACAAAATTTCCTCCAAGAGTAATGGGAATCATATTCCATATATTTTAAAATTTCATCAAATATCAATGGAGTTCTTTATTAAGAAGAGTCAATTTTATAAACTCCCATGTTTCCAGATCAGTCAGGATTTTTTGAGAAGGAAAATTAAAGTGAGTGTCTTGGAATCGAAGGAATAAAAACACCAATGATCAATCATATCTTAAAAATTTTTAGGATGCTCTAATTATGGGAACATGGTTTTTTTATTCCAAGAGATAAGTACAAGTACTCCATAACGAAAAGTTGAACCATTGTCTTATATTTTATGGTTAACATAAGGAAGATAAACATAGTGAATTATATCCTTCTAACAATCACTAGCATCAAGAATGGAACTCTCAAATCCCAGTTCATCACGTTTATAGAAATTTTGTTTAATATCATAGTGCTATTTTTAGAATAATTCAAAATTCTTTACAGATCCCAACAATGAAATTTCATGATCTTGCTACTAAGTGATGACAACTTGAGGAGGGTGAAAGTATGCTTCAATACCATGTCCAAGGAATTTTATGATCCTTCAAAAAGTGAGAATGATTCTTTATATATGAAAGTGGAAGTAAAAGATACTTCCATGAAATCTCATATTAAGGGAAATAATAAATAACCGGGAACCAAAGAGATGCCTACAGTTCTGGAAATTCAGTCAACACGCCCAAAACTGAAGAATAAAAAAACATTCCCTGATGAATTAGTAGCAAAATGTAAGGAAGATAAGAAGGATATAAAAGATATAGATCCTAGTTTTTCCCTAGACCTGACTATGTAAAATTCCTTAATGATAAAAACTACTGAATAGATAGAGAAGAACGAGAAGGAGAATAAGAAAAAGTAGAAAATGTATAAAGATATGATTATTCAATCACTTCTCAAGGAAACTGGGATAGACTCTAAACAAATTAAAGTACTAGAATCCTTTCTCAAAGAAGAAATAACAATTGAGGCCCTGGGATAGAAAGACATAATTTTGGAACCCGGAGTGGAAGAATAAATAGTTCATGAAGACGAAGTTTTAGACGAAGATGATGAATATGAGAGTGATGATGTTATAATATAAGTTTAATAATATCATGAGAAGTAATGTACTTCTGAAAATATTTCAATCCGGACATCCCAGGTTGAATCAACAAAAATTATTTCTCAAGGAAAAGTGGATGAGGATCGAAGAGAGGTTTACAAACTTTCTGGTGATGAATGCATCAATCATGACTTCATTAAACCTAATGATCATAAAGAAGATGATGAGAAAGAAGACATTGATGATGATAAAATTTTATGGCTTTCATTTATTGAGAATGAATCTCTAGAGTATATAGAGACTATTTCTAAAGTAGTCAAAGGAATAAAGGTGATTGATAATACACTTTAGAAGGTGATAGTGTTTAATAAGGATGCTACTTGATCATCCAAGAGGATGACTATAGAGATAGAAAAAGAATCTTCACTTGCAATGAAATCGGATTCTGAATCATCTTCAATGGGTTATTATTTTATGGTATAGTCTCTGAAAAATCTAGTAGACACCATACCCTTGTATTTTGAGTATTGATTTGAGATTCTAGTTGCTTCAACACTACATTAATCAAACGTCAGATTCCATAATTATTTACATTTAAAAGTTCATAAATCATGAGGATGATTTCAAAACCATCTATATTAGTTATAATTCTTAGAGGAGATCTTTTAAGGAAATTAAAAAGCGTTATAAGGGAACAATTGAAGACATGAGAATATTTAATGATGTCCAATGACCAGTGAAAGATTCATTTGATATTTTAGATGATAGGACGAAAACCTTGCAAAATGTTTTATAGAGAAGATGAACCTTGAAAATATAGCCCCAAATCAAGAAGATAAAGATCGGATTGGAATGTTGTATTCAGTAGCACAAACTTTTAATAGAGAAATAAAACATAGGGAAGAGTTTCTAGAAATGTTCAATCAACAAGAAGAGATATTGATGTCTTAGGCATAAATCCTTAAATCCTAGGATGAAAAAATCAAGGTTCTGGAAAAGAAACACCAGGATCATGAATAGTTGATCAAAAGGTTTGAGGAAGATCACAATGTGCTCAATAAGTTAAAGGATATTATAGGGAAGATCATGCTTATGTAAAATAAGGTTAAATAATTTTTCCTTTCAATACCATTCTTTTTTTGTATTACCTTATATAAATTTATCCAATCATAATAAAAATTTGGTTGTCCGTCATTTTTAATTTTGTTTTGTGTAGTTCCAATATTTCATGAACCAATTATTCCATTCCCATTATTACTATTTATATTCATAAAGGGGGGAAAATAATGATCAAAAGGATACTATGTATAATGAAGACAATTCACAAATAAAGGGGGATTTTATGTAAGATTGAGTTTACTGAAGTATGATTTTCTTATGCAAGAAAAAGTGAAATATGTCTAAGTAAAGAAAATGATCCTTAAGGATTTAAAATACTAAGGGGGAGTTAGTCATATACATTATGATTCATAAGTAAAGGGAGATAGGTTTCTATTTTATAGTTCATAAAGAAAACTCTTATTCCTTGTATTCTTTTTTAGAATGGTTGTTTGGGATTTCCAAAAGGGGGGAGATTATCAGGTCATTAAGGTTTCATATGACATTTCGTTTCCTCTATGTTTTGAAAATAACAAATTATTTATCTTAAGAAAAATAATCATTCCCTAAATAATTTTTTATAATGAATGTTTTCCTTATCTAAATAATGTTTTATCCTTAACATTGTTTTTATTATCTCATTTTATGTTCTCTCAAAACCATGTTTATTTTATTACCATGTATAAAATGTGGATCCTTATTAAAAAACTGAGAATCTAATAGTTTCATGAATATAGATTCTTCTATTCATTGACTCTAAATTCTAGGAAATTCAGACTGTGAATTTTTGGAAATTCAGACTCCGAATTCTCAAAAATTCAGACTCCAAATTCTTTAAAATTCAGACTCGGAAATCTATGAAATCCAGGCACCGAATTCTATGAAATTTAGACTCTGAATTCTCTGAAATTTAGACTCTAAATTCTATTAAATTCAGCCACTGAATTCTCTAAAATTTGAAATGTGAATTACCTAAAACTAGGACTCTGAATTATATGAAATTCATACAACGGATTCTTTAGTATTCAGACTTTCTATTCATCGAAATTTCAACTCTTAATTCCTCATAATTACGACACCCAATTTTTCAGAATCCAGACTCAAATTTCCTTATATTTCAGACAAATAATTCACTAGAATTAGGACTCTAGAATTATAGAATTCAGATTCTGAATTCATTAAAAAATAGAATCTGAATATCTATATTTTATAGAATAAGATTGTTTATATGATTAGACTCCAAATTCAATTTTTACATAGACTTGGGATATTCATATTTGGTTAGTCTGATCCATTTTCTCCACACATTTAATTGTTGTGAAATTATGTCATACAATCTATTTCTAAATAACAGTTGGTTGAGTGACAGATATACCGGTCACTCCGAGCTTTGATGAAAAATATGACCTTTGGAGGAGGGTGTTGACCATTGAATTTTATACTATAAATTGGATCATATTCAAATGAAATAAATATTGTTTCTCAATAATAGAGATTACTTACTATAATTCAATGAAGTGATTTCTTGCGAGAGAAAGAATCTCATGCTTTATGTGCTTCATGAACATCTTGTTCGTAGTGCATTGTGCGACTCTAATTATTGATAAGTACAATTAAAAGCTTCCGAAGATAGAAGGCAGAGCTTCTGACTAACTTAAGAATAAAGGTCTTGTGAGGATAGAAAGATAAATTCTATTATTATTATCTAGGGATTACCATGGTGTGGGTTAGATATACTTTCTTGAATGTATAAATCAAAGTAACTTTATACAAGGTTGTTGGATACCATACTTTTTGGGTGAAAATATTTCCTACCTGTTACTTGTTTTTGTTTCAAGTTTCTATTTCTGCTACGTTTTGATATTGGAATTAACTAAAACTTTATTATACTTCAATATACTATACTTACTCTAATAAATATGATTATATACACTATATGTTTAAATCTTCCTTTAATTAATTTGTTTTCATGTTTCATTTCCGGATTAATATTTCCAGACCCTAATAATGTTTATTTCACAGTTAATAAATTAAAGAGGATCTGTGAATTTTATTTTGTTATCTTTATTAAACATATATTTTCTTAAGGTTAAAAACTAATGTTTTTAAATATACAATTCACCACCTCTTGTAATTCAGCATCTACATACACTATTTTGACCCTACACTAAGATTATAAATTCTATCCTATATCTCTCACTAATAACATCACATATAACTAACAAAAATAACAAATAAAAATACCCATTTTTCATTTGAAACACTTAGCTACATATATCAACAATAATTACCTATATAAATTTCCAAACTCACCATTCCCACCTATCTATAATGTGATACAATTCTTACCCCATTCATAACATTATTTTATATCGAAAACCCTCTCTATCACTTATAAAAGGATCTAAATAATAACCATTTCTAAAATAGATCACCAACCAAATTGAATTTATCATAAATTTTCATTCCCTCCCATTTAATTTCTCATGTAATAAGGAGTACCTTAATCCTTAACTATCTAATTTTTAAGATAAGGGATTCTCACCCATTTTGTCAATTCATAAACATCCTTTGGTGAAATCCATTTTCATTCCAACTAATTATTCATTACTATTTTCATAATTAGTACACAACTATAAAAATTATTCCATATTGATTAGAGACTATCTCAACCTCTGATAAAAGCCCTTCTATAATCCTTTTTTAAGATAAAATGACAACACATTTATTTTCCATAATATTTTATTACAATCCTTTCCATTTCTAATTGATTATGATTCCATGTGTTAATAAACAATCATTTTCTTTCTGAATGATTCTATATTCATGAAATACTACCCCATTAACTCATTATTTTTATTCTATAATCCTTTTTTATAGTTATCAACCTTCCAAAACCTATCATTAATTTTCCACATAATATTTTAATTTTTGAATTCATTTAATTCTCATCTGTTTATGATTAAATGTGTTCATAATAAACCCTTTAATTTTTAAATAATTCTCTATTATTGAGAGCCTATCCTTCTATATATATATAACAATTTCGATGTTAATTTTGTAATACATCATGATATTGAAATCATTACTTAATTTTACATTTCATATCATTATTTTGTGAACACAAAAGTCTAATATAATTCAGTATTACCCATTTAGATTTATCCTTCATATATTTTTTGTGGAAAGGAATATTTGAAATATGAATTCCTTTTTCATGGGTTAAAATTATATTTTATTTTGATATTTGATTTATTTTTATTGAGTAATGTTTGAAATATGATAAGTGATCCTTCATAGTTCTCTAATTCATAGGGAAAATATTTAATCTCTAAAAGTGATATGATTTTTATCACCCACCTCACAAATTGTTAATGTTTTATGAAATATTAGTGAAAAAACATTTTAATATGAAGGGTTACCAATAATAGTTATATTATTAATTAGATATAAAATTAATATATAGATATTAAATTTTCATATTATCATTATATAATTCCTTTGAAATGTTTTTGAATCATCAATAATCATCCTTGGTAATGTTCTCTCAAAACTCATTAGTGATGAACATTGTTTACATTGTTTTGTATATACCTTTTTATTTTGTATTAAAATTATATATTAGGATTGATGTACTTATGAAAATTTTATGAGTCATGTGGTTATCTTCATGTTTTTATGATCATAATCATACAAAATTCACTAAATATAATCCTTGATATGTTATGATTTAGTTATTAATCCCCTAATAAGAATCTGAGATGATGCATTTGTTATGATTGCAATTCTGTTGGTATTGATGAAATGTATCATTTATATATATCTAAAGGATTATTATCTTTGAAGAATTAGTGGGAGATACTAAAATAATTTTACAGATTAATTAGTTATAAATAGTGGATAAATATCTATTTTTAAAATGAAAGTTTATTTTTCTAGTTTATATTTAGTCTTATCTCTCTTAATTTATAAAACCAAAATACCATGGGAATATATGAATTGTAAAATTTGTAATAAATCACATATTTATGGGGAATTTTTATATGGGAATCATAGTTTAGGTTAATATAAATTAACCCAATATGATATTCATTTTATGTTCATTAGGTGAAGACAATGTGTTTGGCTATTTAGAGTAATTAAACAGGGAATTTATTTCATTTAATGTAGATTAATATAATAAGGATCACTTAAAACCATCTGATTCTTTGAATTGTTTTTTCATATGAATCCTCATATTGGTTAATGGTTTGGTATTCTCAATATATATTGTAATCAACGAATATGATTCAGTGGAATGATACGTAAATAATATCCAAGGTTTGCCCCATTTATCTTATATATTTGATGGTTTTGATATTGGACTCTTTAGTATTCTAAAGTGTAATAAAAATTATCCGTATATAAGGGATTCATGGTGAAATGTTTTTTAAATTCTAAAGTGACCCTAATCAAGTTAATATTGAGGTAGTAGAATGAATCTAATGGTTTATCATCTAGTTGTTTAATCCCATCTGATTCAATTTATTATCATTTACCATTTTACTACTAGTAATAGAATTCTTACCCAAACAATTAAACAAAAAATTCCTTGGGAAATTCTTCTTATTTCCATATATTAGTGAATTTATGGTCACTAGTGTGGTAGTATTATTAGTGGTCTATAATTACATTATGAATTGATTATAGATTCTAGAAAGTAATATTTATCCATAAACCATATTTTCATTTAATATTTGACACGGTAGTTGAATTAAATTATCAATAACTTTTTCATCACATTGAATTGGGATGAATGACTAGATTTTATACAATAATATAAATACTATTTATTTTACTTACTATAAAGAATATAACTACATTATGTGACAGAAGTTTGAGAGGAACAATAAATAGTGTGATAATTAGGGAATTCCAAAAATTATTTATGTGTTTTTCCCTTTATTTTAATCATGGGTAACACATTATATCATTTAGAGACAATGATAGTAGTTGTGATGATGATAAATAAAAAAAATTTGTGTTGAAGGATATAAAAACTTAGAATATATTACTTATATGGAGAATGGAAATGTTATATAGTAGTATGAAATAATTATTAGGGTTAATGAATAAATTACTCATGCACATGAAATGTGTATAATATTCATATTAATTACCAAAATTCTTGCATCATGGTTGGAACAAATTTTCAAAGGAATTTAATTTTCCAAAAATAATGTCTCTGGGTTAACATATACCATATGTAAAATTATCTATATATATCATAAAAACAAGGGTGTCTGCACCATTAATGTCTCTAATAATGAACCTATAAAATCTTCATTTATATGATAAATTGTAAATATTTGGGCATACATGAGGATAATATTGGATTCTCATTAATGATTTTATTCCTTCAGAGATCACGTTTTTGGAAGGACTCCATTTTGGAAGTATTCTAATCTTCTATACATCCAAAATTCATTATATCATTTATATTGATAATAATATTGCCTAATTAAAAGTTATATCAACCTCATCAGTTACATCCATTTCTTTTGTATTATTTAAAAAACATCTTTGTGGTGCATGATTAGAATAATTCTTTCTTCTAGATCTATATATATGAGAACTATCAATAAATTATATGATTTATCAAGTTAAGAAATGTAATATTGTATAATTTGAGCTATAATTGGTTTGAAGTGATATTTATCAAACAAATATATTTAATAGTAAACTAGTGGTGTTAATTACAATATTATACCATTGGCTCCATTTATTTGCATTGAACATTCTATGAGTAGAGTTTAATGTTTAGTTGATTAATTAAATTGTCAAGGCTCACTAAAATCCGATAATGCGGGTCTGGTACTACACCAAAATCATGGTGCATCACTTTATATTTAGGAAATAATCCGGAAAGGGAACATTTATTGGATATATATACAAAATATCTAAAGGAATCATATTAATTTTATTTTTTCAATATATATTTTACTTATACATCAAGAAGGACCATAAACATACATTGCACACATCTATAAATATTGATTAATAGGGAAAACATATTAATTAGGAATTTCTATCTCTCATGTTAACTTCTCAAGGAAAGTGTTTTCTACTATAAAAACATCAAATTATTATATATTTTTATTCAATTGGGATATAAAATGGAGGAATAATTGATAATTAATGAGATACAATCCTGATAATCACCTAGTTAGTTTATTATGACCTAGGATACAATTGGGTTGATATATTTTGAATATTAGGTGGATCTAGTATTTATTTAGATAGAGAATTACTTCATTAAAATTAAAATTATTGTGGGTAAATTATTAAATATATTTTTATATTATATCATATACTCAAATATTATTTAAATAAGGATGTAAATAAAATTACATTTTCCAACATTATTTTTCTATGAAATTAGGTTATTGAGTGATCTATTTATAATTACCACATCATATATAAAATTGTTTACTTCTACTAGAAGCATCAAAACTAGTGGGTTGGGGAGATATTGTCTAAGATAATGAAAAGAACTATAAAAACCATTAACCTTTTACTAGTTGATTCCATTAATTATTAATTATATAAGTGGAAAACATTTTGTAATGATTCCTTCAATAAATCAACCATTTTTTCAATTCTTCCATGATGTACAAAAAATATCAAATATTTTTTGGAGTTGGAATTTTTTGTACACTATTATTCTTCTCAAGGTAAATATTGATATTGTATTAATGGAATATAAAGATGAGAAACAATCTTGATTTCACTGAAAAGGCATATTTAATTGGAGTATTTTTCACGCTATGTCGATGATCATTTTTTATAAAATTTCATTAATGATATAAACTATTTTTTAATGATGAAACAATTTGGAAACTAAAATATCCATGTAAAATTACATTTTATAATGAGGGTATTCTAGAATAATTGTTTGACACATTGTTAAGTGGTTTTTATATAATTTCTTATGGTAGAAATAACATTATAGTTGTACAACCTTGATTCACCCTAAATGTGGTTTCTTCGTCATTGTTTAAATCCATTTAAATTTGTCATTACTAGAGTATCCATCAATGAATAATATGAATATAAAATATGGAGTCTCATCATTTTGTTTTTAAAATCGAAAACATAGAAATAATTATAAGGTTACAAGTTTCTTAAATCCATGATGTTTATAAAAAATATGATTGGTGAAATATTTATCTAAATGGAATCTATGATTAAAATTTCTTTTGGTAATTAAACCTAAAAATCAAATTTACCTTGATCAATTATTTAAAAATAGATTTTACCTTCAATGAAAAATTCATATGTATCTTCCTTTCAACATGTTTCTATCCATAGTGGTCAAATTTAAATCTATAATGTAGGGTAGTTACTGAGGGATGTGACCTCCACATTCCTATGTAGTTTCTTATCAGAACACCCTCATTTTTTTTGAGATATTCAATATAATACTTATACTATAATGGAGTAATAGATTCGTTGACTAACATGATTCATGGGAAATATTTTTTAACCAAATTTATTTATTTATTTTACCCATTTTGGTAAAAATACTATCCTTAGAAGAACGATAATTATCACTTTGTTCTTATTTGTTATTATCAAGGAATTTTTACTGACATTTCTCCTAGGTAACATAATATTAAATTGTGTTCTAAGCATACCTATTTGAAATTTTCTCATATAAAAATATTTATAGTCCATCTCTTTTTGAAAAATCCATGTAAATAGATGTCAAAAACATAATATATATTCTCTATTGTGAGGGTTAATTTAAATATAATAATATAAATTTTTCTATTTTGACTAAATATTAGTCAAACATGTATTACAATATTGATTTTATAGATAATTTTAATGATAATTATTCATATAGGTGAAAATCATTCTATGTATGGGGACAACTGAGTAGAGTAATTAAATAATGAAAAGAAGATAAAAAATTTATTTGATGATTAATTACATTGATATTTAGTTTTTTAATTCTGATTATCCAAATTTGAATTCATATCTTTAATGTAATTTATAATAAGTAAGAATATTCTTTTCATACCACCCCATATGTTAGTTAAGAAGAGTCATATGATTGATATTAGTGATCGGTATTTTATAATTTATCATCGATTCAATTCTCCACATTTATTTATACTCTATCCTGATATATTAGGATTTGTATGTTTGGAAGGAGGTATTATAACAAAAAATTTCTCCAATATATCCCCTAAAAAACCTAAAAATAATTAATGGTATGTAAAGGGAAATAATTTATACATATGAAGTAATGTCTTCCCGATACTTCATTGAAGACATTTTATTGGTTTTCCACCTATTTTTCAAATGATATTTTTTTGTGTTTCTCATTATTAATATGTAATTATGTGTTTTTTGATGGGATTGGTTATGGATTTAGGATTTTTATGGACTAATTAAATTTTATTAAAATTAATTATTTATCAATCATCCAATAATATTAGTTGAGTGTGGTGATATCATGTCAAAAATGGAAAAGGAAATTTTGTGCTCTTACTTGAGGACCTTGGCTAGAAAACATAAAATTTGATTCCAAATATTTTTATACTTTTAAGATTATATACATGTAAATAAATAGAAATAATTTTTTACAAAAGGAACAATTACTACAACATGGTGCATATGCTTTTTATTAATATAATAATGGCATGAGTTTCTTTAGTGAAGCCTATATTTCTTATGAATGATGTCTGTAGTTTTCTAAGTGTATGACATCATCTTAAGTCTTCACATGTTAGTATAATACTTCAATGATTTATAAATATTAAAAATTAATGTTCATATATCATTCAATAACCATGTGTAATAATTATTATCAGAATTTTTCTTTCACATAAGTCTTTAAGATGGAGGGTAAGCCTCTGAAATGCATATTCCAATTATGTGTAATGATTTAGTGTAAGTCTTCAAGATTTAATGAAAATTGAGTTGTGTTCTAAGTTTAAGTTTATTATGATAAGATTTCCACATAATATACTAATATTATAGGTCATAGTAATCCTTATTTATTGAATATGGTGATTTATAATCGGTTTTAGGATGCATTTTTTGGAGTATTTCAATGAATTAAATTACTAAGCCATTTGGAAATTCCAGAGAAATCATTAAAGATGAATTTATATTTTTTTATTAAAGGATATTTCAAATTATTTAAAAATTCAAGGAGTTTATAAACAAAAAAAACAATGTATGTTTATTATTTTTGTGTATAATTTTGCAGGTAGTCATGATGATGATGAGAGTGATGATTAAGGGAACATACATGCACTATGTAGCAAATTTTTAAGAACCATTTAGATATAACTATAGTAGGGAGATATGGATATGAATTATATTTAAATTATATAATATTTATCTAATTTCACACCTCATATTATTATATTTATGGATTATCTCATTCACACTTGATATGTAGGGAGTCTAAAGACCAGAACTACTACTAATATAATTTAGCGAGTACATGATAAAACCTGGTCCTATAGCATGTAGAGGGAGTTCAAATATGCAAGGGGTGAAGAAGAAACCATGGAGAAATTTTATGTATCACCCATCAATGTTTTCATGAAATAATACAATGAAAGATATATTTCATAAAATGAAACAATGATCATTATGTGAATTATGATACACGGCTGAACAATGTTATTAAAATGTTACCATTATTACCTTGAATTAAGTTGACCAGTAAGAATATTCATGAAAATATTATAATTAGTAATTATTTAGGTTTTAAATAATCAAAATTTATTTTTATTAATATTATATATTTACTTAATTTTATGTAAATTCATTTTATACTTCAAAAAGATGTTTCTTTCAAATATATTTTTTATTAAATTTTTTTCATTAAATTAGAATTAATTTATATGATATGAATAAATTTTATTTGAATAAATATTTTGTTTAAATAAAAATTTAATATTAGTTTCAGTGTAATTTTTATGGATTTTTCGGAAAATAATTTTTTCATTGAATTGTGATGAATACCATTTTTGGTAAATTTTTCATTTCTTCTAAATAAATTAGAAAATTTAAGTGGGCCGTTATATTTTGAATTTTATATTAATTATCATAACTCTCCATTAATCATATATAAAATCATTAGTGGTAGATTAATTAACATTAATATTTTCCTTGGTATAAGTTTATTTTTTATGCTTAAGAACACATTTTTTAAAAGTAATTTTTTTTTCATTTTATGAATTTATATGAAAATTTATTTCAATCAATTTTCTATATTAGTCATAAAAATAAAATCCATATTTGGTATTATGAGGATCAAATTTGGAATATAAATCTCCATTATTTTTGTTGATTATTCAATGTTAGAATTGTATATATTTGTTACCTTAGTAATAATTAAAAAGTTACAGTTAGGGTAAAAAGTTGGGATAAGGGTTGAAAATATTTATAAACATTATATAATCCTATATTATTAATTTTATTTTTCCATTATCTATCTTGTTTCAAAAATATGGATTTTTGTTTTCAATTTTTTATTAATTACAATACCATTATTACTATTTTAGGAGAACAATAAATACAAAATGTTAATCTAATAGTTTTAATACGTATAATATATTTTTTATTTAAAAAAAGATTTTATGATCAGTTATAAATTATTATTTAAATATAATAATGAATTGTTTATATCATGTAAGTTAATTTTTAAATTTTTAGTAATGGATTTGATAACATAAATTCATACCCAAAAAATACACAAGTAATTTAATAGTAGTAGAAAAATAATAATAGTAATTTTAAAAAAAATTAAAATTTATATAAATTTGATTAATTAATAAGTTAAATGAATAATTTTGATAAATATAACAAACTAATAATTTCATAAAATTTAATATTTGAAGTCCATTTCAATCATCGTTTCTTTAATGTGAAACTATTATATCTCCTATAAATTAATATAATGGTATCTTCTGTTGAATAATATTTCATAAACCATCCCTATGGTCCTAAATTCAAAATATTATGGAGGTTTTTCTATTATTTTTTATTCAGGATTTGAATTTATACGTTGATCGATAATAATTTCCCAGATATGTGATTTATTTGTAGGGTAATATTTTTGGAAAACCCAAGATTGAGGGACAAAAACAAATATTATAAGCCGGATATTTATAATATAATTTCTATTTAGGATAAATAAATGATTAATAATGATAAATAAAATCATATATATTGTGTATAATTAATTGTATCAATAATATATGAATTTATTTTTTATTTATGGTGAATAATTTCTTTGGAAATGATAAGAATATTTTAGGGAGTATATGATTAGAGTATAATCATTTTGGTATATGATCTCGTGAGTAGTTAATATTATTTGGAGATAATTATTTTGTTGGTTCGGAATGAATATGTTACGAAGCCCATCTAATATTTCAGTTGTTGAATTTTAGAATACTTTTATATTTAGTTATTTATGGAAGGATTTGAGTTTATATTTTGGTGTAATTATAGTGATTTTATAGATTTCTGTATGAGTATATATTGATAATGAATTAATTTTTCAAGAAATTTTTTTTAGTGTAACTAAATATTAAAGTGGAATGAGATTTGAAGTTTTATGGATCTT
This sequence comes from Viscum album, assembly GCA_963277665.1. Taxonomy (NCBI): domain Eukaryota; kingdom Viridiplantae; phylum Streptophyta; class Magnoliopsida; order Santalales; family Viscaceae; genus Viscum; species Viscum album. The sequence continues at coordinate 1,309,053,698 of OY728153.1, read as the reverse complement.
ATAATAATTAAAAAGTTAATTTTAATTCTCCATAAATGAAAAAAATATACAAAAATATTCCTTTCTTTGAGTATGAGATGTGGTAGAAGTGGAAAATGAACGATGAAAAATTAAAGAATATAATTTCACATATAAAATTGAATTAAATGATGCATGTATATTTTATAATATACTATATATGTAAAGTAAAAGAATCCCTCAAAAGACGTTGGAATAATTATGATTTCCTTTTACGTCTATTTCTAATATGTAGATACCCTTCATTATACTTTAATAATTTGTGGTTTTCTGTTGATTGACTCTCTTTATAACTCTATATTATTCATAGTACATTATTTTTCTCCTCCATATCAAAATTATCAACTCCTAATAATATTATACTTATATGAGAATCAAATTTTCATGGTTTTCTAGCTATATTTTTAAACACTATGCCATTTCATAGGATGTTTTATCACCCCATTGTATAATGTGAGTTTTTGGAAAATTTATTTGAAGATATCTAACCTTTAAATAAAATAATTAAAGTTGATAGGTTTTCATTTACAAATTAGTGTAGAATTTTCAACCTCAAAATTTATCTGAATGGAATACTATTCTGTATAGTCTTCTAAATATCCAACAACAACCCTTAAGAAAATTATGATATATTAAAAAACCAAAGTGTTTAAATGTGACATTTATAACCTAGACATTATCTTAAAAGGTATGAATAATAATAATAATCATATAAGTAATAACTATAATTGTTTTAGGTAATGTAAATGTATTTATTAATGCATAATAAACACATATCCATTTTTCATTAAATTCATTTTATTATTCAAACAAATGTTTTATCTAAAAACAAATTTTATTGAATTTTGGGAAAAATTTATAATTAATTTCTACCATATATATATATAAATTAAATGAATATATTTTTTGAAATAATCATTTTAATAATCATCTATAGTGATTTTTGGTATATTTATGGAAATGTTTTCTTTTAATTGAAAATTCTAAAATACTGATTTCTATAAAAAATTCATTTATTATCATTAATTAATATATTTTTAATGTCACAATTTTTTTTAATTTTATCATAAATAAAAAAGAATTAAAATTTAATTAGATATAATATAATAAATTATATAGGAATCATCATTATACTTGATTTCAATATAAGATAATTTTTTCCCTTAAAAATGAATGTATCTAAATATTATTTTCCAGTGAGTTTCAAAAATGAATATTAAAATCTACTTCTACAACATCTAGAAATTATTCATGAAAAAATGGTTTCCATATTAAGAATCACGAGGTTAAAATTGGTAAATTATAATTTTTATTTTTTCTCATTATGAATAGTAACCGTGGGTAGAATATGTCACATCAGTACGGGAAGAACTGTAAAAATAGAGTTAAAACCTCATGATAAGGAAATAATAGAATGATAAAATGATACTTTTTAAAAATATATGAGTGTATTTCATCCATTCCCATCCACAATACATAAATAGAGAAAAACACAAATTTTCCTTCCATTATGGTATTAATATTATTTTCAGCTACAAATGAAAAAAAGGACACTCTAATTATTTTAATTTCTATAATATATATGTTATAGAAATAAAAAACATATATTGTAACGCCCCAACTCCAGCTACCCAGAGTCTGTGCATTACTTCGTAACATTGGCATGATCACAAAAGATCAAGTCTCGAAAGACCGATTAGTTTAGTAGCCTTGGAAACACTAGATACATTCGCAAATGTTACATTACATCATAAAGTGAAAAACTACAATAACACAGTCTCCATAGTCCACACTCATATCCTCTTCTCAGAATCCCTGAAGGTCATTCATAAAATACTTCTTCACATCCTGGAAAATATTAAAACTTTGAAAGGGGTGAGCTCAGATGCTCAGTAAGGATAACAATATTGCGGAAGCTTTCATAAATAAATATTAACATTTAAGGCCATGTATAACTAAAACAAAAGCCTTTTTAAACTTGAACTTCAGAATAATATGGAAAAAATAAAATTAAATAATGCCATTTACTTACTCACATGGATATTCTACTAGTCGAATAATCACATGCAATATCAATAACCACTTTCATAATGAGGGAATGTATAATGCCATACATTCTGAAACATTTTGTCAAGGCCTCGGCCAAGACGTCTAAAATGATTAAGGCCTCAACCAAAACCATAAATCAAATTGGGAAAGGGACTCGGCCAATTCCATGTCTAGTTGTCTCATGAGACCTACCGATGCATCGAGGAGCTATAGCGGGCTCCACCCGTCACTTATTAAGTCCAATACATTCCTCATATGAATAGGTTTAAACATATCATAAACCATAATATAATCGTATCACATAAAACATGCATAAAGGAAACATTACATTTCCACATTTCAATCAAAAGATATCAATACAACACATTGTTATAATAAAAACTCTTTCAAAACCATTTTCAATACCAAAATAAAAGAAAGTTAAAACTTTGTATTTATTTTTCATTAAAAAAAGATGGCTTGTAGAGGAAGCTGAAACTCAAATAATGGTCACGGTGGCGGAGAAGTCGTTGTCGCCGCATAAGTACGGAAAGAAAAACATTCAGTTTTGTCGTTTAGCAAAAAGCTTCGTATAAAAATATTCCTTTTGAATAACCGTAAAAGTCAAAGGGGTTTATACACCGTATAAAAGAATGTTGTGTATAAAACCAAATATGCCTCAATGAAAGGGGATTGAGACGAAGTCCTTAAAAAGATAATTTTTTATAAAGTAGGTCTATTATGTGTATTCACTATAATTACACATAAATAATGTAAAAATACAAGATAGGACACAATAATATCATGACATAATTTGAAAGTAGGAGATTAACCCAAAGAATGGAAGTTGGGTTAAGAAATTCCCTTACCTCGTGTCTGACTTGAAGCAACCATTCTTTAACCTCCTGAATAATAAACTAGAGTTAATATATACCTTATTAAGAACCATTTTCAATTTCATTATCCTTTTTATATTACTTATTACAATGATATGAACATTATGTAATTATTTAAGTTAATAACGGTCGTTTTGTCGATCTTTGGTACTTGAGTCAACAATAAACTTCTTATAATTACAAGTTGTTTATGTGGTAGAATATCCATTATCTCCAGAATTATATTCATGATTTAGATGTCATATATATCATATATATCCAGTATATACATTCATTTATAATATTACGTAACATTTAGAGGTAAGAAATGAAATGCACCGTTCATGGAGACGGTAAGCCGTACATACGCATGAACGCTGCTTTCATTTCTATTTCGTATTTAATGGAATGAAATCATAATGATATAAAGGTATAATATAGTTCCAGTATAATATCATATATAATATCATTTACTCAATCCTTTATACATCCCACATATGGCATTAACGATTCACATCACTTTGAGGGGGCGGTAGTCCGCACTTCCTAAAATGAAATTATCGCGTTTACACATAATGGAAATCATAAAGTATGCCATAAATTAGAAATAAAGAAGCATAAGGAAAACATAAACATAATATATATATCATATATGAAAATAGTGTCATCAAAATGGCCACCATTATAGGTGTTAAAAGAATTTGAACAATCATCGTTTCGTGAGGCAGTATTTCGCCACCCACAGAAATAGTATGTTCTTTAACCATTATACGAAAGTGTGTGTAAGTTTAAACCAAATACTTATCATAACAACATCCTAGTATATTTTAGATACTAGTTTTGTAACAAAAGAATGGAATTAATAGAATTTAAGGGGTTGGAGAAGAAAAATGAAACAAAACAACATTAGAGAAGACATTACCTTAAAAATAGTGTAACTCTTTTTGATTTGAGCCAAAGGATTCCTTGGGAAGAATTCTGCCCAATGTGAGGCTTCTAGGAGTAAGGGAGGGATGTTGGGAGAGTATTTGGGTAGAGGTTGGCAGAGCCAAATGGCTTGAGGGTGTGAATAAGGTGGTAGAGGTGGGGGCCATTTATAAGAGGAGAGGAGGGGCACTTTTGGAAAGTAATGAAATGTTATTCTATTATACAATGCTTTTCGGATTCTAAAGGTTCTAAACTTGTATAATTCGAGGATAAGGTGATAAGGGTTCTAAATATCCTCATCCAATAGTCTCTGGACAAGTGTAAGCCATGGAATTTACATTATCTTCTCATTTTATTTAAATCGTTAAATAATGAGGTCATCGCTGCATCATCATGATGTCATAAATAATTTAATTTATTTAATGTCTAAAAATTATAAAAAAATACTATGATGTAGGAAATCTTTTTATATTTCTAATGAATATTTATAATCAAAATTTGGACTTGTTTAACCCCACTTAAAAACTGTTTTAGTAAAACAACTCATGTTTGTGTCAATTTAATTTTAACATTAAATAAATATATATTAATGTCATTTTCCAAACAAAGTGGATCCATGGGGTCCCCAAGTTGACCCATGGGTTGTCTTGGTCGGCCATGACTCATCCAATAGGATTAGGACAAGTGTCAAGCTCATATCATATTATTAAAACACTGTTTTTACCTTAAACTACACTAATTACCTCTAATCGCGATTAAGAACTTAAAAGTTACTATTCACCAAAAAATTATTTTAATCTCATTGAACCACATTTTACTTCTTAATGACAACCATGTATGTCAGATTTTTGAAAATCAAATCACATAAGTGGTAATATTTCATTTAAACGAAAAATCAGTTATTTAACTACCACTTAGTGGTTTCACTATTCATCAAAAATTGAAGTTTTTCAAAACAATGCCAAAATTTCACCCTAAGCTATAAATGATATTCCGAATTCAAAAATGATGTCTATTTTAAAAAATTCCAAACATATAAGTTTCATTAATTAATTTTATAATTAATTCTCGATGTCACAACAAATAGCGTGTTTTTAAGAAACAATTTATATCAAAAGATTGGCAATTGTTTATATCCAATTTCAATGTTAAATTAATTCTAATGACCACCATTGGATAAAATGGTAAAAATATATTCTAATTATACTTTAAAACCAATAAATAGTATAATTTATCACTATAAATTATTTTTATTAAAAAAGTTGTTTTTAAGTATTTTTCACTATTCATAAAAAATTAGAAGTTCTCAGAAAAATACTAAAAATTCAACATAAGCTAATTTCGATATTCCGAATCCAAAAATGAAGTCCATTTTGAAATATAAAATTTCTATAATTTTAAAAAGTGGTTATTACTATTCATAACGGCTACTTTGATTAGTCGCAGTGTTTTAGAACTCGAAGTTGCGTACAATGCAAGCTATTGCATTATTGAATGAGAAGCGTATCATGGAAGCCCGGGGTGTTACATTCTCCCCTCCTTCAATAAATTGCGTCCTCGCAATTTGAAATTTTTCTTTGAAAACAAAATGTTGAAAAGAAAAAATACCTTTGTGGAAAACCCACATCATAAATGAGGTTAATAAATATATAACATTAAAAGAAAGCAAGATAAGTACAAAGGTCACCCGAGATAGCCCATTCTAGGATTCTATGAAAATATTGATATGGAGGAGAAACAAAACATCAAGGTATGATGGAGAGTTATAGAAAACAGGATTAGGAGAAAGTTTAACTACAAGAAAATCACAAACTTGTGATTGGTTAAACGATCATTGATTCCCCAGTAGGAAAAGTTAACCGACAACATTTTTGTTTTGAGTTAACTTTTATAATGTTGAGGAATTAATTTAGGTGATTTACTAAGAACGTAAGGGAATATACATACTTGTTATGTACACTTTCATTCGTTAATAAATTTTTACCACAAACCCAACTTTTACTCTAAATGGTAACGGAACTCAAAAATATTCTATTTATCCTAATTGTATAAGGTTCCAAATGTTAACACATACCATTTAGATTAGTAAAATTATTTTGTAATAACCAGGGACTTCCTGTAGGCTAGTGGTAGGAAATAAAGGCATGTCGCACTATGATTGTGGGTTCGATTCCTGCAGCTTTGTCCGACACAACGGGTTATGCCCCACCCTACAGGTTGTCCTTTTTCTAAAACTATAGTAACATAATATTCAAAAAATAATCTTCATAAATTTTTTAACCTTAAACAATACTATCCAAAGATCAACTTAATCCACTCCAACCTTTATAGTTATCCAAAATACCTCTGTCCAGACTTTCTCTAATAGGTCTCTTAATTCCAAAATCAATTTATCAGATTCCCCAAACAAAGTAAAGTTTCTCTTATTGTCACATACTAAAAATATAATTACCTTCATCATATTAAAACCTTACTGAAATCAACAAGTACTGCAGTACAATCCTTATATATATATATATATCACATTATCCTTATAACCAGAGTATAATCCATGAGTCCAAAAGCACCAACACATTAGTTATTGTCCTTCAACTGTAGTAACAGCATAAGATTGTCCTTGATCCCTTGGCCTTTTCTAAGGTAAGTTTCCCTGACGCTTAGGACATTCATTTGCATAATGTCCCATTTCCCTACAATTGTAGCATTCAACTTTGACAACCTTTTTTTTCCCCTTGCAATCACGAGCATGGTGACCCTTTTCTCCACATTTATAACAAACTCCCATTCCTTTTAGGCACGTACCAGGGTGATTCTTCCCACAATTATCACATAATGGAAAATCCTTCTTTCCCATTTTCCCTTTATCTGTCTCTTGTTCCACCGTTCTCTTATTCTCTTGCTTTACTTTGTTTTCATAAGACTTAGAGAATTCCTTTTCTGTCTTGATAGCACATGAGACAATATCTTCGTATGTTGAGAAAGATTGTGATACTAAAGCTCGACAGAGAAATGGTTTTAACCCATCAAAGAAACGATCAATCTTACCTCTTGGGTTTCGTATATAATCTGCACCATGCCTCACTAACCTTGTAAAGTTAGCCTCATACTTTGCAACATTCTCATCCTCCTTCTGCCTCATACACAGAAATTTCCTTTCCATATCTGCTCAATGGTCATGAGGAAAGTATTTTTCTAAGAAAAGATCTTTGATCTCCCTCCATTCCATATTCGATATGTCATCATATTCCTTTGTGTTTTGAATCAATGACCACCATTGATCAGCATCTCCAGTGAGGCGGTAAACTGCCATGATAACCTTTTCCCTTTCACTACTCCACAAGGCGTGGAATATTTTCTCTAAGGAGTTTATCCATTTCTCAGCTACTAATGGATTTGTACCCCCATTAAATGTTGGTGGTTGTTGCCTCATGAAGCGGTTTAACATTGGCCATCCACGTTGCGGATCAGGGTGCTCCATATGAGTAAGGTTATTATTCATAACCTGAGTGAGTTGTCCCAGTATGGTAATAAGTTGATCAGCACCTGTTATATCTCCATATCCACAATAATTATCTTGAGCAGGAGGGAAATCAGTACACGGAGTGCGTGCATTGATACGATTTCCATTCCTTCCACTAGGCGCCATTTCTAAATAATGGAATAAACTATATTAGTTTATGAATCAAAATACATAATTCCATACTTGTAAGATACTTAACATAAATTGAACTATTTATGGATATAATCCATAAAAATGTTTTCTTTGAGGAAGTATATACTCATAACCCTTCATAGTGGTTTATAAAGAAAATGAGAATTATCTAAAGCATATCCCCCGGGATTGTCATAACCAGGAGTGCAGCAAGGCCCGTTGTCGTGGACCAGTTCCCATTCGAGTGTAGCTCAAAGCAGTGTTTTCGGGTTTTACCCCTAGGTACATCTGTTCCAGAGCCGCCTTTACCTGCTCGTATCCAGACAGGGATGTATTTCTCGGAAAACTCACAAAATCTCTATAATACTAAAATTATAAAAAGTTCTTCTATACTAATCCTCAAAGTCTATCTTCGAGCTATGTGCTCTAATTAGAGTTTATCTAAATCTATCTTCCAAGGTTAGTACTAAACTCCCTCTGATACCAACTGTAACGCCCCGACCCCAGCTACCCAGAGTCGGTGCATTACTTCGTAACATTGGCATGATCACAAAAGATCAAGTCTCGAAAGACCGATTAGTTTAGTAGCCTTGGAAACACTAGATACATTCGCAAACGTTACATTTCATCATAAAGAGAAAAACTACAATAACACAGTCTCCATAGTCCACACTCATATCCTCTTCTCAAAATCCCTACAGGTCATTCATAAAATACTTCTTCACATCCTGGAAAATATTAAAACATTGAAAGGGGTGAGCTCAGATGCTCAGTAAGGATAACAATATTGCAGAAGCTTTCATAAATAAACATTAACATTTAAGGCCATGTATAACTAAAACAAAATCCTGTTTAAACTTGAACTTCAGAATAATATGGAAAAAATAAAATTAAATAATTCCATTTACTTACTCACATGGATATTCTACTAGTCGAATAATCACATGCAATATCAATAACCACTTTCATAATGAGGGAATGTATAATGCCAGACATTCTGAAATATTTTGTCAAGGCCTCGGCCAAGACGTCTAAAATAATTAAGGCCTCAGCCAAAACCATAAATCAAATTGGGAAAGGGCCTCGGCCAATTCCACATCTAGTTGTCTCATGAGACCTACCGATGCATCGAGGAGCTATACCGGGCTCCACCCGTCACTTATTAAGTCCAATACATTCCTCATATGAATAGGTTTAAACATATCATAAACCATAACATAATCGAATCACATAAAACATGCATAAAGGAAACATAACATTTCCACATTTCAATCACAAGATATCAATACAACACATTGTTATAATAAAAACGCTTTCAAAACCATTTTCAATACCAAAATAAAATAAAGTTAAAACATTGTATTTATTTTTCATTAAAAAAAAGATGGCTTGTAGAGGAAGCTGAAACTCAAATAATGGTCACGGTGGTGGAGAAGTCGTTGTCTCCGCATAAGTACGGAAAGAAAAACATTCCCTTTTTTCATTTAGCAAAAATCATCGTATAAAAAGATTCCTTTTGAATAACCGTAAAAGTCAAAGGGGTTTATACACCGTATAAAAGAAAGTTGTGTATAAAACCAAATATGCCTCAATGAAAGGGGATTGAGACGAAATCCATAAAAAGTTCAATTTTTTATAAAGTAGGTTTATTATGTGTATTCACTATAATTACACATAAATAATGTAAAAATACAATATAGGAAACAATAATATCATGACATAATTTGAAAGTAGGAGATTAACCCAAAGAATGGAAGTTGGGTTAAGAAATTCCCTTACCTCATGTCTGACTTGACTCAACCATTCTTTAACCTCCTGAATAATAAACTAGAGTTAATATACACCTTATTAAGAACCATTTTCAATTTCATTATCCTTTTTATATCACTTATTACAATGATATGAACATTATGTAATTATTTAAGTTAATAACGGTCGTTTTGTCGATCTTTGGTACTTGAGTCAACAATAAACATCTTATAATTACAAGTTGTTTATGTGGTAGAATATCCATTATCTCCAGAATTATATTCATGATTTAGATTTCATATATATCCTATATATCCAGTATATACATTCATTTATAATATTACGTAACATTTAGAGGTAAGAAATGAAATGCACCGTTCATGGAGACGGTAAGCCGTACGTACGCATGAACGCTACTTTCATTTCTATTTCGTATTTAATGGAATCAAATCATAATGATATAAAGGTATAATATAGTTCCAGTATAATATCATATATAATATAATTTACTCAATCCTTTATACATCCCACATATGGCATTAACGATTCACATCGCTTTGAGGGCGCGGTAGTCTGTACTTCCTAAAATGAAATTATCGCGTTTACCCATAATGGAAATCATAAAGTATGCCATAAATGAGAAATAAAGAAGCATAAGGAAAACATAAACATAATATATATATATCATATATGAAAATAGTGTCATAAAAATGGCCACCATTATAGGTGTTAAAAGAATTTGAACAATCATCGTTTCGTGAGGCAGTATTTCGCCACCCACAGAAACAGTATGTTCTTTAACCATTAGAGGAATGTGTGTGTAAGTGTAAACCAAATCCTTATCATAACAACATACTAGTATATTATAGATACTGGTGTTGTTACAAAAGAAATGAATTAAAAGAGTTTAAGGGGTTGGATAAGCAAAATGAAACAAAACAACATTAGAGAAGACATTACCTTAAAAATAGGGTAGCTCTTTTTGATTTGAGCCAAAGGCTTCCTTGGGAAGAATTATGCCCAAAGTGAGGCTTCTAAGAGTAAGGGAGGGATGTTGGGAGAGTATTTGGGCAGAGGTTGGCCGAGCCAAATTGCTTGAAGGTGTGAATAAGGTGGTAGAGGTGGGGGCCTTTTATAAGAAGAGAGGAGGGGCACTTTTGGAAAGTAATGAAATGTTATTCTATTATACAATGATTTTCGGATTCTAAAGGTCCCACACTTGTATAATTCGAGGATAAGGTGATAATGGTTCGAAATATCCTCATCCAATAGGCTTTGGACAAGTTTAAGCCTTGGAGTTTACATTATCTTCTCATTTAATTTAAATCGTTAAATAATGAGGTCATCGCTGCATCATCATGATGTCATAAATAATTTAATTTATTTAATGTAAAAAAATTATAAAAAAAATACTATGATGTAGGAAATCTTTTTATATTTCTAATGAATATTTATAATCAAAATTTGGACTTCTGTAACCCCACTTAAAAACTGTTCTAGTAAAACAACTCATGTTTGTATCAATTTAATTTTAACATTAAATAAATATATATTAATGTCATTTTCCAACCAAAGTGGCTCCATGGGGTCCCCAAGTTGACCCATGGGTTGTCTTGGTCGGCCATGACTCATCCAATAGGAGTAGGACAAGTGTCAAGCTCATATCATATTATTAAAACATTGTTTTTACCTTAAACTACACTAATAACCTCTAATCGCGATTAAGAACTTAAAAGTTACTATTCACCAAAAAATTATTTTAATCTCAGTGAACCACATTTTACTTCTTAATAACAACCATGTATGTCGGATTTTTGAAAATCAAATCACAGAAGTGGTAATATTTCATTTAAACGAAAAATCAGTTATTTAACTACCACTTAGTGGTTTCACTATTCATCAAAAATTGAAGTTTTTCAGAACAATGCCAAAATTTCACCCTAAGCTATAATTGATATTCCGAATTCAAAAATGATGTCTATTTTGAAAAATTCCAAAAATATAAGTTTCATTAATTAATTTTATAATTAATTCTCGCTGTCACAACAAATAGCGTGTTTTTAAGAAACAATTTATATCAAAAGATTGGCAATTGTTTATGTCCAATTTCAATGTTAAATTAATTTTAATGACCACCATTGGATAAAATGGTAAAAATATATTCTAATTATACTTTAAAACCACTAAATAGAATAATTTATCACTATAAATTATTTTGATTAAAAAAGTTGTTTTTAATTATTTTTCAATATTCATAAAAAATTAAAAGTTCTCAGAAAAATACTAAAAATTAAACATAGGCTAATTTCGATATTCCGAATCCAAAAATGAAGTCCATTTTGAAATATAAAATTTCTATAATTTTAGAAAGTGGTTATTACTATTCATAACAGCTACTTTGATTAGTCGCGGTGTTTTAGAACTCGAAGTTGCGTACAATGCAAGCTATTGCATTATTGAATGAGAAGCGTATCATGGAAGCTCAGGGTGTTTCATTCTCCCCTCCTTCAATAAATTTCGTCCTCGCAATTTGAAATTTTTCTTTGAAAACAAAAGGTTTAAAAGAGAAAATACCTTTGTGGAAAACCCACATCAGAAATGAGGTTAATAAATATATAACATTAAAAGAAAGCAAGATAAATACAAAGGTCACCCGAGATAGCCCATTCTAGGATTCTATGAAAATATTGATATGGAGGAGAAACAAACCATCAAGGTATGATGGAGAGTTATAGAAAACAGGATTAGGAGAAAGTTTAACTACAATAAAATCACAAACTTGTGATTGGTTAAACGATCATTGATTCCCCAGTAGGAAAAGTTAACCGACAACATTTTTTTTTGAGTTATCTTTTATAATGTTGAGGAATTAATTTAGGAGATTTACTAAGAACGTAAGGGAATATACATACTTGTTATGTACACTTTCATTCGTTAATAAATTTTTACCACAAACCCAACTTTTACTCCAAATGGTAACGAAACTCAAAAATATTCTATTTATCCTAATTGTATAAGGTTCCAAATGTTAACACATACCATTTAGATTAGTAAAATTATTTTGTAATAACCAGGGACTTCCTGTAGTCTAGTGGTAGGAAATAAAGGCCTGTCACACTATGATTGTGGGTTCGATTCCTGCAGATTTTTCCGACGTGACGGGTTATGCCCCACCCTGCAGGTTGTCCTTTTCCTAATACTATAGTATCATAATATTCCAAAAATAATATTCATAAATTTTTTAACCATAAACAATACTATCCAAAGATCAACTTAATCCACTCCAACCTTTATAGTTATCCAAAATACCTCTGTCCAGACTTTCTCTAAAAGGTCTCTTAATTCCAAAATCAATTTATCAGATTCCCCAAACAAAGTAAAGTTTCTCTTATTGTCACATACTAAAAATATAATTACCTTCATCATATTAAAACCTTACTGAAATCAACAAGTACTGTAGTACAATCCTTATATATATATATATATATATATCACATTATCCTTATAACCAGAGTATAATCCATGAGTCCAAAATCACCAACACATTAGTTATTCTCCTTCAAATGTAGTAACATCATAAGATTTTCCTTGATCCCTTGGCCTTTTCTAAGGTAAGTTTCCCTGACGCTTAGGACATTCATTTGTCTAATGTCCCATTTCCCTACAATTGTAGCATTCAATATTGACAACCTCTTTCTTTCCCTTGCAATCATGAGCTTGGTGACCCTTTTCTCCACATTTATAACAAACTCCCATTCCTTTTAGGCACGTACTAGGGTGATTCTTCCCACAATTATCACATAATGGAAAATCCTTCTTTCCCTTTTTCCCTTTATCTGTCTCTTGTTCCACCGTTCTCTTCTTCTCTTGATTTACTTTGTTGTCATAAGACATAGAGAATTCCTTTTCTGTCTTGATAGCACATGAGAAAATATCTTCATATCTTGAGAACGATTGTGATACTAAATCTCGATGGAGAAATGGTTTTAACCCATCAAAGAAACGATCAATCTTACATATTGGGTTACGTATATAATCTGCAGCATGCCTCCCTAACCTTTTAAAGTTAGCCTCATACTTTGCAACATTCTCATCCTCCTTCTACCTCAGACACAGAAATTGCCTTTCCATATCGGCTCTATGGTCATGAGGAATGTATTTTTCTAAGAAAAGATCTTTGAACTCCCTCCATTCCATATTCTATATGTCATCATATTCCTTTTTGTTTTGAATCAATGACCACCATTGATCAGCATCTCCAGTGAGGCGGTAAACTGCCATGATAACCTTTTCCCTTTCACTACTCCCCAAGGCGTGGAATATTTTCTCTAAGGAGTTTATCCATTGCTCAGCTACTAATGGATTTGTACCCCCATTAAATGTTGGTGGTTTTTTCCTCATGAAGCGGTCTAACATTGGTCCTCCATGTTGCGGATCAGGGTGCTCCATACGAGTAAGGTTATTATTCATAACCTGAGTGAGTTGTCCCAGTATGGTAATAAGTTGATCAGCACCAGTTGTATCTCCAGATCCACAATAATTATCTTGAGCAGGAGGGCAATCCCTACACGGAGTGCGTGCATTGATACGATTTCCATTCCTTCCACTAGGCGCCATTTCTAAACAATGGCATAAACTATATTAGTTTATGAATCAAAATACATAATTCCATACTTGTAAGATACTTAACATAAATTGAACTATTTATGGATATAATCCATAAAAATGTTTTCTTCGAGGAAGTATATACTCATAACCCTTCATAGTGGTTTATAATGAAAATGAGAATTATCCAAAGCATATCCCCCGGGATTTTCATAACCAAGAGTGCAGCAAGCCCCGTTGTCATGGACCAGTTCCCGTTCGAGTCTAGCTCAAAGCGGTGTTTTTGGGTTTTACCCCTAGGTACATCTGTTCTAGAGCCGCCTTTACCTGCTCGTATCCAGACAGGGATGTATTTCTCGGAAAACAGACAAAATCTCTATAATACCAAAATTATAGGAAGTTCTTCTATACTAATCCTCAAAGTCTATCTTCGGGCTATGTGCTCTAATCAGAGTTTATCTAAATCTAGCTTCCAAGGTTAGTACTAAACTGCCTCTGATACCAACCCTAACGCCCCGACCCCAGCTACCCAGAGTCGGTGCATTACTTCGTAACATTGGCATTATCACAAAAGATCAAGTCTCGAAATACCGATTAGTTTAGTAGCCTTGGAAACACTAGATACATTCACAAACGTTACATTACATCATAAAGTGAAAAACTACAATAACACAGTCTCCATAGTCCACACTCATATCCTCTTCTCACAATCCCTACAGGTCATTCATAAAATACTTCTTCACATCCTAGAAAATATTAAAACATTGAAAGGGGTGAGCTCAGATGCTCAGTAAGGATAACAATATTGCGGAAGCTTCCATAAATAAACATTAACATTTAAGGCCATGTATAACTAAAACAAAAGCCTTTTTAAACATGAACTTCAGAATAATATGGAAAAAATAAAATTAAATAATGCCATTTACTTACTCACATGGATATTCTACTAGTCGAATAATCACATGCAATATCAATAACCACTTTCATAATGAGGGAATGTATAATGCCAGACATTCTGAAACATTTTGTCAAGGCCTCGGCCAAGACGTCTAAAATGATTAAGGCCTCAGCCAAAACCATAAATCAAATTGGGAAAGGGCCTCGGCCAATTCCACGTCTAGTTGTCTCATGAGACCTACCGATGCATCGAGGAGCTATAGCGGGCTCCACCCGTCACTTATTAAGTCCAATACATTCCTCATATGAATAGGTTTAAACATATCATAAACCATAACATAATCGTATCACATAAAACATGAATAAAGGAAACATAACATTTCCACATTTCAATCAAAAGATATCAATACAACACATTGTTATAATAAAAATGCTTTCAAAACCATTTTCAATACCAAAATAAAAGAAAGTTAAAAGATTGTATGTATTTTTCATTAAAAAAAAGATGGCTTGTAGAGGAAGCTAAAACTCAAATAATGGTCACGGTGGTGGAGAAGTCGTTGTCGCCGCATAAGTAAGGAAAGAAAAACATTCCCTTTTGTAGTTTAGAAAAAATATTCGTATAAAAATATTCCTTTTGAATAACCGTAAAAGTCTAAGGGGTTTATACACCGTATAAAAGAAAGTTGTGTATAAAACCAAATATGCCTCAATGAAAGGGGATTGAGATGAATACCTTAAAAAGATAATTTTTTTATAAAGTAGGTCTATTATGTGTATTCACTATAATTACACATAAATAATGTAAAAATACAATATAGGACACAATAATATCATGACATAATTTGAAAGTAGGAGATTAACCCAAAGAATGGAAGTTGGGTTAAGAAATTCCCTTACCTCATGTCTGACTTGAATCAACCGTTCATTAACCTCCTGAATAATAAACTAGAGTTAATATATACCTTATTAAGAACCATTTTCAATTTCATTATCCTTTTTATATCACTTATTACAATGATAAGAACATTATGTAACTATTTAAGTTAATAACGGTCATTTTGTCGATCTTTGGTACTTGAGTCAACAATAAACTTCTTATAATTACAAGTTGTTTATGTGGTAGAATATCCATTATCTCCAGATTTATATTCATGATTTAGATGTCATATATATCATATATATCCAATATATACATTCATTTATAATATTACGTAACATTTAGAGGTAAGAAATGAAATGCACCGTTCATGGAGACGGTAAGCCGTACGTACGCATGAACGCTACTTTCATTTCTATTTCGTATTTAATGGAATGAAATAATAATTATATAAAGGTATAATATAGTTCCAGTATAATATCATATATAATATAATTTACTCCATCCTTTATACATCCCACATATGGCATTAACGATTTACATCACTTTGAGGGGGCGGTAGTCCGCACTTCCTAAAATGAAATTATCGCGTTTACCCATAATGGAAATCATAAAGTATGCCATAAATGAGAAATACAGAAGCATAATGAAATCCTAAACATAATATATATATCATATATGAAAATAGTGTCATTAAAATGGCCACCATTATAGGTGTTAAAAGAATTTGAACAATCATTGTTTCGTGAGGCAGTATTTCGCCACCCACAAAAACAGTATGTTCTTTAACGATTAGACGAATGTGTGTGTAAGTGTAAACCAAATACTTATCATAACAACATCCTAGTATATTTTAGATACTGGTTTTGTTACAAAATAAAGGAATGAAAATAGTTTAAGGGGTTGGATAAGCAAAATGAAACAAAACATCATTAGAGAAGACATTACCTTAAAAATAGGGTAGCTCTTTTTGATTTGAGCCAAAGGATTCCTTGGGAATAATTATGCCCAAAGTGAGGCTTCTAAGAGTAAGGAAGGGATTTTCGGAGAGTATTTGGGCAGAGGTTGGCCGAGCCAAATGGCTTGACGGTGTGAATAAGGTGGTAGAGGTGGGGGCCTTTTATAAGAGGAGAGGAGGGGCACTTTTGGAAAGTAATGAAATGTTATTCTATTATACAATGCTTTTCGGATTTTAAAGGTTCTACACTTGTATAATTCTAGGATAAGGTGATAAGGGTTCGAAATATCATCATCCAATAGGCTCTGGACAAGTGTAAGCCATGGAATTTACATTATCTTCTCATTTTATTTAAATCGTTAAATAATGAGGTCATCGCTGCATCATCATGATGTCATAAATAATTTAATTTATTTAATGTCTAAAAATTATAAAAAAAATACTATGATGTAGGAAATATTTTTCTAGATTTCTAATGAATATTTATAATCAAAATTTGGACTTGTGTAACCCCACTTAAAAACTATTTTAGTAAAACAACTCATGTTTGTGTCAATTTAATTTAACATTAAATAAATAAATATTAATGTCATTTTCCAACCAAAGTGGCTCCATAGGGTCCCCAAGTTGACCCATGGGTTGTCTGGGTCGGCCATGACTCATCCAATAGGAGTAGGACAAGTGTAAAGCTCATATCATATTATTAAAACATTGTTATTACCTTAAACTACACTAATTACCTCTAATCGGGATTAAGAACTTAAAAGTTACTAATCACCAAAAAATTATTTTAGTCTCTTTGAACCAAATTTTACTTCTTAATGACAACCATGTATGTAGGATTTTTGAAAATCAAATCACAGAAGTGGTAATATTTCATTTAAACGAAAAATCAGTTATTTAACTACCACTTAGTCGTTTCACTATTCATCAAAAATTGATGTTTTTCAGAATAATGCCAAAATTTCACCCTAAGATATAATTGATATTCCGAATTCAAAAATGATGTCTATTTTAAAAAATTCAAAACATATAAGTTTCATTAATTAATTTTATAATTAATTCCCGCTGTCACAACAAATAGCGTGTTTTTAAGAAACAATTTATATCAAAATATTGGCAATTGCTTATGTCCAATTTCAATGTTAAATTAATTCTAATGACCACCATTGGATAAAATGGTAAAAATATATTCTAAATATACTTTAAAACCACTAAATAGTATAATTTATCACTATAAATTATTTTGATTAAAAAAGTTGTTTTTAAGTATTTTTCACTATTCATAAAAAATTAGAAGTTCTCAGAAAAATACTAAAAATTCAACATAGGCTAATTTCGATATTCCGAATCCAAAAATGAAGTCCATTTTGAAATATACAATTTCTATAATTTTAAAAAGTGGTTATTACTATTCATAATGGCTACTTTGATTAGTCGCGGTGTTTTAGAACTCGAAGTTGCGTACAATGCAAGCTATTGTATTATTGAATGAGAAGCGTATCATGGAAGCTCGGGGTGTTACATATCTTATATTATAAATAATCAATTTAAATAAGAATTTAATTTTCTCTTCATAAATCATTTATATTTTATAGTTATGGAATAGTTACCATAAATGTTGGTGTAACACTGACAAGGTGTTTGTTTAAGTAATAGTAAAATAAAATAAATAATTTTAGAAATATTAAAAGTAATACATTTTTGAAAAATTAATATTTCATTTAAATTTCTGAATAAATATAACATATTAATTTTTTCTTAAAATTTTATATTATAGTTTCATATCTAACTTTTTATCTTCAAAATCAACATGTGAGAATAGTCTTGAAAATTAATTTAATGGTATCTCATATTAAATATTATTTTTATAAATGATGTACAATTTATAAAAATTTTACAATTTCACATGTGAATTATGTGTGTTCTATAATATAATTCAAATTTTACAAATGAGTCTATTTTTATTTTATAATAACATTATTTAATCTTAAGGATTAAAAATATTTGGCCTTAAGGTAATTATCAAGAGGGTTAACTTGTGTTTAAAAGTAAGAGATACAGATGAAAACAACACCTAAATATTCCATCCACTATTATATGAGTATGTTCTGACTGAACATCCCACTATAATATAAATTTATCAATATTAAACCAGTTGAACATGAATTTTATTTTATATTTATTTCATTCATTGTTCAATTCAAAGGCTTCCTTTTTAATATCCTATATAAGGAAAACTCAATTCCTATATTCCTCACACCACATTGAGCTAGATATATCATTTAATACATGAATAAAACTCTTACTTAAATCATTATTCATGTTCTATAGGGACTGGTCAATTCAAAATACCACCCATAGTTTCCTTAAGATGACCCAAATATAGTATTCCCAAAAGGAATGTATTTATTTTCACAAATCTCCCATTATAATTTTTTATTTACCTCTTTTAATTATATCAAAACATTTCACATTAAATACTATAAATACTTATAATATTTTACGATGTTATTATGTTGAAATAATTTCATTTACCATTATTATATTTCCATCTAATGGGGAATGAAAGTGTCTCTTGTGCACATATATAAACTACCAAATCCACACAGTGACATGATTCATTTTCACTAAACCATAATTTTTAGTTTCTTTTTTTATTTAATTTCAACAAATTTAAAACACATTTATTCTTTTTAAATCATAAAATCATTTCTACTTTTATAATATACTAACCATTGGAATATGATAATGTCGCTCCAGAGTATTTGGGGACTTCCTCATCAATGAAGTGATGTGATTCTGTTTTATTTTTTTGATTTACATAGATGATAATAAGGATATATTTAATTAATATATATGATATCAATAATAATATTATAATTATATAACACTAAATTATTATTTATCTCATATTTTTTCCATCCATTTAATATTGTAAATAACACTCGTGTATACATATGGTCAAAAATTTCCTAAAATTGAGGCAACATATTTATCATAATTTAATTATATAAATGGTTATATTTTTTTATATAATAATTAAATATGATAATAATAACTATTAAAATTACATATATGATAGATCCATTATCAATGCACATAGATAAACGTTGTCGAATCAAAACATAAATGGAAAATGAAGCAGTTATCGCAAATAGTAGTGCTAATAATAGATAAATTTTATTAAATTGGAGATAAGATGTTATTAAAATATAATATATTATATGGTATACATATTTATTCATCTATTATATATTTATAATAAATATAAATTTATCATATAACAAGTTAAAATATGTACGAAGAGAGATGTGACTTAATGTATGCCATCATTGTCTCAATATTATTTCATTGATATATATTTGATACTGTGTGCCTATTATTGTATTTAAGGTTTATATAATTTCCATCTAACATGTTATATCATGTTTTCTCTATGTTTATTTTAGACAATTTTTCTATTCAAATTATTCCTTTAAAGGGATTTTGTTTCGAAGGGAATCAAAGACGTAGGGGTTTCTAATCTAACATTTTTTTGTAAGACATATTACAAATTCAGTACCTATTTTTTATGGTGTATATTCTAACCATGAAATTATCATATGTTTCTTAACATGAATATTATATAGATTTAAAAATAAATCTATCGTCATATATTTCTAGAGTTTATGATTTAGATATTACCAAATAGGTAAGGGTTTAATTTGAAATTTCATGTTTAAAGGGATGATTTATATTTAAATTTACATGAATGTGAATTGTAATGTGCTATTTTCGTAAGTCACGTATATTTTAATATTATTTGGTTATATATATATTTTATATATTCTAATAATTTTAATATCTTTATACTAAATATGACCACATAATGTTTTTCTAGAAAACCTAAACTTATTTCTACATTTAATCTGTAATCTTTTCTATCATAAATTTATTTTATATAAAATGTTTTCGAGAATGTTTTTAAAATTTATAATGATTTATTAATTTCATTTTTATATATTCGATTAATTTTTATTAAAATCTATAATGGAATATTCTTTTTTTTAAATGATCTACTTTATATCAAAGTTTTCAATGGAATATTTGTTTTAATATATATAAAATATAAGAAATTTACCATAGCCATGACCGCTAAATTAAATTTATTTTACATAAAAATATTCCGTGGTCATTTTAATATAAAATTATTTTATCAATATTCTTGTAATTGATTACTTATAATATCATCAATATAAGCTGATTTTTTTTTATTGTTTTCAAGGGAATGTTTGATTGATATTTTAAAGGTACATTTCATCTATATCAACATCATTTTATATTTATTATGATTCACTAAAAATTAGTTCAAGTGATACCAACCATGAATTTTCACTCTATGTCTTATTGTTATTTGATGATGTTATTTTTGTGAATATTATTTCATTTCAATGATTTATTATATTTTGAAATGATAAATTATGTACAATATTGTGACACACACACACATTGATATATACATATATATATATATTATTTTCATTGTCTGATAAGAGTGTTTATTAAATAACACCATTACATTTTATAATTTTTTGTATCAAATAGTATAATTATGAGAAATGAATTGATTTTATTCACCCTCAATTGGGAACATTTAGGGATGTATGATCCACTTTGATAATGGAACCATGTAGTGGCTCCACATACACTATGATGTGGGAAAGGGGTGTTGATTCCTTATCCACTATGATATGATATTCTGAGTAGTTATCCTTGTTATATGATATATTTTCGAGGCTTATGATGGCACCACACTATTTTTATTTTTTGATATGTTTATAATTTATACTTAAGTTTCATTATTGATTTTTGACGATTTTCCAATATTTTGACATAATGATGTTTTATTCCATGAATCATGAATAGTATCTATTAATTTTTTTCTGTTAGTTTATATTTATAATAACATGTTTTTATTTACATATTATCCTGATATTCTTATGTATGATCATTGATTGACATGTCCCATGTCTACCCATACAGAGGGACCGAGCTCAGGCCATATTACAATTTACCTTTACCCAAGGTTATGAAGAAGGGTACTAAGTGTGATAAGTATATTAGGGTACATTATGTGAATAAGGATATTTGATATGGAAAATAATTAACATTACTAATATGTTAGAGAATCTAGTTTCCATTGATGCTAAATCTTTAAAATTTTCAAACATGTTGATTTGATATATATAATGTATATTCATTTAAAATATGTAGCATCCACATATGTCATGAATTGTTCAATATAATTTTGACCATTAAATTTTTTTACGAACTAAATTAATGTAAATAAATAAAAATTGTGGGGTATAACCAATCAAGGTTGTTGGGTGTTACTAACTAGAGGTTATAGTGGATGTGTAGAGGGAATATTGGACTCTATTATTGAAAAAATTATTAGATATAAAGGGTAATACATGTTGCAAGAATAAATAATATCGATAGAAATAGACCTTTCATAAGTATTTTGTAAATATTGTGTGATTATTTTGTTAATTATCAGGGACGAAAAAGACAAGTCTTTGAGAAATCATAGATTTGACTGATTATGTTTATAGGATCATGTGGTTGGGATAAAAAAATACAATAATTATTAAAATAAAATAGATTAGTGATTCATCTCTAACCCCGTAATGTGATCCATCATGTCTAGAACTATCAATTGATTCCAAATAGTAGTATCATTATAATTATACATGGAAATTAATATGCGATGAAGAATCATTAATATATATGTATCCATTGTGTCCCCAGATTATAAAGTAAGAATTATCAATGTCAGAGGAATGTGATCTTACCCTTCCTCTTAACACTTTTTAGGAAGTTACATATTCTCTAATATTTGGGGGTTTTCCCACTGAATATTGTGTGATAGTAGCTCAGGTATAAAAAATTAATTATAGAGTTAAATAGAATGGCACCAAATTCTAACATGATAACTATATTAGAAATTTTTTTAAAAACCTTCATGGGGGTATATGGGCTTCTAACTAGTGAAGAGTTTTACTGATTGGCCTAATTAAAATATCACTCAAATAAGAATGATAAGATATGAAAATAGATGAGATATATAACAATATAATATATTTTAGGAATTGGAATGTACATGATTTAAAAAATATTTATAATGATTATTTTTTTGAAGCTGTTAGTGTATTAACCAGGATCTTATTTTCTGGTATGATTTTATCTTTTCTGTTGTTTTTTAGAAAAGAGTAGTTTATGGATCTTCTTGATGTACACACCATGTATGTTTTGTCGCACGTAGCCATGTGTTGCCCCTATAATGGCCAAGCATAGAGCCGTGTGTGGTGACCTGGTGACTGCGTAATGCTTGGACAATTAATTTCAAGTACACGCCATGTACTTCTAAAGTACAGACTGTGTACTTTATTATTTCATTAAATGGACCAGGGTCACATCTAATAGGTAGAACACTCTTCTTATTTTCCATATTCTTCTGAGAGAATCCGTACAACACTAATGTTTTATGATCCCCCGATCGAGCATTGTTTCTCTGATTCCACTGTCGTTGATTGTTTTTGGATTTCTACAGTATGTTGTTCCTTCATCTAGAGCTTCATTTCTGGATTCCTCCACTTTTAGTAGTTATCCTTAGTAGAATTTTTTTAATGTTTTTGTAAATTTACCACGTTCTAGGTTGATCCAAGGGACGATACTAGGGTATATCGATCATACGACACTAAGGTAGGTGGTTTGTGCATTTTCGTAGATAGTCTTTGATGTATTTGTGTAATGGTTTCCAATACCGTTGATCAGGGTATTGTGTGTTCACGGTTTTAACACTTTTATTTCCTGCTATGATTTATATACTTGTGTATAAGTCATTTTAATTTGAATAGGGTTAATAGATATTATATGGATGTGTTTCCTAGGCTTGTTTAGTTTATGACCATTTGGGCACGCTTAGCCTATCACCCTGCTTGCTTTCCATTAAAAGTGCTAATAGAATGGAGTAATATTATTTATCAGACATGCTATTATGTTATAGAAAGTTTTGTACAAGTAGTTCATGTGGATTACATTGGATACCATGTATCGTTTGTGCTCTATTGACATAAATAGGGCCGTGAGAACCTGATGTCGTAGACCATAAGTAGAATGGATGTTGAATGCTTCTCCAGAGTGCCTCTTTTACTGTTAATATGTGAGACCATATAGGGAATTTACAAAAGTGCTTCTTTAGAGTGTCTCGAGTTCCTTGAAGTGGGCCAAAGGGGGAATGATATATTGAGTGCCTCTCCAGAGTTCCTTATAGTTACCAATATGAGACTATAAGGGGTATTGGCACTAAGTTCTTCCTAAAAAAGTCTATGATAAAGATGGACAAGAAGAGTTAGACCTTTTCAACTTCCCAGAGTGTTGATTCATTTTGTTTGGTTGAACCAGAGGGGTTAGACTGTGTGTACTTTCAAGAAGGTTGCTTCTGTTTGTTCAGTTGAACTATAGGGGTTAGGCTATGAGTACTTCATAGAGGGTTACCTGTTTGTGATTATATTCATAAGTGATATATGAAATTGAAGGAATTAAAACTGTTGGATTGTTTACTTTTGAGTATATCCTTGATTAATGCTTAATTTTGATTATACCCTACCATATATATTCACTGACTATTAGGAAAAGAACATTGGGTGGTTACTTACTGGGATTTAGTCTCTCACCTTATATTGTCCATCCTTTATAGACCAAACAGATTATATTGCTACATGTATAGATAAGGGAAAGTGCCCTACTACTTGTGTTACTTGATTGCCCATGATCCGGAGAGTATGAAACTAAGAAGAGGCTTACGATGCTATTGGAGTTTATCTGTATTCTATTTTATTTTGGATATTTCTATACTCCAACATTGTGACTTGTTTGGATTCTTCCCTAGATATTTGTATCATGCATCAATTATATATATTTTCTCTAGTTGTTTATAACTTTCATAGTTTACCTATTGCATGTTTTACTACTTTATCAATTGATATCTATTTTACTTCTGTTGTGTTACTCTATCAATGAGGGCGTAGATTCCCCACTATCACACCCAATTCCCTCACTGCTAGTCAGCAGCCTCTGGCTTTCGAAGAAATGCACTTGAGGCCATGTGACTAACCGGGTACGGGGAACCTCTATGTGGCTTTCGGAACTAGGATGTTACAAAGTGGTATCATATGGAGGTTATTTTCTTTTGAATTACTATATAGAGCCTATAGGTAGTGATTGGGAGAAAATAAGTACTTTGTAATAAGCTGGTCTTGGTAGTAGCTAACCCGCATACAGGGAAAATCCAGTCTACCTCGTTATTAAATTTTTTATTATTTTGCGATTTTACGGTCGATTTGATATCACCATTGGATGATACACATGTTTTGTTTTATTATCATTGATTTTATTTAGGTTCTTTTTATAGTTCAACCTGATGATATGAGTGTACTACATCTCATTAATTATATAGCCACCTGCTAGATATCATATGTCATGCATTCTTGCCATGCCATTTAGGGTGCATTAGTGATTGCATGTTGTTGTGATAGGTGATGTGCTAGATTTTCATGCTTTTGTGATAGATTCCTTGATAGGATACTTGATATTTGATAGGGTATTGATTTGTGTTAGGTTTTGTTTGAATAAACACTAAACCTTGGTTCTTAAGGTGTTATTGGCCCTCATGGATCAGAATTTGATGGACCATTACAATGCTATGCTTATATATGACTTGTATAATATTCCAATCATTGATTCATGGGGAGTATGGGCCCCCACAGATCAAAATGTGGTACTTTAATGTTTTTTTTAGTGTTTTATGGGATCTGGAGTTGTTTCTGAGGCTTATTCTCTTAAAAACACTTAAATAATCGGTGTACAATGTTGGACACACATGACGTGTGTTATTCTATTTTAGAGGAACTATTTTTCTTAAGTACACTACATGAACTGTATGTACATTCAATGTAGTATCTAACCATGTTATTGACTGCCAAGGCAGAATCACATGGTTTGGAAATCATATAGAACACGATGTGTGACAGATATACCTGTCGTGTGGTGTAGACCATTTGATCACCCGTGTGAAGAATGACACAGAGGGAAAAATCCTATCTTATACACATTGTGTCATGTTTTAACATGCCATTTAGTGTAACCTGGGTATCTGGTCGTGTAGCAAAAAACACGGGTCAGTGAAATCCTCCAAGTACACAATGTTTCTATCTAGAACACGCCATGTAGAGTGAACTGTGTAACTGGCTGTCTGACTAAAAACTGAGGCTGGTGATGTTTGTCTAGTACACACAATGTCTGTAAATAACATTCAGTATATTATTGTTTTTAGAGAATTGTGTGGCTTTGACATGTAGAAGAACTCAAAAATGGAAGAGGATTCAAGTACACGCCATGTGTTAGGAAAAAACGTCATGTGTATGGGTGTGTACATCACCTGAGATAGAAAAATTACTTTCCCATGTGAAGGATTACAGGAACATGCCGGGTTGTCAATATACATGCCATGTATCAATGATTTAATGTACATTAATACTTATTTTCTCTTGTTCCCTTATTACAATTCAATGTTTCAGTCTCATTTAATCTTAATATGTGGTGTGTTCTTGACCTTGTCGAGTCATGCCACCAAGACTTCCTCCAGTCATCCATCAGTTATAGGGATGTAATCAGTCACTAGATATAGCTAATCAGGGACTACCAGCAGATCCTCTAGTTGTGCCAGTCTTAGCACTAACCATCATTCCAGAAACAGGTTAAGATGAAAATTTCTGAGAGGGCTTTATGAGGTTTATTCAGACATTTTGAGGTGTACCACATCCTGCCCCTTCTATGACAAAATTAACGTAGGTATTTTAATAGCAGCATCATCCCACCTTCTCAGGGGAAGAAGGACCCCATGCTAAAGAGTCATTGATAGAAGCCATGCTGACGATCTTCGGGCATCTAATGATTCCTTTAGATAAGAGGGGGAAGTTTGAAATGTATATGCTTCTGGACTCCTGCATGTAATGGGGGGATGTGACCTTAGAGGCTGGGAGCCAGAAAGTTATGGCTTGGGATGAATTTCAGCGTGCTATTTATGACTACTTCTATCTGGAGGCTTTGAGGGCCGATCAAGACCCAGAGTTCATGAGTCTAGAGACAGGTACTCATATAGTCATATTGTACTCTTCTCATTTAACAGAGCTGTAGCACATCACATATATTCAAAGAGGTGATGAGTTATTTCTGGAAAGAATGTTTGAGGATGGTCACGGGCATAACATACGATCTCAGGTGAACATCTCTAGGATGACTTACATGACTAATATAGTCAACCAGGCGCTGATCATAGAGCACAATCTGAGGGATTATAGATATGTGAGCTAGGGCGGATCGACATCTGGAGTTAGTATCCCTCCTACAGTCACCAAGAAGAACATCAAGGAGTCCACAGACACCGATCTGAGAAGGCGGGGAAACTTTTCTGGTATCCAGGTGTTGTGTTACTAGTGTGGGAATAGCAGGCATACACGACCACATTACCCAAGAGACCCTATGGAGTGCCAAAAATGCTGCAAGATGTGCCATATTTATCTCTATTGTCATATCATATCATGAGAAGAAAGTGATAGGGGTTCTTAGATCACTCCTCATTCGGGAACAACACCACTAGTTTCTCACCAGTCCGGGAACTAGAGTTTTTAGGCCATTTTCGGCTAAGCTAGAGGTTATGGACATGGAAATCAGTCATCATACATTCAGCGACAGTAAGTTGGATCCACTCAGAGTGGTAAGACAGGGTCCCAGGGCCATGGTGAAGGTTGTACTTTTGCTGTGGAACAGACCCAGCAGGAGCAGGATCCCTGACCCTCTACGGTTGGAGGTAGGATCCTAATTGCCTCAGTTTTTGGATTTTCTCTTTTCAATATGGGTGGATTCCCATATTTTATATCTGTTGATGTTGTGGAGAGAATTAGGATCTTTATCTTTTCTTCTTCCAGGTTATTGATTCTTGACACACCGTTTGGGAAAAGAACAGCTAGTATACGTCATTGCTAGGAATTCCCTCTAGAGGTTGGTGTGTGTCACATCTTATGGGACCTTTATTTCCTTGAGATAGTAGGTTAGTATGTCATTCTCAGAATAGACTGGTCAGTTTCCATATAGGAAGTTATCGATTTTCGTCACTATAGTGTGAGTTGAACATCACCAGAGGGCATATCGTTTCTTTATAAGGGAGAATGGGATGTCCAGGTGAGTGGTGATGGACTTGAGCAGCATGGGTTGGGAGGGAAAACAACCCAGATTTCTAGTCTATATCTAGATGACCAGAGGACAACACATATGGACTTTCCTCTAGTGGTACATCGTTTTAGGGATGTCTTTCTGAAGGAAATTTCAAGATTGTTTCAAGAGATATAGGTGGCCTTTTCTATTGAGCTCATGAATGGAGTGGCACCGATGTCCATTCCTCCTTATAGGATTGCTACACCAGAGTTATAAGAGCTCAAGAAGTAGTTGGAGGAGTTATAGGCTAAGGGTTTCATTTAAACCAGTACTTCTCATTGGTGTTCACCTATCCAATTTTTAAAGAAGGTAGACAATACTATCAAACATTGGATGGATTATTGGAAGTTGACCCATTTGACTGTCAGGAACCGAAATCCCTTACCAAGAAATGATGATATATCTAATCATCTATGAGTATTCTCAGTGTTCCTGAAGATTGAGTTGAGATCTGGTTAGCATCAGTTGTGCATTAGACCATCGGATATACATCTTACAGCCTTCCGAAGCAGGTATGGTTTATACTAGTATGTGGTTATTCCATTTGGTCTCACGAATGCATCAACAGTCTTCATGGCTCGAATGAACCGAGTGTTCCATGCGCACTTATATTCCTTCATGGTAGTCTTCGTGGATGATATCTTGGTGTACTATCACTCTCTACAAGACCATGTCACACATCTTGAGATCATATTGAGTACACTAAGAGATCATCAGTTATATTCTAAGGTCTCAAAATTCCATTTCTGTATAGAACAAATTCAGTTCTTGGGTCTTTTAATCATAGAGACAAAAGTATTAGTAGAGCCAGAGAAAATGAGAGGAGCAGTTTCCTAGGAGAATCTATAGAATGTTTTTGAGGTATGGAGTTTTCTAGGACAGACTAGTTACTATAGAAATTTCATACAAGACTTTTCATGCTTTAGGAAACCACTAATGGGCATAACAAAGAAGGGTGTGAAGTACTTGTGGTAAAATTATTGTGATTCAGGCTTTGAGGAGTTGAAATGGAGGTTGATTTCAATATCAATACTAGTATTCCATGAGATTTGTAGGACCTATACTGTGTATTGTGACGCATTGGGTATCGGGAATGGAGCTGTGAAAATGCAGGGGGAAGGAGTCGTTGTGTACATGTCTCGGCAGTTGAGGCCACATGAGAGGAACTACCCGACACACGATCTCTAGCTAACTACAGTTCATGATTTACACTATTGGAGACACTACCAGTTTTAGGAGCATTTTTTGGTTATCACTGACCACTAAATCCTCAAGTATATCTTCACTCAGTGTGACTTGAAATAGAGACTATGAAGGTGGGTTGACTAAATTCAGTCTTTTGACTTTGATATTTCCCACAAACCTAGGAAAGGCTGCACAGTGGATGATGTGTTGAGAAGGAGGACTCAAATATAGGCAATTCATGATTCCATAAATGATTGTTTGCTTATGGATCTATTCTCTGAGATGCAATTGGAGGTGTATAACAGATAGGGGCAGACGTTTCTTTCTTCTATAGTTGTAACCTCTACTCTACTTGATCGAGTACGAATGAGGGAGCTATCAGATTCTAAAGGCCTAGTCCTATGAGAATGTTTGATGGGAGAGAACCCCATTTCTAGATGGATCATATGCGAGGATGAGATCTTGCATTTTCAAGGGCATGTGTAGGTGTCAGCAAACATACATGAGGATACGATGCATGATTTTCATTAATAAGTTTGGGAAGTTCATCATGGTGTCACCAAGAAGTATCGTGACCTACACCATCAGTATTAGTGGACATGTATTAAGAGATATGTTGCTAGTTTTTTCATGAGGTGTTCCACCTGTCAGCAGGTGAAGGTGGAGCATCAGCGTGGCATGGATTTTGCAGCAGTAACCCATTCTTTAGTGGAAATGGAATGATGTCGCGATTCATTTCATGACTAGTTTGTAGAGGTTGCCTCGAGGGAATGATGGAGTTTGGTTTTCATTGAAAGAATCAGGATGGTTTTCACTTTTTACCGATTAAGGAGGCCTTCTATGTTGATGAGTTGGGAATGTTGTACATCCGAGTGATTTTACTTTTAAATGAGGTTCCACACTCCATTGTTTCCGACAAGGAATCCCATTTTACTTCTCAGGTATGGAAAGGACTTCAGAGGGCTTTGTGTACCCTGGTACTACTGAGTACATCATACCATCCCGAGACAGATGGGAAGTGTGAGCATACGATTCAGGTGCTTGAGGACATGCTTCAAACATACAACCTAGATTTTTGTGGTTAATGGGAGAAGCACAAGCCGGTTGTCGAGTTTTCCAACAATAATAGTTTTCAAGAAACTATTCAAATGGAACATTTTTAGGAATTATACTATAGGCCATGTAGATAACCATTATTTTGGCTTGAGGCAGGAGAGGATACTATGCTTGGACCTCATCTTGTCCAGGAGACTATAGAACAGATAAAGTTTACATAGAAGAGGTTTTCTACTGCATAGTCTCGATAGAATTCTTATGGTGATTGAGGGAGATGACCTCTAGAGTTCGAGGTTGGAGATCCGTTTTTCCTGCGTGTCAGACCGAGGTTGGTACATAGGAAGATTAAGAGACAGGGTAATCTTTCACCATGATATGGCAGGCCTTTTGAGGTGTTGGAAAGTGTTTGGCCAATTTCCTATCGGTTTCAGTTACCTTATAGGTACTAGGCTATGCATGATTTCTTCCATGTTTCTTAGCTTTGACATTACTTCTAAAGCCCGTCTCATTCTTTTTAACCCGAAGAGGTCGAGTTAGAGGTGGATTCCTCATTCATGGAGCATCCTATCCAGATTGCTGATCGAAGTGTGAAGGTTCTCCATGGACGGTATGTTCCTCTCGTAAGAGTTCTATGGTAGCACAAGAGATTATAGGACGAGACCTTCGAGAGTGAGACCGATGTATGATCACAGTGGACAGAGCTTTTTGGGGATTCTACTTATACACCACCATTCTAGGGAAATTCGAGGACAAATTTCATTGGGGGGGGGGGGGGTTGTAAGAAACTGGATATTCTTTCCAGGTATGATTTTCTCTTTTTCGTTGTTTTTTTAGAAAAGAGGGGTTTCTGGAAATTTTTGAATTACACTATGTGTACGAATATTTACACACTGTGTAATATTTTGAAGCACGTAGCTGTGTATTGACCATGTAACAGCCGAGCGCACAACCCTGTGTGGTGACCTAGAGTCTACCTAGTGCGGGGACCAGTAAAGGAAAGTACACACTGTGAACTTCTAAAGTACACACCATGTACTTTCTTCTTATTTCATTAAAAGAATCAGGGACGCGTCCAATGGGAAGACCACTCTTCTTCTGTTCCTTCTTCATTCGAGAGCATTCGTATGGTGATTATCTTCACCAAGCCCCTGATCTAACATTCGTTCACTGATTTGACCTCCATTGATTGCATTGGGATCTCCACGGTATGATTTTCCTTATTCTAGAGCTTTGGTTCCTAATTCACCCTCTTTCAAGAGTTATCCTCAGTTGAAAGATTTTCATTTTGTTATAGATCAACCACGTTCTAGGTCAATACAAGGGCCGACGACGGCGTATATCGATCATATGACACTGAGGTAGGTGGGGTTTTCCTTTCCGTAGATATTCTTTGAGTTATATGTGAAAAAGTGCCCAATACCCTTGATCGGGGTATTGGGTGTTTACGGTTTGAACCATGTTATTGCCTACTATGATTTATATTCTTGAGTAGAGGTCAATTGAATGTGAATAGGGTTAATTGTTACTCTTTGTATGTGTTTTCTATGCATGTTTTGTTTATGAACATTTGGTCATTCATAGCCTATTAGGATGCTTTATTTTCTTTCCTACTGCTGATAGGATTGTAATGCCACGACCCCAGTTAACAAGAGTCTGTGCAGTATTACATAACATTGGCATGATCACAAGAAAGATCATGTCTCAAAAGACCGATTAGTTTAGTAGTCTTGGAAACACTATATATATTCATAAGTCTTGCATTACATCATAAACTAAAAAAAACTACAACAACATATTTTATTCATATCCTATCATAATGTCCCTACAGGTCATTAATAAATTACTTCTTCACAGCCTGGGAAAATTAAACATTGAAAGGGGTGTCCTCGGATGCGTAGTAAGGATAACAATATAGCAGAAACTTTCATAAATAAGCATAAAAATATAAGTCAATGTATAACTTAACAAAAGACTTCTAAACATGAAAATCAGAATAATATGGAAAATATAAAATGAAATAATTCCATTTACTTATTCACATGGATATTCTACTAGTAGATTATTCACATGCAATATCGATAACCACTTTCATAATGATGAATGCATAATGCCAGACTATCATAACCACATAGCCAGGGCCTCGTGCCAATAATAAAAATAAGAATTTTCTAAGGCCTTGTTCCAAGACACTAGTTTGTCTCATGAGACCTATTGATGCATCAAGGAGCTATAGCGGGCTCCACCCGTCACTTATTAAGTCCAATGCATTCCTTAAATGAATAGGTTTAAACATAAAATAAAAATTCGTATTAAAACTGGGATATGAAATGTCAATACTTTCTTCATAAACCAAGAATGGTATAAAAATAACTCATCCATAGTAAAAAATATCACAAAACCTTCAATACAATAAGGAAGTTTTGTATCACAATAAATCAACTTCAAATAAGCTTAAAATCCATCAAAGGATGTTGACAAAGATTAAATCAAAACAATTTGAGAGAAATATATCTTTTGTTAAATCATTTAAAAGTCACATAATTATAAAATTAAACATTTACTTTGAAAATTTTCTTATAAGCTTGTAAGTAATTCTTCAAAGATTTTATAACGGCGGAAAATAGTGGCACCCGCCGTATAATAAGACACATCCTATCCATGACAAACATGGCTTATATTAATAAAAAGGGCATTGTTTGGAAAATGACCGAAACATTCCTTTATAAACCTCTTATAAAAAGTCAAAAAGGGTATAAATAACATTAAACCATATTCGAGTAAGTAGTAAATTTTTTTTAAATACATTTTTATGAAACATGTATGTTGATGATAAAGAAGTCCTAGTAGATTATTACGTATAAACATCCTTGGATAATGAAGAGATTGTGAAATAAACCCGTAACATGTACTTTTCCTTGGTTGAGGGTAGTTTAACCTCCAGTATAATGGTGAAATAACTGTTATTAAATTATAAAATCATCATATACATTAATATTAAAACATATATGATCTTTTAACAACGATTTGTTAATAATATCTTAGTATTATCGTTGTTTCGGGTGTTAACTTACTCGTTTTCTTTTATATGTTTTATTACATACGCCGTGTTGGTCATGGATAGGTTTTGTCTTAATAATACCAAGAATGATATCAAGTCCATAAACATTATTTTTTAATCATCAAATGATAATTATACTTGAATAGATACGATGGAGAATGAATCTCATCACGTTCGTGGAGACGGTAGTCTGTACGTACGTACGAGAGACAATATCATTCTTTTGATATTGAAATAATATATAATTGGATGGTATATCATATATATAGATTAATTATCATGTTATATCTGTTATTAACATGAATTAAACATCATTATTATACCCATCCAAATAATAATTTAGTGAATAACAATTATACCACGACGTGGAGATGGTAAGCCGTATGTACTCACGTATGGTGACATGTCATTAAAAGTATAGATAGTATACTGAATATGATTGTACCATATTTATAATAACATCACAATATATATAAGATACTGGAGTTATTATTTTAGAATGGGAATAACAAAGAAAGAAGAAGTTGAAGAAGAAAGGAACTTAAAAAAGGGTGGTGAAAACATTACCTCTTCTTCGGATTCTTCCTTTTGATTTGATCAAATGGGATACATAGGATGGATTTATGATTAAAATAAGGCATCTAGGTTGAATTTAGGGATGTTGAGAGAGTATTTCGGTAGGGTTTGGCCAAGCCAAAAGGCATTGAATGTGTGAATTAGTGAGAAGGGGGAGTTCCCTTTTATAAGAGGGGTGAGGGGTACCTTTGAAAAAGCTTGAAATATTATTCTATAATAAATAAAAATTCGGTTTCTAATAGCTCCAAAGTGGATTGATTAAAGGTTAAGGTGCGGATGGGTCGAAAACCACTCAACCAATAGAATTTAGACAATTTTGGGTCATTATATTAACCTTATCGTTTAGTTTTAACTATTAGTTAATTAGTTTGACACTTACCATGTCACATTGTATTTTTATATTATATTGTTAATGAAATTACTATATACCTCCAAGAGACCCCCAAGTGGTACATTAATGATACACCTATCATGATATAAGTCTTTTGGCTGAACCTTATATTTTTAGTAATTTAATATAAATTAATAATATAATATTTGTTTTGAAAACTCTTTTATGTCAATTTTGACACTATTGGGTATTTTGTATTTGATAAATTCATAACAGCATTATTACTTCTAAAAAAATTATATAATCAATCCTAATATGTTATATTAACCTATAAAATTAGTGGAATTTATAAAAAGTCTCAATTTACATTTATTTTGTTATTTATATTATAAATTATTTTAATATTTCATTAATTAGGTAATTACTACATCACCATTGTGTCATAAATAAATTAAATTATTTAATGTATAAAGATTATAAATAAAATACCATTATGTATGGAATCTTTTTATCTTTCTGATGATGATTTACAATTGAATTTATCTTATGTATAACCCTATATTAAAAATGTTTTAGGATGTAAACATTGATTTTAACTCTTTGAACTCTTCTTTGAATTAAATAATAATAAATGTCTTAATCTAATCCAAGTGGACCTAAATGATAATATTTTATTCCTAAGATTGTTTTCGGTCGAGATACACTTGTCCAATAGAATTAGGACTCGTGTTAGGGTAAGATTAATATCATTTTTACCCTTAATTACCCTATTTTTACCCTTATTCACCAAAAATTATTTTCATCTCAATGAACCACATTTTACTCTTTAATATTAACCGTATCTCTTGTATTTTTGAAATTCCACTCACAGAATCGGTAAAATTAAGTTTCATGTGAATTTCCAAATTCTTCTAGGAGGTGGTTAAAAGATGGTGAAAAGTTAAATAAATTTTATATATATCTAAAATTATTCTAAACTAACTCCAATGAATTAAATTGAACTTATATTTGTATTATGTATCTATTTTGACCTTAATTAAATTTAAATAATATAAATAATTATTAAAAAAATCATTTTTAAACTATAACTCATTGTTTTTCACTATTAATCAGAAATTGATAGTTTTCAGAAAAATACCAAAATTTCACCCAAAGTTAATTTTGATATTTTGAATCCAAAAATGAAGTCCATTTTGAATGATAAAATTTATAAAATTTCAAAAAGTTGGTATCACTATTCATAATGGCTAGTTTGATTTGTTGTGGTGTGTGTGTTAGAACTCGAAGTTGCGTACAACACACGCTACTCTATTATTCAAAGGAAAGCGTATCATGTAATCTTGGGTTTTTACATTCTCCCCTCCATCAAATAATTTTGTCCTCAAAATTTCTAGAATACTACCAAATGAAATGACTTGGGTGGTTCTTCATTATAAGTTCCTCGAGTTCGCACGTTGTCTCTTCCATCTTATGGTTTCTCCAAAAAACATTTACCAGAGAAGTGATCCAGTTTTTCAGTACTTGTTCTATCGTATCAAGAATCCTGATGGGCTCTTCACAATAAGACAGATTGGGTTCTAGTTCTAATTCTTCATAGATGAGTACATCCATTGGGTCAGGCTTGTATTTCCTCAACAGTGGTACGTGGAACACATCGTGAACTTTGGAGAGACTTGGCGGCGTTGGCAAACGGTAAGCTACAGCCCCAATTCGTTCTAGAATTTAGAAAGGTCTGATGTACCTAGGACTCAATTTACCCTTCTTACCGAAACGTATAACTCCCTTCCATGGAGATACCTTGAAGAAAATATGATCTCTTGCCTAAAATTCCAAATCCTTCCTTCAGTTATCGACATAGCTCTTTTGCCTTCTTTGAGATTCTTTGATGTGGTTTTGGATTACCTTTAACTTTTCCATTGTTTCCTCCACCAGTTATGGGCCTACAAGTTTTCGTTCACCAACATCATCCCAACAGGTTGGTGTGCGACATCTCTTTCCGTATAACACTTCATATGGTGGCATCTGAATACTCAAATGGAAGCAATTGTTATAAGAGAATTCTACCAGAGGTAAATATTGATCCCACATACCCTGAAAGTCAAGCGACCAGGATCTCAACATGTCTTTTAAGGTTGGAATAGTCCGTTCTGATTATCAATCTATTTGAGTGTAGTAGGCAATGCTCAATTGATTTTTAGTATCCAGGGATTTCTAAAGACACTTCTAGAATCTTGAAGTAAAATGGGGATCATGATCAGAAACAATCAATAGGGATACTCCATGAAGTCTCACCGCTTCATTAATATATAGTCTTTCTAGACGTTCTAGTGGTAGATCTTCTCTTATATAATGAAAATGTGATGAATTGGTTAGATGATCAACAATAACCCATATTTCATCGTTCCTTCTAGGAGGCTTTGGTAGTCCCATGACAATGTCCATCTTAATATTGTCCCATTTCCACTCAGGTATGGGAAGAGGTTGCATGACTCCTCCAGGTTGTTGCCTTCCAGCTTTCACTTGTTGACAATCCATACATCTTGACACAAAATGAGCAATCTCCCTCATCATGTTGTCCCAAAAAAAATGTTCCTTCAAATATCTTTACTTTTTGGTGCTCCAAGGGTTTATAGAGAAATTGGAACTATGAGCATCATCTTGAAATTCCCTTTTTAGAGTAGGTATATCAGGAACAAAAAGTATCTTCCTAAATTTCAAAATTCCATCTTCATACACAATGTCTCTCAATATCCCATCATTCACAGCTTTAATCTTATTTTGAAATTCTTCATCATCAATATGAGAAGTCTTTTTCCTTTCCATTAAAAATGGTTTGGCAACCATTTAAAAAATCATTGATGTTTCACCGTCCTTTGTTATTCCCATGTCCATCTTCACTAGATCCATGAAAATTGGATCCCTTTCAATTCTCATATTGTTCAAAACTCTATGATATTTTCTGGTCAAAGTATCTGCCACCTTATTTTCCTACCCATGGTAGTAGTGTATCGTACAATCATAATCCTTGAGTAATTCAAGCCATCTCCTTTTCCTCATGTTGAGTTCTTTTTGTGAGAAAATATATTTCAAACTCTTGTAATCAGTATAAATCTCACATTTTTCACTATAGTGGTAGTGCCTCCATATCTTAAAAGAAAAGATCACAACTTCTAACTCGAGATCATGAGTAGGATATCTTTTCTCATGAATTTTCAACTTCTGTGATGCATAGGCAATAACCATATCATTCTGCATAAGGACACAACCAAGTCCTTTCTTCGATGAATAATTATAAATAACGAACCCATCATTCCCCAATGGTAGAGTCAATATAGAAGAATTAAATATTCTTCTCTTCAGTTATTCAAAACAATCTTCACACTCTTTTTTCCAAACAAATTAAACCCCATTACGTGTGAGATTTGTTAATGGGTTAGCCAAACGGGCATAATTCTGGAAGAAACGTCGATAATAACCTGCTAAACCAATAAAACCGCGTACCTCAGTTATACTCGTAGGTTCTGGACATTCTTGGATTGCCTTGGTCTTAGAAAGATCAATAGAGATTCCATATTTAGAGACAATATGGCCATGAAATGAAATCTCATGAATCTAGAATTCACACTTGTTAAACTACCCATATAATTCTGTTTTTCTCAGAGTCTTCATGATAATGCGCCAGTGATTTTCATGATCTTTGTAAATTTTGGAGTATACCAAGATATCATCAAGAAATACCACCACAAAATAATCATGATATTCCTTGAAAACTCTATTCATTAGATCCATGAATATAGAGGGTGAATTAGTCAGTCCAAAGGGCATTATCGTAAACTCGTAATGCCCGTACCTTGTTCGAAATGCTATCTTCAGAATGTCTTCCTTCTCCACATACAACTGATGGTATCTAGATCGAAGGTGAATCTTTGAAAATTATTGAGCTCCACGTAGTTGGTCAAATAAATCATTAATGTGTGGTAGGGGACACTTGTTCTTTATTGTTATAACATTGATCTCCCTATAGTCGATACATAACCTCATAGATCCATCTTTATTTTTAACAAAAAGAACAGGGGCTCCCCATGTAGAAACACAAGGAAGAAAAAATCCCTTATTAATCAATTACTCTAGTTGTTTCTTTAGTTAAACTAATACCATAATGGCCATTCAATAAGGGGTCTTTGATATAGGCCTTGATCCAAGAATTAAATCAATGGAAAACTCAACTTCTCGTTCTAGAGGATGTCTAGGTAAATCTTTCGGAAAAACATCTACATATTCATTCACAATAGATACATCCTCTATTTGAACATTCCTTTCCTCGCAAACAGTCATTTCATTCTCTACCTCCCCAATAATTTAATTAATTGAGCTACTAGGGGTAGATCTAGATAAGAATTAGGTGGTGACGATTCTGCTCTAAAGATAAGTTGTTCCTTATCATCATCATCAAAAAGCGTAACCTCATTCTTCTTATAAAAAATCTTTGCATCATGGTCCGAAAGACAATCCATACTGTGGATTATATCAAACTAAATCATAAGTAATACAATGAGATCAGTGGATAATGAATATTTATGTGCTTTAATGGGGAATGATTCAAAAAACTTTGCTGCATTGTTACATCACTTAGGAGTTTTAACTGAAAACTCCCTTGTTAAATCAAATTGGAAATATCTATTTTTCTTAGCAAACTAGGAAGCTATGAAACAATGTGATGGTCCAGAATCAAATAATGCATTTTCTAAACTTGAGGTAACAATTAAATTACCTTCCACCACGTCTTTTGGAGCTTCTACCTCACTATTAGTGATAGAATAAGTTTGGCATTGATCCCTTGGCCTTTTATGAAGTAAGTTCCCTGAAACTGAGGACATTCAATTTCATAATGTCCAATCCCCCTGCAATTGTAGCATTGGACATCGGTAGCTTCCTTCTTCCCCTTGCAATCACGAGCTTGGTGGCCCTTTTCACCACACTTGTAACAAACTCTCATTCCTTTTAAGCATGTACTGGGGTGCTTCTTTCCACATTTACTGCAGGATAGTTATTCATCCTTTCCCTTCTTCCCCTTATTTCCAATCCCAGATTGATCCGCAAATCTATTCTTCTTTTGAATTTCTTTAAAGACATATGACTTAGAGAATTCCTTTTCTATCTTGACAGCACATGAGACAATGTCTTCATATGACGAGAAGGATTTTGAGACTAATGCTCGAAGGAGAAATGGTTTTAACCCATAAAATAAATGATCAATCTTACATCTTTGGTAACTTATATAATCTATAGCATACCTTGATAAGCTTGTAAATTTAGCCTCATACATTGTGACATTCTCATCCTCCTTTTGTCTCAGACTCAGAAATTGCCTTTCCATATTTGTTCGATGGTCACGAGGAAAGTATTTTTCTAAAAACAGATCTTTGAACTCCCTCCATTCCATATTTGATACTTCATCATCTTCCTTCGTGTTTTTAATCAATGACCACCATTAATCGGCATCTCCAATGAGGCGATAATCTACCATGACTACTTTTTCCCTTTCAATACTCCCCAAAGCCTGAAATATTTTCTCTAGGGAAATTATCCATGGCTCATCTACTAATGGATTTTTAATCCCATTTAATGTTTGTGGTTGCTTCCTCATGAAGAGATATAACATTGATCCTCCACGCGGTGGATCAGGGTGCTCCATACGGGTAAGGTTATTATTCATAACCTGAGTGTGTTGTCCCAGTAGGGTGATTAGTTGATCTGCACTAGTTGCATCACCATCCCCACTATAATTATCTTGAGAAGGAGGGAAATCCCTACATGGAGTGTGTGCATTGATACAGTTTCCATTTCTTCTACTAGGCTCCATTTCTATACAATGGCATAAAGTAGATCAGTTTATGAATCAATGTACATAATTACATACATATAAAACACTTAACATAAATTGAAATATTTATGGTTATAATCCATAATCATGAAAATGTTTTCTTTGAGTACGTATATACTCATATACCCTTCATAATTATTTTTAAAGAAAATGAGATTTATCCTAAGAATATCCCTCAAGAGTGTTGTAACAAAGAGTGCAACAAGACTCGTTTTCGTGCACCAGTTCTCGTTCGAGTCTATCTCAATGTGGTGTTTTCGGGTTTTACCACAAGGTACATTTGTGTCAGAGCCGCATCTACCTACTTGTATCCAGACATGGATGTATTTCTAGGAAATGTCACAATATCTCTACAATACCAAAATTCTAGGTAGTTCTTCTATTCTAATCCTAAAAGTCCATCTTAAATCTATGTGCTCTAATAAGAGTCTATCTAAAGCTAGCTTCAAATGTTTGTACTAAACATCCTCTGATACCAACTGTAATTCCCTGACCCTAGTTACACAGGCTTAGTGCATTATTACATAACATTGGCATGATCAAAAGAAAGATCATGTCTCAAAAGATTGATTAGTTTATTAGTCGTGGAAACAGTAGATATATTCATAAGTCTTACATTAAATTATAAACTCAAATAACTAAAGAAACATATTTTCTTCATATCCCATCATACTTTCTCTGCAGGTCATTCATAAATTATTTCTTCACATCCTGGAAAAAATAAAACATTGAAAGGGGTGAGCTCGGATGCTCAGTACGGATAACAATATAGAGGAAACATTCATAAATAAGCATAAATATTTAAGGCAATGTATAAATAAAACAAAAGCCTTTTAAACATGAACTTCATCATAATAGGGAAAATATAAAATGAAATAATTCCTTTTACTTAATCACATGGATATTCTATTAGTTGAATAATCACATGCAATATCAATAACCACTTTCATAATAATAGAATGCATAATGCCAGACTATCATAACCACATAACCAAGGCCTCGTGCGAAGACTACAAATAAGAATTTGTCAAGGCTTGTGCCAAGACACCAGTTTTTCTCATGAGGCCAACTGATGCATCGAGGAGCTATAGCGGGCTCCACCTGTCACTTAATAAGTCCAATGCATTCCTCATATGAACAGGTTTAAACATAACACAAACATTTGTATTAAAACTAGCATACAAAATGTCAGTACAATCTTTAAAAACCATGAATGGTATAAAAATAACACATCCACCATCAAACATATCACAAAACCTTCCATAAAATATGGATGTTTTGTATCACAATAAATCAACTTCAAATAAGCTTAAAATCCATCAAAGGATGTTGATATAGATGAAATCAAAACTATTTGAGAGAAATGTCTCTTTTTTTGAAATCCTTTAAAAGTGAAATAATTATAAAATAAAACATTTACTTAGAAAAGTTTCTTATAATCTATTAAGGTAAATA